>JAYKKO010000025.1:4375000-5000000 GCA_037074685.1 Glyphodes pyloalis
GACAAATAACTTAATATCTTAAGTATATACGGATAAATGAATAAAAACAATCTGGTGCACACAGTGGCAGATTTACCAGAAGGCTGAGTAGGCTGGAGGCTAGGGCGGCAGATTGTAGGGGGCGGCAAATTTGCCCCAAATTTTTTTTGTTTTACAGAAATAGAAAAAAATGAATACCTAAATCTTAGGAATGTAGGTTTTCGTTTTGGATGCTGACGCGCTTCCAGCACGTCTGTATACAATTCCAAACTCCATACAGTTCCAAATTTTTTAATTAAATAGAATAATTTTTTGGTCTTTTAACTCTAAAATATTTTATATATATAGAAGGTGTATAGAAATGCAGTGGTCAGAAGGAGCGGTAAAATTTGAATAGCCTACTGGCGGCAAAAGTGTTAATCAGCCACTGGGTGCACAGTAAAGGAATGGTTTTGGACTGAAATCAAAGGGTAAAGAATCAATTTGGACTTGTTAGATGTTGATTTGATTCTAACATTAGATTAATTAATTCGGTTATTTCATGGATAAAAAATAAAATAAACTATTAAAATATATTTCTAAATAATACATTCAAATTGTGAGAAATAAAAATAGATCATGTAAATGTATACCATCATACCTACATCCATGGGAATTATTTACTTGGGAAAATGAAGTAGCTACATAGAAAATGGTTTATCTCCTATTACGCCAGAGTAAGATGAACAGGTCTGGATAAAATTTAGTATAGATAGGTGTCATTTAAAGACTGGAAAAAATATATTAACCAAGTGGTCGATGTGGATCGGGAAACAAATTTTTATAAACATTTTTATTTCTCATAGTATAAATAAGTTGCTTTAACATTGAATCGTGACGTCGTCTTATAGTTATAAGCACTTAGTTGAAATTTATAAATAAGTTAAAAAACGTATAGACGCATTTGACACTTAACAATTTCGTTAAATCCATTATCAAAGGCGAGTTTCAAGATGATTAACACTTCTCGTTGATCGTGTCTCATATTCTTAATGATCAGTGGATAGGAATAACGAATAGATTTGACTCGGCGACCACTCATTTCGTGTACAGATTAATGGTCGGTTATTTTGGTAGGGTAACGAAGTTCAGTGTTGATACAATGTGGGACGGCTAGGTAATTAAATGTGCATAGGTGCATATGACGCACGCCAATTATACCCGCGACAGACGCGGCCCAGTGCCAATATTGTCTACCATGATTTTGGAATAGTTAAATGTGTAAACACACCGTATTTGTGTGTACTCACTAGTTTTAATTGTGATGTTAATTTCATAGACGTATGCACTTATATTTAAGGCTTATGCTTTTATGCAGTTTTAGGTATTGTGCATTGTAGGTCACTTGCAAGGTTTTCATAACAAAACTGATTAATATATGTCCAAAGAGATATGCACAAAAGAACGAATCCTTGAAAATATTTTACCTTATTTTAGTCCAAACGGTAAAAAATTTGATTTGTCATTGTGGAGAAAGCCAAAATTTCTTTTTTAATTTACAATCGCTTTGATTATAGCCTAGTGCTGCTTTAAGATGATGATAGGTTTTAACTAATAGCCATGTAGATATGAATCAGACACTGAATATTTTAAGTTAATTAATAAAAAATACATTATAGATTCATATAAACCTGTATCTAAACATACAACGGTAAATTAAGAAAACCATCTGGAACATTTTTGATTGGTACGGATTATGTTATCAAATGACTTTATTATGTTTGAAATCTTCTTATTTATTCGCGGGAAATTGCCTTATATTATATTAAGAGTACGAAGGTGTCATTAGCATTGATGAAGCGTCGATTGGGCGCCAAGTACGAGGCGGGGCACATTTCGCTGCGCGTGCGCAGCATGCCGTATTCTATCTGGCAGCCGACGCACTGTCACTTTTTATCAGACGCCACTGTGATCTATTGGTCTACAGTTATGTAGCAGTTGTTGTTGATTGTCCAGATAAATCTTGACACTTATCCATTTATACTTATCTGTTTAGATCGAATGATGATATGTGCATCAATTTTCATCATTATTTAATGTGACGAATTTCTATAATCTTAAACACTCATTGGAGTCTTGCAAGAAAGGTTTTTTTAGAACACGACGACATTGGAACTGGAACAAAAATGTTTCCACCATAATATTTATCTTACTTGTTTATTTCTATGCGTAAATTACTTTGGACTCTATTGCAAATTGATATTTATTAAAAAGATACATTTCTGCTATAACGATATTTTGAAGACAAAGCCCATGTGTATACATTGTTAAGTAATACTGCCTCTGAAATATCAAACTTTTTACAAAGCTTTACTTGAAGTCAAGATTTGTTCCTATAATATAAAAAAGGTATCAGAAGTATTTAAAATACGTAATTGGTAATAACAAAGTCTTGTGTTATTACAATTTTCTGGTATTCATGTACTTTTTGTTACAAATAAAACCAATGAAGCAAAATATCTTTAAACAGCCAAAACGAATGTGAATTAATCAAAAGTCAGCCATGTTGTTTTTCCGGAGTGCAAGTTGTTTTTTGGCAGAGCAGTTAATAACTCACGTTCCGTTGCAGTTCCGTTGTTGTTGTCGCGATCTGAGTTGTTTTGACGTGTTTGTTGTTGCCCAGGCGGTGGTGGACCCATGACGACTCCTGCATCTACATGCTGTTTGACTACGTGTGTGGAGGGGAGCTGTTCTCGTATCTAAGGAATGCTGGGAGGTTCAGCAATAGTATTGGCAAGTATCAGAATATTTTGTAACTGCCTTTAACTCTTTGTTTCTGAAGGAGCCTTACGCAGTTAGTCTGTGCTGATATCTCATTTAATATGGATGTAGATGGCTCCTATTTTACGAAGATATAGAGTTTTAATTAACTTATTATTATATTATTTGTATTTAACTTATTTGGTATTTTTGAGCCGCGTCCGGTCAAATATTTTTTGATCGGCCTTAGTCTACGAATTAACCCAGTAGATACAGCAAGAGCAGGTCAGACACTTGGTTGAGCTTTGTAACCTTGTTGTTATATTTTTTATATCGTGGGCATAAAAACTATTCACGAACTTAAACTGTTTATTGTGATGTGCTGGTGACTGTACTATGCAACGAAATCGTCACTTTTTTAAAATTAATTGGTAAAACGACTAAGTTGGTATAAATAATTATCATACCTTCCCAAGTTTCTTTCTTCATTAAATTTGGACACTTCATGTACATCAGTTGAATTCTTTTTTGGAGGGTTTACCTTTGCGGGTAGTTATATCCAAAGCGTTGCAAATTCTATCACTCTCACTTAATTTCCAATACACTACCTACGCATTTATTAAACAAGTTAGGATTCCAGTTTCCCTAATAAAAGCTTCATGCATGCGAATTTGTATGGAGATACGTCCATTACGACGTCCGTTGAAACGTGAGAGTGATAGACAAACGCACTTTCGCATTTAGTTAGGATTTTTTTGTGAATGGGAACTTGGTTCGCTTTGTGAGATAATGCGCAGCCAAGTTTTATGCGACGGAAGAGAAATCCATTTGTCGGTTGTAAATGTTCTAACGTTAACGTGTTAAACGTAAACGTTTCAGAGAAAATTTAATTTATGAAACGAATTATGTTAAAGATGAGTCTTTAATCAGCCTACGTGCTTCCGTAGTAGCTATTTGTTAAATAAGAGATGAGCCCATTATATGGTACATACAACCGAAACTTTACATTTTGGAAGTCATTATTAATAAAGTTCAAAGGAAAAAAATCGGTAAGATTAAACTACTAGTGTTTTTCATCGTGATGCACTTTTTCAGTACCTAGGATAGTTCATACCATCAGTGTGTACTCGTAAATAGATAGATTGTTTGTAACAAATTAAAACGGCAATCAGATCGTTTGACAAAAGGTTGGCTTATGGGCTTTAAATTAATAAGTATTAAGGAACCTGGTAAATTAGTGAATTCAATTCACGACAAGTTATCCGCGATATACCTCCTCGTCCTTGAAGCTGATAGCCCCCGGTCAGCGGTCCCGCCTTTGATGTGCGTGACGAGCGCATGCTCACACGCTTAATGATCATAAACAGTAGTAAACGCCGTCAATCTGTAGTCAAACCTTATTGCTTTGATGACATGATAATGAAATTTAGGGTAATCATAAAAATTATATATATTGTTATTTATTAAGCGATGTAAATAAATAAACTGGAGCGGGATAAATAAATAACAGTTGGGCCTGCGCCAACACCGCCGTTTCTGCTCGCTTTTGCAATCGCCTACGATTTTCACTCGTTCGTTTTAATGCAGGATAAATAAACAGAAAAAAAAGTTTTACATTTTTGAACTTTAGGTCCTCAATAAAAGGTATCATTTTCTTTTATTAGCTTTCAATCTTCGTCTCTAACAATTCTATTCAATTTTCCATAACGTTGTAAATGTTACGAAGAAGTATAAAAAAAATTGTAAATATAGCATTTGGATAGACTCAGGTACACTCAAACATACAGAATAACATATTGAAATAAAATGTCACAGTGGATCACAATTTTAAACTACATTCTACCTATTTATTGCTTATTTATGAATCTAGATTGCTATTGGCACAGCATCTAGCCGGATTTCGTCTGGCCTGAAGACATTATGCCGAGACCGTGCGCCATATCTCACGATTCCGTGATAACACCGGGATACAGACTTGGCGCGAGATACTCTTCCTCTTCAAGTTTAATTGGTGTTACAGCAGTGTCGTTTACGTGAATACGCCCAGTAGATAATTAGTAAACGAAAACACATTTCCTGAGTCGTCAGAAATAAAGCGAAGTTTAGGTAAATATGAGGAACAGACCGAGTTTTGAATCAATGACGGCGCCGTAAAATCGTTTGATAAAGTAATCATATAGTTACGACAAAAAATGTTGGTTCAATGTCAGAGGGTAGTGCCAATATGGAAGGTAAAAATAATTTGTGATTCCTTTAGTGATAGTTGCCGGACTAAAATAAATGAACATTGGTATTATCGAATCTTTTTTATTTAATGCATAAACGTTTAAACTGAGACACGCATACAAAACATATTGAAGATAAACTGGTTCTCATCTTCTTCAAGCGTAGAAGTATATACAAGGTAGGTACAACTTATAATTATACCCAACAGATGTCCCGACGTCGATGTTATGATCGTAAGGTTGTTTTTTTGTTGCCTCGGCAACGCTTGTTTATTCATACGGCTCCTATAAGTCTCGATTATTTTATCTTTCCCCGACTAAAACTCGTCCAAAATAGTAGCATGACGTTTAAGTCCGACTTACGGACACAGATTAAATAATACGAGCAGTTACAACGTCTTGACAGTTTTTATCGGTTTCCCAAAGTGTGGGCAGTACGTTTGCCAATTTTTGTGCAAGTATTTTCGGGACTTTGAAGATTGTAGATTGTCAGCGTTCTAAGTACATACCTAATTACAATTAATGTTTGAACAGCTTTATTAAGGTTTTGTGAATTTATTACAGGCAAAGATGTAGCGTCTCACGAAATAGCAGAGGTATTATAATAATAACGAAGACGATTTATTCATGTAATATAAATTAAAAATATCAAACGACATTACAGAATATTGCTTTACACCCCTTGTAATGTTGCCAGTATTATATTTTGTAAGCTATTCTGGTCACCAACCACAATACCTACATAAATAAAAAAAACAGATGTAAAATTAATACGAAGCCATTTTTATACGAGTATGTCCTCTAAAGCCGATATTGCATTCCTTGCTTTGTTTTAGGACTGTCCATATATGCCTTATAAACACATTGGGCTGTTAACCGGGAAGTCCCGGTAGTCGCATAACACTTGGCGAGCGTAGCTGGGATCCGAGTGTAGCGCACACTACACGAGGCGCCGAGCGTGCGTCTGCGCAGCCACTCGCAGACGACGTGACGCCGCAAATCTGTTTGCGCTTTGTCTACGGCTAATTATACCAACAACCACGACAACCTATATACGAGTACGACCCAATGCAAGGGATTCTTGATTCTGAAACGGATCGCCCACAATAGTTTGATCCATGAGCGGTGCATCCACAAAATGTTTTACCCACTTTCGTTTAGCCCAAAAAACGTTTTGCCCAATAACGATTTGCCCACTGAACTTTTCAGCCATTGTTGTTTAGCCCAAATAATGTTTCGCTCATGAACTATTTGCCCACATTTTAGTGCAAATACCGTTTTGCCGAACGGTTCGCCCACAGAAACTGAGAGATGGATCAGGACTCACTTCTAGCACGTTTGCTTAGACCAGTAGAAAACGGTACATGCATTAAGATACATAGGTAAAGCCGGAACGATCAATGTCGCATGCCGTCTAAAGCAACTAAATTCGGTCGGATTGGTGGCCCATCCAAAAGCATATCGTGGTGTGCATTGCTTAACATCAGCCTCGCTTGTACTGCCGCTGACGATAACGAAGCAATCTTATAAAACAAATAATTATTTTTATATGTCCAAAACACTAAGCAGGATTAAACGGAAATGAAAAGTAAAACAAGTCAACAACAGATTAAGCAGTGTTGGTACTGATTAAAAACGCTTTATTAGTTCTTGGCAACGAGCAACATATTACATAGAAATTCATAAAAACTACCAAGACATTTGCTACAACAGCCAGGAGGTAGAGATAGCATCTCTACTAGAGGTGATTAAGAAAGATTCCTAACTAAATCGTGTTTAGTATATTCCCTAGCAACGAGTTTATTTGTATCTACTTAAAATTGCATATTATTTGTTGTTTTCAAATTGTAGTTTTGACACGGTTTCAAAAGTTACAAATGGATTAGCGTGAGGTAACCTAGTTTTTTGACTTCACGCGAATCTTCTGTTTAATGATACAATATTTATTTTGGTAAATGGAACAACGATGTCGCTCATGTTGCTAAGGTTTTAGATGCCCTTGTTAGGTGCGCTGCGTTAGACGGAGGCGTTATGGAACAAGAGATGGATAAGTTAAGGCACACTCGGAACAAACACTAGAGACAAGCCTAATGGTCATGTGGGTACGAGCACATTTCGAAATCTGAATTGTTGGGTTTGCTTATATAAATGTCGTAGTAGCCCAATAGCTAAAATAGATGCATCTTACTTTTACGATCCCGGGTGCGTTTCTCGGCCAGAACAATTTAGGAAATCAACTTAAATTTACTTGTGTCGAGGTTGAGACTCGTAGTACAAAACAAAACTTTAGTTTGAGAGCGGTTGATAAACTGCCGCTTTTATCTTTTATAAATAAAGAAGAACTTTAAATCTGTATACTTAAAAATCCGCTTTTAACGACTGTAAGTTTTTTGCTCTACTAAAATTCAAAACTAAGTATTCAATATTTTGAACCGATTCAAATAGTCACTAATATCGAGATATACACTCACGTGCACTAATAGATAACTTTATTCTGAAGTTACCCTTATGGTAACGTTATAAGAGCTTAAGTGTTTACATTTTAGTGCTCATGACTGCACGGTCTCGGCATCTTTAGTTTGTACAACTCAGTACCTTGCTACATTTAGTTAATTGTCTAACTGATGTACTACTTACTTACGAGGTTTAATATGACAAGGTAGTAAGGTATATACAAACTAATGATGTTGGCTGTATGTACACCTCAAGATCTGTCTGTGTGTACAGTGAGTATGCAATCGATACGTTCCAACTTCAGTAGCTCTCAATCTATGATGTCAGCCTATGCGCGATGGCCACAATTTAGCATTGGTTCCGCGTGACGCACTTCGCCCACCAACCCACCACCGACTCATTTGTTTTCCATAATATACTGCCGCCTTGCCATTGACCTCTAGACGCAGTTTTCTCCCAGTCCATGTTGAATTCGAGAGAGATGTACTTGAAATGTCAGACGGAGCAATATGCTTTCACATTCGTTCAACTTTATTATCGCTGTCATGTTTGTGCTCGCCAAAGTTCAATGCACGCCAAGGATGCCTCTTTTTCAGCATTGAAATAATTGTCCTTTTTAGTTAGGTACATCTCACATGTCCTATTGTTAATGACGTCGATGATGAAGATATGAGTAGGTACATAACATTACAGGACGAGTAGGCACGTTAAATGTTATTCGGATAAGAAACAGCATATTTTACTTCGTTTAAGTAATCAGACATGTTAAATCTAAATAAGATAAGGATCGAACTGTGGAGAGAGAAAAAGAAAGATTTCACCCAAATAGAAGATCTAAATAAACGAAAATCTCATTAAAATACGAACGTAAACTAAAAAAAGTTAAATATAAAGGGACTAAACTAAGGTGGACACTTTTAAGTATCATTCATTTCATCTTAAACTGCCGTATGCCGTGTTGGCATGTGCAAGTAAAATCAACCTACTTATTGGTGTTTTTTTTATAAAAATATGATTTAAATAATATCTCAGAATTTTGCAGGCAGGTAGGTAGATGAGAATCTACCTATCTGCCTGCAAAATTCTATTAAAACTATTTAGTAGTTAAGTTGGAAAGATTACCAAACATTCATAAAACTTGCTGTGGTTATAACATTAGCTGGTTGGGCATAAGCATTGGCAGGTTATTACTAAATTAGTTAGGTTTACAACAAAACCCAACAAAGAAATCAGTCCAAAAGAATGATCAAGGAATCACTTTATAGAAATTAAACGAAACAGACCAACAGCTATACCGCAAAAATTACCTCAACTTTTACTGGATTTGAATCAAATTTGTTTTACGTATCAAAACATATTCTGGCAAATAAATGTATTCTACAGCTGATATATTGGCAATGAATACAATAAATATTGTTTACTAAGCCCGTGATCACGACTCATAATTTATCAACAAGAGAGCGCCATATTGCGTGCTAGGGGCCAGGTGTCTGCGTACCGACGCGTGCGCACGGCGTCTCCTAATAATACGACCGTCAAGTGACGTCCCCGCGTCCAATCCAGCTCTAGCAATTGGCATTGGTTTTCTCAACTCAAAAATAAACGTGATTCCATTATTTTGAACAGTGATTCCATTATTTTTGTACATCCGATTTTTTTATTTTGCTGGAGTAATGTACGACATAAATGTGCTTAAATGGTTTTTATTAGAAATTGGGGAAAGGCAAAGTTGTCACGTTTTGTACAGTAGGTATAGACGCTCTCATTTGCAAAATAATCATGATGATTTGATTTTAATTTAGTTTTCTTTTAAACTTTAACTGTAACTAATTAAATTATTAAGTTTAAAAGAAAAAAAAATTAATCTTATCCAGGAAAAATAAATTGAATTAAAATAATTGATTTGAAAAAAAAATATTTTTTTAGTTGATCATATTTTTGATATCATTAAATACTTGGCAACGGGCAAAACAGTTTAAGCAAGACAGTATTTATTGGTTTTATCTGCGAGTTCGTACTCTTTATTTCGGATTAAGTATACGTCTAGGAACCAAATATCATAAAAATCCATCAAAACATCCGTAGAGCGATACATAATATAATATAATATTATGTATAACATAAACGTTTATGTTACTAATATAAGTAGGTTTTCGATAATATAGGCGAGTTGTTTTCTATGATAGTGTTTACATTTTGGTAGGAGTATCTTAATCTATTTGATAAATACTTACCAAAAATACTGCTTTCAATACAGATTCCACCAAAACAAGAAGCATGGATAGTGTTATATCATATCATTCATATTTTATTTATTTAAGTTAATTGTGTTAGTAGGTCTTTGCAAGTGAAATATTTACCTATATGTTGATACTTGCATGGCCTGTTGACATAGTATCCTGTTTGTATTTTTGTACGAGTATTAACAAGAGGTCTACTTCTAAAAGCGAAATATGTACATATCCTAAGTATGTCCGATAGCAATTTTCAATTCTCATAATTGTAACCGACGCATTTCGATTGCGATTTTTTTGCGAATAATCAAATTATTATTTATCAAAACTATTTATTTTCTAAAATGATACCGTTCGTTTGTTCCAACAACGTAACAGGCCTACAGTGTTGCCCATAGATTAAGTTTGCCTATTTAAGGTAATCGGCAGAATAGAGGTTTAATTGAAAAAAAAAATGTTTTTTGTAGATAATATTTTTTTCTCTTGAATATTTTATTTGGAACAAGATTTTGAGTTCTTAGAGATTGTATACCAATCCGTTATTGTAATTAGAGTAGTAGCTCCATTCTACCATTATACCCAATCATTACCCGATGTCTGGGGGAATTAACGGATGCAATATTACCATATTACCAACTTCTCTCCTGTATTTTTACTAGTAGTAAAGAACTTAAGATAATTATTTGAGAGGTAAATTAACAAGCTACAACATTGTTTGCAGGAAACTTCTACGCGGCTGAAATAGTGTCAGCTCTGGAGTACCTCCACGCGCGGAATATTGTATACCGGGACTTAAAGCCGGAGAACCTGCTGCTGGCCAGGGATGGGCACCTGAAGATCACAGACTTTGGCTTCGCTAAGAAGCTGACAGACCGCACGTGGACTCTATGTGGTACACCTGAATACCTTGCGCCGGAGATCATTCAGAGCAAGGGACACAATAAAGCGGTCGACTGGTGGGCTTTGGGTGAGTTCCTTATTGACATAGTATTTAGCAAGTTGAAATTTTGCACAACAACCCAGCATAATGATTTGTCATGCCATAAGTTAAGATACTCCGTAAATTTAATTACAAAACGCTTTGTTTTCCAAACCAAAACTATACTCTCACTACAACCACAATTATTAATACCATAGACAATAATTGGAGGTTCGATGGATTCTCCTTTAATTAAATGAACTTAGATGACTTTGAAGTCGCTTTTGCCTGAGTGTTTCGCAGTGTAGACGGCTTCAGTTTGGGCTCCCTCTCGGACGCGTCAATTTAGGAAATAACCTTCTCAAAGTTGACTTTGATAAGCATGATTAAGATAAAGTGTTATTCTTAGTACTTGTATTGAAAAGTTCATAGTTTGTATTCCAATAGAATAAGGTTGCACCCGTATACTCGTTTCGATTGCAATCAATGCATTAGGGCGTTTTTGACACATAATTAAATAGAATCAATTTATTCTGGCGTAAATAGCACCACTTCCAAGTATTTCCATCTATTTATTATACGCCACCTCAGGCCAATAGGATGGCCGTAAGTCACGCCATTTCACCTGTCCGCTTAGTTGAATAATCCCAAGGTGAATGCTAACTGTTTTTACATTTATTACGTTCGTACAAGTGGTCTCACAGCTTTTCACACGCCACGAGCGAGTTTGGGTTGACTCTTACATAAAGTAATGTCTGCTAACTTACCCTATGTTGTCCAGTAGTTTAAGTATTATATCTGTCAGGCCATAACAGTTGCAAACGAATAACTATTCGATTTTATTATGGTTAGGTATAACAGTATATTTTCTATAAAGTATCTTTCCATTTGGTGTAGTGCATTCCACAAGAAACGTAGATAACTTTGTGATACCTAGCATTTAAATTTTACAATTAATTCATTAATTATCATTCAAATTATTTTTATTCGTTGGTTCTTGTATTATTTGTCTGAAAATGTAAAAAAGAAAAAGATACTTTAAGAACCAGAAAACGAAGCTTCTGAGGCGATAATAGGTTTAGTTTGAAAAAAAAAAGAAACTTACGCGCATGTGTCTTTGTTTGCACCCACAATTGGCGTTTTAAACCTATTGTGAAATTGTTATTATCGATATCGTGAAGCACTGCTTACTTTGTAATTATTTACAGCTTTTGTGATATATGCGTATCTCTTCCCACCTTCCACTAGATTGGTATACATGTGCCAAATCTCTGAAGACCGCTTAGATAATTTATATAATGAAAGCACGTGTACGCGACCTTATAATTATTCGTCTTGGCTGTTTACATTTGGCATTATAATATAGATATTATAATTTTACTGTTCATTAGGTATATTTGTGGCACTGCACACGAAGTATATATCATTTAGCTTGAAATAACGAACCAATTTAAAATGTGGCGAGAAATTTATCGTAGCTATTGACGTTGTTTATTTAAGTTTATATTTGTATGCTGTACTTACGCTAAACATTTATATGAATAATAAAATCTTCCTTCACTTGTAGTTCGATTTTGGTTGAAGCATCTCTAACCAGTAATGTAATTTCTGAAGCAGTTTTGGCTTCCTAATTGATGCATAGTAACTTATCTTATTTTTGATAAATAATGACATAAATTTCAGCAGCTACGAACTTGCATTCCAACTATGAGATGAAGTACATTTTTACTTAAATAAAATAAAATAACGAAGTCTTGCGCGTGTGAAGTCGCGGCGGGCAGCTAGTTTATCATAAAAAATATGCGTTGGCACATTATAAAAAGCTTCAAAGCTTGTATGAGTCAGAATACACGGTTTTCCAAATAAAATACGTCTCATGCATATTTGTAGCTGTTTTATGTCAGATATAAAAAATCTTTGAAGATTAACGACTTTTTCATAGATTGTTTTATAAAAGGGGCAAGTGAGCCTATTCTTAACTATGATTAAGGTTCTATTAATTTGGTTTAAGTTAGAGCTAGAATTGGAAAGTTGCAGTCGTTTTCATTTACATTTAACTCGTATGACAAATCTTTAATTCCGCAAGATTATATGACCCTACATTACAAAAGGTTATGGGATAATAAAACTGTGACAGGTTGGGATCTAGACCAAGATCCTCAAATTACTTTGGTTTTACTAATCATAATGTTCAGTTTTGGGTACAAATGAAAGGCAAAGGCAAAGGCCGGCAAAGGGACGGGATTATTAACGCCGCCTATTTATTAGGGTTCCGTACCCAAAGAGTAAAAAGTGGACCCTATTTTTAATTTATTTTATCATTTCCTGGGCCACCAAAATTATTTGAAAACTAATATTAGCCATATCAATCCAATCGTTTTGAGTTTTAACCAGATAAACGAACATCATTTTATAATATGGTAAAAAAATTAGGTGTTGCCAGCAAGTTCATTCACGTCGTTATGGGGTAAAAAGTATATTTTATGGTATTCTAGTACCTTATCTATCTAGTTAAATAATTTCATACAAATACATTCAGTAGCTTTGAGTAGCTAAAGAGAAACAGATGTCCATTCTAAGAAAGTCACGTTTATTATATTTGTAGTAATTTTGTAGAGTAAATAACACTAATAATTGTGTGTTCCAGGTGTTCTTATTTATGAAATGCTGGTGGGATACCCACCTTTCTACGATGACAACCCCTTCGGAATATATGAGAAGATTCTAAACGGTAGAGTGGAGTGGCCAAGACACCTAGATCCCGTAGCCAAAGACATCATCAAGAAACTGCTGGTGCAAGATAGAACGAAGCGATTAGGAAATATGAAGGTAAGTTTTCATTGAAACCTATTTCTTATTTCAAGGATATCGTAAGTAAAAACAAAGTCACATAGCTCTAGGAATAACATCAAAAAAGGGATATGGCCAAGCCACATTGTTGGTAGAACTGTTGGCCGATGAGGCAGAAAGGTTCTTTAATGGACTACATATCACAGCGAAGGACGGCCTTCCATTATATAAATAGCTGAACGTGTCATGGTGAATGAATGTCATGGAGACCGTAGATGTAGGTAACACAAAGCCGAGAGTAATGAAAGCCTTGATTGTCAAACATAGGCCGGTTGGCCTATGTTTGACAATCGTCGTCCTTCCACTGAAGTGATGAGTTCTTAATTCAGAGAATTGGTTTTGGGAGTTTCCTTTTCAAACTAATTATATAGATAGGTACAGACTGTATTGCACAAACTATTAAAAAATTGGTGAAAAACAACAAAACAATTCAGGCAGTCTTGTCGCTAGAAAACTACCAGACAACTTTTAGGTAGACAAAATAATAAATGACGAGAAATGACATTTCCGGGTATGAAAGTACTTACTGTATAAATATCCGTAGGTTGGATTTTAAACTGACAGTTTACTAAGACCCTAACTCCGAATGTAAGCACTCGTCATGTAATCCATATTGGCACCTATCTCAATCAAATCCGTCCAACCGATTTAGCTACGAATTCATGGACATCGTTATTAACTTTCGTAGGATTAGCACGCAAAGGTCAATCCTACACGATAAGTAGATATTAATCAAGAAGATAAGGCACCAACTTGATTGAATTTGACTCTCTTGCTATTATGTAACTTTGATTGATTCACACTATACTAAAAAGCCAACAACATTAACAGTTGAAATGTTACTTCGTTTGCCGCTGTCAATGTTAGGTCCATAGACAAAAGACGTGCGTGCTGCTTTCCATGAGAGCTATAAAGCTGTTGTTACGAGTATTTTACAAGAACTTTAGCACCGCACCCACGACTAACCACAAAATTTGGTGAGGATTGGACTATGATTCATCAGTTCTACGCTCGTCATTGGCGATTTGTTACGTATTTGGAATCGAGACGGTTAGAAAAAGCTTAGCGGTTTTCGTTTACAGCTACGTTCTCTAAAATAGTCTATTGGTTATTTTATGTTCGAGAGTTATAATAACGCTTATTTCATAGTTTTATTTAAGTCGGTGTTAAAAGTAGAAATGTTTATTGTTGAACGGTTCAAATGCGTGGATTGGCCCGGAGACAGCGTGTGCTTGCGTTTCGAAACTAAAATAAGCAGCCTTGCGCTTGACCCGCGTTTGAACTAATGTCTACATGTCTAAACATTTTGTTATTACAATTTTTCGATAGTTAGTGTACGAGTAGATATTAACATTTCAGCTAGAACGTAAACATTGAAACCATCTGTTCTGCACTTATGAGAAATCTTCAGTCGTTTATTGAACATCAAGACACTGTCACGTTTGTTTAAATAAAAGATCTCAAATTGCCAAAAGCTTCTATAAATTTTATCTAATCCTAGATTTTGCCAACTTATTAAATCGAGTGGCGATATTTATGAGCTTGGGAATTTCCAAGCCGAAGTTACACTTACCTACTTAAAATGTCATTCGTTTAAGCCATTGACCTCATAAAATCAAAATGACGATCAAACGTGTTCGCGGCGTAAATTAATATCAGAATCGTCTCAGTGCCAATTAGGCGTATTTACCATAATGCACCACTGACGTTGCACTTTTTCTCAATAGTCCGTATATAATATGAGTACTATATTGTTTTAAGTTCCATTTTTTGTTTCTAAATAATCTTATTGACATTTTTCTACATCGCAGTTTAGACGTTTTCTGGAACTTTATTTTTATAGTGAGTCGAGTTGTTTGAGATTAATGGTTTTAGCGTAAACGAACTAAGTAACAAAACGACATTTGCATTCATAATGTTAGCAACAAAGTGAATTAATATCCATGTCCTACACGTTTTTAACGTACTTAAATTACTAACAAAAACTAGATCAAATAAGATCGTTAAATTGCTTACAAATTGCTTTATCGTTTCATTTAGAATGGAGATATGAAATATGGATTACGTAAAACTTAAAGCATTCGTATGCGTTGATTAAACCTGTTTCGACTGAACTTGTCCCATGCAATTATTGGTGCTCCACTTTAATAATTCAACATTTCCTTTCAACCGGTTCACTGGGTGTGAATGGAAGTTTCAAAGTAGTATTATGAATAAAACACTGTTATTGAGAACGATTTTTGACCATTCTCAAAAAAAGAGAAATTTTAAAAAGGTCTGAATTAAACATTCAGACCTTTTTAAAATTTCACTGCTGTTTATGTCTGTCCGTCTGTCTGCGATGAGGGTGTTCGAATTAATAGTTGCAAGTGGGTAAATCGGAATATTTGAAACCACAATGATAATAATACCCTTCTTTATTCCAAATTCCCTACAATTTCAGGACCTGTTGTCGTAGCTATTGTTTTCATAATATATCGCATAATTTAGTGTACCCCTTGGTATATGCCTCCGCCAGCTCTCTCCATTAAGTCAAATATTCTTATCTCTAGTAAGGTCCTAAGGTTAGGTAAATATCATCCTGCCATCATGTTTTCAAGCACACCTTCCTTTTTTCTAGTGTTCTTTCTTGGATATTATGCACTTGCACACTTATAAATATGAAACGGTTTCGATGTTTTAAACAATAACCTTGTATTTATTTATCCCCCATATCGGCATGTCCAAATGTATTGAAAAATAATAATAAATAAATATAAAAATACAAACAAATTACAAGAAGTTCTTCGCTACTATTAGTCGTAGGGTGATGTTATTTTAGCCTAAAGCCTTCCTCAAGAAATGGATTATTAAACACAAAAAAATTACCATCATAGAATCAGTAGTCCTGAGATAAGCTCTTTTAAATAAACACACTCTTCAGCTTTATAATATTAGTACAGATTAACAAAAAAATGTATGTACGAGTACTATGCCTCAAATCTTTGAAGGTAACCATGAATACTGCGTGTAGTAGGCACTCACAGACTTGTCTTAGTTGCCGGAGAGTTTCTAACCTGAATTTTAAAAAGTCCGATGTCACCGCTCGTTCCCGTAGCGGCGAGTCGCAGATTATTTTTAAACTGCAGTTTCTAGTGGTTGTGTGTTTTCTCGCATCTTTTTGCGCGACTTCGCCGCTGCGTTTAGAAAGTCATCAGTCAGGTGTCGGCGGCGAGATCAAACGGATCCCGGCTACTGGTGTCCGACGTAGATGTTTTATACAGCGTGATCTAAACGCTCTAAATCAAACGAGCTGATACCGTATGGTAAATGATGCAATCTAATAAATGCTAGAGTGTTGGGTATTTATAGCTTCGACTGATTTATCTTTAGTTAGGTTTTGTTTATTAACGTAATCAAATTTGTGTATAATTTCGTAGAGATAACATTTTAACAGGTTCAAATCGGGTTTGTTTTTAAAGTTGTCGTTTCTGAGTAGTTTATTTCATTAGGTCAAGATTTGATGAACAGATCTTGAAGAAATGGAGAGGATACTGAAATTTTAAATAGAAGTAGGTATGTGCGCTTTTTACAATTTACTTATTATATAGAATTATTAGGTGCGGTATTATCATATTGCGTTTATGATAATGTCATGAATGTATGAAGCTCGTCCACAAATAGGAGCTCTTCCATCGTGATTGTAATTTTAGTTTAAATGCGCGTGCAATAAATTGTATTAGGTACCACTGAAAATAGAAAAATTAAAGTCTCCATAAATGAACACAGAAGAAAAAATTTAGTTAAAGCCAAGAGAAAGAAACGTGGAGGGTTCCTGTGGTGTAGTTACACATTACTTATACGATAAAGAAGTCGCTTGTGGACTTGAAACGAGTTTGAGCCACCTGTACGTACACATCTAACGTATCAGGTAGAAAACTGGGTTTCCGTAGAATCGCGGTGACTTGCGTTACTGCATCGGCGCAGTAGCTGCACTGCTAATTCAATGCAACCATTGCCTAAGCTTTATTTACTAAATTCCTCTATTATTCATATATTCTTACTGCAAATGAAGGATTTTAAACAAGGATAGTTTTCAACAAGGTATTGTTATAGTTACGTCGTCTGTCAATCCGCGGTTATTAGTTGCATTCTACTATTTATTGAGACAAAGCTAGTCAGAGCAGTTTGGAGGTTTCAGAATCACGGAATCGGAGTACCTATTGTTTGATCTTTTCGTGTAACTATAAGCTCATTTGTAATGTGCCATTATTACTTAAAAGGCAGGCTTTTTGGCAGAGGTAAGTACATAAGAATGACGCTCTAAAATCTAATATTAAGAAAAGAAACATTGTCCTTTGAACGGTCAAAGGACGATGTTACCCGATGTTACGATATAGGTATCGTAACAGCTATTCTTCAGTCGTACCTCCGTAGGTAGGCCTACGGAGGTACGACTGAAGAATAGCTGTTAAGTATTTCGCACCCATTATTAAAAGAATTAAAGGTCAAAACAAACAATGGTTTACCTAATATTGGTGCACGGTGTACGATTAAATTGGAAAACCTATATTTTTTTAAATAAAATACTAATACTTAAAAGGACGAAAGATGTCAGCTTATATGAGTTGAGGGTACGGAAATCACGCAACAATTGTTCTTTGATCGTGACTTGTACGATTGTTGTGGATAACGCATTTACCTGAAAAGTTTATACATAAATAGTACACGGTATTTTCTGACATATTTTCTAAGGGAAAAATACGGTTACGGTTTAATAATGCTGTAGGTAATTTTGTGTACAACTTTTTCGATGTCAGAACGATCGCGCGTTAATTCATTTTTGAAACTAGAAGGGAAATATTTCCATACAACCACTAACTATCACATTAATTTGATGAATTAAGTACAAACCTTAATTAATTTCCCGCAACACACGCAATATTTACATGCTCCAGTTCCAACTATTGCGTGATACCATAACCATTCCTGGGCTTGAGTGGCCGTGTGGTTACATCAGTTGACAATACGGGTCTGTTGCTCGCAGACCGCAATAATAACCGAAGTGCCCTATTTGACATCATCCACCGGGACAATAATATGTTGTACGAAATGGTTTGCTAATTCTAAAGCTGAGTTTACGACGTCTAACGTCTCGTAAGCCAATAATAACAATCTCGTTCTATATTCGCTCGCCTCCGGTCGCAAAGCGCGATCGAGAGCGATTGTTTGATTTCCATGACCGTGTTATGATTGATCCGATTGAAGCTCATCTCTCGCCAATTGGCTCGTTAAACTTTTTTCTGAATGTGTTTTTGTTACAAATTATGTTTCTTTGTTTCAGTGTGGCTCAGAGGACGTTAAAAGGCACAGATGGTTCAAACACATAGACTGGGCTGACGTTTTTATGAAAAAATTACAGGTTGGTAATCATTAAAATAATGTTTAGAACAATTTACGATTAATGATAGTTAAAATTCTATAGTATTGTTAGGATAAATATAAGTTATTAGAGCTCAAATATATTTTTTAAATTTAGCAGCAACTTGTAGCTTAATATCAAATGCCTTACCACCAGCTGCATAGCAGCAGTTATTTTATTCACAGAGAATGACTTCCCTCTATGCTCTAAATAGCGTCTTCTCGCTCCTTTATGGCCTGCTATATTAAAATTATATAGCGATAATTGTCATCAGATCCCTTACCAGCAGATCACAAAGTAATAATAGAACATCGTTGAGGAAGCTAGACACCACTCGAATAAAACAATGCCTAAAAAAAGTTTAAAGTTTATATTTCGGCTAAACACTTGCTCTCTTGAAGAAATATACCTAACTTTGTTATTTTAGAGAAACACAATTTGAATTAACGTTAAAAGAGCTTTTAATTACGAGTGTTCTATTGTCTACGGCGTGATTGCCAAAATACATCAGTCAGTAGCTTGGCACCGCTCAGTAATCAGCGCTCCCTATCAACACAGATCAGCTGGTGTGTTGGATTTGATCATGTTTTCTACTGCCCGCTTTATATACGTGGATGACGCATTTGATGTATGGATTATTTACACTGGCACATCAACTGGACTGGACACTTAACTTGTACCGTCAGCCGCACGTCACAGTAAACACTTCCAGTTTGGTATTAGTCCTTATGTCGTCGGTATAAAGCGTATTATCTGATGTGCTTTTGACTAAACAAACGGTACTATATGTATGTGCTTTTCTTCAGATGCTCGTGCGACGAGGCACGTTCGTTCTTACGCTCATATAAACATTCGAAATACTTAAGATTATTGATGTAAATATTTAATATTGTAGAAATGTACCGCGATGAATATGGGTAGATATTCGTTACATAAATGTTTACAAGGCCGCGTGTGAAATGGCACGCGCCTATCGTTTGTAGGTATATCCTATATCGTTAGTTAGAATCTTCTAACATAACGAGAACTGTTGATTGTGATACTTTGATAAGATACTAGTAAAAAAACATTAGGTAATATAAAAAAAATCAGACGATATCACATGCATTGGCTTGATCCACTTGTACCACATTTTATAATTTGAAACATTTATAAACGCCCAGACACAGAACAAATACAAATGTTTATCATACAAACTTTTCTTCTGGGTGAGAATTGAATCCACGACTCTTGGTCCAACAGCTAGTCGAATATCGATGCTCCTAAGATATGTATTTTTAAATACTGATATACTTTTAGAACTGCAAAGTTGCGATCAATTTTGTTCCAAATAAAACTAAATTGAAATTTTTAATGTCTTTAATCGTTCCTATTGATATGCAGTATAGCAAAAGTGTCACTTTATAAGCAAATCTATCACTTGAGAAACAAAATTGCCTAACAGCATGATAATTTGTATTCCAGCCGCCGATCATGCCTTCAGTATCCTACGAGGGTGACACCTCCAACTTCGACGAGTATCCTGAGACGGATTGGAAATCGGTGCGTTCCCTCGACCCTGACGAGCTGAAGCTGTTCGCCAACTTTTGATCGCCCCCCGAGCCGCGTCGAGACCGCACCCATCACCACCCTCTTGGGGTACACGCCGAGACGCCATCAGGGGCACACAGTGGACATAGGCCAATAAAAATATCCCAGTTTCAACATTCTGTTACGAAATCGGAAGTAATCGATCCATCAGGCGTCTTAACATCTTCACAGGGTAGTCAGTAGACAGTGTACCAACTGTGAATAGGTTACCTTAGATTCTGTACCGCCCTATTACGATAAAATTGCGTTATGCAGCATTTAAGATGCCTGATTGAACTCTGACAACTGAATTCGAACAACTTTTGTCGCAGCATGAATAAAACGAAGAGCGCAATACGTATTCTTCTATTTCTGATTTCCCCTTAATCACAGTACAGGCTACAGAATGTTGAATAATGTATAAGGCCATCCTAAATACTTAGGTTTTAACGTTATTTTTAGCATAAGCCTAACATGTCGACTCGGTGAAATACCATAGAGAAAGTTGAAAAGTTTACCAATTTATCCAAATATCGGTCAGATATTGGTTTGAATTAGTATAGAAGATTTAATTTCTCTTTTTGGCGTACCTTGGCGTACCAAACTATCATAATACTATGCTAAAATTTATAGTAAGTAAAGTTTCGATAAAATAGCCGTATTGGTAGGTTTCTATACTTCTAGGATATGCGTGAGAAATTGTAAAAAGTATTTACTAGAATGAGAATCAAGATGGTTAAAAGTATACATTGAGTTGTTTATTTAATAAGACATTAACCATTTAAATTAGTAGTAAGTATGTTACATGTCCAAAATATATCTCGAACTGTCCATTCATAGACGGCTGAATGAGACTGTATTAAATAAGGGTTTTTGGAATCAATGTGCTTCTATTGCGGATTAAGACCGCCAATGGCTTGAAATGGTCTTACTTCTCAGATGGGAGTCATAAATTCTGCAAGTAGAAGTCGATCTCCACCACTTCATTAAGATAAGTACTTTATGTTGCATTTTACGTCTACGTTACGTTGAGATCTGAATATTAAAGTCGTCATGTACTAACGTTTCGTCTTCACTGTACGTTGTAGGTACCCATAGTTGACATTTTTTACTGCACATTTTTAACAATATTGCGGCGTAAAGACACCATTTCACTTGGATGCGCTGTACCACCATCAGTTTTTATAATGTGGTTGAAGCAAAAAATACGTTGTCATTGTACTTTAAAAATCTAATTGACGGCCTTAATAGAATTATTGTTTTTTTACTCAGTCATACTTTCCTTTATATTCCTCTTTATGGGCATCAGTATTTGAAAATGTTATTTTGTGTCTAATTAAGTAGCAAAAAAATCGTCATCATCTATGACGGCCGCGGCTAAGGACAGAATGCGAATATTCAGTATTGTCATTTAACTCGACTTAGTTCTTCGATTTTACAAAATACACTTCCCATGATCGTCCACAGGCCTCACCTTATGTATCTGTTGCCAACCTTCACTATAATTTTGAAGATTTCACAGCTCAAACTCAAATTCATAGATTCCATCCCGTTTAGACGAAGGCACAACAGCTGTTTACTGTTTACATAGTGAAAGGATAAAATTCGATGAATTGCCATTGAAATACTAAACTAAAGACAACTTGCAGTCTTAGTTACTGGGATATTTGACCCCTGGCGAATATTTTTTCGGGATAATGTTTATAAGTAGCACGTAACTGATGCATGTTCTATCGTGTGGCAATGGTTTAATAAATCAGCTGTAAAAAGAAAGTATGTATCACAGTTTAAGCAAATTTTACTGTAAATTAATTTTAATTAATATTTAACTAAATTATATTTGTCTCCGTTCTATCGTGTGGCAATGGTTTAATAAATCAGCTGTAAAAAGAAAGTATGTATCACAGTTTAAGCAAATTTTACTGTAAATTAATTTTAATTAATATTTAACTAAATTATATTTGTCTCCGTCCCTGATTTTGAAGAAATTGTAGTTTTTTCGATATTTTGTGATTGAATATTCCGTATTTTATCTTATTAAACTTGCCAGAGGTTTATGTGCAATCAAGTCACTATGTGTTAAAGCGTACTTATTTTTTATTGCGTGAATATGCGAGTTGATAATTAAATTCGTTATATAAAACCGTTTTGTCTTGAATTACAAAAGGGGCATGAAAATTATTATTATTAATAGCTCTTAAAAATAAGCTTATAAATATATATTTATTTTAAATTTATTAAAAAATTAAATTCATAGAATTGAAAGAAACATGTAAAATGATTATTCGAATTCAAATACCTATTGAATCTTTAGATGTGTTGTTGCTCATAATTATGTTCTTAATAAGAAGTGCTTGGTTAGCGAGCCGTAAATAATAACTCTCTAAATATGTAGAGAGGAAAAGAGGATGCAGTATCTATACTTAATTTTTAAATTTTCATAATAACGCATTATTCAATGTATTTAATTCTTGTAATGTTGCCATTATCATTAATAGTTATGAACACGCGTTAAAATTCCAATGCTTCCTAGTGCAAATCTTAGCATAAGTTGTATTTTATTATTTAGTCATAAGTCATTGGTAAGATGATGTTTGTGATTTATTTAATTTAAATAATACTGTTAATTTAATAGTAAGTTCTAATTTAATTTTGTTGAAGTAGGTATTAGACATGCAATTTTACCAAATAAGAATTATTGATTGTTGAAACACGTAAGAAAGAAAGAATACATGAAAATCTCATTATCGTCGTAAAGTAATGCAGATAAATTATGGTATGGTATATGTTTTTGAAAAACCAATTTCATTTCTGTTAAAATCACTCAATGAAGTTACTTACTTCTCAATAAACCTAATTGATTACGGATATTAAGACGGAAAGAAAAATATACAGGATTGATCTTAAAAAAATCTCAAGTGAAATGTTTAAACTTATTTACTTTATTTCATCCCCAGTATGATTTTTATATTTACATCCTTTATCTTGTAAAAATACATTTTTTACCCAAAAATTTGACACTTAACAAAAAAGTAAAGCTATAAAATAAATTATATATTTTTAGAGACTAGGTAAGTAAGTGTTTTAGTCAGCCATAACTTATAACTTCTGTGATCTTATTAGTCTGGACAAGTAATGTAAAAATGTGAATTTCAAAATTAAAATGTTGAATATGGAGACTAATATTAAGTGTCATACTATATTAAATTATGATTTCAGTACCAACTTAACTAAATAACAGGGTTGTATATGTAAATTTATTTAGTGATGATGTGTAAATACACAAGAATAAATGTGTTGTTTTCAATTATACGACTTTCATTGTTTTCGTTGACATTTTTTATCTAAGAGTAGGTATGATTTCATAGTCTATATTAGGAGCTGTCTTATCAAAAGTAAAATTATAAAATGCAAATTTTTCTTCGGTAGAGAAAACTGAAACCATATATTCATATTTGTTACCCGCTTTTAGAGAATTGTTATCTAGAAAATGAATAGTGGAATTAGAGTTCATGATATATGATTAAAATTATCTGATTTAAAGAAATTGAAATAATGCCCTAACTATTGTATTAAAATATGCACACACAGTTTATCAAGGACTGAATCCTGCATAAATATATAAATAGTGTACTTAAAGCCACTATTATTTGAGGCTGATAAAAACGTGTCTGTACTTATGAATAAATAATAGTATAAAAAACTAAAAAACACGCTTTTAGCTCGCACTAAAAATTACAAAATAATTCAGACATTTAAGAAAGAAAGCGTGGAGCGTTTATGTTATCTTTACTCTTTTTGGACAAAACGCTCCACGCTTTCTTTCTTAAATGTCTGAATTATTTTGTAATTTTTAGTGCGAGCTAAAAGCGTGTTTTTTAGTTTTTTATACTATTATTTTTATTTTCTACTTTTTAGTTTTCTCATGTATCAATAATTATATAATTATTTTTCGTATCCCATTCAGCAAACCCTTTCATTTAATACCCATATCATAGGGGTGCATTTCAAATAGCCTGTCCGTTATTTTGGACGCCCGCCATATTGGATTTGAATCACGTGACTATTTTTTTCGTATTTCTGACAGCAAACCCTTTCTTTTGATACCCATATCATGGAAGTGCATTTCAAACAGTCAGTTCGCCATCTTGGGGAGGCCGCCATATTGGATTTGTAATGACGTTTCTTAGCTAGTCATGTATTGTCATCAGAATTCAGAGCGTGTGCAAAATTTCATCTTAATCAAAGACCGGGAAGTGGGTCAAATTAAGATTCAAAGATTCCGTTACATAGATACATACAACCCAAGCTAATAAAAGCGTGTTAAAAATAATACCCAAAAATCTTGATTATTTTTAGTAAAAGGCACATATTATGTATATCATTATGTTATTCATTCGGTAATGAATTCGGATATTCATATAAAAAAATAAAATAAAGTCTATGTGTTGATGAAAAAATCTTTTAAAACTGGTCCTTTGCGACAGAATCAATTTATTTAATCTCTTTTTATCAATATAGAATTAGTGCCGATAACATTATCAACGATAAATATATCGTACAAATAAATTAAAGATACATTTCAGTTGCATGTAGTAGTCAACGTTAAATTAATGTAACTTTGTTCAGTAGAATATACTTAATTTTTGAAAATGTCTGTGCGACCGCTAATCCCTGAGCTGGCAGCCAAGGCGCAGGCAGAGCTGAACGAAGATCCAAAGAGGATAGCTGAAGACTTGCAGCACATTAAGGACTGGTTGGCTAAGCAACCTCATCTATCCTCCAGAACTGGTACTTACTTACAAGGCTTACATATTAGATTTGATTATTATATAGTTCTGCTCATCGGGTATAATTAACGTAGCTGTAGGTTTAGACACCTGGGTTATCAACATAGTGGTTATGCCTAAAGGGAAAAAAGATGATATGCAAGTATAGAGATTTTAAACAGGTTTTACTTATAATAAAAATAACTGTGTGATACATTTTATGGGACAGCGGATTAACATTTCGGGCGCGAAAAAAGGGCAGTCAAGACAAAATAGGACGTCTAGCTCCGTTCGAATTTATTGGGTATGGATTTAGGCATAATTTTTTTGAGGTGCAGGACCTAAGAACAGTGCTGTAGCTAGAAGCGTCAACGTATTATCGTACTAAAGAAGAGGACGGGTACTAGCTAGAAGAATAGTTTCTAGTAGGAGTTTTGCCAGTACCTTTATTGCAAACAAGATCTGGTGCTGCAATTGCATTTGATATTCAGGTAAATGTGGACGCTTACAACTAAATTGAGGGGTTTACCAGTTGGGAAAATAAGACTTATTCAACTAATGAAGTGAGGCACCGCATAACATCGCGGCGTCTCGCTTCTTCGATGGAATATGTCCTGCTTTATGAGTTGCGGTAAAGCCCCAGGTTAGATCCTGTGCTTGACAGCAAAATTATATTGTAGCTTTACATTGTACATTAGAAATAACCCATCAAATAACAATGTTTTTCTGTTGTGTCTGAATTCCGGTCAAATATGAGTAGTAAAATAAGTCTACTATGAGGAAAGTTTATTTTCTTTACTTTGGTTTACGTAAGTGGATGTTGTTTTGAAACACAATTCAAATATTATACAATGATTAACTTTCGAATATAACTGTAATTTTAGATGACCAGTGGTTGGTAGCGTTCTTAAGAGGATGCAAATACAGCTTAGAAAGGACGAAAGAGAAAATAGATCTATATTACACAATGCGCAAGACAGCTTCCGATCTTTATAGGCTGCATCACAAAGATCCACTCTTCAAGGAAATTCTTGAATTGGGGTGAGTACACAACGATTAAATTGGCATCTTAAAAGTTATTCACGTGAGATTTTAAAAATAGCATTTCGAAGGATCTGGCTTTTTTGTTGCTCTCCCTCCATCTGGTCAAGGTTTGAAGTTGCTGCCACCCTCTTTCATGTGCCACCTAGGGCCATTTTCTTCTCTGGCTTCCCTACATTAGACTACTATTACATACGAGTTCAATAAGTAACACAGAACTGTCAGTTGTTTCTTTATAAGAAAACAAAAGTAATATGAAATGTACAATTGTATATTGTATGTACAATAAATTAATGTTTTTATTTTTTCAGGAGTTACCTAATATTGCCAAAACCTGTTGCTCCTGGATCTTTTAAGATAGGAATAGTCAGTCCTGGGAGATACGATGCTGATAAATACAACATAGCTGATGTTATGTCGGTTTCGAATATTTTAATAAAAGTAAGTGTTTGAAAGGTTTTACGCGGAAGTCAGACCCTATGTAACGACCATCAGTAAATTTAAGAAGAAAAATCTGGTTTTGGCAGAAATGAGCGACCTATATTCTTTGTGGGTACTTCTTAGGACTTCACCTGTGGCTCATTTGTAACGAGTTTAGGCTCGTGATCCAAAAGTTATGGGTTCGATTTCCGCAGCGGCAAAGTCTTTGTGTGTTGTTGCCAGTTTGTATATGACATTTAAGATTGATTATTTAAAATAACTGATATGGAAAAATTACCTACACATGCGGTCGGAGAGGCATATAAAATAATTCGTCCTGCATCTGATTTTATAGCGGTCGTTTGTTCTGCCGTCCCATTGGATTCAGAGAGTGAAGAGAGAGGGAGAGTGCGCATTTGTGTGTCAGCAAATTTTCGGACTCTGTACAAATTAGGTCTTTAGCATGTTTTATTTAAGCATTTGACCACGATATTCGTTTTAAATCCATTTCTTTATAGCACGTTTCTTCTTAGTGAAAATTAGATTGAATTATTCAAAATAAAAAATTGATTAATTATGTTTGGAATTCGACTTCCCTTCACCCAATTTAAAAATATACACCTTTACTTTCCCAGATCTGTTTATTAGAAGACGACAATCTGACAGTTGCGGGAGTGAGAACAATCCTCGACTTGGATAACGTCACGATGGGGCATTTCCTTCAAATGACTCCTGTGTTGATGAAGAAGATGGTGGTTTCGGGACAGGTATATTTTAATTAGGTTTTGAAACTGAGATAAAAGCGTAATACTTTGAGTGAACTATCAGCAATGATTAAAAAAAAAAGAAGTTTATTACGCATACCATGCTCTAGTATTAGAAGAGTAATAGTTTTGATTGAATACATTGTTTAAGACGAGTGACTTTGTTATATGATAGACTGGTTAAGCTGTTCTTCGCGGATGCAATCGGTATGTTAGTTATGCAGTCATTTTCAAGAGTAGAGGAAATGCTTCGACTCGCCGTATTTACCTCGGTCTGGGTATGACATCTCCAACGATCAGCAATACAGTTTGAGCTTATAATAGTCCGGCACCTTTCATCTTATAGATAAGTTAATTTATTTTTGTACCATTACAAGACCATGAATTTGAGAACAAGCACGATAGTAATTAAGTTTTTTTATACTTTCAGGATGCATTGCCGTTGCGAATGAAAGGCACCCACTACTTGAACACGCCAACTGGTTTCGAGACAGTTTTCAACGCCATTAAAGGTTTGATGAATGAGAAGAATAAGAGTAGGGTGCGTACCAAGGAATATTTAAAATCAAATGCTTTAGTTTGAACTGGTATCCCATTCACGTTTACACCATAACTTTTAACAACAAATTGGTCTTTTGGGTGTGAAAAGTTCATCAAATAAAATTGTATAAACAGAGTCAATGGTTTGTAGCATCATCATAGTTTGATGAAACACTTTTATGTGAATGAATGAGACTCGAATATATTATAGTTGAAAGAGGATGAGGGCTTTCTTTTTTCACTTTTGAATCTATGTGACAAAATGAATAAACTAATATAATCACTTCGTTGTCCATATTCTTAGTGTATCTGTCAAAAGTCAAGTAAAAGATGAAGATGTTAAGAAAAGATGTAATATGAGTAAAAGATTAAAAAAAAAACATTTGTTCTCATCAGTCAATATCACGTTTGTACCTTTACGGTTTTTAAAGTAATGATCAAATTTAGCTTCCAATCGAATACAATGAAAATATAGTTTTCTTTTTTACCATAAAAGAGAGGGTTGAAAATATGTCGCCGAAAAGTGGATATTGGATGAAGCTTCCTCTCTTTGATTGATAGACAAAAGTATGTATTTTTTAATATACTATGTTAATTTGTTTTCAGTTATACGTTCACAATAAGAATTATGATGAAATGTATGAACATATTCCAAAACAATGTTTGCCAGCGGAGTATGGTGGTGGGGCAGGAACAATTAAAGAAATTACTGGTGAGGCTTGTTTATAGAGTACTAGCTTTTGCCCGCGACTTCGTCCGCGTGGCGTGTTATTGTGTCATTTCAGTATTTTTCTCGGTGTGTGTCGAATGTAAATAATAATGAATGTTGCATTCAAAAATTTTAAAAATTTTTTTTTTTTTGAGAAAATACATTAAAAAACAACATAACAATTATTCTGAATCTGGCGCTAGTGCAGTATTTTTTCATGAAAAAGATGTTTCCCATTCCCATGAAGCTGTACATTTGCTAAGATACCCATATACTAAAAAATTTCAAGCCTCTAACTCGCGGTACAAAAGTTTTTCCCGCTATTCCCGTTCCCATGGGAATTTTGGAAAATCCAATCATGACTTAACTTTGCATTCACTAAGGTATATGCATGTCAAATTTCAATCATCTAACTTACGCGGTTTAGATTTTTTCATACAAAAGTTTTTTCCCGCTAACTCCCGTTCCCGTGGGAATTTCTCAAAATACAGCCATAACTAAACTTTATATTTACTAAGGTACCTGCATGCCAAATTTTAAGCGTCTAACTTAAGCGGTTTAGATTTTTCATACAAAAGGATTTTCCCGCTAATTCCCGTTCCCGTGGGAATTTCGGGAATTCCTTTCTTAGTGCACCCCTACGGTACCTAAGCTACGTCCCTTCCAAATTTCAAGTGCCTACGTTTAGCCGTTTGGGCTGTGCGTTGATATGTCAGTCAGTCAGTCAGTCAGTCAGTTTCTCCTTTTATATATATATAGATGCATTAAAATTCAACTGTGCTGTCTTTGTACGGATAATATTATTGTCTATCTCTATGAAAATTATCTATTGATTTATGACAAACAGATTTAAACGCGTCCACACTGCCTTATGCACATATCAGAATATAAGTAAGTAGATACCTGTAACTAGCTCAAAGTCAAATCTTTGTCGTTATAGCAGACGATTGTCGACAAGTCCTTATAGTGGCAAGATGAAATCTTCTTCTTCGTTACTGTGTTTCAAGGTCAATAGTTAACTTGAGTAAACAATTAATCTGCTGCAACCTGATTTCAATGGCCGTTAATTCAAAAATGTAGTCTTGGATCTCAACAATGGGAGAAAAGAGCTCCAAGCTCTGAAATAAAGAGACGCCAGCTGACATTTTCGACTATTAGCACCGCTGCATGTAAATAGACAACTGATGTTAGGTATATTCGTCATATTCAATATGTCTGCTCTAAAAAGCGTTTACATTTTTTTTCATAATCCACCCTCTTTAAATATCTCGACCGATTTTACCATGTGATCGCTTGCTCTTTGTCTCTATTTACTTGTGATAGTCTGATGTTTTTTTTGTTGGCTAGATTACTGGTTGAAGAAAGTGGAAGAGTACAGCGACTGGTTAGAAGCTGACCTCAAGTATGGCACAGATGAGAGCAAGCGACCTGGCAAGCCCAAAACTGCTGAAGACTTGTTCGGCCTCGAAGGCTCTTTTAGGAAGCTGGAAGTCGACTAAATTAGTTTTACATTAAGCTAGGTGGCAAATCGAAATCTTATAATCTAGGTCGGGAATAAAAACTACATTTGTAAATCATTACCTATGGATATGATATTTCGTTTGGAACAATGATACTAGTAAATTTATACCTCTACACAAATAAAAAGGCATTAAGTCTGTATGTGTAAAATGTATTGCATGTATGAACGTCTAAAATTTAGTTTAAAGAATAAATATAAAATACAAGATTTGGTATAAAACACTTCTTAATATTTTTCAATTAATTTACTCTATAAATACTTTAAAGCCGGTGATAAAAGAGCATTTGACCAGTCATTGTAACGATAACATTTAATTATATTTTTAACCAACCCTACACTTGAGGTCCCACTTTATAGGTAAAGATCATTATAATATAGCATTGCTTCTTAGCGAAATGAATTATTAAAAAGAAAAAAAAGAGATAAATATAATTACATTTGGCTTTAGTCTAGATATACTAGTAAGTCAATCATCGAACATGAAATGATGCAAAACCCACGTTTCCACCATTTAATGTCCGATGTTTGAATTATTTCTTGAAAGTTCTTTTTATTTCTTGAAAGTTCATGTAGTTGTCCTTTTAAAACTGCAATTTTTCCAGTGACGATGAAATTTACTTTTAATTTGAATGCTAAAGCTATAACAGCAGAATATACTTTACAAACGCCTCGAAGATTTTTATTAAAAGATGAAATAAAAATCTGCTGCGAGAAAGTATTTTTAGCAAGAAATATATATATATATATATATTTATATATATATATATAGTAGTGTAGAAAAGTTAATGTGGCAAACATAATCTCCTGATATTATCATCATGTTACGTACTTCTTGTTCAAACTCAAGTCTTACTGTATTTAATAATTCTGTAACACGCTTAAGGATTAATAAATATCTAATCAATGATACCGTGATATCAGTGCACTGCAGAAATATAGTTTTAATAGTCAGTTAGTACGGGTGGACGTTTCAAGAGCATCCATAAGTGTCCACGATGCCTGTTCGTCCCTTGTCAGCTGAGTTAGCCGAGAAGGCTCGATTGGAGCTCAATGAGGACCCCAAGAGGATCGAGAGTGACATCCAGCACTTGAAGGAATGGCTAACAAAACAGCCTCATATCAGGGCAAGAACAGGTAAGGGAAGGGCATTACAGAACTGCACGGTCATGTAAATCCTGATCATATTTATTCGTTAAAATATCCTAACGCTGCGTACTCGCTTATCGTTTATGTTAACTTTTCTGAGTTTTTTGATGTCTGTTATAATATTTTGAACTGTACTTATTTTTAACAATAAAGCATTGTTGTGTAAATATATGATTGATCGATTTTTTGGCGGGAAATTATAATTCGTTTAGTGCGTTACAACGGTGCATTGTTTCCCCCTAGAAGGGAATAAGTAGGTACATCAAAAGGAATACTGGTATATACGAAATATGATCAAGGTCTACACATTTTGATTGAAATTTTACGAAATAAAATTCTAGACGATACCTACTAAAAGTGAAAATTGACTAGCAAATTCGGCGCAAGTTTTCGTAGCTAGTGGTTTTTCTAACTATGATCAATTTGTTAAACTGTCGCGAACTATCTCGTATTTAATGGTTTTAAGAGATTACTACGTAGCAACAAACATGGCGTGCCGTATCTATAGCAAAATTTTACCTTGGTCCTTTAATTGGAGCATAGCTTATCTATCAGTTAAAGTATGATAAGATATACGGAAGTTTTACTGATACGTCAATGCCAAAATTTTTAAGAACTAGCGGCCGCCCGCGACTTCGTCCGCGTGGATTTCGGTTTCCATACAAACTTTCACCCCCCTTTTTAACCCCTAACAACCCTTTTTTGGCATTAAAAAGTAGCCTATGTCCTTTCTCCTGAGACATACATTATACACACATATATTATACAGCCTGCTCTATATTATATGTGTACCTAATTTCATTTAAATCGGTTCAGTAGTTTTGGCGTGAAAGCCGGAAACACAGACAGACAGAATTACTTTCGCATTTATAATTTATCAGATCATTTCAATAGGAATAATTCTTTCATACATATATTTTTGGTATCTTGAACCGTTTTCGCAGCGCACGCAACGGAAGCCCTCAAGGATGAATAATTTTCCCCGTTTTTTTCACATTTTCCATTATTTCTTCGCTCCTAATAGTTGCAGCGCAATGTTATATAGCCTAAAGCCTTCCTCGATAAATGGTCTATTCAACACAAAAAGAATTTTTCAATTCGAACCAGTCGTTCCTGAGATTAGCGCGTTCAAACAAACAAACAAACAAACAAACTCTTCAGCTTTATAATTATAATATTAGTATAGATTAAATAAGATGATTTTTATGAAATGCAATATATAATAAAGTAATGATAAACGAAATCACAAACATTCCTATGTTTGTGTTTGAGGTAATTAATGGCATTTAAAAAATTATAATATCATTAATATAATTATAATTATCATTTATATAATTATAATTATAACAAAATTATACATTTTGCATGGTGCTTTAATGTAAGTAGACGTTTATTGTAGCTGTTTGTCTGCTATACATGAATATAGTTTTATTTCTTTTCTAACACGTGCAAATTCATAGTTATTTTACATCAAAAAAGTAAAATTCAGTGATCTTAGGGATTTTACCATGGTCTGTGGCCAACCCCGAGCAAGGGAATTTTATAATTAGATTGTTATAAAATAAACTACTACTTCTCTTATTAGTAACATAATTTAAATTATCATTCTAGCATTATTATTTTTGTAGTAATTCTAAATTCTAGCTGCAACCTTTTTTTCCACATAGAATTAAACTAATCATTTGAAAGGAAAATAATACCGCTGAGAACTACTTGAATATTTTCACAAATAAACAAAATGTATAAATAAACCAAATATTTTCATGGCAAAGGCCTCTGCTTCTTTTTGCATATATTTTAAATAGCCATAAATAAACAATGAAATAGTTAAACGTGTTTGAAAAAGACCCAAAATGGCAGTTTTTAAGATTTTGAAGCAAAATACCTCAGAAATGATACGTAATAGATGTATTTTATAGCCAGAATTGGCTTCCTTATGCTGTTTTTAGCTAAAAACAGTTATTGGTGTGCGTGCACCAAAATCATTGTCGACCTGTAATTACCATTGTATGGCATTTTAGTGTCTACAGTCAATTTATGAATAAATGATTTAACATTTTATTTAAATAAAGGTTTATTGCGCTTAAAAGCACGTTACAGTATCTAAACACTAGCAATTCGGAACTCATTTGTCAACAAAATAAGGGCGATACAAAGTCCAAAGTGCAAACTGTGACGTGTTTTTGGCTGGTTCTAATTAATTTTATAATTTTTGACATAGTAATCCATCCAATCTAATCTAATGTAAGCCGCAAGAGGCCCTGTATTAAATGTTGGTTTAAGGCAACAGATTTGTGTTCCAGATGACCAATGGCTGGTGGTTTTTCTACGAGGATGCAAGTTTAGCTTGGAGAAGGCCAAGGTGAAACTGGATCTGTACTACACCATGCGCACGGCCGTACCAGAGTTCAATGTGAAGCCAGGAGGGCCAAAATTCTTTGATGTTCTCGATATTGGGTAAGATAATCTCAACATCAGATACATGGATCGCAAAGTAGACGGCTTAGGTGTTTGTATCAGGCTAACTTTGATTAACAACTAGCTGTGCCCGCGACTTCGTTCGCGTGGACTACATCCTTTCATGGTAAACTCTAAAGACAGCCCTTTTCTTTTTCCAGTACAAACGTTTTCTAAAATTTTGAGTCAAGCCACATTCCAAAACTTTTTGATAACACGAACGAAGTCTGTCGGATCCGCTAGTAGTTATTAAAAATATTATACACGTATTTTTTTCATTTGCCAAGTTAATAAAAAAAACTGAGATAAAACGATGTCAAGTTGCGGAGTTGGGGCTTGTTACGTCACTAGTTGGTATTCGTAAAAAATGTATCTATCCATTAATGACATCTCGCGAAAAATGCAAAAATAGGTGCCCCATAATTTTGGATAATCTAATAGACCGACTAAAAACTAATTTTAAATTCGCTTCCCTATTGCACGATAGCATGTTCCTAAAAAAATTTAAACATGGACGTACTTCGTACTTGTTCACAGGCCCATGGTGATACTGCCGAAACCCATAGGCCCAGACAAGGAAATAGTCTCCTTGGTGCGTCCGGGCGCTTACGACCCTAGCAAATACTCGATGATAGACGTAATGTCTGTTGCTACTTGTATACAGAAGGTCTGTTCATGTACATTGCTAAATTCACTAGCTTATGCATTTTTCGTCGATGGTGTTGTGGTTAGTCAGGTTCATCCGATTTCCCACAGCACCACCACTCAGGCGATGAGGTCCAACCGGGGGGTTTGTGGGTAGTTCTGCCCTTATAAAAGCAGGGAGTCCCACACACGCCGTCACCTCCTGCAGGTGATGGTACGGTGTGTTAAAGCATTTCCCCTAGTCATAAAAAAAGGTTAGGCATTTTAGCCACGTATGTGTTGTCACTAATACGTTGTTTTGGAAAGACCCGATGGTCTTGTGGTATAAGTACTGGTTTTGGCTCAAGGTTCGATTCCTGGGTCAAGGTTTGTGTCATTTCTCAAATTTATATTATAAAAATAATAATAATTAACCCAGCACCCATTATTGTAACGATGACTTGATTTCAATGATGGAAACCCGAGGCCTTTCAATGATTGCAGTAGGACATTATGAGGCTGATACTTTTTGATTAGAATTTGGAGTGACTGTGTACTATGATATAAATAGTCTTCATGTAAGATTTGCGGAGGTCAGATGGAATTTATTCCAATGTAACAACCAAGCCAAATAGTCGTTGTGGACTCCGGCTAATTTTGTATGCACAACTGGGATATACACTAGGAGAAAGAAGATGTGTTCAGTAGAATATATTCATATACATTTTGTGTTAAATTGCTGTCAATTGAAATCAATCACGTCAAAAATAGTAATTGTCAATTGGTTAGTGATCTACATTCATATTTTAGAACAAAAATTATTTTGGTTTCAGTATTAGCGCGGTTTAAGTACTTACTATTTTTGATTATTTAGGAGTATTTGCTCCCCGACAAGGTGTTCTAGTAGTCTATTTAAGATTTACTCTCTTTGTTAGTTCTATAGAAGAGTTGATAAGGAGTTTTTCAAGGAATAGTACGTCTGATGTCCATTCATTATTGTAATAATAATTAATATTTGTAGATTATCCTTATTGAAAATGACAATGCTGTTGTAGCTGGCTTCAAGTCTGTTATGGATCTAGAAGGCACAACTATGGCGCACTTCACTCAGATGACACCGCTACAAATGAAGAAGATGATCGTATTCTCACAAGTAAGTTAACAAGTGTAGTCCTGCTAGCTTTAAAAATAAATTACTTCATAATTACATGTCAGGCCATGCAATGAACTATATTGTTTTATACCGCTGTGTCTGTATGTTATTTAAACACTTAATATTTCAGGAAGCTGCACCTATTCGTATGAAGGGTTTCCATTATTTGAACACTCCGTCCTTCTTCGAAACCATACTTAACACTGTCAAAACTTTTCTAAACGAAAAGAATAGGAAAAGGGTAAGTTGAAAATTCGAATTGTTGTTTAATTCTATGTCAATTTTGCGTTTTTCGTGTTGATTGTATTTGTAACTCTTATACATAATCAACCAAAAAAAAAATTAAGTGAAGACCAGTTCTGTTTTTGAGTTGAGTGTTTAACCGACTTTAAAAAAAAGGAGGAGGTTCTCAGTTCGACCGTATATATATATTTTTCACATTATAAGCCACGCAGTTACAGTCAAAACAAAAGCAAGTCTGTACCGCTTTTATAACGTGCATCTAAGACCGAAATCGAACAGTCTTATTATTCGTAAGACGTTCGTGCTACGAGTACTTAATACTTTATTTACGTACTAGATAATAATTTATGTATTTTTATTTGTAACAAAATAATTTGCCTTGTTGTGATCCATGCCGTAGTTTTAAGGCCGTACAGGTTTAAAACTAGTGCCGATTTATATTTACACTCTTAAACAATACATTAGTTAACCACTTTGTAATCCTTGTAAAAGACTTAGTGGGGAAATAATATTACTCCACGCCATTCCACCATCTGATGTTGAACAGTATATGAATATTGGTCTTAAATATTTGAAATGTTTCAGTTGTACGTTCATAGCAATTATGAAGATCTCTACCAACATGTTCCAAAAGACATTTTGCCAGCTGAATATGGAGGGAACGCGGGCACCATTAAAGAAATTAATGGTCAGTGAATATTTACCTCGTATGTCTGAGCTTTTAAACTGTGTCAAGTAAATAACAGTGGAGTATTTGTATGTGTTAAAAAAAGATTTTGAAGCACATGGTTGTTTTGTTAGTTTTTCGGTAGGTTGAACGCACCGTGATCTTTGTATGTTTAATATCTTGTACAACAACGAAGAAGCAATCGTTTTTTTAATTATTCTACATTAATATGTAGAATGTGTATGTGATGTCGGGATAAAAACTTCTTGATTTAAATCAAAGTGTGTTGCCAATAAAATGAATCGCATTCAGAGTAATGGATACGAAATATCAAACTGAAAGATGAAATTTACTAGTTTATTGCTATGCATAAATTACTTTGTACCTATATAGATTTATTTTAATGAAAGAAGAGATAACTAAGAAATGAAGATACTTGTATTAACAAACGAATAAAATACATAATTAAAACTAAATAAATACTACATTATATGTACAATATTACAAAGTTACATAAAACAGGCCAAAAAATATACTAATAATAATTACTAGCTTATGTTCATTTAAAAAACATTCGAAATATTTTCTTATTTATAATATGCTGTGTAAATCCGATTCTATTTTTAGCTACTAGCTTTATGTAACGGAGGTTTGGCAAAGACAAACTATCATGAACACTTTTTCTATACATGTATTTCTGTTAACATGTCTCAAAATCACTGTCCTTACACAAAACATATTTAGACCTATCTGTAAGTAACTATAACTTACATTAAAATCCAATCTCCAGCTAGTCTTTCCCTTTTATCTATAAAATAAAATTATGAAAAAGAGCTCCTCAATCATCCGCGCCATGTCAATCCAAAAAGAATGAATCCTCGAATGAATGACCGAATAAAAGAATATCATTATTTAATGATTACTCTTAAAAATAATGACATGTCACGTGATCAAAAAGTTTAAATAGAGGACTCCTTGGTAAAAGCTAACACTATGATAACAGAGTACTGGAAGAAGAAGATCCTGGAGTACAAAGACTGGCTGGCTGAGGACGCGACCTTCGGCACGGATGAGACCAAGCGGCCGGGCCGGCCTAAGACCTCCGAAGAGCTGTTCGGCGTCGAGGGCTCCTTCCGCCAACTGGAGTTCGATTAACACTCTTGGGATTTGTCTTTCGATATACAATAAACGGTTTTCTTGGTTATGCACTTGTCTTATTGAGGGTTCCACCTCTAAGTTCTAAGCTATTTATTTAATATTGGACAACAACATCAACATCACATACATTGCTCTGATTCTGTGGTAAGTAGCTTAAGCACTTGTGTTACAGAAATCAGACGACGGTACCATAAAACCCAGACCCGAGGCAATATACAAAAGTCAGTTTCCCATATTGACCCGACTGGGGATGGAACCCGGGACCTCAGAGATGAAAAAGTCCGGCCCGCTCGCCTCTCGGCTACGGAGGTCGTCGTTATTTATTTATTTATTAGGCTTATAAACTATTGCGGTTATAAACTATTGCGGCAATGTTTCTTACTTTAGTAACATGGGTTGTGGAACTTAGATTGATGTACAACAGATTTACTGATAAACTCAACTTGCTCCATCAGATGCACAGTTACAAACATAAATACTTATTGTCGACATTAGAGCTTAACCCAGTACATATTTGAAAAAGTGTACAGGTTTTTATTAAATAAGCTATGTCAATTCTATATCGCAATTCAAGAATTATGTCTTTGATAGTCCTTTTCGATCGGTGTTGGGAAAATAATAATGGCACGTGGTCCAGCTGCGGCCACCGATTTTTTCTTACTAACTGATGATGGTGACTAGTAATGACTGCAGCAGATAGCCTTTTCATCTTTACCGAGCTTACGATCGAGTGGATCTTACCTCTAAACTTTAAATAGCTGCCATAGTGGAATTCGAAACTCGACGATAAGATAAAGGCGAAATCATAATAAACCGGTCGACGATTTTTATAAATAAATAACTAGAAGTTGCCCGTGACTCCGTTCGTGTTATCCAAGAATAAAAAAATTAAGTTAATTTAGTACCTCATCTATCTTCTACCAATTTTAATCGAAACGCTTTCTGTACTTATTGCGCGAAGGAGTAATAATCATACATCCAGACAGTCAGATATCTATATATCCATTACCTATTCTTTCCAAACTTTCGCGTTTATAATAATAATAGAATTATAAAAGGTACACGACGTGAAATTATTAAATGTTGACGTTCTTATAAGTAGAGGTTAGGCCCACGGAACAATGGAGCTCTATTCGTGGCTGTCAAATTAAGGGCCATGGGTTCGATCACCACCCGGGACAAATAGTCATGTGACTAACATTTGTGTTTGTTCTCCGTCTATGATACTTATTTTGGGAGCAGATTAAAGTATTTGATGCTGTTACATATTAATTTATTCATTTCTCACACGTTTAATTACTCACATGTGATGACAAATATGTAACTTGGTTCATAATAAAATAACGCATACACGTGTAATGATCAATCAGCACTTGACATACTGATTTTAATCGATTTTTACATTTAAAAACGTTTAGTAAATTATACTGGATGGCAAGCCTATAGAATTATAAAAGACTAGCTGTGCCCGCGACTTCGTTCGCGTGGACTACATCCTTTCATGGCCGGTTTTACCCCTATCTTCCCTAATATTCGAAACAAAAAGTGGTCTATATTTTAATAGAGCTATATTTGTGCCAACTTTCATATCTCTAACTTAAAAAATAAACATTTTCCCACATAAACTTTCAAAGGTGGCATTACGATTGAACACGAAATACGTTTTTCTTATTGTAAAAGATGTAAATAACGCGCTCTTTTTGTGACAAGAGATATATAATTTAACAGACATATTTAATTAAGACAAAGTTCCCAACATTGGTTTAAATAGGATGGCAGTAGAAGGCGCGGGATCTTTAAGTTTTGTCCAAAAAAGATACCTACCCTTCAACTACTCACATCACTCGGTACATTTTCAGTATAACATATTGAAATAACAAAAGATACAAGTCTTCGCGTGATAAGGCGTTTTATTGACCGTGAGAGGTAAATATCAAGGTGCGTTTGGAGACTGGGAACGATACCTGTCTTTTTTTCCAACCTCAACATGATTTTTTGCACCCAAAAGGCTCTGCTAAAATGTTTATTAGCTGCCGTACACAGTGCATCAGCCAGAAGACGTATATTGAAATTTAAGGGTAAGCGTTTGGTATACCAAATGCTTTCTGCCTAGATAATGCCCGTTTCCAATATTTTACGATTCGTTATGTGTCAAAAATTACAATCCGTTTTACTACGAGTCGTTAATTCTAATTTCAAATTTACTTTCCATATCAGCTGTCATCAGTCGTCTGTCGGTCGTTAACTTGAACGAATAGTTTTTCAAATATAGGAACCGCACATTATTCGCATTGTTTCGTATCGGTCCCGCGATGACAAGTTGGAAGGTATCCTTCGTAGAGGCTGAATGAGATGAATATCTAACGGACATAATATAATGTGCTTATTCTATTTAAACAAAATGTCATTTTTTAGAAATGTAGTAGCAGTATACCTATATAATCGATTCAATTCTGTAGTGACATTGTTAAATCAATCAATGTCTATTAAGGCCAACCTGTCGGTTTCTGCTTAGCTTCCAAAAATCCACAATTTAATATTCGACAAATTATTGCAAAATATACTATAAAATTACTGTTAAGGACCACAGCTTAGAATTAAATCTCAGATAGAAAATATGTCTAATATAGGAGGGCACCTTTTATTTGAATAGCTACCATGTCAATAATTACTAATCAATGCATCTAGAACGGCAAATTTTCAGTGCAATTATGATTCAAGGCATCTAGTTTAGAATCGCTATTTAAATTCAAGAGCAATATTGATGCAGTTAGCATTTGTATTGTAATATTGTGAGGCAAGCAGTAAAAATTAAAATTAAAACAGCAAGCCTTCCTATATTGTCATAGTACTTTAAGTGGCATAGCGCATTTTCGTTAATTCACCAACTGTGATCAACTTAAAATAAAAAACTCGGACATGTACGTACATACATCTCCATTTTGACCATTTTTTAATTTAGAAGTATCTTCATATTTTACAAATGCAAAAATCTATTGTTCATTTGTCTAGATCATGATGCTAAGGCTGTTTACTTGTATTAGGGTCAGTATAATAAAGTAGTTTAAAAATCGTATCGCGCCTACCTACTCAATAATCGTTAAAAAAACGTATCTACGCAATAAATATCTATTACGCAAAATTGTATTGTTTAATTATCAAGTGCAAACTCTGACGATATGATCTAATCGCATTTTTGTGTAGAATGTTCCATGGGTTCAGTGCTCGTGTAATGAATGATTCGATATCCGTGTCCTGTCATCAGTGTGTCACATAGATATCGGTAATCCACATAGATATCGATCGTATATTGGCAACGGCATCGTTACAATAACAATAGCTGAGACAGGACGTTTAACTAACGAGTATTTATTTTTAACTAAAATGCCTATCCGTGCGCTGAATCCTGAGTTGGCTGTAATGGCACGCGAGGAGTTGAATGAAGACTCGGCGAAGATGCAGGAAGATCTTCGACACATCAAGGCATGGCTCGCGAAACAGCCCCACATTTGCGCCAGGACAGGTCAGTTCACATAAAATGACAAGATTGTGCATTCCAAAATTAAAACTTTTGAAAATAAAGGATCTCAGTACTATTTCCTCTTCCTAAAGGTTTTTATTTATGTGTAATTAATTTTATGTTTATTAAAAAAACTTAAAGTTTGCTAGTGCGTAAAGCACGGTAAAAGTTATAAAAATCTTGGGTGCCTATTCGGACACTGGCACTTGATATTTTAAGTTAATAATTCTGAAAAATTTTGCATTTATGGTAAACGTATGAAGAAGAAATTTCGAATATTAATTTTGTAATGCTTTACTTAAATCGCGAATAGTTGCCAATTTTAACAATTGAAATTTTATTAAGATTCCTTCCCGATTAATAATTATGCTGCGTGGCTGATCGGCTCCGTCAGAACCGAAAACTTATGGGACAACGGGAAAGACGGCTAAATGGCCATCTATATCATCAAGCTACTCGCACTAAAAACCGAAGCGGGCTTTGTAATTTTAGTGAAAAATTATTGTCGATTGTCGATCCCTTGACGTGATGGGTCAATCAGACCCACCAGCCACCAGGCATCCCAAATGATAGGTAATTATGACCTCTAGCTGATTTTTTTTATTCGATTATCCTGTTTTATTCGGCACATTTTGGATTTCATAATAACTCTACACAAATTATCTGGTTTAAATGAGAATTTTAGTTCAACGATAACTACAAAAATAATTTACCTAAGTTTCGTTCACAATACAATTAATTACTTAAATGGACAGATTTCATATAATTTTAGTTCATAAGATTTTGAAAATTATTTGTGCAGATATTTTTATTTTTATACTAGGCATAAAAGCGTTGTTGAAGTTTGCACGACACCGCATATCTACTATCTTTTTCTCGTAACTTCCATATTCGATTGGTACGTAATCTTACTATGGATAAGAATTATTTATAGCTCATGTAATAAGTAGCATTCGACATTCCATTTTAAAAAGTATTTTTAAATTGTTATATATCTGATAATGTAATGAGTTATAAACTATTTTCAGATGATCAGTGGCTAGTAGCATTCCTCCGGGGCTCTAAGTACAGTTTGGAAAGAGTAAAGAAAAGACTTGACTTCCACTACACAATCCGTGGGACGACCAGAGATCTATTTCGCATCACTCATAAGGACCCACTTTTCTACGAAATTCTCGAATTGGGGTATGCACATATAATTTTGTTTTTGTTAAGGTACATTTCAAAAACTGTCAGATAAGAACTTATTGTCTACTATCGGTGGCATGTTGAGAAACTATATGAGGGACACGACATAGAAGTATATTTCTAAATAAAATGTTTATTTTAACTTTGTGTAAAGTGAACATACAAATATTTTGAATCATGTTCCACCCTTATTTGTATTAAGAATAAAGACTAATATAAGCTGAAAACAAATACCAGTGTCAATCTCTCAATACACCTAACTTCTCTAAAGCAAAGAACACAAATTAGAACAAGACAAAAAAGTTTGATTCAGAATTCCTATCTTTCTCAGAATTGACTTTTAGCTTCTAAATGTCCAGATACAACGTCTAATAGAAAAATACCAACCAGTTTCTACAAAATAAAAAAATGTTTGAAACTCTAGCTACCCTACATATTCACCAAATTTTAATCACGTCGAGATAATAAAACTCTTCTTGTTTTTAAATAACTTTTGATATTTTCAGGAGTGTCCTCATTCTTCCAAAGTCTGCAGGTCCTGCAGAACCAACAGTTGCAATAGTAAGACCTGGAACATATGATCCTTCCAAATACACAGTCTCAGATATTATATCTGCCTCTAATATATTACAGAAGGTTCGTTTAAAATTATATTCCCATATTGTTCTAAATAAGGTTTCTAAAACTATATTTCTATTCAATAACTATATAAGGAAAAGAAGTTCTGAAATTAGTTCTATAACAAAATTACTTTTCTTAAATCTAAGATTGTTTAATATATCGTCATGAAATATAACTGATAAATATTTTTTTATAAATAGCCTTTTAAAGCTATGAATATCAGACCAATCGAATAATTCTTTGAATTTATTTTATCTTTTGTATTCTTCATTTTTAAGTTCTACCTTAAACCGACAGGAAAAATAACTCGTCATCTATGTCTTGATTATGTTTTCGAGAAATAAAACTACACCTGCCGACAATAGTGTAGATAAAGTTTTTGTTTTAGATAATGATAATGGAAGATGACAATTGTATTGTGGCCGGTATCAAAGTTGTTCTCGATCTGAAAGACGTAACTCTAGGCCACTTCTTGCAAATGACCACCGCGCAGATGAGGAAATTGGTTGTATCTTTGCAGGTAATTTTTTATAAACTTTTTACTACACAATAAATAGCTAATTTTAAAAAATACCGTCACCATTTTAACTAAGCTGTCTCATTTACTATGACTTCGAGCAACAAAGTTTAAAAAAGAAGCCTGTATTTTAAAGAACCAGAAAATGTAATTTCTCCTTGCGATGTGGGGCTCAAACCCACGACCTTCACGTATCGCGCCTGCTGCTGTTCTAACTGAGCTAACCGCAAGTCATCTTAAGGCGACAAAATTTTCTGTTGCATGAACCTCATAGTCTCAGGTAAAAAAGAAATGATTTCTTTCTGTTTCTTTAAAATATTTAAAGTTCGTAAGTGCGGCGAGAAGCACTATAAAAACTTCGGAAGCTTGTGTTGCCCGATGTACTATAATCACAATCAAAGATTTTAAGGGAACTCACCTACCTGAAATGTTCCACTGTACTAATTTAAGTATAAAAAATATTAAAAGGTGGAGGGGGTTGGGGTTGATGTACCGTATAGTTGTCCCAGGGGATGGGAAGAACTCCTTCGCTATAGCGCATATAATACACGTCTCCGCCTACTTATTTATTGTTGGCGCCGTTGGAAAAACGGATCAGCTATGTCTGCCACAGCCTAGTGGAACCTACCTGTTACAAGGGACATAACAGAGTATTTTAAGGAACCAAAGGAAATATGCATATTAATCTTTTTTTGGAGTCAATCCACCAAAATGCCTGTGATATTAAGTAGGAAAATAAATCCTGCTCAAGATGCTTGAAAAATGAAGAGTAAATTCCTCATTTGAAGAGGTTCAAAGAAAATTGCTCCTACTAGCGTTTGTAATAATAAATTTTATGGATTTACAGGATGTCAACCCGTTTCGAATGAAAGGCACACATTATATAAATGTGCCACCAGGTTTTGAAATGTTTTTAAATGCAATCAAGCTTCTTTTGAATGAAAAGAGTAGAAGTCGGGTAAGTGATCATATACAATGTTGAAAGTTTGTTTCCAAGGCATTTTAATATGATATTTTTTAATTAATTTTAAATGAAAGGCAACTTTTCTCTTTTTTCTGTTTTTCTTGATCGGCTGTTTTCACTTTATTTATTATTTTGAATTTTTCAGATATTTGTTCATAGTACAAACGAAGATATGTATAGGCATATTCCTAAAGACGTCCTGCCGGCTGAATATGGGGGCAACGGTGGAACAATAGATAACATTATTGGTATGTCTAAAGTAGACTAATTACTTACATCTCTGGTTAAGCTATCCCTGCCTTGATTATAATAAGCCTTAGGCATAGAAAGAAGGACACTCAGAAACAAGTTTTGTACCAGGATACTGCTAGAGTAATTTAAATCTATCAATTTTTCAATTTGGTTCTGTGGTTGTACATAGGGTATTAAGAAATCAAAAATTATCTTATTCACCTTCACATTGTATGTTTTAAGTTCACTAACGATACTTTAAATTTATGATTATACGGATGTTCGGAACTAAGACTCAAATATGACGCTAGATTTCGGTTAGACACGATAAAATGCACGTCGTAAGACAATACGATATGTAGAACTCATTGTCCCTCATGTACAATTCTCACACTCAGATGTAGAATTTCTGAAAAAAAAAACAAATGGTATTTCATTCATATCTATATGTGGGTATTTTTGTATTTGTAGGTCATTGGAAAAAGAGGGTCATTGAATACAGTGACTGGCTGGAGGAAGACTTGCAGTTCGGCACGGACGAAAGCAGACGCGCCAAAATGTCGCTGCCTGCGCAAGAGTCGTTCGGCACTGAAGGCTCTTTCCGACAGCTGCATATCGACTAACCTTCACTAAGCCTAAGCGACATAATAAATCATTCACACCTCTATAATTCTGCAATCTCTAATGCTGAATGTATGACAGTATGTTTTAAGTTGACATATGAACCCTTAATCATAAGTGTTTAGTTTTGTAAGTTATGTTGTACCTGTTTAAAATTGCTGTAAATATATTTTATTTTTTATCTCCAGTGTCTTCTTTTAATTTTTTGTGTTTGTACCAGTCAACTGCGTATATTACGAGCTAACTTGTAACACTTTTTAAATATACATCGCATCACCATCCATTGCTGAACGTAGTCATCCAAGATTTCCACGACTCTCGGATTTATGGTAGCATAAAGTTTAACGAAGGATGCATCAAAATGCATTCCTACGAACGTGATACGGTTGTCTGCCCATCTTGTGGTCGTCTTACGTTGATTTTGCGGCACGTGGTTACTATTTTAGATCCTTTCTGCCCATTTGACCATCGGCTGTAGCAGTAATGTCTACAAGTGGCCCGCCGCGGATTATATTCCTATGGAGTCGTATGAGAGTGGTGTACGGGATTTAAATATTACAGTTTTGTAATTTGATGATGGGATACCTATAGAATTTCTATTGAAATACTAGCGGACCCGACAGACTTCGTCCTGTCAAAAAGATTTGGAATGTGGCTTGACTCTAAATTTTAGTTAGAAAACGTTTCTACTGGAACAAGAAAAGGACTGTCCTTAGAGTTTTCCAGGTAATTATTCGATTTTTTCTCGCCGTAAAAACTATCCTTGGATGAAGTCCAAGGATAGTTTAAAAAATGAATTGTCAAAATTGGTCCAAGCATTGTCGAGCTATGCGCTTACCAACACATTTTGCGATTCATTTTTATATAAAAGATAACCTACAGTATATGTATCGACGTGTGAACAAATAGCTAGGTACTCGTGATTGTGAAAGTAAAATATGATGAAATGAGAAAATACACTAAAACCGTTTGGTTAGTGAATATACGTGTTCCGATTGAGCGGTTTCGTTCGCATTGCCAAGTTTGTTGCAACTGCACCGGCTGGGTCGTGCTAGCATCGTGCCTCTGCAGTATTGCAGAGAGGGCGCCGGAATTTTGTCGTCTTTGCAATAAACACCGGTGTTTGTGTAAGTGTGAGAGTAGAATTGAGATGCATATGAGAGTCTGGCCTGCATTTCACTACATAGTATAAAACAAAGTCGCTTTTTCTGTCCCTATGTCCCTTTGTGCGCTTAAATCTTTAAAACTACGCAACGGATTTTGATGGGGTTTTTTTTGATAGATAGAGTGATTCCAGAGAAAGGTTTTTATGTGTAATAAAGAATAGAAAAGCCAATATTTCTAAGTATTTACATTACATTCGTGCGAAGCCGGGGCGGGTCGCTAGTTTAAATCATAAACAGCGCTCATTGACATCCGTGATACCAGATAGGAGGAACAATCGCACAGCGAAATGTTTTCTTAACATCGTGTTTTGCATAAAAGTGGTAAAATCACTTTGGTTGGTAATTTTTAATTATCTTCGCAAAAAGGGTAGTGTCAAAAATAAGTTTGACCGCCATATGTGTTTGCATACTGTAGCCTAAAGATAAACCGATTTAAATTAAAAAAAAAATATAGAAGTCAACTTACAAGTTTAAAAACGATTGATCTTGTGTGTTTTATCAAATCCTATTCAGCCGTATCACGGTTACTAGCTTTTTTTAACTTTGATAGCGCATAATAAATGTTTCTTACGTTGGGAGTTTCAAAGGTTAAACTTTTTTGTAATCAAAATGTGTAAGTACAATGCTATAAAAAAATATTGTTAATATTTTTTAAGAAATCAAACATATATATTTTAAAAACGTGTTTGAAACCTGTTTAATTGTCGATTGACCAAACTCAACATTTTAAATGATGACAACTGGTTAACAACTACAGGCATAAACAACAAAATGCTTCCTTTATTCCATTAGTTAATATGTCAGTCCGTCCCCTGCCTCCTGAGCTGGAAGAGAAGGCCAAGCTTGAGCTCAACGAGGACCCGAAGCGTTTGCAGGACAGCATTCAACATCTGCGGGAGTGGATCGCCAAGCAACCACACCTACGTGCTAGAACGGGTAAGTTAATTGCTCTACAAGTAAGACTAAGACTTAGTCAGTATGTACCCTGTCAAGAGTTTTGTAAATGCACAGTTGCGACCTAAAAATGGTACCGGGCATAACAAGGCTTCAAACAGTATTAAGCCTTTTTTCACTTTAATTCGCCTCGTGTGGGTTACATTACATTGAAAATTATTTATTTACTTATAACAACAATAAGTAAGTAACAATAGGTTTCAATTAGGCTAATGACACTTTACGCCATTTTGTACGTCATGACCCAGGAGACAATAATATGTTTGTAATGGCCCCAGTTCCATCTTTAAAATATTTAAATTAAATGCATATCGTATATTTTTTATCAACTGTACGAATAGGAGCAGATACGACCACACTCGTTTATACAGTACGTAATGTAAGTAAAAGTTATTAATAAACGAGGAAAAAAAAATCCTACTACCTATCAAAATTTATAAGTAAAATGAAAAGATGATTTTAATGAAATATGAAACTATAATTATCTACAATTAAAACTCGTTCTTCGCTCGTACAGTATATTGGATAGCAACTAGAGAGAGATATGTAGACACCGCACATATGTAGACATCGCAAAATGTGTTGGTAAGCGCATAACTCGACAACGCCTGGACCAATTTTGCTAATTATTTTTTCAAAATGTTTGTTGAAGTCCAAGGATGGTTTTTACAGTGAGAAAAAATTGAATTATTGTCGGAAAAACCCCTTAAGACCAACATTCCAAATATATAGAACTAAGTTTGTCGGGATCGCTAATCCCTACTAATATCCCTACTAATATTATAAATGCGAAAGTAACTCTGTCTGTCTGTCTGTCTGTCTGTGTGTCTGTTGCGCTTTCCTGCTTAAACCTCTCAACCGATTTTGATGAAATTTGGTATAGGTATACGTTGAATCTCAAGAACGGACATAGGCTACTTTTTATTAGAAAATAAGGGGGGAGGGGGGTAATACCACCTTTGGAAGTTTATATGGAAAAATGTTTATTTTTGAAGTTAGAGATATGAAATTTGGCACAAATATAGCTCGAAATTTGGATTAAAATATAGACTACTTTTTCTTTCGAATATTAGGGGAGAAAGGGGTAAAACCGACCATAAAAGGATGGAGTCCAAGCGAACGAAGTCGCGGGCACAGCTATATGAAATAAAAGTCACAGAAAGAAGAAAAGTAAAATAAATTGACGTATCAAAAGCATAATCAACAAGGCTCTGGTGGTCGGATCAAAGCAGTCGCTAACAATACTCCTACGTACATGCAACTGAAACAGTTCTGAATGGAAACAGAAACAGAAATGTTACTTACATATGCAGTATTTGTTTCCAGTAATGTACATTGGTAACTAATGCTGCTTACTTTTGGTGTGACTTTCCAGATGAACAATGGTTAGCGGCATTTCTTAGAGGCTGTAAACATAGTGTGGAGCGAACGAAACAAAAGATAGACCTCTACTACTCGCTCAGGAGCACCGCTCCAGATTTGTTCATTCCGAGGCACACCGACCAAAAGTTTATGGAGTTGATCAGAGCAGGGTACGTTTTAAAACATTAACTCAACAAGTTAATTTACAATTATACCATCGGTCTAGTTTGAATAAGATATTTTCACAATATACATAATTATATATGAGTAACACCACGACGGTTCTGTTAACTGGGAGCATCAACTTAGACCGTTCAGACCTTGCAATAAAGAAAAGTATGTTTTCTAAATTAACTTAACCGAGAATCGCAATTCAAGAATCTTTCACTCTTCGAGTGTCTTAGCCACTGCGTCTCCGAGATCATCAGGAATTATCCTAAATGTCTTTTTAAATTAATGATCCATGCCATCAGAAGGATATGGTGGTAGGAGGTTCTGAACCTGACGTCTTCTCTCCGACTGATCTCAATGAGATTAGCAACCCCGGCCAAGATTCATATTAATTTTGCCAATAGAGGACTATTCCGAAATGTATATTTATAAACTCACAATCTTATTTCAGGGTTGCATTGGTACTGCCAAAAACAGTAGGTCCCTCAGGGCCACGCGTGGTACTAATAAGGTCCAAGCAATATGATCCTGAAAAATTCTTTGTTACTGAATTCTTAACGGTCACTTTAATCATACAACAGGTAAGAATTCTCCAAAACTTTAATTTATTGTTGACAATTATTCTTAAGTAATACCTACTAAGCTTATCTATAAATAGGTATACTGTCGAAAACCGATCTATCTAATAGATAAAATAAAACAACAGATGGTTATCGCCGCAGAGTATTATTATTATTTATTTATTATTATTAATTTAATAACACTACTTAAATTAAAATCATAGTGTACCTACATAGGCCCAAAAGGCCATGGTGTGATGGCTTGAACCATTTCAACACGAATTGGAATATTCTGGCTGGTGACATTACTAAAAGAGGTTAGAGGACACCTTCACCCAGAAGTAGGATAACGTGGGATAAATAAAAATAACGTATCATTTATTACAAATTCTACTCTATGTTGTACTAGCCCGCCTGGTGCAATTATTGGTTTGATGGCAGAAAACCTAATTTCTCTCCCCGATTTACGTTTTTTTTTGCGTGTTATTGAGCTTAAATTGATTTTTTCTATTAGATTTTGTATTTAGAAGACGATGCCTTCGTCGTATCTGGCGCGATTAACGTCGTGGACTTAGAAGGAGCCACTATGGCACACTTCTTGCAAATGACTCCCACGCAGATGAAAAAGATGGTAGTCGCTGGGCAGGTAACTTGAATTCTATGTATAGTGTTTTTAGCTACTAGCTTTATGTAATTGAGGTTTGGCAAAGAAAAACTATCACGAACACTTTTTCCATACATGTATTTCTGTTAACATGTCTCAAAATCACTGTCCTTACACAAAACATGTTTAGACCTATCTGTAAGTAACTATAACTTACATTAAAATCCAATCTCCAGCTAGTCTTTCCCTTTTATCTATAAAATTAAATTATAAAAAAAGAGCTCCTCAATCATCCGCACCATATCAATCCAAAAAGAATGAATCCTCGAATGAATGACTGAATGAATGAAAATAGGTTACGTGCTCAAATAGTTTAATTATGAGAGGATTCCTTGGTAAAAGCTAACAGTATGTTAACTATAGGCAAGGTAAAAGTGTCACCTCGGTGTTGGATACTGTAACCAACATTAAAATTCATAAATTAGAAATGAATTTGGGCTCATCTTATTTTTTAGAAACTATTGTGGTCACGCTACGTGGACACTGTTGTAAAAAACGATGAATGATGAAATAATGCGATGCGTCAATAAGTTAATATATAAAAGGATCATTCGTATTAAAGTAAGAAGTGGGTTTGAGGGATAAATATTTACCTAACTAATAACATAAACCATTGATTGTAGGACGCTTCTCCGGTACGAGTAAAAAGTGCTCATTACTTGGGAACGCCGCCTGGCTTTGATGCCGTTTTTAATATTGGAAAAAAGATATTGAGCGAAAAACATAAGAATAGAGTAAGTAGCAGCGCGTAAAACACTAGCTTTTAATTGTCAAAAAACTAAAAATGCATATCGTAAAACTACGACACGAATCTATTTTAACTACATTTCATTGATTTTGGCGGTGATATTGTAATCACTTGAAATTCTTTGAAAATAATTTTGCAGATACACATTCACAAAAACAGAGAAGAATTATTTGAATATGTGCCCAAAGAAATTCTGCCTAATGAGATGGGTGGCGACGGGGGTTCCATTGATGAAATTATAGGTTTGTTTATATTTTTAGTTCCATGTATGTTAAGGTTGTCAAAATTCTTCTATTTGCGAATAATCGTTTTCGTTGCCGCTATCGCGATGACTGATAGCTGGATAAAGTTAGAGGTGTCCATGGCCCCAGACTATCTCTTACTTAAGCTTATAGCATCTTTAAATCAAGTATCTGTTTTAGATTACTGGGTGGCGAAGATAGATCAGTACAGGGATTGGTTGGACGAAGACCAGCAGTACGGTACTGACGAGGACATGAGGCCGGGTCAGCCCGTGACGGCTGCCGACCTGTTCGGCGTAGACGGCTCCTTCAGGCAGCTCGAGTTTGATTGATGACACGCATTTGTATTATTAAAACAATTATTACGAGGTTTTTCTTAATTTAGTACGTTTTTGTTGCCGATATTTTAGCATTAAATATGAATTTAATGATATGAATCTTAGCATAGATTCAAAAATTGCAAATAATTGATTGTAACTGTTTCAAAACGCTGTCACTTTCCAATACTAGTGGTTGACATGTAGAGTTCCCTTAATTTGTACAATATAAATAGGCAAAAACGAATCTGGAAAGTCACGTGCAATATAAAGGGCATAGTTAGAAGATTCTTAAATATAATCCTAATTTTGACCTTCTTTATTATTTACCTACTCATTTACTATTTAATAAAACCATTTATAGTGATATTATTTGTAAATTATGCCTTAAATGTTCAAAAAACAATTGTTCGCCATCAAAGAGAGGGTAAATTTGGGAGGTAGGTAAATTTCAGAGAAAGGTAAAAAATAGTATTAATTGGAACTTTAATGACTTAAATATTGAACGTATAGGAAGAGTAACTTAATTGAAGTACATTGATAACAAGTGACAGCATGAAAAATAATAATTGTGCATAGCAATGTGTTTCTATACAGGTACTTAACCCTCTTCATTTACTCACACTGGATAGTTGGCACTAGTTAGCTGGTTGCTAAAGAGCATTGCCTAATTTTCCTGTCTGATTCATGCCAATGGACTTGCTTATTAGCTATTGCGCGTAGTTCCTTCACGAAATTTCAGACTTTAGACATACGTAGAGTACGAGCTAAATTTGACCGATAAAACTATTTGTGCATTATCTTGCTACTGTGTATAACACTCTTACATTTCTCAAGTTAAATTATTTATTTTGTAGCTACAGTGTAGCCGCGATTATACGAACGTCAGTCAACCGAAAGCCCGCATATCTGAACTACTAGATAGGTGATAGCCCAGTTGATATGGATGAGTTATGCTTGACAATTGCTCGGAAGTGGTTTAGTTTGATTTGGCAAGTGAATATTAGATAAGTAACAACTATTATATTATTCCAAAATAATTACAGATCGAACTTATTATTGCAATGTCCAGTTCTGATAATTGACGCTCTACTGTTTATATATTTAATTAGTAACAGATGCACTTCACTTTGTCTATCTTTATCATCATTACAATTAACCCATTGGCATCTACTATTGGACCCAGACCTCTTCAATTGCACGTTATTGAGGTGCGACCATTAGGCTTCAGCTCTTCGTTTCCAAGCGTTGCAAGCGATTTACAAAGTGACTCCTTTCAGCTGAAAGGCCTACGCCCCATTACTGCATCTGTACATACATTATTTATTTACATCCTCAACAAGGTTACACAAACCAAATGATACATGTTAACAAACTTAATTAAAGGTGACAACTGCCATGCATTCTTACAAAAGCGATATGGTTATATAATTTAAATTGAAATATAGTTAAAGTCACAATTAAAATTAAAAGAATAAAAAGAGATCTTAGACTTATTTAGACCGTAAGAGTTAGACTAAACATTTAGACCCAAGTAATGATTAGGTATTAATATTATTTGCGGACTTAGACAGTGAAATATAATCAATCAATCAATCAAATATTTCTTTATTCAAGTAAGTTACATGTAACACTTTTGAATTGTCATTGAATCCAATGCAATGTGATTCTACTTCCGGTTCGGAACCTATATCTACCGAGAAGACACCGGTAAGAAAATCGGCAGCTATGTGTAGAACACTTTGGACCAAGTCATATGTATATTTTTGTTTTGATGAGTGAAAAAAGCATTAATTATTTATTTTAAGTGGTAAGCTGGAGCAAACCAATCCTCAAAGGTGGCACCTGTTCACAAGCATGACGTATGTGCCAGCCATCGCTTCACTCAACCATATTGAAGGGAATGTAACGATCCGCCATATAGCGCCACCACCCCAGTGACGTATTAGTGAGCATGACTAACTCCCAACTCCCTTTGGAAAGTAATTCCAATTTAAGTCATCAAACTAACTATAGGACCCGGAGCACGAAGTAGTAACCTATTACATTTTATTCTGATAATTTGAGAAATTCGTGATTTCCATGTCTAGCGTACAAAATTACCAATAATTGTCAGTCATTTTGTGAAATGAAAATTAAAATATCGACATGTCACATAATTAAAACGAGAAGAAAAAAAATCTATGTCTAAAGTCTAAAATTAACTATGTAATTTTGTGAATAGTTCGGGTCAATGGGAAGTATGAACCTAAATTTCAATTGACATTACATTATCTTGTGTCAGAGTACTTGTAAAAGAACAGACCCACTTTCCCCAATCTTGAAAAACAATGGTTCTGTAGATGTAGTTCACTAATGCTTGTCTGCGTATATGCCGTGCCTCCTTTCCATTAAACTCCGTTCTACGCGAACTTAATTTATAATCAACACATTTTCTTATTTTTATTAATGCTAAGCGATCCGTTTTTGGAAGAAATGTTCAGCTAAATATTAACCTAAAAATGTATGCATATCACCTACCGCACTAATCAAAGATTATATTGATTGTTAGGTAGTCCCCCTTCTAGAAACTAAGATTGGAGACGCGCGGAGCAAATATAGTTTTTCCGAACTATGATCCTAAGAGTGATTATAAAGGACAGCACTCTAATCCCAATAGAAACGTTCTCTATTTCACCGGCTGTAGCTTATCTAAAAACGAACAAATACGCAATCTATCTTTTAAGAATCATAATAAATGGGTCCATTTCGTTCTATACTGATAGCAAAGATAAGCGGCGTATCGCGAGTCAATAACACGGCGGCAGCTCCGCTACATAGTCGGTGAGTACATTCTACCTCCCTTTATAACTGTCTGACGTTTGATATACAGATAGAAAACAAAAAACGATCCTGGAGGGGTACTCTCAGAAACGAAACCAACAAACAGAAGGTTTCGTTTTTGAAGATTATTCAAAAGTTTGGGAATGAAGACGTGGTTTTTGATTTGCATAAATAATATTTTGTTTTTTGAAAATGCTTAATTTGCATTCGAAGTGAATTGGTTATGATTATGAGGATTAAAAATTGCCATCCGTTGTCGGATCCGACATATTTCGTTTATGAGAGTAGACCCCCTGTTATATGCAAATATTTCGGATTTGACAATATTCTGGAAATGTATAATTGAATTATTAACACCAATATTCAGGTGCTCGAGTACTTATGTGTTTTAGTGCGGATTATATGTCGGCTGTCTTTTGTTTCCATCATTTTAATGACAAAGACTTACGATATAATTAAATGCTATGCTTGATGGTAGCGTTTCTGAATACGGGTGTAGGTACAGAAGTGTTTAAGAACACACAAAAGATAACATTAATAGGACAGTATGTTTCAACTGTCTATTCTGACATCAATCAACATAGATACGAGAAAAAGTAGTCCATGTTCGATTTTAGTTTTCTAGAATTCATAACGAAATATTTGAATTTCCTCATAAATTCAGAGCTATGAAAGATTATTATTAATTCAAATAAAGTAAGGTACATACCTAAAGTGTTTTATCCGTGTTTCAGAAAATTTAAAATAAAACATGATACGTGAGCTAACTCCGGATTTGGCTAAAATAGCTAAAAAAGAGCTTAACGAAAACCCAAAGAATATAGAAGCTGACTTGCTACAAATAAAGGAGTGGATTGCAAAACAATCTCATTTGAAGGCAAGAACGGGTAAGTCTTGTCAAATCATCTGTGAAGATTTCTACCATACAAAGCTTTTTATTGTTTTTAACAATTAATCCCACTGCCTAAATATTATTGTATATATGGTGACTATTGCAAGTGAATATATACGCTTTTACTCACGGAATTGCCCATGCCAAATATGAGTAAAATGTTTAATTAGGACAATGCGACTGTACTTTACACTTTTTTCAATATGGAAAGGTGGGAAGAATTTGACAAATATAGAGACTCTTTGACGTTTTTTGTCCTTGTCAGTCAGATAAAATTACATGTCGCCCATCACTGAGATATTTTTTTTATTGGACATATTAATTTTTGATGAAATGAAAAACCCTTATACAGTAACTGGAAATAATAATTGTTATAAAAGAGTTGCAGAAATCCTAATTAAAATGCAGGATGATCATGAATAATATGACCAAGTTATCTACATATCAACTTGTAGCAATTAATACAGTCAAATTCAAAATTGTGTGGTATATTTTAGTATAGACCCTTTCAGGAGGATGCTGAATATGTTCAGTATTTTTGGCGTCACCAGGTTATGAAAGCCGTTAACCATCACTTAGGCAATATGATCAGCATTTGACATGATAACGATCACATCACGTCGCGCCAGCTTGAAAGTGCGGGTTCGATTACCGTTTGAGTCGATATGGAATACGAACTTTTCTACATTATCCCAGGTCTGGTAACGTCCGTAGGTTGTGGTACCGTAATTTGTATAAGACAAGTTATTTATCTTCTTGCCACATAATCTGAGCAACGTAAATGTTGTCCAATATTTATTCAGTTTAAAATATTTATTGGCGATCTCTTTTATGTAGTATCGCACCATGTTAGTGTCTTTGGCATCCTTATCAATGCGCAAAACGACCGCCTTGCTCGTTCTACCCCAGAGCAAGACCTGCGCTTGATCGTTACCATCGTGATACAAACATTGGAATCAGAATTGACCTTTAATATTTCCAGATGATCAATGGCTGGTGGCTCTACTGAGAGGCTGCAAGTTCAGCATGGAGCGGGTAAAGAAGAAGCTGGAGCTGTTTTATACACTCAGGAGCACGGCGCCCGACATCACGCTGCGGCTGAAACCGTCAGAGCCTGCCTTTGTGGAGTTCTTGAGAAAAGGGTGAGGTATTTTGTACGGTGAACATTTTAGTTCTTATGCCCGCGACTTAAGGACGGTACATAGTGCAAAGTGTGGTAGTTTGACGTACTTGGAGTATTGCCCATTTCTTAGGCAAGCATTCAAGTCAACATTCTGAACAGTAGGTCTACTCCCAAAAACGAAATAAGTCGGATCCGACGACGGATAGCAATATTAAAATTCTCATCATTGTAATCAACTGACAAAATCGAAAGCTTATCAAAAAACAAAATATTAATTATACAAATCAAAAACCACGCTTTAATTCGCAAACTTTTGATTCATCTTAGGTTTAGACATCTTTATTCTCATAGGAAATGAACACTTCACCAAAAATGAGATATAAGAGTTATTATTATAACATCATAAATAATATCTTTAAATCATGCATTGGTACTAGCTGTTCCTATGTATGATTTTAGCTTGTTTTTAAAGCTGAGTAAGCATTCACAGGCCTTTCAATCATTTGGCAAACAATTAAAAAGCTGTGCTCCTGTAGTATTGTCTTCTTGCCAGAGTTAGTCCGTGGTGTTTTTGTTATCAGTTTTAGTTTATTTCTAAGATTATGTGGATTCGTTTTTATATTTAGTTCTATATTAGTTTTGATATTTTTGGTTAGTATTTTTTTAATAAAGACACATATGCTATATTTGTATAGTTGGGGTACGTTAAATAATTTTGTTTTTGTGTATAATTCATTCGTAGGCATGCGAAAAGGATATTGGAACAAGACTTTTATAAGTCTATTTTGGGTTCTCTGTAGCGAGTTAAGATTTGTTGGCGCTGCAGATGCCCAAATTTCAATAAGGTAGTCTAGGTGTGGTTTTACCATAGCGTTGTAAATATTGTTTTTGATGTGCTTTGGTATACAGTGCGTAATTTTCCGTAGTGCTCTCAGTAAAGACGTTAACTTTAAATTTACGAGCTCAATATCCCCATATTGAGCTTTCCAAGTTAATTTGTCATCAATGAGCAATCCTAGGTATCTCTCCCGGTGGGATCTTTTCATAAGTTCTTTATTTATTCTCAGAGGTTCATACTCGGGTATGACTTTGTTTTTTGCAGATATAATCAAGTATGATGTTTTCTTCAAAAATGAAACCTTTCGTTTGTACTTTTCGTTTTTGGGAATACAGCCTCAATTTACGTTATAACACTATTATAAGTTTTAAAAATCCTACAAATAATAATAACGCTAACGATTGTATGATTGATGGATGCATGTATGTTTGTTAGACTTATTTGACTAAAGTCTAAAGCCTTAAAATTATACTCTGTTAATAGAATTTGTTTGTTAATTTTTATTAGAACATGCCTCGTACTGCCTAAAGCTAAGAGCAGTCTACACCCACGGGTTATTCTCATAAGGGCAGGAGCATACGACCCGCTAGAACACAGCGTAGCAGACATCATGTGCATACTGTATTATTTGGTACAGGTAAGATGTAGCATAATATTCAATCTGATTGTACAGATACAAATATTCAAGAAAAACGAATAAATTACATTGCCTACTTCCAGATAATTCATTTGTTTTTGTCGGTTTCTTGAGGATTTATTTTCATATATTTAATTAAGGATGGTTAAACAAAAACTGTATTATCTAATATCTTGTCCATCTTGTTACCCTAGCCTATTTATGGTTAAAAGGCAAAAATCGAAACCACAAGATTAAAACCTCAAAAAACAGAAATTAACCTACTACCTGACTAATTTCGTTACGCTAAAGGTTTAATTGATGTGACAAATATTTAGTTCTCCAGCAATTACTTTTTTAATAGCTCTGTAATTGTTTTTTTCTACGAGTACCACAGACCGCAACAAAAAAGGGACAAAAGGAAATCATTCTACAGCATGTACCCTGCAAGAATGTAATCACACGTTCAAGGAAATTGAAAGAATTATTACATTTTCAGATACTGGTGGTTGAAGATGATGTAGCTACAGTACTGGGTACCAAAATAGTTGTAGACTATGAAGGTGTCACCGTCTCACACCTGACGCAGGCTAACCCGAGCTTGCTCAAGAAGATGGTCTCAGTCAGTCAAGTACGTAGCCATTTCTATATTTCTGTCTTTTCTTTCATGAGAAAGAAATGACAGAATAATTCGTAGCTGAGCTATGATAGCTCACCTACGAATTACTCAACCTAGGGTCCGCTTGGTCTTTGATTTTGTTTTGAATTGCCTGGAACATTGGAGTAATTGCTTCTGACCTCCGGCATCTGACATTTCACTTACTAGGGAAAGCAGGTAGATATGGTTTGATGCCATCATCTTAATAGGCCCTGGAAACGAAAAAAATAAACAATGGACTTCTTATCGGACAGCTAGGCGATTTTAGCGTGCAGTGGCCTCACCAAATTAGAAAAATGTTACAAAAGGTCCGAAGATCCGCATGAATCTGACTTTACACTATAGTAAAATATATATTCCATGAGAATCATTGTCAGGAACTAAAATATTTTTAGAAGGGAGTGAAAGTGCTATGTTTATTTTAATACAATTGATAAAAAGATTTCAACATAAAAGGTGTCTTTTTAAACGGTTTTATTTAGCTCACCCCGTTTGTTTTATTATTTATTCTTGGGTCAAATTTATTTATGATAAATAATGTTGAGGATACATTTTCAGTCAGCCATTTGTTAAGTTTACCGTGTCGAGTGTTTGATTCATACCTTTGTTGGATTCTTTAAAATATAAACGGTTTTATTGCAATACACAGTAGCTAAGAACAGTAATAGCGAGACAAATTTTCCTTCAATTAGTGATTTTATGAATCATAATATTTACTATATCATTTTCAACTAGATAACGAGGTATCCGCCGTCTGTTCAGTGATAATAGATTAAGATAATTTACAAAAATAATAATCAACAATTGTTTTCAATTACAGGATTCTTTGCCTCTTCGTTTGAAAGGAAGCCATCATGTAAACATGCCGATTGGAATTGAAGTCATATTTACGCTTGTTTCCGGATTTTTGAATGAAAAAGCCAAACAAAGGGTAAGTATTTCATCAAGAAAAACTATATAAATAATAATATTATAATATACAGTCAGATCATCCTTAGTTTGGTTACACCTTAGTACCTTATCACATTCAACCTATCGAGTTAAGTATGTAGTACCTCGGTTAACAGGTTGATGTTGACTTACCCATAAAATGATTAAAAAAATCCTTTGTATGCTATTTTTACAAGACTAACAATACAACACATCCAGATTCAAACCCATTTATAACAGTTCTTTTCTTAAATTGATTGTGCAAATGGTGCAGTGGCCACCTTACCTTAGTCACTGCACCATTTGAGGTCAGTACAATCCATTCATATTAAGGACTAGCTGTGCCCGCGACTTCGTTCGCGTGGACTACATCCTTTTATGGTCGGTTTTACCCCTTTCTCCCCTAATATTCGAAACAAAAAGTAGTCTATATTTTAATCCAAGTTTCGCCCCCTTATTTTCTTATAAAAAGTAGCCTATGTCCGTTCTTGAGATTCAACGTATACCTATACCAAATTTCATCAAAATCGGTTGAGAGGTTTAAGCAGGAAAGCGTAACAGACACACAGACAGACAGACAGACAGAGTTACTTTCGCATTTATAATATTAGTAGGGATTAGTAGGGATTAAATATGGAAATCGTCATTTGGTTTACTACACGCTGAAAAACACCTTGAATATATATGATTTTTTTTTTCAGTTAAAAGTACACAAAAATGTAGATGAACTATTAGATTTTCTACCTGAGGAAATGGTTCCTGTGGAATATGGAGGTAGTGGTGGAAGCTTTGCAGAAATCACTGGTCAGTATGAATTTTTTTACTCTCTCGATAATTGGCTACTTGACAGTGTAAACAATAAAATATGAAAAGTGTTAGATATGTTAGCTTATTAGTTAAGTAATCATTTTACATTTTTATTTTTTAATTAAAAGCATAGTTAGTATTTTATTTTTGCAAAATAAATTTTACTTTTTTTATCTGTGGAATAAAAGAACCAAAACGGAAACCACCATTGCAATTCGGAAATGACAGCTGTCGGCGAAAATTATTTATTTTAATGTGGCGAAACAATGATTATTTTACCGATTAAATTGAATTATTGTCTCTCTAATCGTATTAAGAATTTATTGAAACATTTTCCGTTTATCTAAATTAAGTCGTTCCTATACGTATCGGTTCGTTGTCTACGACGTTGACGTCCTAATTGCAACAGTGACGCGACTAGGCGTTTTCGCGCGCTTTTTAAATGTGTTACACAAAATCTTATTTTTCTTTGGTTATTTAGATTATTTCCAGATAAATCGAATTGCTTGGGATATAAAATGAACGGGCGCACATTTTACAATACTTTTTCAAAAACTGTCAAGTAGCCAATTATAAAACTGCATCGCATTCACTATTATTTTCGTTTGCGTAGTTTTACTTATTCGTTTAAGCTCCATTTGTAAATCGGAGCATAAACGAATAAAAAATGACGTGTGTTGTTAATATTTTTATTTACTAGCTGTTTCTCACGAGTTTGCCTGCGTTATTTCAATATAATAAGTATCATACCTATATGTTAATCTATAATCTCATTTCTCTTTCTACCAAATTACCTCCAAATCTGTTCAGAAGCTTTTGCGTGAAAGAGTAACATACATCCAGAATTATTGTAAGTTGTGAAAAGATAATCTATATTATATAAAGCTAAATTACCACTCACTCACTCACTCACTGACTCATCGGGGGTGTTTTTGGGGGTGTTCGAGTTGTTTTACCTCTTTGGTGTGTTCTAACGGGGTGGGTAATTTTTTAATCAAAGCAGGTTTTTCTAAATTGAATTGAATTGCTGTTCGTTAGTCTCGCTAAAACTCGAGAACGGCTAGACCGATTTGGCTAATGTTGGTTTTGTAATAATTGTGGAGGTCCAGGGAAGGTTTAAAAGTTTAGAAAAAAAAAGGCGTTACGAAGTTCGCCGGGACAGCTAGTCTTACATATAAAAATGAATCGCTCTTCGTTAGTCTCGCTAAAACTCAAGAACGGCTAGACCGATTTGGCTAATCTTGGTCTTGAAATAATTGTGGAGGTCCAGGGAAGGTTTAAAAGGTTAGAAATTAAAAAAAAATAAGCGTTACGAAGTTTGCCGGGACAGCTAGTCTTTTCATAAAATACTATTCGCGGAGGGCATACGAGAGCATGCGCGTCCAGGGTGCTGATGGGGCTGCTGCGATACTGTTGTGATTCCGATATGTTTATAAATAAATATTTTTCAGAATATTGGGCTGCTAAGGTAGTCGAATACAAAAGTTGGATGCTAGAGGAAGAACAACTAGGTACTGACGAATCGCGAAGATTCAAGTGGGACCACACCGGTGATGAAGTGGATGGCTCGTTTAGGAAACTGCAGATAGACTAGCTTGGCATAGTCCACGTTCTCACTCTATTTAGAAAATTAATAAAAAGCGATAGATGGAAAAAACGATAAAAAATTTGCATGACCTGTTGTTTAAGTTATATTCGTAGTCTAAAGTTACTTATGTTAAATTAATTATCTATCTAAAGTATGGAATTGTTTTGAAATATTTTAAGGTAATTAAAATATGTAATAATGGTCGTGTATGTTTTTTTAACAATTCTTGTCTTTTTACTTCCTGGATTAGCTTTTATCTTACAAAATGGTAAGTGATGATTCAGTAAGAACGTGTAAAATCTAAAAAAGTAGAAGCCCCTCGACAGCACAGAATTGACCTCCTCATGACGTGGATCACTCCTGACATATCCTCTATCACTAGACCTACTGAAGGTATGTGTTACTTACTTGTTATGAGAGTTTTCATAAATGAAATAAGATTTGACAAAGTAACGATACGATTCGTTCAAAAAAATTACTTCGTAATTGCAATAGTAGAATTTCATAAGTCATCATGAATCATTTAGGGCCAATACAAACCCAGAAATATAATTTTCTTCAAACAATTCTACTATTGCTCGCATAAGGTCTATAATGATCCCAAATCGATTAAACTATCAATCAATGACTTATGACGTAAATAAATAAGTATTTTGCTTTTATAAAAGTAGTAGAAGTGCGTGATAAATAAAATGTATGTATTTATCTACGTGGACAACTTACTGTAGACCCAACTGTTCCGTGAAACAGCTTAAACGGGATCATTGGCCCACGAAACCATGTGAAATCTTTGGAATAACGTACACCCGTGTTCTGTAATGGAATTATAACAATTTTACACGACATTGGCAGAAATGGACTATTCTATAGAACTTTAGTTGCCATTGATTATGAAAATATGGTAATACATAGTACCAACGGCCAAATGTACCTATTTTGTATACCTTTTAACTGGATTGTACGTTTTTAAACAGTAATGTTGTTTTCTAATACTAATTAGCGATTTTTCTTGTTAACAATACTTAAACTGTAACCTTGGCAGTAAGTAAGTATTATTTTATATATTTGTCCTTAGTGTCACTCTTGCTATGTTGCTCATACATAACACAGTAAGGTTGAAATGAATTTCGTATCGTATTGAAACATTTGACAACATCACCTTTGTGTTGTGGTACCGTCGTTGTTTCTGATTTCTGTAACACAAGTGCTTTAGCTACTTACCACAGAATCAGAGCAATGTATGTGATGTTGTCCAATATTTATTATAATTATTTATTTATTTATCACATACATGGTTGTCTTGTCATTCTGTGGTAATTAACTAAAGCAGATAAGTTACTAGAATCAGTAAAACGATGGTGACACAGTACCTAGACCCGAGATAATGTACTTTCGTTTTATAAATTGACCCAACCGTGAGTGGAAACCGATACTTAAGTCAGTCAAGTAAGTGGTAAGTCAAAGTGCGGTGCGCTCGCCTCTCGGCTACGGAGGTCAAAATTAGACGCTATTTGGCGTAAGTAACAATCAAAGTAGTTTAAAAAATAATTTTCAACGTGTTGTGAGTTGAGTATATACTATTGTTAATTTGGACTCTGTACCTAAGCTGAGTATTTGAGGTTGACTTTTGCCTAGCAATAAAATAAAGCCTAAATAAATTAACTGCATAGATCAGTCTGACTATAATGTAAATATGAGGAATGGATTTCATTCTAAATAGGTATATTTCCATATCGTAAGCATTACATCATCGTGGAAATAGATCATGATAGTTAGTTGGAGCCGAGTTCAAACACGAGTATTGGAAACCAAACCAATTTTGATGCTAGTTAAGAAATAAATACGTCTTTAACAGATGTTTTTTGGGCATATTTGGTAGACACCGTACATAGAATAAATTTCCAATCGTTTTGTGTCTGGTTGTATATCCATAATATAGATAATGTAGTTTATTCATCCATGTTGATATGTTTGATTTAAAATATAATTTGAATGTATTTTTGCAACTATATAAATAGTCGATATTTTAATATCTTAAGCATGAAAAAATTATAATTCAATATTTGAACATCGGTTAATCGATGTTTGATAAAGATATATTGTAAGACTCATCTTATAACCATGTTCTTGCATATAAATAACTACATTATTATTATTAATAAGTTATGTATGGTACTCTTTTTTTAATTAAGTTTATGTGATGTTATTATTTATTAAAAAACTTAATAATGAAATATTTTTAATTGAAGTTGGTTACATATGACACAATTGAATCGACATTGAATACGATACAAATAAACTCAGTTAGGTACTTAGCGGTATCTTCTCGTTAAATATAGATTCGAACCCAGTAGTAAAGTAGATTGGCTACAGTAGAAGTATCTTGTAGATTACTTTGGACGAAATCATATATGAGTAGTTTTATTTTGATTAGTAAAAAAACAATCCAATCCCTACTAATATTATAAATGCGAAAGTAACTCTGTCTGTCTGTCTGTCTGTCTGTGTGTCTGTTACGCTTTCCTGCTTAAACCTCTCAACCGATTTTGATGAAATTTGGTATAATAGGCTACTTTTTATTAGAAAATAAGGGGGGGAGGGGGGTAATACCACCTTTGGAAGTTTATATGGAAAAATGTTTATTTTTGAAGTTAGAGATATGAAATTTGGCACAAATATAGCTCGAAACTTGGATTAAACTATAGACTACTTTTTGTTTCGAATATTAGGGGAGAAAGGATTAAACCGACCATAAAAGAATACATCCTTTACAGCTGTACCTTATAAATGTATTTATATTTAAGAGGTTATCTGGAATAGACAGTCCCTAAGGGTGGCACTTGTTCACAAGCATGACATTATGTACAGTAACGACCCGACAATACACACGATTAACTTTGTTAGGTAGTAGAAATTCTGCATTTTGCTTGGCTAATTTACTGGTTAAAGTTGCATATGTTATCTTAGCGATAAACTTTACCGTTTTAGATAACGGTCGTAAAATCGATGATCGGTCGAGCAACAAAGTGGGCCCAATAACTCAGTATGAGACAAGTCGCATTGGATTAAATGATTGCAATGCGTATCTAGTCTTTATTCGGTCATTAACTCAAGCAGTATTCTATTAGATGTTTAAAGTTTAGATAACGTGCGGGAAGATATCTTGATGTACTTTAGGCGTTTGCTGTAAGGTGTATTATTGTATGTAGGCGTCCGTAAATTGTAATAGTGATAAAACAAGGTACACTCAATGTCATTTACGGCTATTAGTGCGTTGTTCGGCGGCTTCGAGCAAGGTCGCGTTGCGTCCTCTCACTAATTTCCGATTGTTCGGAGAATGCAAAACACTATTGGGTTAATTATCGCAGAGATTCGATAGGACTGCTTGTGGCTGTGCATTGGAGGAACTTCTTAAAAATTTCATTGTAAGTATCTGAACAAGTTATATGTTAGTAAATTTTTGTATTTAAAAATATACTTCTACGAGTATGTTAAATCTTTAACGTTTTATCATAGTTAGGATATTTAATATTAGTTTTTCGTTTCAAAAAACATTTTGTTACTTACTAGTATCTAACTATCTATCTAAAGGTGTATATTTGGTGTATAACAGAGCAAAATTAATTTTCTTTGTTTATATGCTAATTAATCATACAATATTTTAGGTGGTTATTTCTAATTAAGTATCTATACATTGGAGGTTTGTTATTTTTATAAATTTAATCATGGTATAAATTAATTTTACATCACATTATTAACAAGTAGTAGTTTTTAGTATCAAGTATAAAGTTTTATTAATATATTTGTACATAACCGATAAATATTTGTACAAAACATAGAACAATGGCCAACGCATATTACGAAAAAAAATGTCAAAGCAATGTTGTAAGTACCTTCTTAGGTACTGATTAACCACAAGTATTTCCATAACAATATTATTCTGTGCCTCTCGTCTCTTTGTGGGTAGTGTGTACCATTACGTTCGTTGTGGTAAAATGTAGGTACCTACCTAATAAGGTAACATCTCTAATGAATACATATGTGTTTGTTAATCGACATTCAGGCGGGTAAGTCCCGTCTTTCAGGATAAATTACGTGCAAACTAGGTATATATGATTCATTTATTAAAAAACGACCCGACCGACTTCACATGGATGCAATGTAAATACCTACTCAGAAATGTTGGTTTTTCTATTATATCTATAATGAAATGATGATAAAAACCTTCCTTTTGAATCACACTATATACCTAATAAACAAAATCGTGTCAAAATCCGTTGCGTAGTATTCAAGATCTAAGCATACATAGGGACATACAGAAGAAGCGACTTTATTTTATCCTATGTAGTGATACTTCATAATTATACAGATATACCTAAATCAGTTTTAATGTGGGCAGGTAGGTAGGCTAAACAATTATAAAAAACTAATTGGAATTTGAACCACCTTGTAGTAGGAAATCTTTTATTTCAATTAAAAATACCGGTATTGACTCGAGTACTGCACCTATACCTAGGTCAAAATTAAGTCCAAAAAGTATTTTAGTAGATAGATGAGATACAGGATATTATCCTACATATTAAATATTGGACACTTTTTATCTCGGCATAATGCGAATGAAGTCGCGGAAAACGGTTAGATTTTAAGTTTAATATTTTTGTATGAAGGTTTGTTTTTACAAATATACCTATAGCTTTTTCATGTACGCCAGAATCATGAATTTAACAAATAATTGTGTTCAATAATTGCCTAGGTTTTTACATTACTTACGTTTGAAGTGTATATTCATATGCCTAAAGTTGTTGTATACAAAGGGCTACCGACGTATTCTCAACTAAATAGGTATTCTTAGAAAACAAAACACGGTGATACACAAAAGTAGCCTATGGTTGAGCCAGTTACGGTCACTATTTATTTTGGTAAAACACCGCCCTAAAGTCGTAGGCATAAGATCTAATGTCGAGCTGCAAGTGTTGGCCAAGATGTGCTGTTGATCGTAACTCGTAACTATGTGGGAAATTTGACTAATATGAGAAGTGGACTTTCAACTGAAATAATTCATTGCATTTTTAGTTATCTCATTTACGAAACAATTCTATCGTTACGGAATACCAATATCAAACCATTTTACATTACTGTTAAAATATACCGAATAGGCCAATCCATAATATGCTCTTTTTAGACGAAAACTATGGATGTTTTAGCATTACCTTATTCGTGTCGTTCGTATACGAATAAAATGCCAGGCAACAATGAGTTTTGTTATTAAAAAACAAATACACGCCTAATGATTCTACCTCCTACTATCTTACTGTGAGTGTGCAATTAAAATGATAACAGAATTAATATGACTTTTCTATTTAAGCCCTAAAGATGGCGCGCAGATATGTAACGTGGATAAGAAATCTACTAAATGGATGAACATATTAAATATTTATGTAGGTACATCACTAAACTCGTATCGTACATATAATGTTATGTGACATTGAGTTTTGTAATTAAAAAACAAATAAGCGCCTTCCTCTAATTCACTTTGAGTATGAAATTAGTATGATAACATTTAAAAATCTATTTAAACCCTAAAGATGGCGGGCAGATGTGGTAGCCTGATAACATTTTTATGATTTAAGATTGCATCTGTGGGCTGGTATCTGACACTTATTCATACTAACTATTGTTTTTGATAAATAATCTATCAACTGATGTTTTTATTGATTAAACGATTTATCTATTAAAGCAATTCAGGCGCAGTTACACCAACTTATTTTTTACTAATTTGACAGCTGTCAAAATTATCATATCCTATACATTTTTTTTCGCAACATGGTGCAACTGAGCCTTAATGATTTTTAAGATTTGGTTTACATAAATTCAATTATTCGTTTTAATGTCGACTTGTAGGTATTTGTATTCCTAGCTGATTTGGTTACCTGTCGTCTGGTACTCTTGATACAAAGGAAAACATAAATTTGACTGATGCCGTTTGGTGTGATTGTCCGTCGCATTTATGTATTTTGTACGCATTTGAATTTGTAGCCATAAGTGGGTATGATATTATAAGTAGTGATTAGTACTATCAGTAGTACATCTTTCGAAATGACGGGCTTCAAGATCTCAGTACATGTTAGAAAACTGACGTAGGCCGTTAAGGTGTTAATTGCGTGAAAATTAACAGTGGCATTGTTATGAGGTTATACACAAACATTTCAAGAGCACTGCTGAGCTAGACTTTGAGCGTGACTCGAAGAAATTTTATAATTTCTTATAATGGTACCACAACACTCAGACGCGAGACAATATAATAGTTTTTTATTTATTACTTTTGAATACTAACAGTAGGAATACAGTCACTTCAACAAATGACTAAAGAAGAAAAATGATTTTGTGAAAATACGAATTAAACACCATATTCGCATAACAAAAATATATTAACATATTTTTTTGATGAGTAAAAGTTATTACAGTTTTAGTAAATAAAAAAACTTCAGTGACGTTATATCCTCGTATTGGCGTTATGTTGAGTCCAAACTTCTAGATTTCAACGCAACGATTCCATCACAGGCTTATTAAGGTATACAAACATAGCATTTCCACTTGTTTTTTGATATTCTGTAACATTAAACACTTATTCGGACTTCTCATAGAAACTGTAATGTTTTTGGAAAATCCCATTCACCAATGCCGTCTTATCTATTAAATGCTGTATTTTCCTAATGACGTTGGTAGAAGTGGAAAGGAATAAAAGTAATTTGATAATTTAATTAAAACGCTAATTCGGGAATATAAAAACCCAACCCCATTATTATCTCCGGGACGGACCAAAATTTAAAAGAGTCTTTAATATTACTTAGACCGTATATTTTCTTTGTGTCAAGGTTATTTTTTTGAAACCGATTAAAAATAGCGATAACATACTGGGAAAAACCCAAGTCAAACCGCATTTAGGGCGCCGCGTTCATGTGATTATCAATTTACTCGGAACAAGCTGCCAGGTTGCTAGATAATTATTGATAAGCCGTTCAATGGGCTGACTTGGAATATTAGAAGGAGTAATAATGATAATTTTTTACCTACTAAAGCACATTGCAATTAATATTATAGACGTGAAAGTTTTTAACAATTCATTGATGTCTGGATGTTTGTTACTTTTTCACGCAAGAACTACTAAATGGATATTTTAAAGAAACATAAAAAAAATATCTCCCCTTGCGGTGCGGGACTCGAACCCGCGACCTTCACGCATCGCGCGTGCTGCTCCTCCAACTGAGCTAACCGCAAGTTAACGTAGACGATAATTTCTTTTGTTGTATCAACCTCTTAGCCTGGGGAGATCTGTTTCTTTTATATATTTAAAGTTCGCTATGGATGGTACTATAAAAATTATAAAAATCGATTCCTAAATGGATTTGGAGGAAATATGGTAGGTAGGTACCATATGTCCTCCAAATCCATCCAGACAGGCTAGATACTAATTAAATAAAACAAGTAAGTGTATAAAAATAGGCACTCCCACAAAATTATTTATACAGTTCGTCTGTGGGATCAGGGTCTAACATAACTATGCCAAGCCTTTTCCGGTGTTGTTGTGTTCCTGCGTGTGAGTAAGGTTTCCAGAGCTCCTGGGAGGTGCTTTACATTAGTGGCGGGGTCAAGCCTTCAAGGTAAGGGCGACTAGTCCAGTAACATATTTATTATGCTGTACTTGTCACCCTTAAGCTAGGACCTCGTTACCTCTTAACATGGTGGGATGAGGTCAATCTTGAAGTGCAATATAAAAAAAAAACGGTAAATTATTTAAAAGGAATAGTATGTACTTTTTATAACTGTTTTTATAAGGTTTTATACTTGAAGGTTCTAAAAAGGGTATGTTGAACCAAAGGACGATTTGTTTTTTATATAAAAATATTTCATGTTAAGGGTCGCATAATGAAATATAGTACCTATCTCATACATTGACCCGATTCCAAAGTGAGCTAAGGCTTGGGAAAGAAAATCAGTGAACGTAGGTAGGTATATATGTATGTATGTACATACATACCACTTTGCAATTAAGTATAACCAGATAAGCATTCAGGAACTGACATACAAATATTTTACCTTGAGTGGAAATTTAGCCTACCTACTACCTTGAAGTACGCAAGAATTTCATGATTGTTTGTATAAGTTGTAGTGCTGTCTTGTAACTTGTGCTGTTTGCAAATGTTTTCACTCAATTTCAAATTAACATTATAATCTTGAGTTTAAATGTTTATTGAAATTTACTCCGTGATTGTAATCATTGCCATATTCCTCAACACACTAAATAAATCATTTGAAAATACGCGACGTAATAAAATTATCTATATTAATCGAAGTCTGTCTATGTAGTTAGGTATGTAATTATCACTCATGATTATGTATAAGTAAATATTATGTTTTATAGGACTCTGCTTATTTCTATACACTTATTTTATTTGTTAACGAAATACTTAAATATGCCTGTAAAGCCAATTTCTATAATTTTTTCTGTGCAATAAAGTGTATCTATCTATCTATCTAAATAATAATGTTAGTTTATGGCGGACTGCACGAAAATGTGAACATTGCCTTGTGTGAAATTACCTATGCAAAGTTTAAACTTTCATCGTAATAATTTATTTTTACTATTGAGTAGATATCTATTGATCTTTTTTTTTTCTAGTTGCAGAAACGATTATAAAATGACTGTCAGACCGCTGTCAACAGCGCTGCTGAAAAAAGCCCAGAAAGAAATTAATGAAGATCCCAAGAGAGTGAATGATGACATCGAAGCCCTTAAGAGCTGGCTTGGAAAGCAGCCGCATTTACATTCAGTCAAACCTAGTAAGAAGCATATAACCTTTTTTTAAGAAAGGGAAATGCATTGGCGCACCGTCCCGCTGCATGGAGAAAAGAAAGCGGTGTGTGGGGGACTCTTCCGCTCTGAAAAGAGCAGAGACTACTCATTAAAATCTTTCTGCACCTCTTAACGCTTTTAAATCGCGCCTTGGGACTATAGTTTAACTATTACGGCAGAACAGAAGAAGCTTTTTAACCCCCGACGCAAAAAGAGGGGGTGTTATAAGTTTGACGTGTTTGTCTGTGAGTCTGTCTGTGTGTCTGTCTATGGCACCATAACTCCCGAACGAGTGGACCGATTTTGATTTAGTTTTTTTTGTTTGAAAGGTCATTTAATCAAGCGTGTTCTTAGCTATGTTTTATTACCTCTTGTTTAAGCCGGTTTGACAGTCAAAAAAGTAAAAAAAAAGTCTAGTTTGACCGGTCAGTCAGTAGTCGTTTTCATTGAATTCCATTGGTTAATTATGACTGATAGACCGTCTGTAGTCCGTACTTGTAGAGAAAACTGAATAGATCCTTAACCTTGCACAAGAATGGTAATCGAGTAGGTAATATTATAGAGTGAGAAAATAGTATGGAGGCTATGGTAGCGCTGTACTGTAACTGGCTGTAACAGTGAGTACGGGAACTAAGAAAATTGCCACCAATGGAAATTTCTTGTTTCTTGAATTATAATATTAAAATGGAAGACTTAAATTCTATACTTGACTACCGTTTTTGTACGAATGCTAAGGGTGCATGCCTTTTCATGATTCCTTTGTTTGTGTATATTAAATTTCCTACCTTAACAGTTTTATTCGTCATAAAGCGCCATCTGTAATTTGTATGCGAAGGTCTATCGGTACTAAATAAAGCATGCTTCATTTAGTAGCATATCTTAAATTTGTTCGTGCGTAGTACAATTGTGATTAAGTAGATGGCGCTTTTCTCATTAAGTAAAAAGTTTATCCAGGCCCCTATTTCATTAGGACACCATGGTTACGCCATGATTCTATGAACATTCATACAATTGTATGTTTACAGTATGTTTGTGGCGTGACTACTGTGGCCTGTGCAACCTAATGATGGGATAGGGCGAATCGTGTCTTTTAATGAGAACTGTACTGTTTGTCTCTCACAACACGATTTGATAATTTAAAAAGTTTTATGGTTTTATCTTATTTTTTTTTTCTCAGCGGATCAATGGCTTGTCGCATTTCTTCGAGGAAGCAAATTCAGCTTGGAGAGAAGCAAAGAGAAACTAGACATGTATTATACATTAAGATCTCTTGTACCAGAATTTTTTTCGAATAGAGATCCTTTAGAACCTGGAGTTCAAGAAATATTAAGATTAGGGTAAGTCATATTTTTGCTACTTACAAAAAGGTTTGTAAGGCAATAATTATTGCAATTTTAAGCAGTTCCTTATATAATCGAACAAAAAAGGTTTGGTTCAATTTTGAAATCTGACTAACTGAATCAAACTGAACCTTTTTAAGCTTGAAATATTGTGATCGAATTTAGATGCGTTAACTATGCAAATTTGACAAAGCGTTGCACTGGTAGGTACTGTGGCGGTTGGACGGCTGTCAGTTATCAAATGGATTTAATTTGGTAAACTTGAAAGCGTCCGTAGATAGCAATTAAATATAGGTTGGCGCCTTAAAATAATAAACCAACCTTTTAGATAGATAAATTAGCACAATATGTTAGACCTTTAAATGCAATTTTAGCCCATTTTTTTTCATTGGTGGCGCTAGTGCGTCCCTATCGCTAACTTTTTTTAAATTTTTGATCTTAAAAAAACATATTTCGTAATGAATATTACTCGTATTATCATCCATATTTTCATTAGGCTACCTTAAGTATATTTGTTATTTCACGCCTCGGCGGTCAAAATACAGGGTTTCGTTCGAGTCCCAGGTTCGATCTCCGGGTCGAGCTGTCGAGCATAGCATACTCCGAATTTTTCGAACATAGCTTGGTTTAGCTCACCTGGTGATCATCTGGCTAAACTTATTGTAACGATTATTTTCTTTTAATGTTGGTGGTTTACCCTGGAATAGAACCTTAAATAGGTTGCAACAATAATAAATACCTATGCTATTATTGTTTCAGGGCCTTTTTACCACTAAAGGGCAGCAAACACGAAGATTCTCCTAGGATAAGTATAATAAGGATAGGCGTATTCGACCCATCACGGTATCATCTGTCAGACGTGATTAAAGTCTCTCTAATGATCACTGAGATTCTGCTTCTAGAAGATGACCATTTCACTGTGTCTGGTGAGGTATATCGGATTGAGTGATTTCTAAGTTAAATCTGTTACGTATTAAAACAAATAATTTAAAGTAGAATCAATAGTAAGTAACAGACATGCTGGGATCAGATAATTCCACTACTTCTTAATAAGTCTGGTCCATACAAAAATCAGCTTGAAACCCGCATAAACCTCATAGAGAAATAGGAATAAAATCAGCAACATTAACAAACTATTCTGACTTTTGATGCAAAATGATTCAGCTTGAATGCACTTTTTACTAGTATTTTTTAATGCTTTTTGTGGATATTTTGGAACTTTTAACCGTGTTATTCAATCAATCACTTACATGAATACCTAACCAACATTAGTTGACAACTTAGGCTTTTAGTGTAGTCTTCATCATTTCACATACATTGTTTTAGTGTGCGTAATCTGAGGAGCACTGATATGCTTAAACCAATATTTCACAGCTGCACATGCTACGCATGCTACCCATGCTAAATTGAGGTTATTACTTTTTTTTTTTTAAATACAAATGTTTTACATAATTATAAATCTTGGGCCCTTCCTATTGCCAGTACATACCTAATCTCGAGCCAGCCAGATCTCTCCAACAAGAACCAAACGGACTTCATGAGATAAATTTATCTGAATTTATATCAAGCATAACGATCATCATAGTACAACAGTGATTTTATGAAAAGTAAACATTTCTATAATTTTGTTCCCTCAGGAGGTGATAGTAGATATGAAAGGTGTCGGAGTGAGCGTACTTAGCCAGTGGACGCCAGCATTGGCCAAGAAGTCCATCTCCTGCTTCGAGAAGGCCCTGCCGGTTAGGGTGAAGGGAAACCACATCACGAACACGCCTTCTGGCTTTGATACCGCCTATGGTATCTTTAAGGCTTTCCTTGGCGAGAAATTAAAGAAAAGAGTAAGTAGTGCGACATTCCACCCGCTAACTGATGTCGGCAACTTTCTGTCGGCAGGCTGGATTGTGGCTTAACTCAAAGACAGTCAAAAATATTTGTTATCGGATTGTCGAAATAAATAAATAATAAATAAATGCGCTGGACAATCACACCAATCACCTGGTCTCAAACTAAGGTTTTCCCTTGTACTATGAGCACCAGACGACGGACACTAACTGGGGGCGTCATCCCAGCACACTCAGACTCAAGTCAACTTAGAAAAGTTGGTTTTCCAAATTGACCCGACCGGGAATCGAACCCGGAACCTTTCGCGCTATGGCCGACTACCTTAGCCACTGCGCCATTGATGTCGTCGTCGAGGTTGAAATGAGGATCTTCTTAGATAGTTACTGACACAAGAGCTTCAGTTTTGCTGGGGTAGGTAAGGCCGCGATTCTACAGCCAAGCAGATTTTGTCGGCTATATTAAGTTAAGTGTACATGGGTTTAAACATCCAAAGATTGTAGGTTCCAACTGGAAATACTTGAAAGCGCTTAGAGTTCTATTTGCCATCATAGTTCTTTTCCATCAGGCCACCAGGCTGTGACTGTGGGCTATGTTGGCGGTTTTGGTGTGTAATTTTATGAGTTAATGGATCCACCGTAATAAGAACATAAATTGATACTATTTATGGTTTATTATTTTTACGACCAAACAAACACAAACAGATCAAAGATTTAGTGTTGGAACTAAAGGGTGGCGGATTCGGCAAAATAACATGAGTTCCCATGTAGAGGGGTCCCAGATCTAAGGAGTACGTATTAGTACGTAATTTGCATTCGATTAAGGGTGCATCATTTATGTCACAGTCCTTAGATGGCATGGTTACACGACTGGTATACTGACAAAAGCATTGACACATTCCGAGTTATTCATATTATATTATTATCGTCAACATCCACATCCGATCCGATATTCACGAATTCAAGATCCTAATCATTACTGTGTACTATCTTATGTGATTTGCGATCAAAAAGTCATCACTATTCAGGCTCAAAACTAAAACAGCTAATTTTTTGCAAATGCATAATACCTCTCCCCTCTCTTTGAAGATCACTATTAACGGCGGAAATCCCTGTAGAAAAATGTAAGAGTTTTCTAACTTTACCTATTTTTTATTTTAGATTCACGTGCACACCAAAAATTATGAAGGCTTGTACAAAGACATACCGAAGTCAGTTCTCCCTAAAGAGTATGGCGGGGAAGACGGCACGGTCGAGGAGCTTGCTGGTAAACAAAATATTTTAATGATTGTGTTGTTTAGATTACTTTAGCTGTGGCGAACGAAAATTTTGTAACAGAACATTTTGGTAAAGTAAAAGATATAAAAATCCTTCAAGGAACTGTTGGTTCTGGGTTTAATAACCCACTTTTGGTCGGAAACTAAAAAAAGGCCATCTCTTCATCATGACGATCAAGTAATCCTCAAGCTGTAGCAAGTCATGACAGCTTTCTTTTATGTTTTGATATAAAAACAATCGTAGCCCTGGCAACCTAGTACAGACAAAACACTGCTCTTTGTACCGTCTTTATGACGTGGCCATAAGAAATATAATTGAACTGCAAATGTACACCTTGATATGATATTCACTGTTCTAGCCAAGTCTATTTGAAAGTAAACATGCTTGTTTGACATAAGCAGTGTTTACGGACGCGACTTCTTCGTTTCACAGCTTGCGGTGACGAAATTGTGTATCGTAATATGGGTTAGTTTTCGAAAATTGAACTTGTTATGTAATGCGAGGTGTGCACTGGCCACTGAGTGTGTGAAAACACTTTCGACTGATAAGTATATACTCAATATTATGCAGTAACAAGTACTTACAAAGTAGTACATACGTTTTTAGAGGTGTATATAGGTATAGAAATCCCAGCATATCTGTGATAAACAAGAGGAGTTAGAGGAATCACCCTTCTTATAAAACTAAGAGGAGTTTAAGAGAGGTAGGATATAGTGATTTATCGCTCAAACTGGAGCAGTCCGACTGGTGAACTACCTCCACCTTAGGTACTGAAAACCGCAGCCAAATAACAATAATTTAGGTGTTGTTTGTGTTCCTTCGTTAGAGTAAGGTTTCCAGAGCTTCTGGGGGAGTACTAATTAGTAGTAGGGGTCTCATACCTTCAAGTTAAGGGCGACAAGTCCAGTAACAACTATTATTATGCTGTATTTGTCGCTCTTAATGAGGTCAATATTGAAGTACAATATAAAAAAATCATTTTGCCAATTTGAAACTTTATTTTCAGTTAAATAAATATCCATCAAAAGATTTTACGTTGGTAGAGTGTATGTTAGCAAATACTTCAAACTTCAATTTTCGCGTGCAGGCTATTTGACAACTTTTTTTGGTTATTAGTTAGTCAATTTGCTTATTACTTTAATGATAATTGAGGTTTCAAATTTGAATACAGTAAATGATTTATCCTAATAAACTAAAGACAATGGATTAAATATCGGTATCTACTTCTGTCAATGTTACTTGACACTGGTAGTTTATAAACGAAGGCGATTAGTGAACTGAACCATGACCGTAATTACAGACCAATTTAATTACGAGTATTAGTCACTTTCATAAATACCTGTTTAATTAGAATATATCACCTACCTAATCATTTAGTCTGATAACATGCATTTCTTAGCACTTAACGTTAATCTGCTTGAATATCTATCTTTTGATTGATAATTATCGGTAGTTGGTATAATGATCATATCGATGGCTAAGTGGCTTAAGGTTCAGCCTAAGTGCGGAAAGTCTCGATTTAGGTGAAGTCAGTAAAGGACGTATTGTTAGTTTGGTTAGACAAGTGTGAAGAATATATGCAAGCAAATTTTCAGGTACGGTCATCAGCAGGTCAAAGAAAATACTATTAGTTCGATGGTATTAGATTTTACGCGTACGAAAAATTACCTTTATAGATGACTGGCTGTGCCCGCGACTTCGTTCGCGTGGACTACATCCTTTCAGGGTCGGTTTTACGCCTTTCTCCCCTAATATTCGAAACAAAAAGTAGTATATATTTTAATCCAAGTTTCGAGCTATATTTGTGCCAAATTTCATATCTCTAACTTCAAAAATAAACATTTTTTCATATAAACTTTCAAAGGTGGTGTTACCCCCATCCCCCCTTATTTTCTAATAAAAAGTAGCCTATGTCCGTTCTTGAGATTTAACGTATACCTATACCAAATTTCATCAAAATCCGTTCAGCCGTTTAGGCGTGAAATAGTAACAGACGGACAGACAGACAGACAGAGTTACTTTCGCATTTATAATATTAGTATGGAAGTATGGAAGTATGGTTAATCAAGAATCATTATGCTAAAAATTTGTCAGTATCATATAGACCAGATATATAATAAAGGGCAATTATATCATTTAATGGAATTAACATTATAAATTAATATATGTACCTTAACATATAAACACTTAGAAAGAGAACAAACACGAATGTCCTTTACCATGATGCCTGTGCAGGGTGGGAAACAATGGGTTTAAACCCCTACAAATTAACTTAATAGTAGACGTAAAAACACACAGCCTGGTCTAACCAAGATTTGTAATGGACTTAAAAAAAATTACGAGTGTTCAGTATTCCATTAAAAATAAAATGTCCAATAATTCTTACGAGAACCTAGTGTTAGTCTATTACTAGAGTACTCATAAATAATAATGAGTTACAAAAGGTTATGTGGACAGTTAAATATTCACACTCGTAATTTAAAATAATTGTTAACTATAAGGATCAAAATAAGCTAGTCTTTCTCGCAAATAATTTTAAAAATAATGTGCTAGGTATAATAATTTTATAATCTGTGGTAACAATTCCTTAAACTGCAAATCTGCATTGAATAAAATAAACCTATTAATCTTTAAAGCATGAGGAGGAGAGCAGTAAAATATAATAATTATGTAGATTGAGAAACGAAAGCGTAAATATAGTAATATCGTACGTTAGGTAACATAAGCCACTTAATTCAAACAACAAAGTAATTTTAATTTTTAAAAATGCTTATTATAAGTTTTGATTGACCAAAGATGTCCTTATTAATAATGTGGGATTTATTGCTAAATTATAGTCTGGAGTAAAAATCATTCCGACTTCACACGTAATTAATGCACTCTTGGATGTAAATATGAACCACATGTAGTTGTATTATAAAATATTTTTTCATTCAAAAATCTTTTTTGTTGCAGCATACTGGAAAGCCAAGGTCGAGAGCTACCGTGACTGGTTCCTGCAAGAAGAAAAGTCTCGTTCTGACGAGAGCAAAAGACCTGGGACACCGAAGACCACATCTACCCTCTTCGGGGTCGAAGGTTCCTTCAGAAAGCTTGAAGTCGACTGAAGACGACATGAACTTCTATAGTGAAATTGTTAGATTTTTTTACTTTTTTTTTTAAGAAAATATCGAGTTACCTTAATGATGCAATGATTTGGTTAGTTATTAAAATGTGAAATATTGCCACTGATGTTTTTACTTTGTTCGATTCGTACCCTGGTCGTTATCAGTCTAACCTTGAATGGTAACTATTTTAATAAGGTCTTAGTTTGAAGTTTAGAAAAGTACCTACATACCTAACAACGTCGAAAATTCTGAAATCAAAATTATCAGTAGTACATTCTTCTAGGTGATAACTTGATGATTTATCATAATTTTACAAATTTTTATTGCAAATATAATCAAATTAGTTATAAAATACCTGATTGATTGATTGAAAGTTTTGAGTTAAGGGTATCGTGAAAAAATAATACATTTCGTAAATTTTTGTAACTTATCAACTCCGGTGTATTTATTTTCCCTAGCAAAATATATTTATCATACCTACTCTATTTAAAACAGTTTATAGAATACGATTTCCCATTCAAGGTGTTGAGGCGGTAAAATGGATCCTTTACACGCAACGACACGGGCTGGTCACGTGAACGATTGCATATGGAACATGCAGCTAGCGCACCAAGAGTGAAAAAGAATTTCCATTGCATGTTTATTTTCTAAAATTGGCTAGCCTATGTATTCAAAAGGAAAATTGAGAATAGCTTATTGAGTACATAGGTAACCTGTTTTTGTAGTTTTATTATAATGGATATCAAAAATTTACGCTAATTATTGAAAATTTTCGTTATAAAATCTGTTACGTTTCCCAAACATTTCAAATCAAATGAAATCTTTACTAACTTTTATATACTAACATACCTATTTGTATATACTTATACTTTATATACACGTATTACAATGACAGCGTTCGAATCAGTTGGGTAAAATTAAACCAAATCGCTAATGCCCGGTTCCATTATTTTACAATTTGTAATGTGTGAAAAATGACAATCTGTTTTTCTCCAACAGACGACAAGTCGTTAATACTGTTCCATAATTTACTTTCCATACCAGCTGTTATCAGTCGTCCGTCTGTTGTTTTTAGCTTACGCCTCGTATAATTTGTTACTATCCGTAACTATCTAAACTTTAGTCTTTTAAATATTAAATGAGGCATACGTGCTTTTCTTCTCGTTAAGGATTAATTTCAATTACGAAAACCAAGTCAGAGTTTCAACCCTTGATGTCTATAAACTTAATCTTTATCAATATAATATGTAACTTACTAAAATAATACATATGACTTAATAAAAAAATATAGTTTTAAAAAGAAACGAAAAAATAAATAATTATTCAATTTAAATAAGCGTTAAATACTTTTCAGACTACATATTTTGCAACAGGTTTTAATAAATAACTAAATACAAAAGCAGAGCTTGCATGATGTACAAAACCTGGTATTGAACCCGCGACCTGAGAGCCTTAAATTGTACTCTGGGTCCTAACTGGTCATCAATCAGTTGGGTTAATATCGTCACCACATCGTATCACGTTGCGATTACGGTTCGCGGCATGCGAGGCGGCCAGTGGCCTCGTCACAGGCGCGCGCGCCTCTTGTCAGTCGAGTTCAGCGATCGCGAAGAGCGCGCGTCGGCATGCGCACTCGCCGTGCGCCTTGATATGATCCCGTTTACAACGCCCGGAGAGAGCTTGCGTTTCTTCCGACCTGCTGCACTCTCGCCATGACGCAAGAAGAAGTCTACTCACCTCGTCTTGGCGACGAGCTCCGAGCCGACGACCCCATAGATGACGATGACATTGTCATAAGGAGACAAAAAAGTGTCAGAGAAATGATTCTACGCTTCGAGAAGACCTCGTTGAACAATTACGATCCTTCGGACGACACTTTGGAAGAAAGGTCGAATGATCCAATGCTTGGAAGTTTAACTAGTATAGTGAACCCTTTACAAGTTCATTTCCAACATCTGTGTCCAGTAACTAGATCTCAAGATAGAAATTCTAATGTGTCAGTGAATTCAATATTATCGAATGCTTCGGAGAATAGTAATGAATCAAGTTCTTCTGGTTTTGTTTCCGATAGGAAATCAGGCCGAGAGAGCTTAGTGCCCCATAGACCTGCCCCGCCACCGCCCGAGCCTTTTAATGACAGCTGTTCGTCCTCAGAAAGTAAGTCACCTGTGCCGCAAGAAAGCCGCCCAGCAGACAGGCGGTATTCTTCAGCAACACCGAATTCCTCGCCTGTTGCAAAACGCCGTTTTCGACAGCCACCTGTAATGAGGAAAAAGTCGAATGCTAGTAGTATTCATTTGGGCGAAGCGCATTGGTCGTATGGTGTAAGGCAAAGTGACTTAGAAAAATTGTTAAGACTGAAACGATCAGAGCTATCTGATCACGAAGACGAAAGAAAGGGTAGTGTTGTGGAATCAGACAGTGACAGTAGTAGTTCTAGTGACTCGAGTAGTAGTGGAAAATCAGAAAAAGGTGATGAATATATCGTAAACGATGACGACGGTAGGACGGACACATTATCTACGGATCATTCAACAGATACCCTGATAAATGAAGAAAATAGTGACGTACAGGACGATTTATCTGTAGCTTCAGGTGAATCTGGTGAACGTAGTAATTATGACAATGTTAGTATAAAGTCCATATCGTCGTTCGATATGGTACCCTACCAGAAATATGATAGCATTACAGTTTCATCAGACGAATTTGGTTCAGAACTGTGCCACGCTCCTGATACAGAATTCTTAACAGTTAGTGCAGTAAATGAGTGGTGTGTATCAAGGTCCGCCGCTCCGATGTCCTTTGGAATTGCATTGCCAGTGGAATCCAAAAAAGAAAAGTATCGAAGGTGAGAATGTCTATGTTTTATCATGTTGAAATATTTCCGATATCATAGTAAGCCAAGTCACGCAATGATATCAGATATTATCGTACGGAATACAGATATGGCAACTGATAACACTGATTAGTGCTGTTTCTTTGTCCTTTTTATTTATTAATATATTGTTATGCATATTTATAAGATTTAGCTAGTTACGTTTTAAATATTTTTTAGCTTCGTACGCATGCCAAAAAACTGTTCAATTTAACTAAATAGCCTAGTTATTGCTTTAGAACGCATGCGGTTGTCATGTTACAGCGTAAAGTTTCACCTTGATGTTTATTCATATGGCGCGAGGTAGGTAGCTCACAGTAATCTCCCATGTTTGATGAACAGGTGTTCAAAGGAATATAAAGCGGAGCTTGCATTGATAATTACTTGCATACTTTAAGTTGTATCTGTAGTTATAATAGGTACGCTCTGAGTACATGACGTGTTTACGTGTGTGTCAATAATTGAAACAAAACTTAGTTAAAACACCTACTAAGTAGCAGATACAAATACTTTGGCGATTGCTTAAAAGTACGGATTACATATTTATTACTAGCTGTGCCCGCGACTTCGTTCGCGTGGACTACATCCTTTCATGGTCGGTTTTACCCCTTTCTCCCCTAATATTTGAAACAAGAAGTAGTCTATATTTTAATCCAAGTTTCGAGTATATTTGTGCCAAATTTCATATCTCTAACTTCAAAAATAAACATTTTTCCATATAAAATTTCAAAGGTGGTATTACCCCCATCCCCCCTTATTTTCTAATAAAAAGTAGCCTATGTCCGTTCTTGAGATTCAACGTATACCTACACCAAATTTCATCAGAATCGGTTGGGAGGTTTAAGCAGGAAAGCGTAACAGACAGACAGACAGACAGACAGAGTTACTTTCGCATTTATAATATTAGTAGGGATGCATCTCAAATTTTGGTGAGAGATTCAAACATCAAAATGTGATGCAAAAAATTTAGCCAAACATAAATGTACGTAATGAATTAAATTTGATTGCAAACCTTCGCTAGTGTAGGTACAGATATCTAAACAATGGCGGCATAGAATGGTTGTTTGTAAACAAACAAGCATGCCTGACGCTAGTGCTAAGGCAGATTGAGTTGACGATCATTGTTGAAATAAATTAAGAACGACCTTTGAATGTATTTGAAAAAAAAAATTAAACTTGAATTATTGTGTATCTTTCGTGGCCATGATGTGATGGAAAATTCTATAAAATAGTCACATTTTTTGACGTGAATAACTTCGTTTCACCAGGGGGCATAGACGAGTGGCACTTTTCGATGTTCGTTGACAAGTTATGCTTTGAACGAGAGTTACGTTTCGTTTAAAAAACGTCACGTGATCTTGAAACAAAATCTACAATTTTGCCAGATCCCCTGTTTATTAGACCGTTAATATTTCACGGTTTTGTCTTTTAAGTTTGCCAGGTAGTAAACACAATAAAACATTTATTAAACATTCCGAAAATGTTAAGAACATGTTGTCATTTAAATCCGACTCACATTTTATTTAAATAAACAAGGAACACGATTTGAAGAATCTTTCTTTGAATATGTAGCCTATTTTTAACAAAAAAGTCATTTATCATGTTGCACAGTACAAAGAACTTCGTTTATTATTTAATTGTAGGATCGTTTCCATTTAAATCAAAACAAATATCCTGATTTTCACAAACATAGAAGAACATACATACATATAAATAGTTACGTTATTCACATTAAAACGTCCAGGTAGCAAAATAAATTCATAGATGTATTTATTTGTTTTTGTATGTATCTTAAAATAGTGTAGGTGTTGCTACGCTGGTTAGGTGTGGGTGCAAAGTCATCATTATTAATGTTATGTCAGCGAATGGAGACAAAAAGTTAGACACACTCAATAACAATATTGTAAGTTCTATTCCGTTGATTTTTAATAGCCTAGTTAGCTTTACTTAGCCATTGAATTATGATCAGCCTAGCTGCAATAATGCAGTGATTGCTACTTGACCTCCTTAGTCCAATAGAAAAACATACTTATTCGATTAGACCATGGTCCATTTACGCTACCCACGATACTTAAGAGATAAATAATGTATTTGGAAAGAGACGATCTGTTAATTTCGGTTTTCCAGAGCAGTATCTCTTTCGCACGTAATATTTATAGTCGGCTATTATATGCAAATGTCCTTCGGCTCTCTGCAGCTTTTATATAAGACTAGCGGTCCCGGCGAACTTCGTTTCGCCTTAGAGAATTTTTCCCGCTAATCTGTTGATTTTTTTCAAATTTTACCAAGGATTCCTAATTTTGTAGCCTATGTCAAATTGGAAGAATGTAGCATTCTATTGGTGAAAGATTTTTTTAAATCGGCCCAGTACTTTTTGAGCCTATCCATTACAAACATACAAAAATACAAATCTTTCCTCTTTATAATATTAGTATAGATATATATTTTTATTTTTATACATGACCACTTCTAGCTATATCTAATATAGCGACCCGCCCCGGCTTCGCACGGGTGCAATAGGTACTAAAATATGTACGTATTATACATATAAATATTGCAATTTATTTTATTACATTGACTCCTCCCCAGGGTTGCCGGAGCCAATTCATCCAAATCCCCAAAAATCCTGATCGAATTCCCCAAATTTGGGGATAAAAATCTGCTGATTCCCCACAATTTCCCCTCAAAAGTTTTTTTTAACAATAACAATAACATTTATTTATTTGCATTAAATACAGTGTGATACAGGAAGATGTTACAAGTCGTATCTTGAGTTGTATTTGACCTGCAAGCAGGTGTGCCAACAATAGTGTCATTTTAGAATTATCTTAAGTACCTACATATTTAAATTTAACCATTGATATATTCGTTGACACTATAAAAGCATTTTTGAAATAGCCACAACGTTAACGCTTTTGTGAAAACCTTACCATCTAATAATTTAATCGAGTCAGGTAGTTTATTAAAGAGGGTGATCGACATGTTATATACATTTTGTTTATATATGTATGCATGGTAAGGGGGCTGATACATCAAATTTTGATATTTTGGCCGCAGTTGTCTGAAAAAAACCTCCATTTGTTTTTTATAGTAATTTGGATGTAATTTTACAAAAGAGCAAACTTCTCGTATGTACAAACAGAGCAAAGGAAGAATATTCGACTTCTGGAAAAGCGGTTTGCAACTGTCTAAAAACCATGCGTTACTAATGGCTCTAATGCATTTTTTCTGTAATCTAAATGCTCTATCGACTTCTGCTGAATTTCCCCACAGTATAAGACCATAGCTAAGATTTTGATTAAAAAATTAAAATGTAAAATTATTACTTAACTAATAAGCTAACGTATCTAACACTTTTCATATTTTATTGTTAACACTGTCAAGTAGCCAATTGCATCAATGTGGTCTTTCCAGTTTAAATGCTCATCAAAATTAAGTCCCAAAAATTTAAATTTGTTTACTTTTTCTATCGGGGTTTGATTGAATTTTATTTCTAAATTTTGTGTTTTAGTGTTATATGAACGGTATTCCATGAGTTTAGTTTTAGCTATATTTATTTCAAGATTGTTTGATTTCATCCATTGTGCAATTGTGACAGTGTTAACAATAAAATATGAAAAGTGTTAGATATGTTAGCTTATTAGTTAAGTAATCATTTTAGATTTTTACTTTTTAATTAAAAGCATAGTTAGTATTTTAATTTTGCAAAATAAATTTTAGTTTTTTTATCTGTGGAACAAAAAAACCGAAACGGAAACCACCATTGTAATTCGGAAATGACAGCTGTCGGCGAAAATTATTTATTTTAATGTGGCGAAACAATGATTATTTTACCGATTAAATTGAATTATTGTGTCTCTAATCGTATAAAGAATTTATTGAAACATTTTCCGTTTATCTTAATTAAGTCGTTCCTATGCGTATCGGTTCGTTGTCTAGGACGTTGACGTCATAATTGCAACAGTGACGCGACTAGGCGTTTTCGCGCGCTTTTTAAATGTGTTACACAAAATCTTATTTTTCTCTGGTTATTTAGATTATTTCCAGATAAATCGAATTGCTTGGGATATAAAATGAACGGGCGCACATTTTACAATACTTTTTCAAAAACTGTCAAGTAGCCAATTGCCGATAGAGTTGTGTTTATAAAATGCTCGTAAAATCGCTACTTTGACAGAAACAAACACAACTTTTTAAAACTTGGATCTACTAATTAAGTACCCATAATTACATAATTAAGTACAAACAACAACGAACGAAGCCAATGCATGCAATACATGTTGAATCATTCATTTATCAGTCACAAAACAAAACATTTAATAAAGAAGAAAAGGAAGGGATGTGCCGTCATATCATAAGTACTTGAGCATACTTAATAATTTAAAAAAAAATTGTTGTCCCTACTATACTCCGTAAAATATAGCTTGATCTCTGCGACATAAGTCAAACTGACATTCCTACGGTGGCCATGATATAAAAAAGTCGATAGATATTATCGACATTTCTTACTATTATCGATGCTAAAGTAACATTTAATTGGGTTTAATTTAATTACAAACGTTACTAAATAAAACGAATATTTGAATATAAATTACATTTATTCTTGTAAAGGTGTAAACCCCAAATCCATATCTGGATCCGTTTCTGAATCGCTAGAACAATCTTGTAAATTTATTATAAACTTTTATTCGCATATATTATCATTATGTAAATAATGTTATGATATTAAAATTAAAATATACAATAACATTTAAAAAAAAAATAAGTTTTATTTGAAATACCGATAGTTTATAGTCAGTGGTCACGTTGATTCATCGCCCATCATTATGTAGGTCGGCATGCCCATAAAGTATGACATTTACAGGTATTGTCTGTACTACTATTAAATTCAGAACTTCTTAGGCGTGATTTAACTGACAGCTGTCGCAGAGATCAAGCTATCTTTTACGGAGTATAATATTTTAGATGCGAAAGTAACTCTGTCTGTCTGTCTGTCTGTTACGCTTTCCCGCTTATACCTCTCAACCGATTTTGATGAAATAATAAATGGCGAAATATTCTCCGATGAGAATATGATGTCAAAATCCCCGCATTTTCCCCACATAATGCCAATCCCCAATAAATCCCCAACCATCTTGAGATTCCCCGCAGTTTGGGGAATTCCCCACAGATTGGCAACCCTGCTCCTCCCTTACCCCAGTGACTCTTGGAGCCTACATCGCATGCTGGCTAGCTGAGCGCGGTGAGCGGCAACCAAGCGACTTTTTTCTAATACTTGCATTATTAAACTCATGATATCTTTCGAATTAAATGTCCGAATTGAATAATTCAAAAAGTTATATAAAGGTATTGAAGCTATCTTGAATATAAAGTAATTTATTTTGATAAGGATTAATACCAGGGTACAAATAAAGAGCCTTTAAAAGAGGCGGAATATTAATAATTTTTTTAGATTAAAAAACCGCTTATTGTGACATAACTATAATATTTATTCATATGCTATCCCGACACTTTTTGTAGATAATGATGAGTTCTGCAAAGTCGTAGTGCATGACTTTGTTCTATCATCAATAGTTTTCGCAGCGCACGCGATGTAAGGAATTTTTCAGGTCACCTTTAATTACATTATTGAAGTTTTAGTAAGGATCCCTATTTTTTTTGAAAATATAATATAGCCTATGTCACCCGTAGATAGTGTAGCTTCCCACCGGTGAAAGAATTTTTCAAATCTGCCAAGTAGTTTCGGAGCCTATTCAATTCATACAAACAAACAAACAAACAAAAAATCAAACCTTTCCTCTTTATAATATTAGTATAGAAGTATAGATCTAGCATTTCCAGTTTTTAATAATAAATTTACGGTGCTTAAATTACGTGATCCGAAAGTGTCCATACAACAATTGAGTTCTTAATGTGGAAAATAAAAGTTTTAAGCCGGTTTTTGTTGAAGTCAAGTGTTTTCCATCTTACCAGCTTAATAGTTTCTAGAAATGTAAAATAATCGTTCGCATATGATCAACTGAGACGAAAACTATCATTCAATAGTATCACGATTAATAGTCGACCAATACGAAATAAAATTTCGTATAAATGCTATTGAAAATTACTGATCTAATGACTTGCCCAACGGGGACCTAGTGATTAAAATAAAATAAAACAAGTTCGGTCAGCTTCAAAATTATTGACGGCATTAAAAAATTCGTAAACTTACATATCTTTTCAGAAATCTTCGAATAGTTGCTAGCGTCCAATTAATGAAAATTATCTACCTGTCCATGTGCCAATCGCTTCTAACATATTGTAACATCGCCTGGGGTGGCATATCGAAAACTGCATTACTTAAACTTGAACGAGCTCAGAGGTATATCTTAAAGGTTGCTTTTCATAAACCCATGCTTTACCCAACCTTCTCTCTTTACAAAGAAACCAAAGCTCTGACCGTTAGACAACTGTATATCCTAGCTGCTATCCTTAAAAAACATTCTTCAATTAGCGTAAATGATAAAACCAATGTAACAAACCTGCGTAAGACTCAACAACACAAAGTGTGTAAATTAATTACCCACAAAACTAAATTCAAGCGAAGATTCTATTGCTTCTTAGGAGGACATTTATATAATAAAGCGAATAAAATCTTATCTATTGTCACAAAAAATTAGTTTAGTTGCAAATCTTTATTAAAAGAATGGTTGAATTCTTTAGACTACGCGGGAACTGAACACTTTATAGAATAATAATAAGTTGAAATTATTTAACCCCTAAATTATGTCCTTTGTTATTAATATACATATCTGCTCTCTATTAATAAGAAAACTATAAATCTGCCTGGATGGGGGTGGGGGCCTGGAGATCTAGTTACAACAAGCCTATTTGTAGGCTTAGGTTCAAGCTCCAGTCTTCCACAGAGTGGTGGTTGTTTGCACGATATAGTATTTTAATATACTCTGCTGTTAAATTGAATCCGATCTAAGAAATTATATATTTTAGTCATAAGTAAGTTTGTAAAGTGGTGCTCATTGCCACTATTTTGTGGTAGAAAATAAACGTTATTTTTATTTATTTATTTTTGAGCTAAATACTGTTCGATTAGACTAATACAAATATGAATTAGGATTTATTTAATTAGCATACCTACGTTATCTTTGTAACTTAACATAAGACAAAGTAGATGAGACCTTGGACTTTCTTCGGAACAAAAATAAAATGATGAGATTTAGAGAAATCGTGATTAAATCATATGTATACGACAGCGAACACACCTTTCCTACAGAGGTAATTGAATAACTTACCGTTTTTAGTTTTCCTAATGACTTTAAAATTGCCAGTAGGTATGACGCACGTAGCTTAATAAACTCTTAGGTGATTAAATTTCCAGACTAACGATTTAGATAGGAGAAATGTAAAATATGTCCAAAGATGTACAATGCAAGTGTGTGGAATATTGTCGGTTAAAATCATTGGACACATACATATATTGTGACGTAACGGAGCGTATTTTTACTGTGATGCGCAGGCGTGGATGCCAAGGTTGAATTTGTATTTACGTTCCGTTCGCAAACAGAGGAATGGTTCATATGCGAGTATGTAGGTATATTGGCTCATATTGTTTTCTAAATGTAGGCATGACTAGCTGCTACATTAGTTATCTGCGGCGCGTGGATACATCATTGCCTAATATCTAGAGTCTACTCACGGATGCTAACAATATTTTTGATAAAATAGCTCATAAATAAAAAAATAATGATAAAACGTATAATGATGTATGGAGGTTGGAAATTACGCGATTGCGGCGTATAAAATTTCAACTTACCTTACTTGCAACAAACAGATTTTGCTATCTTGTCTACCATTACACATGTCTACACCAATCTACCTAAATCAATCCATAAAAGATTTAGGACTTCCTAAAATCAAAGTTCCTAGAAACTCAAAGTTTGAACTTAATAATGATCATAATTTTAATGGGCCCGGCGCCCCTAATAAGTGAAAGAAGACCCTGCTCGTCTAAAAAGTATTCAACAATATGAAGTAATATACCGATTAAAACGATTACTGTGCTTGCAAACGGGGTCATAGGCCACCTAGGAGTTGTAGACTGTGGATACCTGCAAAATATTAAAATTCATCATTACTGCATCACTCCTCATGGTTCTATGATATGAAATGCATATTTTTGATTCATACGGAGCATCTGTTTTTAAAAGAACATAAAAAATTTTAATTTAAAATGAAAATCATCTTAAGGCCTTAATTGTCTCGACTGGTAGGTATTAAACGTGCCAGACATGTTGAGTCAAATTGTTGAAATTTATTTCCATACAGCAGTATGTAATAACATATTTATATCGTGCATCTGTCAATGGACATCGATTGTAAGGTAGTATAGGAAAAGAATCATTTTAATTTCTCTGTAGTCGTAGTAGTCCATATAAATGGAAGTTTTTCATTAATACGTGACAGTTTTAATAAAATGACTTTTAAAACGATTTAACTGAGTCCTTGGTAAGTCGTTTCCATGATACTGCATCTTCAGTTTGTCTTTATAATTGAAAACTGTCGCTTACATAATTGTCTTAATTTTCCTACAATCAGTTTGCCGTGTGCTAAATTGTAGTTGTAATTATAAATGCGCATTTTACGTGTGTTATTCGGTTTATAGTTTGGCCGAGTTAATAGCACACATTCATTGGTAATTACCTATATTGCCGGACGATGACTTCCACAGAACTCGGGAGAAATCAAATTTTTATGAACGCATCGAGTAATGAATTGAATGTCGTTTGCTTTTCCATTTATCGGTGAAATAAAATGTGAACTAACAAACGATTATTTTGCTTTGATTTTATTAATAGTTTTAATCAGATATTAATACGGACCAATCAGGAGCGCCTAATTCAAGTATGCACTTTCGAACACGCATAGTCTGTCACGATTGATTGTCGCGTTCGTGTATGGATGCGTTAGTACCAAGAACATGTACAGTCGAAAGCACGTCGGACATTGGACTTTGTACCACCCTTATGTAATGGGAACAAGATCTGATATCGAACTGCAAGTATTTACCTTGTGATGTTGACCGTACTATGGGTATGCTAAAGTTTAATATTAAAAATGACAAAATACTATTACCAAAAGACAAAATTGGTACACCTAAATATATAAAAGCGATAAACCATTCACCGACTGACTGAAGAGCTGATTAATCACGAAACCGCAGAAACTATAACACCTACATACTTGAAATTTGACAGGTAGATTCCTTCTAGTGTATAGACATCTGCTAGGAATAGATTTGTTTTGGCGTTCGTATGGAAGTCCTATGCCTTTGAAGTAAGAAAAATGTATAATGAATGCTCTAAAGATGGTGTGGAAGTGTACTAATAATGAATATTTAGACTAGGCCTATAAAATCGATCTCTGAATCGATTTGAATGGAACACACTAGAATCGATTCTTCATTAAATCGAGGATTGAAAGATCGATTTTTGATTAATAGCGAGAATTTCAAACATGTCGCATTATCTAATATACAGGACATTATTGTTTACTATTTACCGTGACAATAAATGACATTAGTAACAATCATGAAATTCATAAATATAATATCACGGCTGTATTCTTTCGAATGAATAGTTGGAGTCGGGGTTCAAAACCCGGGACCTTTTGCTGAGCATTAGGGACATATTTCTTGCAAACTGGAGCCTCATCAACAGTAAATAATTAAAAATAAAAATCAAAAATCAGGGTCAGCTTAAAGTTTGAAAAGATCAGTCCGAATCGGTGGTTGGTTTATGGATCGATTCATCGAATCTGTGAACAGTTCAAGGTCGATCCAAAATTCGATTATTTTACTCTTAAAAATCGATTTTCAATCGACAGGCCTAAATAAGAAATCAACCCTTTTACATTGAAAAGAAAAAAGTTTTGTAAATAATTTGTAGATATTAAATGGACTTTTACATTGTCTATAACCTGTATGGTTACACGTCGTCAGCGTTATGTGTTACGAACAAAAAATAAAATTATGTGTCTGTTATTAAATACTTGGTAAATAAACTATTGTCCCATAATATCATAAACTTAAAAACCTAGATATATTAGTTTAAAGTATGTATTATAAATCTTTGGTATTTTCTTGTAAAAGCCTTTTGTACGTTGATTATTTAGCCCGTTTATTTGGCACCAACATTTATATTAATATGATTGAATTCCTACAAAATTTTCTTGTGAAAGTTCAACCAATACCTAGTTACTTTTTATGTAACGCAATGTAAGACATCGCGTTTTAAAAATAAAAGTTGTATTTAAAGTGCATTCACTTTTTTTTCTTTAATGAACACGACAGTCTTTGGGTCTCCGATTGTGGGTAGTAATATCCCTTTATAGTTAAGCATTAAATAATTATAGCCTAGTTATTTATAATGTAAGATATGCCGTGAACGCTGAAATTTGGTTTCCTTCCTTGCCATTTGAGATACGGAACCTTTTGTGCTTCATGGAAAACAATTGATAAATAAACGTCTTCTAACTTAAATGGTATTCATGTATCCAAATGGATTTAAAAACACTTCGTTTTAATTGCAATGTTGGTTGATGTAACGGTTGCAACGTTGCATTGTATAAATTAGAGCGGTAGGTTATTTAGCATGCAGATTTGTGTAGCTCTCGCGGTTTAGGCGGACAAGACGAATGCACTATGTCTTTGCTGGGAACACGTTTCTGAAGACTTACTTAGATATTCTGTACTTTGTTTTTGTTATTATTTTTTCTCTATGTAGCCTTGGTCATAAATATTAGGTTTGGACAAAGGAAACTGGCTGATATAGACAATTTCAAAACTTAAAAGGCACCTTTGCAAAAAACCAAAAAACTAGATCCTCTTAAAAAAAATACTATAAGCTTTATTATAAGGTTCTGTGTTATAATTCAAGTCCATTAACTAAATTGTTTAAGTGATCAATTTGATTTTGTTCAACACTGCTGCATTTAAAACAGGCTTATGTTGTAAGTAGTTAAAATTAAAGCACGTAACACAATAATTATCCATAATAACTTGTTTAATCGTTACTAGATCATTAAGTGATAGATTTTTTATTAAATTAATTATTAACTGCATTGATAAAATGGGATCATTGAAAAAAAAATGTGATAACTGTATACTAACTTTTGTACATTTTGTACTTTCGTACTTGCATGAGATTTTTTAAAACTTTGAAACAATTTTTGGTATAATTTGGATTTGTCTATTTGAAACGACATCTTATTTAAACGTTAAACTTTGGCTAATGGAATCAACGGTAACACAAATGTTAACTTGCTTTGCTATGCTTACAATACGTCTACTCGCTATAGTATCCAAACAAAACAATACACTAACGGAGAAATTTCAGACAAGTGAATAGCGCGCGGTAATTCCCCTAATCGGTTCTAAAGCGAGTGCCTAAACGTATGCATTATTTGCAAGAATTTAAAAAATGCGTTTCGTTTTCAAGCATAGACAATGTGAGAGTTGCAATTTGTGTAAAAAAGTAAATAACTACCGATGATGTAATCATCATCTAGACTCCTCTACCCCCATGTCATTCAAAATAAGCAAAATAAAGACCCCCCCACCCCCCCATACTGCTTACGTAATACTTGAATGGCCCCAGTAACTGAACTATGATATGCCAAATTGTGATGAAAAGTTCTTGTTCGGAATGTGCACAATTTGGAATTGTTATGGTACGGCAGTGTTACCTAACCCTTAATAATATCGCTAGCAAATTTACAAAATAAAAAAAAATCCGAAAGGAAAAATGCCACTGTCCTTTTTGTCAAATGATGTTGTCTTTCTAAGTAATTATAGGCTTCTAAGTATCTGAGTAAGGCTGCAAACAGGCACACAGATAAAAATATTTTAACTTAAAAACTGATACACAGATTTACAATTTTAAATTTGGCCCATCTTCATTTAATTCATTACATAGGTACTAACTATGGTGTTATGACACATTATAGATCCAAAGTCATTGATTTGTGGTCGGTATCCGTTAACTTAATTTAGTAATGATGAGCTGTTGTTACAATACTCTAATTTCATAAGTTTTCATTGTTTTAGATGAACCTATTCATTATAACCACAACCCTATTTACTAGAGGTCCACTATTATAAAATCACTAACTAGTTATCACACTACAACACGACAGTGTTTCGTACAAATAAGTTCTGGCTCTGTTAAAAACCTGTAAACAATTTTAAACTATTAATCTCACTCCTAAAATACTTAAGGAAAATTTATCATAAATATGTTTTCGTTGGAAGAGCGTTTATATTCTAGGACATTTGTAAGCGCCTACAAATCCTTGGTTTGACCTCAATTTTTAAACATCATCATCAGTTTAGCTAAAAGACGTCTTTACCTAACATAGGTCTCCGTGGAAGTCTTCTACAACACTTGGCTTTGCACCACTTGAAACCGTCATCTCATCCGTTTGAGTTTATCACGTAGAGGAAACTCCTAGCAAATATAATAAGATAATAAGTGTGCAGATTAATATTGCTCTTCCAACTTAAATTTAATTTATATTATTTATCACGCAATGTTATGATTATAATGTTTCAAAAATGGTTAATCATTATCATAAGCCACATGCGCTGTTGTAAATATGCTTCCTTACATATCACAGAGTTAGGTATTCATCTTTTCTTTTCCTCAGACTGATTTATGCTTTCTAGGACGTAGACTTCATTTAAGATCACGTATATATTTTATTTTTAGCGGCCAGCGCAGCATACATTTTCAGTTTTTTACAAAGCTTATGCTGGAAACCTCGAACCTCAACAAAAAAAATCAAATCACTTATATTTTGTTATTAGTTCTTATACACTCGACATAAGGAGGATATAAAGTCCAAAGTCTGTCGTGCTTTTGAGTGTACCACTTTAAATTGTTCCAATTATACCTACTATTTGTATGAAACTATGAGTTGAGATATTCAGGACTTCAGATTCGGAATTTATAACTACAGAGAAGATACCGGCCAGAAAGTTTGTAGTTTTTTTTTGGCGCCTCATGTATGAGTTCCATAACGTTAAAGTTCTATCTTTTTTTCCACAGACGCCTGACAGAGCGCGTGAACGAGCTGGTACACACAGAGAACGTTTACGTTGAGAGGCTAAGGCATGTGATCGACAACTACATCCCTGAGATGGAGCGGACGGATCTGCCCTCGTCCCTCGCTGGACTGAAGAGCGTCATCTTCGCTAACATTGAGGAGGTGCACCGATTCCATTCAAAGGAGTTCTTGCCCGCGCTCAGAGAGTGTGAAAATGACCTTCGGAAACTGGGACAGTGTTTTAGGATATATGTAAGTAGCTGATTTGTAGAATTTACAATAGCTTCGAGTGTGTGTCGTTGAAGTGTCAGGCAAGTGACCATCTTATTGTATGAACATTAGATATGTGACGATAATTTGTTTGTAGCTTTTTAGTTTCTAAGAAAAAAGACGACACTGCCATCAAATTCCAAAGTTATGCTATAAAAATACCAGCAAAGGAAAAGAGAAACAGATCTTTAACTTTATATTAATTGTTAGTAAGGGTGCTTGTAATGTTTTTATAGAAATCGATAGGGTATTGTAGATCCATTGGTGACTATAGTTCTACTAAATACCTATGGCGCCATAAACAGGCGATAAGGAACTGCGGGTAGTATTAGTAAGCCTTTAAAAATAGCATTATATGCGAAAATTAAAAAAGATTTATTTATTCTCAATTATAGTATTGAAAAGGTAACACTGGTCAACAAAATTTTGTAACAAGAAAGGTGCTGGCTAATTTTAAATTACCTACCTATCCTCATTTTATAACCATATTTATTTTGATTCCATCAGATCTAGTTTTCGTGTTACAGCGACTACCCATAAAATTAACAATTAACCGTTTTTGTTTTACTTTCGCATTCAACGAATTCGTTTATTTGAAGAGCATAATGGTTTGTTCTGTTTTAGAGTGAAGTGATTCTTCAATAATGTCAAGAAAGTGTAAAAATGATCCTGACATGTTTTGTTACATAAAATTTGTGGTGACAGTACTTTCAAAACTCAGCGAAGGAATTTGACACCATTAGTAACTAAGTTATATGAACAGTAATTTGGTTTTGTCATCGGTCAACGAGACAAAACGTGGGTTCTACACTTCTGTTGTGTTACATGAATGGGTTTTCTCACTGGATGAGCGAAAAGATCCCGATTTATGCCTTTTGCAATCCCTATGATTTGAACGGAACCAACAAACCACTCATCTGATTGTTATTTTTATCTTACTGATACAAAAGGTATTACAATTAAAACAAAAAGTAAAATCAAGTATTCTGATCAGCTAAACGACCAATCCCTCATAGTGAAGATCTACCGGTACCAGAACCACCTCAAACTAGCGATCTGTCCCTTACGCCACAAGTCGATTAAGAGACATTGGATCCTGACTTTCAAGAAGCTTCCTCAGGAGAGAAAAAGGGTATATTTGTTGGCTCCAAATGAATCAGGCAATTAATCAAAGATGATGTATTAAAAGAAAAGCTTATTAATTTAGACAAATCAGCTTGGGAATCTTACATGAAAGGAACTTTAAATTTTCTAGAAAATCAACGATCAAGTGACTATAAATGTATTATCGCGTAGCTTTTATCTACATATAAGGGTTTGGGCTATAATATGTCATTGAAAATACGTTTTCTCCATTCTCATTTAGATTTCTTTCCTGAAAATTTGGGCGTCGTCAGCCATGAACACGGGGAAAGATTCCATCAAGTCATCTCTACCATAAAAAAACGATATCAGGGCAACTGGAGCCCACGTATGCTAGCGGATTGCTGTATGTCCAACGAGACGTCCTTGAAGCAAAATACAGATGAAAATCATAAAAGTAAACTTATATTCATGTAGCAATAAGTCGAAATAACTTCTTTTTGTTTGTAAAAATTCCAAATTTCAAAAATGCTATAAAACGGTATCACAAAAAAACTATTCGTATTTGAACCATTGCAATTTTATTTCTAGTATCTTTATCGTTGTCCTAAACGTAACTAGACAAAAGTTGTCATGTTACACGCAAAAAATGTTTTTTTGTTGACCAGTGTAATTATTTGTAAATTAGTGTAGCTAACTTTTATATTCACGTTAAATAAAATCATTCGAAATGTAACGGACATTGGAATAACGAATTATGAAAATTACAGAAAATATAAATTTTAAATGAATAACTTAATAACTACTAATAAAGCAAGGATATATTTTAAGCATCGAAGCAGATCTAATTGCACAAATTGTTACAAAAATACGGATGTCATGAATGAAATAAACTCATTGAAGAGAAACAATGCGTTCAGACGTAATAATTACTGGTTTGAATGCAGGTTGCACCTCTACGCAACGCGCCATTATCGGACGCCACAGTAAATCTTCGTAATGAATGTGAAAAATATTAAAAGAATTTCAAGTGACAGTCGAGCGTATGGATTGAAGGTTCCGTATGCGACGACTCAAATCAGTAGTTATAGTAGCACAATCGTTACGAAGACAAATTAAGCAACACGCTTTGATTTTAAAAATAAAATACATATAAGTTTTTTTCTGATGATGTAGAAGTTCAATAAATGTACGTGCAAATATTTTCATTTTCTGAATTGCCAAATTGTGATCAAGATATTGTGATATAAAAAAGGAAGAGAGAAATGCAAAGATGAGTTACTTTTAAGACTTTAATTTATTGTTCGATAGAACTTGTGGCATGTTGAATTGATCATGTTTCTGACCGATTTAACACCCTTAACTGGTCTCAAACTAAGATTTTCCCTTGTACTTTTATATGAGTACCAGACGATATTACATAGGGATGACAAGCCAGAATATTCAGAGAAGTTAGTTTTATAAACCTGACCAGGAAAATTAAAACGCCTTCACGATATAAAATCTACTTTAGCCACTCTGTAGCTGAGGTCGGTCAAAATTGCTTTGTAAGTCGTTAGTGATTGAAGATGTTGAGATAAGGAAGATTGTGAATCATCGGCTTGCGAAATGTCGTTTTACACTCCGTTCACGGGCTCCTAAAAAACATCGGTGTCACGGACTGTTAGAGCGCGTGATTCTATGCTGCACCGGCCATTGCGGTAGAATCACCTCCTCCCCTATTTTGATTCATGGAACTATGAATAGATGGAAACTTGAATTGGGCTTACGGATCTAGCTTAGCTGGACAAGTTATATCTGTGTTATTATTGATGCACGATTCCTCGGTTCCGCGACTTGCCGCCACATTGCCCGGGTTTCAGATTTTTACTTGCCTCAGTTTTATATTGTGAAAGTGGTTTTCACTAGGGAAATGTGTGCACTAGATAATCGATAGATTCTAGAAACTACCACTATCTGCGGTCGGCTACGTGCTGTTTGAATGTTGAATCGATTTCTTTAATCTCTCTTAATATTTAGACGTGGGTACAGTCAACGGCACTTCAGACTATACATATATTTTGAACTTAACGTGATGAGCCATAAAAACTAATATAAACTGTATTTACCATTATCTGCTGATATCTATACTTCTGGACTCAATGTATTGCATTTGTTTGTCAAAAATTAAAAACAGATTTTTATTACATACTAACAAATTTTCATTATTTTCTTCACAGAAAAATTGGACTACAGTTAACTATTACCTGCAATAGTTCAGTTAACAAGAATATTTTTCTTTTTTTTGTTGCAGGAACCAAGATTTAATATGTACGTGATGTACTCAAGAAATAACAAGAGATCCACGAGACTGGTGTATGAACACAAGCTATTCTTTCAGGTTAGTGTTTTTTATTTATTTAAAAGCGAAGGTAGCATAACCTACACGTATTTTAAACAGAATTAAATATATTATATACGTTGTATATTTGTTGTTAATGTGTCCTTGACACAATCTCATAAATTTTCGTTTTATCTGTAAGTACAATTGTGTACCACGCAAATCGTATACATATTTTATTTTTATGACCACGACCAAACATTTAACATAGTAGAAAAATTTGGACAATGGTTGATATTGACTAAAATAATATTGAAGTACAAAATGCTCAATAATCGGTTAATATTTAGAATAAAGATAAACGGCATTATTGTTTGACTAGTTTCTAGACAGATTGATAAATAGCGTAACAATTTGGTGACATAAGATAATAATATGAAATTTTATAAATAGTCTAATCGTAATTTGTCATGACAAATAATGCTATCAGGCAGCCTTTATCGTATCTTTATTCAAACGTTGATGGAGGAACTGGTCTAGCAATGAATGAATGCAGAAAATTCCTACCAGAAAAATGAAACACCAGTTTTTTTTTAATTTCACTTCAAGATTGACCTCATCCCACCTGATGTTAAGTGGTAATGAGGTCCTAGCTTAAGAGCGACAAGTCTAGCATAATAATAGCTGTTACTATAATTTAGCTAATATTTTCGATAGATCTAACTTATTAAGGAGGTAAGCTTCCTCGTAAAACAAAAACACGCACGTTGACATTTAATCTCACCCAGACACACACTACACTGAAGACTTATTATCTACGAGTGTCTTAGATTACGGTACAAGATACAGCGTAAGTAAGAAGCAAATTGCTCGTTGCATTACCGTCGACCACTGCAAGCGGGCGGCCGATCGCCGACACAACATTGCCGTTCAATATGGCCCTGTCTCGGCTTGTATTATTTCCTCATTTATGCCGGCGAGGAATGGCGATGGCGGTTCTGTTAAACAGTGCTAACCGTTGCCAACACCGTTACTAACACTGCGGACAGCCGCTAAACCGTCAAGGTTCCTAAAATTTAAAACAAACATCCGTTATGAATTACAATTAATTAAAATGCTTATGCATGCGAGCTCGACTCTCATTAGGATCTGTGACGTTAGTTCACGTTAAATTGACAATGGATTTGTTGCTTGCTATTTTTATTACGTCTATCCTTATTCACAAGGTAAGAATCGACTCCAATTCGGAAGTCTTTGTCACTGTCCAATTGCTCAAAGGTATAGGCAAAGCATTGTTTTAGAATTCTAAACTTTTTTTAAGTTTATGTGAAAACGGCTTTCTATTGCGTAAAATAAATTACATTAAACAAAAATTGTTGAATATCGTCGGATTGTGTTGATATAATGTAATTAATTGAAATATTAATTTTAATGATCATATATTAACCGTTTAATATAACGAATATTTAATATTGTGTATTATTGGTAGCCCAATTGTAACTACAAAAAAAAATAAATCGGTTCACAAATCACGGAGTTATGCCCGAACAAACATAAATATATATACACCGTGAAATTTTAGTGGTTGTTTTCCCGCAGCAGAACGATTAACCTTTAGTAGTACTATCGAATAGTGCGATTTTTTTTTTTAAATAATCATATTTTAGTTTTAAATTACTCAAAAAAATAATCATCAACTCGAAAGCGTGAGAAACGAATAGTTATATTCCGAGATTCTGACGTATGAAGGTACTTCTTTCTGCACGAAAACCTCCTTTAAACCAAAAAAAAGTCTTAAGTCCTAAGCAATACAGCATAAACTGCAACGCACGCGCTCCGCGAAACGAACCGCCTCGTGACAAACGACACAGACACAAAGGCACCGCTCGCAGCGCTCGTGCGACTGTCTCACTCACTCATTTATACTCCAGTGCATCGCGAACGCCGCCCGCGCAACTACTCGACGCGCCCAGTGCGCTACGTCGTGGAGTACCTACGTCGCTATGGTGCAATTGTACGCGAGAGCGAATTATGATTCGCATGCCGCTCGTCGGCTTTCCGCAGAGCCGCAGCACATGGAGTCCCTTTGTCTTCGCGGTGTTCTGAACCCGCAAGTACCACAGGCTCGGACGATCGTAGCCGCAACCCAGCGGTTACTCGATCACGGGCAGTTCCAGACGCCAGCTCATGCTCAAGGCAGAGGTCACCCCGCCATTCATTCTTTGGAGCTTGACGAATACATCATAACTGTCGCGGCGGGCCAGTGCCGTGGCCACCACGAAGCCCGGATCTTACTCCGTTGGACTTTTATATGTGGTCTAAGGTTAAGCGGATTGTGTATCGGGAAGAGTACCACACTCCGGACGCCTTAAAAAGTGCGATAGTGGACGCTTTCGATGTGGTTAGACGTAATAGAGACACATTATTGAAATTGAAAGTAAATCAATTAAAACGTGCACGATTGTTTGTAGAACGCAGTGGTTTACACTTTGAACAATTACTCCGTTACCGGGAAGTGTAAGTATTTGTTTGTACATTTGTAAATAGGGATATTAGGTTAGGTAATTGAAATCATTGTAAATAGGTTGATTTCTATTTTTTAAATACGCCTTAAATACTTTATTGCCTAATTCAGTAATAAATTATTATTTTCAGACAATAATATTGATTACATGTCACGTTGTTATGAATTAAAAATTATGTCGTGTTTAGTTAAGTATGGATAGAAGTATTTAAGACGGTCCTAAGCCCGTTAAAGTATGAAGGGAAAATGGAAATCACTTGTTAGTGAATAGTGAGTTTTCAGCGAATTGATAAGCGCGAGAGGCAATGACCCGGCCGGCCGGCGAGCAGCTGCGGCGCGGCTCCTACTATTGGTTCGAGGTTGCTTTCGAGTTTAGTTTATCACTATCCTAAAATTGCTATTTTTTGATCTGCATAAAAAAAACCTGCACAAATCTATTGTACTACTGACATATAATCATTTCACTGCGGGAAAACAACCACTAAAAAGTCACGGTGTATATATATATATATATATATTTAATATTTTAATTGTATATATATATATATATATATATATATATATATATATATATATATATATATATATATATATATACAATTCGACCGTATATATATATATATATACGGTCGAATTGAGAACCTCCTCCGTTTTTTAAAACGGTTAAAAATAAAACAATAGACAGCTTTATTGTCTTTTCATATGTAATTTTTTGATGTTTTATTTCTGTTTATACGTTTATTCAAGTTTGAAAACAATGATATGCATCTAAAAATTAATCTGTCTGCAGATTTCTCTTGACGACACATTCACAGAATCGGAAATTAGCGCTTAACGAACATAACACACTAGACGGGTGAAAGTTTATTATATTGGCTCGCACCATTTCCTCGGAAGCCTTCTCAGTCTAGTTGGCCGAGCTGAATATGCTCCAGTAATCCCCAAGTGTCGTGATCACATATCGTTGGCCCGAATTACGAGCTATAGCCGGTGAAAGGCGATAAATCGATATTGGTATTAATGAAATGACAAAATGCGGAACAATAAGTCGACGTGTCGCAGTCGGCAGCGCAATGACAGGCGAACGTGAAACTTTTAACCCAGTTTGGCGACCAGAAATATTGGGAAGACTATAAAATGTTAATGTATTAGCCTATTAAAGGGTTAAGGCCTTCATCATAAAAATCAATTTATCGTTACAACAAAGGACCCTGTCTTACTCACCACGCCAGTCAAATGTGGGTTGGTGATTACAAACCAGAGCCATGTTCGAAAAATCCGAAACTTACTATGCTAGAACATACTAATATTAAAAACGCGAAAAAAATAAAAATATTGTTTATTCATTAGGACAACAGTTACAACATCAGTTGTTGGAACCTCCTTTTAAGCATATCAATGCCTGTGCCTCTTTCTTAACAAGTTCCAAGAACTTACTATAAGTTTTAACAAAAATATATACAATACATTAAAGGTAGTAAACATTTAACAACAATATTTATATATCTTTATTTATTTTTATTTTAAGATGATTATATCAGTTAACCATATTTTATGTAGGTTTTATGTTTATATCTAAGTGTAAGTTTGTGTTGTATATTACCTATATGTGTATATGTGTGTGTGTGCTTGTGTATGTAAGTATCTAATATGCATACTTATTATGTAGTAAGCTACATAATAAGTATGCATATTAGATACTTATTAGAACTGAATACATTACTTCATCAGGGTGTAAGTAAATTTGTAAGTTGCGAAAGTTTGTAAGAATGTATTGATGTCTGGATGTACATATCTTTGTTACTCCATCAATCAAAAACTATTGAATGGCTTGGAATGATATTTCATAAAGACGTGATACTAAATTAACATACAGGACCTTGTTATCCTGAAGTAAAGCGGGAAAGAGCTATAGCATAAAACTTATAACTTAAAACACTAGATCATCGAAGCGTTGAGTTACTATAAGTTACAGATTAAAATCAACGTACTCTACGGCCTACGGTCAGCTAAAAAGGTGTTACCACAGTTTAATGTCATTTAATAAAATGCTTAGGTAAATATTATTTATTAACAACACGTGAAAAATTACGACATTTATCAAACTGAATCAATTTGATCTACTTTCATGATTACCGGCTGTTATTAGTAACAGCCGGTAAATGAAATCAAAATTGTGACAAACAAAAAAATGCATGCTACATCGTAAGATAACTGATCAACGGATTAAAAAATTATATCTACAAAACTACAGTATAGATAGATTTTTGTGCAATATCTTTCATTATAGAACTTTGATATTTTTTAATCAAAACTGGTGCACCACCCTAAGGTAGACTGTACTTGTAATTAGTATTATCTTAGAGTTGTTCAAATGTTTAGGTATTTTATGATTAATTGGGAAATCTATTTTTGATATAGTGACAATACTAATAAGATTAATTCCATGTTAAATATTTTTTGTTTTAGTTGCGATGGATCTGAACTATGAAGTTAAATAAATATACATTCTATCTTAATGACTAGGCAATTGTTTACTGTTCTATGTCCCAACTAAATTGTGTGCTGAGGATATCTTTTAAATACCCAATTGCTATTTGTTTAAACAAGATTAATTCACAAAAACTCCTCTTGTGGGGAAATTTAAGAAAAGTAGGGCATAGCGATTTATCGCTTGAACTGGAGCAACCCGGCTGGTGAAATACCTCCACTTTACAGAAGACCGCAGCCATAATAATCACTTCGGTGTTGTTGAGTTCCTGCGTGTGAATAAGTTTTCCAGAGCTCCTGGGGGGATGCCACAAAAAGTCCAGTTACTGCTATTATTATGCTGTACTTGTCCCCCTTAAGCTAGGACTTCATTTCCACTTAACATTAGGTTGAAATTGAGGTCAATCTTGAAGTGAAAAATATAGCCACTCAGAAGACCGATTTATACTAATATTTTAAAGCTAAAGAGTTTGTTTGTTGGTTTGTTTGAATGCGCTTATCTCTAAAATTACTCGTTCAATTTAAAAAAGTATTTTGTGTTGTATATTCCATTTAATGTGGATGGCTTTAAGCGATATAACATCACGACTAGATTAGTACAAGCGAAGAATCATTGGAAGATCTGGAAAAAAACGGGATAGTAGGTACGCGTGCAAAGCCACGGCGGGTCACTAGTTGATTATAGGATTCGAAGTAGGCCGTTTTTATTAATTAAATGAAAGTTTAGAACTGCTCTAAGTATCCTACTTAAATGTTCTTGGTTAAATGTTTCTTTTTTTATTTGATTTAAATGAAATTAAAAAACCGTGGCTCAGACAAACAAAGCATATTTAACCTTGACTCTTTAATATGACTTTAATGTCGTCGTGTTGATAGATAACTGGGTGACAATATAATGTTCATTACTCATACAAAAATAGGTTTGAATTGCAATATAATACTAAACTTAGATGAGTAATTCGTTCGTGAGCTAATTTCATAACTAACTCAAGCCTTTTGTTTCAGGAGAAGCAAATGGAACTAGGCGAAAGATTAGATCTCTCAAGTTACTTATTAGAACCAATACAAAGGATTCCAAGATATAAGTTGTTCTTGGCTGATTTAGTTAAAACTTACACGAGTTACGAGAACGAGAAAGGCGATACTGACTCGAGGATATCTAAGCTAAGTGTGGACAGCGACGAGACTGGTGGAAGTAATGGAGACTCCGACAGTGAGGAAACGCCCTTAGAGAGTTTGAAGCAAGCGAAAACGGTGGTTGAACGCATTTTAACTGCGGTCGATGAAATCATGGCCTTAGAAAACATAACAGATTGCCCGGTAAGTTGCATCAAACATGCAGGTTATATCGTTACAGAAATTGTACATTTTGAAAAATCTGCTTAAGACATCTTTTGGCTTTATCTCAAATTAAACGATTCGTTTTATGGCCTTAAACTGATTTTTTCGCAAAAAGTTATGTTTATGTATTCGTATTTAATGTATTAGAGGACATATGTATCTATATAGATAATTATTGTACCAAATCATCATGATATACTATGATGATTTGAAAATAATGACCGAATTCAATAATTTTAATATAAATCATGTATGTGACATCTCGATTGTTTTCTATTTGATTTCCTAATTGTTAAATCTCTTCATGGTTTGTTATATTTATCAAGTGTATTCTTGAACAATACTCTTATTGTGTGAAATGAATTTATGTCCGAATTTCTATTGTTAAAGAAGTATAATGGCGGCATTGTACTCTAGAAAGCTACTGATGATCCCTAATATAAAACAAGTATTTTTTTGGGGAAAATGATAATAAAGCTTTGGAGAAAAATTTACAAAACATTTGCACGGTTTTCTGTTGATTTATATTTATTTATCTTAATGTTTATTGTCAATGTTCTTAGGTTAGGTTTCAGAAGAGTTTAGTTCTCAGGCTTTGCTGAAGTATAATGTTAGACAATATTAAACTATGTTGCGAATCGGAAATTGTAATGTAAGTTGGTTGGTTTGGTTAATGTGCCCACGTAGGTTCTGATAGATACGAAAATACTTAAGGCTATTTTCCAAAGAACTTTAATGTTCACTATGATTGTATGATTTAGAAATGTACATACGCAGGCCAAATAAAGTGGTAAAAAATTTCAATATCAAGGGGTGGTGGTTCAAATTGTAACCCCCATTCTGGGGCTTTAAATAGAGAGTAGTCTAACTTTTTCAGATAATTAAGAGTATCTTAAGATCTTAACCAAATACTATTATATAGGTAACCATGTTGCTGAAATGTTGGTACTGCTGCTTACGAGCTGTGATGGTGCTCTATTGTAAGACCAGGACTTACTGCAGCTAAACGTAGGAAAAAGTACTTTAAACAAATGATACTAAAGAAAAAAATATATACGGTCGAATCGAGAACCTCCTCCTTTTTTTTGAAGTCGATTAAAAAGAAGAAAAATGACAAGTTTGATGTTTTTTGCAGACTCAATTGAACCTGTTGTGTCAGGGGCGACTTTTGCGACAGAATGAGTTCTACGCGATGGATACAGCTCGGCGGAGGAGGCAGCTCATGAGAATCTTCCTCTTTGACAAGCTAGTTCTAATCACAGCAGTCTATAGGAAGGTGAGTTATTAATACTTGAAAGAGGTTGGTTGCCGTGACCGTTAAATTCTTCATTACAATGGCGCCACCATTTAAGTGACGGGAGGTGCGAAGATGTTTCATGCCCGGTTACAAGATTTTACGATCTGTTACCCAAATCCAAATGACGACCCCGCTTGAAAGTAATAAATATCTAAAGTATTTATTGATCGAGTTTACACATTATTTACTTCTACTCGGAAAAAAAGTAGAACATTTAACATAAATTAACGGGTCAGAACGCGACAAAATTATAAGTAGTTAAAACGAACTGCTAACCTACTGTAATGTGTCTAAAATGACTATCAGTTTTTCTCCAACCGATTACATGTCGTTAATTCTAATTTCAAATTTACTTTCTATATCAGCTGTCATCAGTTGACTCTCGGTCGTTTTTAGCTTACGCCTCGTATAATTTATTGCTATCCGTAACGGATCGTTTTCCAAATATTGGAAACGGGCATTAGTGAGTAGTTTCCACTTTTGTTAAAGGTAATGACGCTCTGTCCTACGTAGATAGCAACAAGGTGTGTTAAAGCTTTTCCATCTCAAATAATACTCGTACCTATATTAAGGGAGTTATGTCAAAATATGTATTCATACAAATGCAATACAGTCGTATTATTTGGTCAAAGATACTCGTAATGTGGGGAAATACATAGCTACTTACCATCAAAAGATAACATTATACGAGTTTAATTTAAATACAAATTTCTAAATTATAGTGGTGTGTAAGAATTAAAATTCGGTATTATTAAGTACATATTTTTTTAGAGGAAGTGGTGGAATAACATTGATATTAAAATGAAATCATCAAATACAACAAACGTGTATAGTGTGAGTGATCTGAACAACCAAACAATAATTACTCGTAAACAGTAATATTTGGTGTTTCGTCGTCATTAATGGCGAAGTTTTTAGCACTCCACATATACATGTTGCATAAACATTCATCTTCGACAATTGGCTACTTGACAGTTTTTGAAAAAGTATTGAAAAATGTGCGCTCGTTCATTTTATATCCCAAGCAATTCGATTTATCTGGAAATAATCTAAATAACCAGAGAAAAATAAGATTTTGTGTAACACATTTAAAAAGCGCGCTAAAACGCCAAGTCACGTCACTGTTGCAATTATGACGTCAACGTCCTAAACAACGAACCGATACGCATAGGAAAGACTTAATTTAGATAAACGGAGAATGTTTCAATAAATTCTTAATACGATTAGAGACACAATAATTCAATTTAATCGGTAAAATAATCATTGTCTCGCCACATTAAAATAAATAATTTTCGCCGACAGCTGTCATTTCCGAATTGCAATGGTTGTTTCCGTTTCGGTTCTTTTGTTCCACAGATAAAAAAAGTAAAATTTATTTTGCAAAAATAAAATACTATCTATGCTTTTAATTAAAAAGTAAAACTGTAAAATGATTACCTAACTAATAAGCTAACATATCTATCAATTTTCATATTTTATTGTTAACACTGTCAAGTAGCCAATTGTCATTCGCCAATCAACAATGAACTCTCTTGTTTTCAGTTGGCTATATCCTGTATGTATTTTTAAGTAGTCGTTTATCTATTGAAAATGTGCCGGCTTGCCCTGTTATGAGTGATATGCATCATGATTCACTTTGTTTGAGTCATCGCTTATCAGCATAAAAGTGGCAATTGTAAATATTATAATTAGATCGCAATAAAACCGCTTAAAAGTTATTCTGCTGAACTTGTTTATTTGTTGTAGGAACGTTATCATTTTGAATGGTGGAATTAAATTACTGCAATAATATAATTAGTCTTTGCTTCAACAACAAATAAAAAATTATAAGCAAGTACGCTTTTAATTTACGTGTTTTGGGTAGGAATGTTATGAGTGTTTAATTTCGGATTTTTCTTAAGATGTATGAATATTAGTTTTAGTTTCAGTGCTTGGTAGGTGTTGCTGTCGGATCTGCAATTATGTTAAGCCTTTTCAATAATCTCGTTTTTAAGTCGTGTAATATTATGAGCGTGACTATAAAACTTGTATTATTAAAACTGCATTAACGTTTTAGATTTATATACTTCTAGTAAGAGAAGCAGTTAAACACAATTACTTAGTTTATTTATAGCCAGACGCGCCGCTCCGGCGTCGGAAGCAGATATAGCAAAAGGAGAAATACGACAGTAACCTCCAACCTCGTCTAAGCGTTCAAATGAAGCTATCACTTTATACGTTCCAAATGACGACCCCGCTTGAAAGTAATCAAGATGTAAAGTGTTTATTAATCGAGTTTACACATCATTTAGTTCTACTAGGAAATAAATTAAATAGAAGATTTAAAATAAGTTGACGGGTCAGAACGCGACAAAATTACTTGTAGTTAAAACGAACTACTTGCTGTTGTTAAAATGTCGCGTTTACTTATTTTAAATGTTTTAAAGTGGAACGCGAAAGTCTTAATTTCTATAAAGTAGATGAACTTACGATTATATAACGTTTGAGCAATTTTAATTGAATTACCTGCGACCAGTATTTAATCCTATTTCGTTTTTGTAGGATTTTTAAATGTTACAAATACAAATAAAAAATTTATAATTTCGAACAAGTAGCTTTTACAATCCATTGCGTTAACACTATTTCTATTAAAAAAATTAATCTACCTTTTTTGGTGGTTGGAAATAAAAACATTGCTTTGTTTTGATGTAGAATTACTGCCTACTGCATAACTATCGATTTAAATCAGCGGCTTTTTCAAATTATGGAATAGGACTTATCTATTATTAGACCTATCTGATATTATTTAAACTAGAGTAGCATTAACACATAAATATAATTAATAATGTAATAATTAATAATTAAAGCTATAATAACTTCCAATGTATAAATTCTTTTCGTTTTCTTTCTGTTAATTATGTTTCTATCAAGGATCGTGTTAGCTTTGTTAAAGAGTGAGCGTCCTCTCTCTAATTGCAGTGCCCTTACAGGGTATTTAGTGATCTAATTTTAAGTTACCACCTTGTAAACACTAAAGATGCAATAAAAATATTGAGTATTGAGTATTATTGTACCTAAAATAGATACGATTTAATTAGAAAGAGTGTCATAGATCGTAAGAAAAAAAAGTGTTAAGCTTGAACAATCGTTTTTCTGAGACCTAGCGTATTTCTGCTATCAATTTCCACAAATTGTATTGGGTATTATGTATTGGTTAACTCGATATCGGCGCCTAATTGCGTCGAATCGGACGACATTGCCTCATAATCATTTTACGTCTATTCGATTGTCCGGCTGAGCCAGTGACCTTGTCAATGCCACGAGCTAATTAGCCATGCATCGCCGATCTCAGCTGTTAGGAGACACAGGAAATACATCATGTGAGGGGATGTACGCGTTATTATGCTCTATTATGTCACGTAATGATTTACGGTTCCAAGAGCATTGGCATTCGGCTGCCGTTTGAACGTTCGAGTCGAAGCGAACGGATGACTTACGGTTATATCTGGTTATAATGATGAAATATGGTGCACACCTAACAATAAAAAGTTATCGATATTACATCATAAGTGATGCACTATTATGGGAGATTAATTTAATCTTATTCCTTAATAATTAACAAATTCAACTTAGAATACGTTAAATGTATTAATGTTGTAGGGAATATTTGTGATTTCACGAGATCCCGGTAGATGGCAAACATTCTTCTTTATTACTTCTTGTTGCTAATATATTTTTGTGATAAAATAAGAATTTACTGTCAGTGATATGTTTAAAGTGTTTTACTTAACTAAATTTAATACTCATATTAAGATGATGATGATGATTGTATTTGAAGCACGAATTTACACAAAAGGAATAGGAATAATACCTAATAACATTGTCATATATTAGGTATTTACTGAATTTGAATTCGTAATACTTCGTGTTCCATCACAGTTTGTTAGTTTATTTTAATTGTAACAATATTTAAAGTGAAAACTTGCCTATGTAGAAACTGCTCGACTAAAATAAATGCTGAACTTGGAATTTGTTGTTTAAAATCAACAAATAGCACTAATTTATAAAATACGATTTTTTGCAACGCCGTCATGCTCGAACGAGATCGCGCAATGTTTCCAACGAATATAAAAAAATCAGTACAACATAATTTCAGCAACCGAGGGTGGAGTACTTCATCTACAAGGACCACATCCCGGTCGATGACCTCGGCATCACGGCGAAGGAGACCGACCAGTTCAAGTTCACGATCTGGTACAAGAATAGGAACCTGAAGTCTTACAAGCTGGAGAACGGGGACTCTGCAGTGAGGAATGCCTGGGTTGAAGAGATCACTTCTTTGCTTTGGGAGCAGGCGATGCAGAAGAAAGGTGAGCGTAGTTTCATTTGTTTTTTCTAAGTTACGAGGCTATTAAGAGCCTGCTCAGTTTTGAGACGGCACGCAGTAGGATTTTTGTGATGAACAGTAATGTAATGTATAAACATAAGGTACTTTCATGATATCACCTAAAATCCTTTCTCGTGCCGTTTGCAATGCTGGAACTCAAGTGTCCGCTAAGTAGTTTGTGCATTACATGGGTGGCTCTAATGCAATACATCGATATTTTGGCGCAGTCATCAAGTATCGCAAAAAACAAGTTAAATAAAATGGAAATTCGCAATACGCATTCACATGAGTGAAGTCTTAGCTTTACTTTTTTTAATACATGTTTGCAAAATAAAATAATTGATCGACAGGATTATCTTATCGTATTTGTTTTCGTTTTAATCAAAGATTGTCTAGTGTATTTGCTGTTTCCCAATTAAATTCGTTTTTTATAAACGTTGTTTAGTTGTCTTTTTCTCAAATTGCAAAGAAAATGTAATAAAAACTGCAAATAAGCTCAAAACAAAAGAGGAGTTAAAAAATGATACTCATATCCCGGATAATCGCAAGTGACTGACATGTAATATGAAGTATTTTCGACGCGATCGAGTAGCAGCATAAAGCACGTGTGGGTATCGTTAACGGGCTTGACATCACGCGTGTTGCAGTCTCGACAGGATGGGAGCGAAAGTGCAGACAAAGAACATCCTATTATTTAAAATGCACACTACATGTGGCGTGTTCAGGCATATTGTACAGATAAAAAAAAAGAACATGGAACATTATCTCTTCATAAGCCAAAGTAATCTAAGCTTAATGAAACGCTTCTCGAATGGTAGGCCGTTTGCTAAACGTAATTGAGTGTTATCTTAATCCTAAAAACTAAAGGTGATGGCTACCTATCTTTAATCTTATTATAATCATACAATAGAATTCCAATGAAATCATGCCTTTATCTATTAATAAAGTTTTTATTTGGTACTTACGTTATAACTGGGAATTTTAGAAAATAAAATAATATCTGAATTTGATCAGTCGGACTACAATTAAATATTAGTACCTATTATCAGTGTGTATGATACGATCAAAGTACCTATTGATAAACAAATGGGCGGTGTATGAATAATAAATACCTAACGTAGATACTTAAAATAGCTTTCAAAAATAGTGCCTTCAAGGAAACAGTTACAACGTTTTCGTACATACAAGTGTGTTCTTATGGGACGACACCAATGTATCTCTATTCTCCTCAGATCGTAACTTCGGGATCTTCGATTGAAATTCTACTTTCAAAATTTATTTTCTTCGATCCTGTCGTGATGTGTTTACGACAAATCGTAAATATCCTTGGTTCTTACACTTCACTGTTGTAAATCTCAGAAGTTGCAACCACAAAATAATGGATTGAGTAAGAAACAATGCAGAAACGAAGCAATTTACCAAACGTACAAATGGCACGTCCACATCCGAGAGAATTATGTCATACGATTCAAGTCACACTGCATTACTCGTTTGTTTGAAGACACGTTATCGTTTGAAACCTCTTGAATATTCAACTCAGTAAAGCTAAAACAAACTATAAAGTTAAATTAGTAAACTGTTCCAAGGTGCGGTTATCAGAGTTTCGAATGCAACTACAGTAAATGCGAGGTCGTTGACTCCTCGAGGGTTTGATTAGGGTTTACTTAAGCCTGTTTCTCATAAAGAAACTAGTTGAGTCCATCTGGCACGCAAGGCGGCCGAACCAATTCCCGCATAGTTAATGCGGACAAACTTTTTAATTGATCGTCATCTGCGGCCCGCCGGTACGTGACGGAAGGAGTGGAGCCTTTATCGGCTGACGCACGAAGGGTCGACGACTCACTTTTTTATTGGACACTTGCGACTTGCATGTGCACTCAGTTGCATCTGTGGGAACGTCAGGAACTCGACGCTTTTGCTCTAACATCGCTTTTGTTTTGTAAACGTCATATGCGCTCTTTTGTTTGCTATTTTTGCGGAGTGACGTACGAATTTGAGCAAAATTGATCTCACACGTTAAGCTGGAGCGCTCGCCTTTTGTTTAATTTTTACACTGAAGTTCCAAGCTTGTTAATGTTGTTTGAATAAACGACTGTTTACCGATGATAAAATTAGATAGGAGCAACTCAAGGGAACGTTACAACGAAAGCGCGATCGTTTCGAACTCTCGTTGTTACAATGCCACATTCCTCGCTGAGATTACGTCGATAAGCGTAAACTGGCATTTAAATCTTTCTGGTAACGCGTTTCTTTGTTACATCGGTGCTATTTAGCGACACTCGCCATTTCCGCAAATAGCACAATAGGCTTTTGTCTAGTACGAAATACATTGGAAAATGTAACATTTTAGTTATTTGGAATCGCAATTCGTTTCATTGCACATACTATTACGTTTATTAGTTTTTAATGTCTAGAATGTGGTTTGAATGCAGTAAACATTTATTGAGCCACCACTGGGTTGATTGATATTGAAAACAAATGACACGAAAGTTATCGAGTAATTTGCTTTCAAGTTGGTTATCGAATCGAATGATTCACTTGGATCTATCAAATTCCAATGTTATTGTCTCTGTGTAGTGGCGCGGTCGGCGTTCATAACAATAATTCCGTAGTGCGCCGTCCACGGCTATTGTGGCTCAGTTTATCAACAATAGAATCGCTCTCGTCCGATATCTATAGCTTAGGGTGATATTTTGACGTGACCCACTTCGCGGACACCATTTAGCGAGTGCAACAAAGGCTATTTTTTGATAGAATCATGAATATTTTGTGTGCTCAAAATTGTTGTGTTGCATCAAAAAGAGACATGTGCTGTATTAATTTTTGAATGTACTTCAAATATCCACGAAAATTCAAAGTATTATTTTTAGTAATTAAAAATCAACGCAATTAGTCTTAATAGTTTTAAGAAAAACGTTAAGGGGCCACCTATTTTGTTTATTTGATTTGTGATGGTGCTTTAAAATTAGCCCCGTTTACCAATCGAAGTTATAACTAGATATATTATAATGAAAACGATACAAGTGATTGTTTGACAACCTGATAATTGACCGATTGGTTAAATAAAATCATGGCGCAAGTCTTTGTGTAGTTTCGTTATCGTTTTTATCAGCTTGCGAGGCCTTGTGAGCGATAAATTTTACACACCTTTTATTTTTAGCTGCGATATACGTACTAAGTATGTAGCTGTCCTTAAGAAGATAGGTACCTTAGCATTGCGCTTGCGTAGAGAATACGGATATCGATGATCAAGATAATATTGTGTAGGTAATAAGACATGTAAATGTTCATTTAAATCCATGGCCGGGGTTAGGGAAGGGCGTGGTAAGGCCGTCCAGGGCACCAGACATGAAGAGGCGTCGGAATCCTTCTGTAATAGGGGGTTCCCCCCAGACCAAGATCTTGGATTAGACACTTAACGTGACACAGGATGAAATTGGTCCTGGGCGCCACGGTTTAGATCGTTAAGAGTTTGTGTCAATTTTGAGATCATCATCTAAGATGTTAACCGCGTTTAGTGACTACCTGCATTTTAATAACCTTAATAAGAAGTAAGAAGTACTTCTTATACTTTATATATATTTTAAAGACTGTTCCTGCTGACCTAATTGCGAGTACGGGCTATGCATCCTTACTAACGATATAATAAACATGAATATATACTCTATTTGTATTAAAAATACTTTTAGAGTATACTGTATCTAGAAACTTATGGATAGCTAAATATTTGTATTTGTCACTTCTTCCGTATAACTCCAGTGTTGTAGATACACCTACCAAATATATACCTAAGACGACGTTAGTGGAACTCTATATTTAAAAAAAGGAAGGTATTGTTACGCGGCACGATCGATGGTGTTTAAGTAAACAGCGCCATCTAGTTTGAAATGGCGCGTAACTTCAGAGTGTCGAGACGTCAACGCCAGAACTTACTAGAACTATGGCCGTACGCTCGGTCAAGGACGGACTGCGCGCGAATGTTCCGGATGTTTCTGCGTTGGAAGGTTCGGGAACGGCCGCGGCAATATAAAAGGCCGGGATTCACCGCGACCGGGACAGTATTGAATTAGCGATACAAGTGATTACTTCGAAAGCGATTTTGAAGTGCGACTTGGGAGCGATTGTTGTTTAAATTAGTGCGTTTTAAGGTTGTAATTAGTGGCGTTCAATAAAAGTGTGACTTTTGGTAATTTTTATCGGCTGTTTTTATTGTCACGAACCCGAAGCTCGTAACAGTATTATTATTTCTATTTCGAGTTCATATAATTTGATTTACTTATAAAGTCAGTTAAAAATATGTATACGGTTTAAAAAACGAAGTACACTAAACTTCATCTTTAAATAGTTTTTTGATGATATTTGGTAGGTATTGTGAAGCAGTATAAATCTGGTGCTAATTAAGCATAATTATTGTTCTAGAAATGTTACTTCAGCAGCGTAAGAAACGAATTTCCATGGTTTCCATGGACAGCAAGAACAGCGAAGCAAGTGAGGAAGATAAAAACGACGACAAATGTAAGCATGAAAATATAATTTACACAGACCTTGTCAAAATTGCTGGGCTCTACCTAAAATACCCGACCTGAAATGTCTTGATATAAGAAATTATAAATTGATGTGCTTACAAATGCTGTGTATGCCGTAATAGCTACTAAATATTGTTATCATTTTATTTATCATCGATACGAATTTACATAGCAAAGTTTCGAGTATGACGGTGTTGATACATATGTACATACGCTCTTGTTTGACAAGGGACGCGTTCAAATGACTAACTCGAATGATTACATGATGCGTAAAGGGAAATTTGAACTTATTATGTTTAAATATTGTATTTTGATTGTGACGACGATGAATTCTGACAAATAGCCTTGGTAACTTCTTTAAATTTGGAACATTAAAAGGAGTGATAATGTTGTAATTTCGATCAGCTATTGTTCCATTTAGTACCATTGTACGGGGATGTTAAGTTTTGATTTTGGTATAAGAGGGTAGCAAGACTATAGAAATCAGGTAAAGAAGAGAACTAGTTCATCCTAGGCATTATTTTTACTTCGCTATCCTAAAGTTCGCCTTTATAGCTGCAGTTAAAAGCACGTCAAAACTTTGGACTTTATAACGCCTTTATATCATTAACTTAAGAACCAATATAGAACTTGTCATGCTGTGCTTTTGACCGTATCTTTAAATTATCTAGTAATCGTGGTTCTCAGCGACCTACTGATTAATATTGCATGTATTTTTTTGTTTTAACCAAGTGTCGAAATCACGTGTTTTGTATTAGGCTTTTGTTTATAAAATATTTTTATCTATTGAAACAAAAAAAATATAGTTGTAAATATTTCAGTGTGTTTCTTCTGTAATATACTTGCACGTGCATGTGATTAGTGTTTGTTTTATTTATGCACCCTGAATATTTACACACAGAGGTAGTTTGCCGGTTTTTAGTTCTATTTCATTACGTCTCATTTGGTAGATTGTATCCCAAATAATTTGTAATAACAGTATAGGATTTACTAAGTATACGGTACATATTTTTTGAGTCATACCATTTTACCGAATCTTTTTTGAACGACGCTACTCTTCACCGAAAATCGTTTCGCCGAATCACAAAAATTCGAAAATATTCCAGTAGAAAAAGATTTGCTATAATGATATGAGTCCGTTTTTGCTTGTCATTGACGTTTATTTCAAGTCGAACTAATGTAATCATTCCAATTGTCGTCATATACAAGTAAATAATGATACGGCCAGCAGTCTTTTTTGGTTACTGCATACCTCAGTATGTACCTTGGTATCAAAAAATGAAATCAGATGGACAACTCACTTATTATGACAAGATGTTTCACTTTTGCAATAAAGGTACTTTTGCGCAAAGTTTAGGGAATAAATAATTGTGGTGGGGTTTTTATAGTGAAATATGTTATAAAGGAGATTAATGTAATTCCTTGCAGCCTTAACACTTAAGAATTAGGCCTAAATGAAAAGGCATTACACGATCGCTACCCCAACTTTTATTTGCATTCACGGCTTGTCACAGGGTAGCTTGCCCCTATTTAGGGTGGTTTTCAAAGTTTTTAAACTGCATTTACGAGTAAATATTTTTTTATTAGAGTTGGTTGACTAAAAATTACCTGCAACCAGAACGTCTATGTTTTTGTTAGCAAACCCGATAATCAACTAAAACTAAAACCAATGCAAATTTTTCCTTCTGCAGGTCTAATAAGTGATTACGTACTCGTGAAGTTGCACCAATGAGTTGCTTAGTAGGTCAGTAAACTTTAGGCACGCTTCCAAAATAATTTAAAACAAGGTTTTTTGGCTTTCCCTTGCTTTGGGTGCACTGTTTGTCTTTTATGTTTTCATGTGTGTGCGCGACCATTTCATTAATGCGATTGAATTTACGATTTCTCTTTATGAACATTCTACATTCATGTAACCGCTACTACTACTACTACGTATTTGAACAGAAAATAATATCTTAAAACGATTTCTTCTCTTTGTACTATTTACAAACACAAATATGTATCGAACAGACGAAAATACGACCGAACAGATATGGTCGTTCAACGAATTGATGCAATATTCACAGTTATACTGTAAAGTACCTGCAGTCATACTGAATACATTACTTGTTAGACTAAAGTATAAGTAAAGGTTATCTTAAGTCTAGTTAAATATAAATAATATAGACTGTGCAAGATCAAAACTCAAATAAAAACATATTGTAGATAACTAAGACATTTAAGCTCTGCAAAATGTGACTAACAATTTTGATTTTTGGTGAAGCTTCATAAACTTGACCTGCAATCTGATTTAGAAACGTCATTTTGTAGGTACCAACAAATCCAGCTATTAAATAGTCAAGATATGAAATAGTAATTAACGTTTTTTATTAAGTTTTTCATATTTTAGAGAATGTTTTTGGACGGCTTTGACATTTTGAAACCTTTGATTAACATAGATTTTGTCGTTGTATTATATGATGTAACTTATAAAGCTCGTCTTGTAATTAGTGGATTGGACTTGGGGGATGGATTAAGTAGATTTATACATTTAAGCGTGAAATATCTTAAATATTATTTAAAAAAAACTTAAACTGTAAAACGTTAAAATCACATAAAAACTGACTTCTTTGACAAACGTTTTTTGGTCTCAACTTATTCTGTCTAATCTATTATTTTTGTTTTTTAATATTTGTGTCTATTTTCTAAACTCTACGTTATGGTACACAGAAAATGCAGGACATGTGTTCTATTCCCTTAAAATTATAAAGGAACTTTTTTAACTTTGCAGGTTTAAAAACCTAAAGAATCTTTTGTAACTTGGATCAATAATCCTAAATTAATGTATATTTATTTTGAATAGAGAGTATCGACTTGAGAAACTCGTTTATTCTCAGCACTATTATGTTACAGTTTTTTTTTTAAATGAACAAAGTATTTTAATGTCCTAATATTTTTGGTTTCCATAGCCTTGTTTTGCTAATACGCAATTATTGTTATATATTGCACTTTAAGATTGACCTCGTCCCACCTGGTGTTAAGTGGGAATGCGGTCCTAGTTTAAGGGAAACTAGTAGGTACAGCATAATAAATCTGTTACTGGCCTTATCGCCCTTACCGCTATTCTGACTTATAGCAACCAACCAAAACGATCAATGCATATATTTTGACTTATTATAGAACGCATGTCATTGCCATTTCTGATTAAATATTTTTATGATTAAATTTCTTCCGTCTACTCTGCTTGTAAACCGCTGTACGGAGTTTCTCGATGAAATAGCACTTAATAATATAATGGGAGGATCTATTAGAGGTATTTTGTTCGTTGCAGATAATTCCCTGCGCGGAGTGCCCGGGGAGGTCAGGCGGTCGGGGGAAAAGAAATATCGGAGGACTACTTGGTACTGCGAATGAAGGTTATGACGTATACTCCTAGGTATACAATGAAGATGAATTTAAACTGTTATGTAACAGATAGTAAATTCAAAATCCGCTCAATACAACCATTTATAGGTACTGCAAATGTACTATGTTAATGTCGACGTAAAGATATCTTAATTTTTGTTTCTGTATGTACAGGTATTTTCGTTCTTCCCTTTTGATACCTGAAGTGAGTAATGACTAGCTAATGGTCTTTATTTCTATGTTTGGGAAATGAAAATGAGTTAGTAATTTACATACAAATTCGGTTTCAAATAACGCTAAATAATTGAACAAATATTTAATTGATAAAAGTTAAACTTCGTTTTCTAACAAGAATAACATGTCTATATTTTGTGTTCAAAGAAAATATTGCAATTTTGATTTAATTTCACTAATATTTTGTATCGATACTAGTAATTAAAAAAAACCTTTGACATGGATTCCTTCAAAAGGAGCGTGAAGAAACATCTTGCGGGCCAGTATGGCGATGCTAACGGGTAGGATATTTCGATATCAAATCCGTTGTCATCGCGATGTGGGTTCCTCTCTCGCTTACCATATTGGCTGGGAGGAGCCATTATACTGCGCTACTATAAAAAAACCCACTTGAGAAAATATTGACCCGGTTACATAAGTAACTGACTTCCACATTAAAAATCAATGTTATCTAATATTATTGGCCTGAAAAACGAATTATTAATTTAAAACATGACGTTTATCATGTCATTGAACCTTTTCACATTAAATTCCATTTAAATTTTATTGAACATTGTTTCATTTTGTGTGAGTCTTAAGTAAATGTTGCTGCGCTTTCGCCATAAATCTGTCCATTTCATGGGAATTAATGAAAAAATAGTAAAAGTGCTGTGAAAAATATGTATTCACATACAATTTTTGAGGAAGTAGTAGTCAAGATGATATTGGCTGAAATTATTTAATATGTTTGAATTTAGTCAATAAGCTAGTATAGATAATGTCTACATTTAATCAATAATAAGCTTTAATTCAAACGATTTATACGATTTTAGATAATTTTGTAAGGAAAAATAATTACTTGAACCATTAGAGTAAGATATTAACGTTTTCAATACATATCCAAAGATTAAAAATTTGTGAATAAAAATAGTAAGTGTCAAGTCAACATTAATAATAAACGTGAAATTCTGAGGAAAGATTTAAAATTATTGATGTTATCTAATCATTCATTATCATATTAACTAATTAACAGCGTGTCCAAAAGCGTACAAAACTATCACCTAATGTGAACAGTTTGCTTTAAAGAAATTCAATAGTTTTCGGTTGTTATGGCGTTGACTGTACTTTTTACTTAATTTTATTTTCGTAATTACTAAAGAATCAAAAACTGTTTTTGATTATATTGTTGAATGATTCGTATTGTAACTAAATTAAAATGGTATTAAATTGTAAATTATATGTAAATTTTATTCCAGTCATTATTTTATTGGACGTATAGTATTGTTATTTAATGTTTAATATTTTTGTAAATAAGTATTAATGAGTTTACACAAGACGACAGCTCGCTGCTACAGAGTAAATAGCATTTAAGCCAACTTTTTATCAAAGAATAAAATAAACCCATCTATAGTAAAATTTTGTTTTATTTTTCGATTATTATTTTTATAATTCCTGTCTTTAAATTTAACGCATTCTCAAACTAATTTTTGGTAGCAGTTTCTAGGTAATGTACATCATATATATTTTTTTTAGTTTTATCCTTATCTTATTTCAAAAGTTACAGCAGAGGGGGAGGACACATTTTAACACTTTGGAATAAGAAAGGAATGAGATTGGAAACCTCAATATAATTTTGAATGATTATCCATAGATACCCATTTATTTTAAGTTTCAGCTTTAAGTATAGGGAGCCCTGACATACGGACGGATAGACAGATAAATAGACTGACGGATCCATAAGGGTTTCGTTTGTCACCAATTTGCTACGAAACCCTAAAAAAGAAACAGGTATTTTTCTTTTTTTTTCCTAACTGACTATGATGACGATGTCCTAGCTTCAGGGTGACAAGTGCAGCATAATAAATATGTTACTGGACTTGTCGCCCTTACCTTGAAGCAGTGGCGTGCGTTTCATAAAGACAGAAAGACACTGCCTACCCTAGGTCTGATAATAGATCCAATATTATTTTATCAATAGTAGGTGTAAATTGGGGTATCTGGATCAGAGGAGATCCAGATACTCCAATTTACACTTTTGAATGAATGAATGATTTATTTATTACCTAAGTTTGTTTATTCTAATGAACAAGCTTAAAATTGCGCTGGTTTATCAATGTAAATGTAAGATCATTCGATAAACTTAGAAATACTTATCGATATATGTATAATAGAAGCTTATTCATATCTAAACTTTGTAATAGACTCTTTCGTCTTGAATATTATTGAATGTTTAAAACGTACCTATTTCTTCAAATTGCAAGTGAATACAATCCTCATTCAATCAAACAACGAGTGATTCTTTAAAAAATAATTAATTTACACAATTTAATTTACTATTTATGAAGGATAGGTCATGGGTAAATGAAAAAAATAATATTCATTTAAAAAGTTTATTATCTAAGCACCATTTTTTTAAACATAAAACATTTTTAAGAGCACATATTGAGTTATGATAAATACAACTATACACATCTTCAGAGTGTCTATATTGACTGCATAAGCTCAACAAATTAGGACAATCAACGTTTTCTAAATTAATGACATCTTCATTCTTCAAAATAGTTTTCAACCATGATACTTTTTCAAAACCTTTGACGTAAACACGTTTGTTCTTTAGGAAATCTTGGATTAAGTATTGATAATTTAAATATGGTATGAATCCTTCACTCCAATATATTTTTCTATTACTTTCGATCCATGTAACTTGTTTTCTTTCATGTTTTGATAAATCGTAAAAAGGAAATGGTGGTTTTATTAAGAATACCTGCAATTTATTATCACTCCAAATAGCTACCTCCTTTAATATGAATTCGTTTGCTTCTGTTTTAAACCCTTGAACGTCTACAATGGCAGTCATGATAACCTGCGCACTATGTTGCTCAGAGGTTTGTATTCCACAACTCTATCGTTTATAATAAGACAATATGCAGCAGTATTGTCTGGTATTGGTGCTGAACACTCAATTTCTAAACGTATATCAACAGGGCCTGTTTTCAAATTATCGTTTTGCCTGGAACAATCTATGACAAACAGCGGTGCCTTCTCTTTGAAGTCCTTAAGATTGAGTAAAGGATCTGCTGAACAGTTGTAATACGACTGACGAAATCTCGCATACATTTCATATAATATACTATATTTGTCCTCACAAAACTTTAAGCTTAAAGGTTCGTATGGATAATACTGTGAATTTAAAAAGAGAGTTACATTTGTTACATCACAATGATCGAATATTGAACTATCCTTCAGTTTATTGTTTTTTCTATTCGTTTGTAAACAAAGAATGACATATCTAGGTTTTTCTACTTGTGACGCAGTTTTAACTGACCATGAATGTTTTGTGGTTTTTGGTAGTAAAGGGTATTCATACAAATCCCAATTCCTGAATGCCATTTGTATAGATTTATCTTTTTGAAGATGTTTTAATAATGTCAGCCTTTCACGATCTGATACTTTTATATGAGGAACCCTCCACTGGATTCTTTCGATGTCTATTTGAATAAGTGCATTATCGTCAGGAAATATAACGCTGTTTAAATTATTGTTACTTCTGTTCAATATAAGTTCATGTTTACAATTTATCACAATTTTGTTGTAATCCTCTGCAAAACCTAGAATCTTATTTAAAGGAATCACCGCATTGAAATTACCATTATTTTTATAGCCCGTTAAGTTCCAACCCCACAACGCTGCCACTTTACTTTCTGCTTCATTTAAGGATACGTATGACTTCATTGTCGAGGTTGTCCCGGCATTTTTAATGCGATCTATTTCAATACCGTTCATTTCATATCTGATGTCTTGAAACAAGAACATAACAGGGTTATTACTAAATGTAATAGGTTTTTCAATCGGTTTTCCATCTTTGCCGAACATCCTTGCTCGGCCTTCGATGTAAATTGAACTGGCTGATGGGAGCACGTATATGTCTTGCTGATGGATGGGGATTCTGATTTCATCGTTTTCTCTAAAGCAGTTATTGTAGGGATTGTAAGAATGGACTTCATAACTTTCGATCGAAGTATCGAAATACGGTAAATCATTCACCTGGAGTATACTCATAATTTAAAACCGAGGGCTTTAAGAAATTCAATATTGGGTTTAGTCAACTTTTTCACTCTTTTCTTGCGTCTACACTCCTTAGTGGTTATAATGGAAATAACACGTTTTCTTTTAGGCGGCGTGTTTATATTAAACAATATCATTTTACTGTTCTTAAGTGAAGCCGCACTTGAACTTGTTTTATACAGGGTGTAACAAAAAGGCGAAATAATATTTTAGGGTATGTATCTATAGCAGGTGTACATTCAGTTGTATTAATATCAGCTAATTACAAACAAGTTTTTTCTTCCATACTAACTAAATAAATTGTTTTTTTACTGAAAATGTTGACAACCCTGATTGAGGTCATTCGCGTTCAACCACAGACGCGCCGTGCGATCAGCTGATGCGCGGCCGCTGCTACGCGCCCGCGCAGCCCACCCGCCTACTAGAAACTACTATTACTTAACTTTACTTGGAATAGGACTGAATAATCAAACCATAATTACCGAAATGCATTTATTAAAATACTATTTAGAAACAGTACATAGAAATAATCTGTTAGGTACATTTCTTTTTATAACTACATATGTAGGTACACGTAAAAGTTAATGTCTAGTTTTTAGGACAATACCCCAAATATGACTTTACCCACTGAACTACATGACTTTACAATTGAAAAAATCTCTCATTAATTGTCAGCACCCCGTGATTTGAGTCAATAAATAATTAAGACATAATAGGGACAACTTACAATGTAATCCTGTTAAGTTTTTTATCACTAACACTTATGCGCACAGGGATACACTAAAAACCAAAGAACATTTTCACTGACACTGTTTTCTTCTTTCATTCGGCTTCGATACCACTCACAAAAGGTGACCCTTGGACCAAAGTCCGTAGGAATCAATTCTTGAACTCGCGTACTTGAACTCGCGTAAACTGATCTGGATGCTCCCGTGTGCTAGGACGACCTTCACTTGTGGGCGGTCGGAAAGAGCCAGTGCTCTGCAGTCGGAGACACAGGTTCCTGAAGCAGGTGTACGACCTTAAAAGCCGCTGCTCCGCAAAGGGTCTGCCATCGATGAATCGCTGGCGATACAGATCACGAGCACCATTGATGCTCCCGGATGAAGCACCCCGACTTAAAATCGTTTCATACTATTCACTATTTGAATACAAAGAATGATCTTCGCGAGACATAGTGACGAAGAATGAGATTTTGAAAGTTTAGATAGCGACTGCCCAACGAGAACGAATACGAGCAACTAAAAAACACTATTCCCGTAGGTACGTAGGGATGTTCGATTTCGATTTGATTAATCGATCGATCGCAATTGAGATTTTTGTAACTTAATCGATTAATCGAAAATGGAAAAAATCGAGAAAGTCAATTATCTTAAGTTTATGTTTAAAGTCAATATTTACAACAATTAAAAATGTTGGCCCGACAGTCACACGCAGTGATAAAAAAAATGTTGAGGTTTTGTTTCTGATAACAACAATTGGATAATGACAGTCTTTGAAAAAGTATTGTAAAATGTGTGTTTTATATCCCAAGCAACGCGATTTATGATTTTCGAAAAAAAAAATTACCCGTGATAGTAAGATTTTGTGTAACACAAAACAAAACGATACTGGTCGGAACGCCTTAATTCTATGCAAATATCAAATTTTAAATGAATCGAAATTGTTCAAATAAATCCTTAATATGGTTAGCGACACAATAATTCAATTTACTCGGTAAAATCATCGTTTCGTCACATTAAAATAAATAAAATCCGCCGACAGCTGTCATTTGCGAATTGTAGTGTTTAATGACGTCACACAAAAGGTGCTTTCTGTTTCGGTTCTTTTGTTCCACAGACAAAAAAAGTAAAATTTAATTTTTAGAAATAAAATACTTTAAAATAAAAAAATAAAAATGTAAAGATATTACTTAACTAATAAGCTAACATAGCTAAAGTTTTAGTAATCTCAAACTTTCACTTTTTTATACTTAATAAATATTTTTATTTGTAGATTTTTTCATTTTACCGAGAATTCTGTGTTTCATTTTTAACATGTTTAGCAGGATCTCAACGAAAAAGTTTAGAAGAAACCGTTCTAATGTAACGGCATTTCTAAGATTAATCGATTAATTAATATCGGTGCTACGCAAATAATCAATTACCAAAATATCGATTAGCATCCCTAGATCCCTACCCGGAAAGCGGTCCGAAGGTGACAGTCACACAGGCGACAGGATAATATTATTGGCTAAGCGCATTGTTGCAATGTTTGCGAAATGATCGCTGATTGGTGCGGGCGCTTAGACTTTTGACGTAAAGGTGCCGCAGTCCACGTGGACTCCCGTTGTCGTGATCTTTGTGTGCGTGATTAGTCATTGATAAAATAAGCGCAGAAGGTCACCAAGTTGAAATGATTGGTAGGTAGGAGTATTTAATAAATTTACTGCTTTTGTGATCTAATAATATTCCTTAGGTAATATTTAAAAGTATGAATGGATAGTACAAATAATAAATGTAAATATCATGTTTTCGATTACAAAACTGTGCTTGCTGATATTGACTATTTCTGTTAGGTTATGTTATGTACCAAACATCTCATATTTAAAAACCGGCCAAGTGGGAGTTGGACTCGCCCATGAAGGGTTCCATAGAAGCAAGTGTGATAATATTTGTATTACTAAAGGTAAATTGTGGTTTACGATTTATGACGTATTAAAAAATTACTTACTAGATCTTGTTCAAACTACTACATTCTGTAGAAGTTTGCATACATTTTTCTACTTTAAACACCACACGTAGGTATAGGTTTGAAGAAAAAAAATGTTGACTTTCAGTTTTAAGTATGGAGAGCCCCTAAAGTTAATTGTTTTTTTTTATTTTAGTGAAAATCTTAATGCTTAAAGGTTCACAGAATACATCTACATACCAAGTTTTAACAGCAATAGGTCTCATAGTTTCGGAAAAAAGTGCCTGTGACATACAGACAGAACGTACAGAACATTTGGTTACGGAACCCTAAAAAGTAGTGTTAAATAAGTACTTAACGATCACGATCACTGCACACTCAACTGAAATTTGTCAAAGTTGCACATCTGTATTCTACTTAATCTTTTGCTTCATTTTGATTTATGATTTGTTTACATCTAATAGGGTTATCAACGATAAGTTTTAGTAAAAACTTTGACATCGATTTACTCCCTAATTAATAGCTGTACGAGGTTGTGGTTTTGCATTGGAACTACACACTACCTACCCTACACGCCCTTAAAATTTTATTTCACCTTTTTGTTACACACTGTATAGTCGATATTGTTTCCGAGCTGATCAACAACCTTAAGAGAAATAGAGGAAATAATGTTTTTGTTCACAGGGAAATAAATGACGTTTTGTGGTGTTTCTACGCAATGGTCTGGACTAGAACTATTGCAGACAAATTCATGAATAATATGAGACGGTAATCCATTAGTGTAAGAACCATATATTAAATCACATTCAATTCTGATTACGCAAGGATTGTTGTTAAAATGCACATTATTTGATTTTGAGTTTAATGCTGAGAAATACAATAAACCGCACTCGTAATTTCCAAACAAACTCAAAGATGGCTGAAAATATGATTCTAATTCACCTTTATTCCCTGAGATAGTGACTGTTATAGACATACTTGCATACTGATGTATTTTGCACAATTCTGTTTATTTTATGTCATGTCTGGACCAAAAGCTATGTAAAAACTTTAAGCAAAGATGACCGCAATTAAACGGATGATTTCTTTGTTTGTTTTCATAATTATAATTGACATTAGTGCCTAAGTATTTTATAAATTCTTCAGGAGGCTTGAGATTACCATAACTATCGAAATATTTAATATAATTATTATATTTAGCATAGGCTACCCAATGAGAACCAGGGTTTTTTGAGCTATCTAGGTTTATAACTCCACATTCTTTTTTAAAAGGGATTTTAGGAAGCTCATCTCTCATAAAAACCCCTCTAAAATAAGGAATACTATCTGCATATAGCATTATGTCTAAGTTAGATAGAGCTCGATTGGGTAGCCGGTATTTTAGTTTTTTTTATTCGATACAAAAATTCCAAGTCCATTTTTATGCGGTTTAAGATGCAATCCTTTTCCTATACAAAGAGTTTCCATTTTTTCATTATGTCTCTTCGATTCTTCATACAGCTTTTTAGCCATTCTAAACTCATTAATGGTTTTAGCAATACCAGTTGCACCGCCTGCCAAGGCTCCAACTGCTGATAGCCCAGCAAAGATAGGAATTAAAGGCAAAACTCCGCCCGTTTTTGGTAGGGGAATTACGCGAGGCAGTTTAACATTTGATTCATCAACTAACTCTCTCGCAGCGGCCATCGCTAATTCTATTGCCACTTTTTTACATTTAGGTTTTAATTTCTTTAAACGTTTTTTTGAGACTTTAACTACATGTTTAAATATATTTTTAAGCCCTTTTCTTGATGCGTTTATGCTCTGAGTTTTTTGGCCAGCGCCAGTTTTAATTTTCGCTAACATTGCATTACTAACCAAATGTGCTGCAATCTTTTCTCCTGCAGCAGCATCAACAGCAACTGAACGTTTCTTTGCCATTTTTAATAAAATTTTATCTGCTTTAAGCCGGTCTTTTAAGTTTGATGACTTGTAATAAGCTATATCGTGTTCTTTACAATACTCGTCTAATTTATTTATTCCTTTATCTCCACGTGTAAGTCTTTTAATCAATTTTGTACCGGGTCCACAATATTTATATCCTGGTAAATGAATTTCAAATGGTAAATGATTTATAAGCCAATTAAGAAGACTACTCTCTCCGATACACATCACAAGACTAAACAATAAGAGAAAAGACAAGTAAATTTAAATTAAAATATTATTATCTTACAATACGTTTGACTTATCAATCCAACTGTTTTCGCTTAAAGGCAAACCTAACCATTTTACAAAAACCTTACTTCCCTTCCTTTTAAGGACTTTTTCAACAAGATAAACATTCGGGTGTTTTGTTTTTTGTAATTCTTGCTCATAAAATGCACCTAATATAGGCTGACCTTTAAGTGTATCTTGGATTAAGTAAGTTGTAGGATTAGTGCTCTGTTTTTGTCGAATTCTAAATATTTCTGTAGACCAGTTGGGAGTATACCCTTTTTCAAAAGTTCCTTTATACTTGCTAATACGAACATAATCCCCTACTTTGAACTTGCTTTTTACATTAAATCTTTTAACCAACATTTCGTATCTTTTAAGTATAAGCTTTTTGTTAAAGTTGTTTACATTGGCTGGAATTTCATTTATTGTTCGATGATAGGTATGATTGTATGTATAAATAATATTAGCGAGAGTATAACGAATCCAATTATAGTTACCCTTTAAGCTAAATTCTTTGTACAATTTGCATTTAAATGTTCTAATAAACCGTTCAACTATAGAAGCCTTTTTTGATGAAAATGTTGAATAATGATTAATATTGTATGACTGCATTAATTTTTTAAATTTGCTGTTATAAAATTCTGTTCCATTATCCGTTTGTAAGTTCTTAGGAATACGTTTCATATCAAGTAATACCTTAAAGGTATTAAATACTTCTTCTTTATTTTTACTTTTTAAAGGAAACACCCAAGCATATTTTGAAAAAGTGTCAATGACAGCTAGTATATATTTGAAATGTTTATTTTCTTTTGCAATAGATTGCATATCAATCAAATCTGCTTGCCAAAGATCATCCACATCTTTCATGAGAACGTGTCTTCGAGGGAAGTTCACTCTTGCACTTTTGTGAATTTCGTTAACTACGTCAGCTTTGCTCATACTTATTAATTTTGATTTTTTTTATGTAACTATCTTATTAAATTTAACTGTGCTCTGTAAACAATGAACTGAATTCATACGTTGTACTGATTGAATTACGTTGTACTGATTGAATTACGTTGTACAATCACTATTTATTACTTGATTATATTGGCTTCTTTTAACTCTTCAACTATAGAGAAAATTTCATTGTCATGATTCGTATTTCCTGCATCTTTTGAAGCCACTAATAATTTTAATCTCTCAACCAATTCGTTGGGATCATCCCAATACACTAAATCAGTATTTTTATTATATTTTTTAAGAGTTGGTAAGTTACCACCCATTTTTTTATCACACTTTTCTATTGTTTCGGAAAACAATGGTTTTACAATATCTCGATATTTTATTCCTTTATCCCCTCTTAGTTGACCTCTGGCATCGAAATCCCTTTTATGAGCATTAGTGTTATCTAATATATCTTTATACATAAATTTATCCTTGCTAGTAATTAAATTTAAATTTGGTTTCCTTCGAAGCAAAAGTTCTTTGAGACCAGGAGTTAAATCATAGGTTTTGTCTCCTATTTTCACTAAAACTAAACCATTATTTTTTGAGCTACTAGCCTTTGAAAATGTAACTACTGAGTTACCCATCATTAACGTTTTATTTTCCGTTCTTATTCCAAACGGTGCATTTATGCCATCATGAATATCATATATATCCTCTTTTTCAAGTGAAATTTCCGAACTGTCTTTGGGTTCATTATAAGGAGAACTCGAATAATTTATTTCAGCGTCGCAAAAATTGTCACATTCACTAGACAAGGTTTTGTTGAAGTCTGGAGCCTCTGAATTTTTAGAGGATACATTTACGTCACTGTCTTTTTGCACATCTTTCTTTAAATTGACAAGAGTTTTGAGCGGGTCTGATATAGGTTTGAACATTTTATTGAGGGAGCAATTAACTTCATAGTCCTGGTTATTAATTTCTTTTAATTTGCGTTTTATGGAATCTACAGATTTAATTAACTCCATTTTAATATTCTGCTCCATGATATACTTCTATGACTGTATTCAACAAGAAGGAAGGAATAGGACTAAATATATATTCCTCGTGATGTTAGTATATAAATCATTCAAAATAAAAATAATTGTCAAAATTTTGTCTATATCTTCCATTATTTAATGTAGCATCTTTATCGATGATAATACAATTATATGGCTCTCTCCATACTGTACTGCAAATATCTTTGAATTGCTTCCATGTCATATCGGTACTAACGTGTTCTTCGTAAACATGCTTTAAATTGACATCGTCTTGTTTAAATATTATGAAAAAATTTGTATTATCACGAAGTAACTGTTTCGGAATTTTTGAATAAGTTTGAGACAAATACAAACAATCGATATGCTTGTGTCGCCCCATTGAGAAATAATTACGAATATTTATTTGTTTTTCACCCGCAATATCGTCAAAAATAAAAACAGAATGATCGAGGGCTTCAGTCGGTGCTATAACATCTTTATCATCACTGAACTCATATAAATTAATCTCAGGCACTCTATTAATAACTTCTTTCAAAAAACGATATTTAGGTTGAAAAATAGTTTTTGAATACAGATACAGATTCTTAAATTTCAGTCCATTTTCATGTAATAACAAGCTGATGACAACGTTCGTTTTGCCACAATTTGAAGGACCGCATACTATACATCGAATTGTATTAGGCAACAAAACACTATGTCTGATCTGATAAGAAAAATCACCAAGAGTAATGTTATTTATGTTTAGCGATACGGGGTGTTTGATCAACTTCATCTTGCCAATTAAATGTTAACTGGCTTTGAAACACATTATATACAAAGACGTCTTATTCAATAATAGTAAACCATATGTAATCGCAATAAGTTAATGATATGAAATAAAACAAAATCATCAATTATTAATTATGTTATATATAATATATAAAGAACAATAACAATAATCATACTGTAACTCTAAATAAAATAAAGCATAATTTATACTTAAATAATATTGTTTTATGGAAAACTTAGTTGTGTTATTTTATGTTATCTGTATGTTTATAATATGGTATTACAATGACCCCATGGCAGTGTATTTACTTGATTAGGTTGAACTTGTACTTTGTTGTCAGTTGCTTTTAATATTTCTTTATTCACTTCTTGTGAATACAATACATGTCTTATGGATTTAATTATATTCATTTTACGTTTTAATGTAACATTCTGAAATAAAACTTTCTTATAGTGTGATGTATTTAAACTATTTGTAATAGGCTTTGAAACTCCTTTAGCTTTTTTAATTTGGGTTTTGAGTGATTTAATACAGTAAAGTTTTGCTCTTAGTCCAATGAATTCCGTAATTAAGTCACCACCCAATTCATCCTTAAATAACCCAGGCACCTTTTCATTTGTCTTGAGTATACCATAAGGGTTATAGGCATCGAAATTACTAGTGTCAAATTCTTGTATATTATTGCGCATGTCTTTATAAAAATCAGGTGTTTCAATTAAATACAATAAACTATCAGTATCAGTGTAACACAGTTTTGCATTACTTCCGTACTTATTCTTTATAAAATTGTAATGGAAATTATACAAATGTTGTTTTGAATATTCAAGCACAGTAAATCCCACATATATCGGTCTATCCAAAATAATCTTTTCATGTTTTAGTTGAACTGCAATAAAATTTTCATCAAAAACAGAAATGCTATGTAGATTTGGTTTTGCAATTAATTTTTCTGCACCTAATAATTTATTCGTAGTATTACAATCATCAGTCCATTTGGTTACTAATTTGACATCCACCTGTTTACGTTTATTTTCAATTGTTTTACCAAATACAGAATTGTTTAAAAGCTTGAAGAAATCCTTTTCAAATATCGTCTTAGCGGTTTGACGTAGATTAGTATTCAAGTCTATATAATTCTTCAAAAAACTATCTTGTCTAAACTGAAGCACTCTATGAATTTTTTTTAATACCAGACCATTTCTCAGGCATTCCTTTAGGTGCACATAATGTATAATATAATTGTATTTGTCATACAAATTAGCAATTAATTTTGGTGTCCTTCCTCCGATTGGTATAAACTTTTCGGCAGCAAAGGGCAAATCACTGTGTAAATTGTGCAAATGATCAGGATACATCATATCAACTTCCAAAATATAACCAAACTCAGCTTCATCAGAAACATCAAACACATTAAAATTAGCAACATCATAACTTTTCATAAATTTAAAATCTGATATAGGTAGCTTCTTAGTCATAGCATAACCATAAAGATTGTTACAGTCAAGGTATATCAGATATTTTGACGGTTTAGTTTCATCAAAATTAGGTAAATAAATATTATTGGCTTCCGCATATCGGTGAGTGCATTGTGCTAATCCGCCACGTATACCTTTTTCTAACATTTGATAAATTTCCAAGTCATTAATTAACTCTAGTTGAATACCAGTATAAAAAAGCATAGCATCCCAACTCAGACTTGGAGAAGTGACATAGTATGCAGGATCAAGATTATAATTTTTAAGACATACTTTCCTAAAATTTTCAAAAATATCACATAGTAAAAGTACATCACATTTCAAATATAAATCAGTATATTCACCAATGGAACTAATATTGAAACACTTCCAAACAGATTGAGCATGTCCATATTCAGCATCTGAAATATTTTTCATTTGCAAACTATTATAAAAACATTCTTTTGATGGGAGTTCGGTTTCATCATATTTCTGCCACGAATCAATATAATCGTAAGGGTATATGCCTTTTCTTCTCATTAAATTATATTGCTCCTTGCACGGATAGTGCGACAATAAATGAACAAAATCTATTTCTGATAGACTTTTAGTTAATGTATCTATGCTTGAACTGAGAAATTGAAAAGAGTCGATGAATTTAATTTGTACTGGTCTCTTGTCATATTCTGATTTAATTATTTTTGTTATAGACAAATACTTTTCTTTTGTTTTAGGAATAATTTTTATTTCACCATCGTATTTAGATAATTCTGTGATAAATAAGTGAGCATCATAACCAGATAGATTATGAAATATAACTGGTATGAATGGACAAACTGTAAATGATAAATTACAAAGAGAATGAGCTGCGCCTCGATATTCCGATGTAATATGGTCATGATCACGAACTTTGTCATCAAATAATAATTGTTTGCAAATATGACATATAGTTGCATTGGAAAATTCATTATTTTGTTCTTCAGTCATCGGTTTCATGGGTTTTTTAGTAATCAATATTTTATGAATGGATTGCGTGTCCTCAATCAATTTCTTCACAAATACTTGAACACATTCAGCTCCTCTGTATGTGACAAATTTATTCAAGCTATCATCATGAGAACAACATATATAGTATGCAAAACATGAAGGTTGATGGTATTTATTTCTTAGTGTATTTTTATCAGAACGTATTTCTTTATAATCAGGTAATAAACATTCAAAATCTGCATAAATAACGAAATTTATCTTTTGCTGTCTTTCATAATGTCTAAATTTTAAAACACTGTGTTTTTCCGGTAATATGGTTCTAATCTTAGAGCAACTATGTGACACATATTTGGCTTCACTAGAAAAAAATTGAAGACAAATTTCACATAAATAAATTTGTCCTTTATGACCTGTAACCTGTCGTTTGACCAAACGCAAAAGGTTTTTTATCAAACAATAATGCGCTTTATTATTTTGTTCAAAATACAACAAGTTAACATGTTTAATTTTTCTATTACTGGTTACATATAGTGGACCTGTTACAACATGATGCTTGTCAAGTCCATAAATATTCAGACTAATATTAGGATTGTTCTTTTCAAAAATCTTAATATCTTTATGCGAGGGCGGAAATGACATCCCCTTTATGTTAAATATCGATTCTACTTTAGGGTACGAACTCATTCTACAAGGATTGTTTTTAGCTGGAAAGAATGCAGCAGCAATGCTCCACAAAAAACAATAATTATCATTATTTTGGATATTCAAGCAGCTTTTTGTATTTTTAATTTTATTAGGCAAATCGATATATGATCCGCCTCTCATAGGTGAATACTTATTAATATTAATTTCTAAGTGACTTATAGACATAAATGTCCATCCAGATTGACAATGTTCAAATTCAGATAATTTCATTTTATAAATCTCTTTTAAATTGGTATATAATTCCTCTTTATCAGTATTTCGGTAAACAGTTTCATACCTAGTATTAAATGACTTCAGTTGCTGCTCATTGGTTTTAGGTAACACAAAATAGGCAAACAACTCAAAATTCACTTTGATACAGGTATGTTTCAATAGTGTTAATTCAATTATTTTAAATATGTTTAAAATAATTGAATTAACACATCTCGTTTTCCATCTAAGAACGCCTCTGTTAGGAGGTACTCGTCTTCTAGAGATGGATTTAAGCGATATGTCATTATTCTGTTCTTAAAAGCTGTAGCAACAATATCAATATTTGGGTATTTCGATTTGATTAAACAATTCGATTTATGTATATTAGTTCTCATATGATATCTGTATTTGTGTTCAGGGATCTCAATATTACATTTTTCACAATTAATATAAATTCTTGATGATGATGATGGTGGTGATGATTGTTTAACTGAAAAGAAAACACAGTTACGTCTATAATACGTATATGTTTATTTAATAAGATTTAACATTACGGTAAGTTTTCCATAAAATAATAAAACATTTTGTTTGAATGCAAAGTAGTTTAAATATATTTAATTTTTAACAAGAATATACTCTCTTATTACTTAAGGCTCTATAGAGAGAAGTGAAATAACTATAAACACTTTATAAGATATTACGCGTAACTAGATATTAATATTAGTTCATACTATTGGTAAGAACTTATAAAGGTTGGAGTACAGTTTTTAAACTCCTTCCTTACACTCTTTACGTAATTATTTATATCCTTCCAAGACTCTGACTCTGCTTCACATTTATTTTTTACTGTGAGAATCGAATGGCGCCATCTATTAACTGGAGGAACTCTTTCAATATCGTTACAGCTATAAATTTTTAGTTCTACATAATACGTTCCTCTTTTAGTCTCATTAATTTGTCGCGAAAATCCGTTTGACAGTCTTCGTGTAATATATGAGTAGATTGGATGCTGTTTCTTACCAGTTACCTCTAACTGGTCCTCATCAGAATCATTACCAAATAAATCGCTGGCTGTTGCTCTAGCGGATGGCTTCAGCTTTTTGCTCGTTGACGGCTGGCACTCGGCACTTGCTGATGATGACTTGCGCTTCTTCTTTTCCGGCTTATTCTTCGGTGCTGTTTCCACTTCCGACTCCTCTTCGGACGGGAATAGTTGATCTGCCATTTGCTTAGACCTGAAAACAAAAACACGGTCATTATTTAACATAATGTTATTCTTAATGCATGGTGAATACTTTAATTATTATAGTCTGATGCAATTAAAAATTGTGCAAGGCCTTTAAATTTTCTTTATAATACAATAACAATGTATCTAGTAAAATTATGATTGAAGGAGTGTTCGAATGCTTGTATGTTACAATGATGGAAGCCACGGAATTCTTCATTAGATGCGATAGCTTAATTAGGTAGTATTATCGAATGTTGAGTGTTTAGAATGAATGAATGAAAGAATATTTGGATTTTTGAAACGACTGGGTGTTTTAGAATGTGTGAATGTTTAGAATGATTGAATGTTAAAGTAAGTGAATGGGAGAATGCTTGGGTTTTTACTAAATGATTGGGATGTTTTAAAATCATTGAATGTTAGAATTGTTGATGATCAAAGTGATAATATTTTATAATTATGTTACTTACATCTTTTCAATCTGGGTAGGTAGTTCTGGTTCTGAGGTTAACGCCGATGCTGGGAGACTTGCAGGCAGTTGTTACCACTAGCTCTTGGAGAAGTTCTTTGTGATCCAATTAACCACGTATTGGCTTAAATAGTGATAAATCCACGTCATACAATCCCGAATATGGGATAGAGCATGTGATGTTCAAACATGCTGTGTCAGTCGACTTTGTCCAAATGTGATAGATCACATTGTCATCAAAAAGGTTGTTATTGTTAGTAGAACTTTATGTAAATATAATATTTTTGCGCAACAGTGTCAGAAAAAGATGGTAATGTTTTTCGTTGTTTTTTATTACATTCTTTTTTCGGCGCATGAGTCGTCTACTACGCAAATTCGTACATTGTTTACAAAGTCTTTTAAAATTAACCTATGTATTTTATATATTATTTACGCTATATGAAAGAACGATTTCATCAAAATCAGTTCATCAGTTTTGTTAGAAAGAGTAATAAACACTCGTACTATCAACGTCGCATTTTTTATTTATTTTTTTTACTACTGTATTCTCCAGCACCAAGTCAGCACGGACGCTACAGATGCGCGAGGTCGATTCCCGGGTCGGTTTCTTATCAAAATTTATTCCGGGGATTGTCTGTATTCGCAGATATTGCAAGATTTTCGGATGGTTTACCTCTACATCGGAAAGCATGTAAAGCAGTTGGTCCCGCTCTTGATATTTCTTCGATCGTTCAGTTAGACGTCTGTCCGAAACCGGTAGATATAATCGAAGTTATCGCCTCTTATAACACAGCGGTTCTGTATCAGGTACTGGTTCCCTGTTGGGCAACGGGGGTCAGTTGGCAACCGGTCTATTGTATTTACCAGACTGGCCACATATAGGGTCATGCTCAAAGCGGACCCCGGGCTACAAAACCACCAGTTCCAGATACATGCGGGATAAACCCTAAGATGATGGGTGGCCTCGTACAATACCACTCGCTTTTTTAAAAGTCAGATAAAAGTATTCTTTACGCTAGGCATTTCGTAAATAAGGTGATCGCGTTGCTCGGATTCGATTTCACTATACCATTTTTAGAACATGAATTCACGATCTATTAAACATGCAATTCTGAACTCTAATTACCATTATTAATTTGTATATAAATAGGAATAAAATGTTTTTTTAATCTATTAAATTTTTCGCACCCTTTACACTATATTGTGTTTTATTGCGTGATGTCGGTAAGCATATTATTCTTTTTATTTTTGTTCCATTAAAAATGTATAGGTATAAGAACATACCTATTAGTATTCTTTTTATTCTAATAATTGTTTAATCGAGAAATTTATAAAGAATAATTCTATATTTTTTAAGTATTCAAATATTCATTTTTTATTTGTCAGGACCCTGAAGAATTGTTCAACTTTATTCCTATGCAGCAACCAAGTCATCAAAATCCCGGACAGAAAACGCTTGATCTTAAGCGTAAAAGAACGAAAGCAGACCGAACGTTTTATCAATATATTAAGAAACCAGTTTCCAGAGGAACAAAAATAATAAAAATTGAAATTTACGATGTCGAGAGTTTTCCTAAATCAGAACAACTGATGTGTGATTGTGAAGCTGAAGTGTGTGCTCAATATGTTTCTAAATCAACACTTTTTGACGACATATATTCGAATGTCAGGGAGCTGATATCTAAAATTCAAGATGATATTGAACCTAAATCATAGCTTTAAACTTTATTAAAATTATTATTATTACTTTTGTTTTTTATTACGGACGAAATCTGTATATTATTATTAGGTGTACAATATGTCATTTAAAATAAAAATCTGACAAAACTTTAACATTATGTTTTTTATTTGTACTAAAATACATTCGTTAAAAGCGCCAAGGACAGTACATGTAAACATGTACTACTCTATATATGGCGGCAGCGGGCACGGGCAAACGCATTCCGCTCTCGTCAGGTTACAGCGATGAATCGTCATTGTTAATGAATTCTATGAAAACATAGATATTCGAATAATTGAATGAAACTAATATGAGATAGTAAATTTGAATTAACGTGTTTCATATATTTTATATATTACATGAGATGATCACAGTGCGCATAAAAGTTAAGGCATGTATTTTAACTAAACCTAAAAATTAATCCAATCATTCATCAATTCAAATGTGTAAATTGGAGTATCTGGATCTCCTCTGATCCAGATACCCCAATTTACATGAGATGATCACAGTGCGCATAAAAGTTAAGGCATGTATTTTAACTAAACCTAAAAATTAATCCAATCATTCATCAATTCAAATGTGTAAATTGGAGTATCTGGATCTCCTCTGATCCAGATACCCCAATTTACATGAGATGATCACAGTGCGCATAAAAGTTAAGTCATGTATTTTAACTAAACCTAAAAATTAATCCAATCATTCATCAATTCAAATGTGTAAATTGGAGTATCTGGATCTCCTCTGATCCAGATACCCCAATTTACATGAGATGATCACAGTGCGCATAAAAGTTAAGGCATGTATTTTAACTAAACCTAAAAATTAATCCAATCATTCATCAATTCAAATGTGTAAATTGGAGTATCTGGATCTCCTCTGATCCAGATACCCCAATTTACACCTACTATCAATAAACAAAATAACATAAAAACTTAAATCATAAATTAGCTCCACCGATCGATTTCCGGTGGTATCATTAAGATAAGATCGACATGTAATTTGATTATTTAGCATCACCGATTCGCGCTGCACTAGCGCCGCCTCGCCCTTGCGTGCCCTTGCCACGGCAAAGACACAAACTATGAATCTCTAAAATTTTGTATGTGTGCTCTCGTGGTAAGTCGCGGTCATGCGGATTTAATGTATGTGCGTTCCTGTAGCTACGTGGGCTTTGCTGACACACAATGACAAAAATCACGCACACAACTGCATAAAAAGCCAGTGTCTTTTTTTGTAGATTCCTTAAAGGTAGCACGAAAAATTACGACTCTTACCGAACATTTCCGAATGAAAGTTTGTTATGCAAGGCAAATATTTTTGAAAGTAACATTGTTTCATTGAGTCTTATACATTTTGGTGGCAATATTTTTTGTCGTATTATATTTCTCTTTTTTACTACTAATTTCAATAGTCAATAGTTGCCATATTGTTTGATGTGTGTTGTGTTTGTGACTACGCTTTCAGATATTTAGGATTTATCGTTGTTAATAGAGTGAAAAATTGATAATATTGTCTGTGAAAGATGTTTAGATGGTGTGTGTAGGTATTGAAAAAATAAAAAATGATAATTACACCACCATCTTTTCACTGCTTTCATTTAAATTTTGCAAATCACACAAACATTACAAAATATCATACACACGCGCCGAAAGGCCACTTCGGATATCCGTAAATTGATATGTCTATAAAATCAGTCAATCTATGGATATTGAGCTAGCATTTGGCAATTACCTACATTATCATTCGACAAGACGATGAACCATAACCAAAGTGTTTTTGGTGAGTGAAATTTTCTGCCTACCCTGTCTTAAAACTGTGTGCACGCCACTGCCTTGAAGGCTTGACCCTTGCTTCTAATGTAGCACCCCCCAGAAGCTCTGGAAACCTTACTCATACGCAGGAACACAACAACACAGAAGTGATTGTTATTTGGCTGCGGTCTTCTGTAAGGTGGAGATATTTCACCAGTCTATCGTTCGAACTGGAGCAGCCCGCTCCAGTTCAAGCGATAAATCGCTATGCCCTACCTCTCTTAAAACATTAACATTACCTTTTCATCTTCACCGAGCTTGCGGAGGAACGGGAGGCTAAAAGAAAAGCCCTAAAAAGAGTAACAGGCAAAATGGTTTACCGCTATAAATAACTCTATCTAAGCGTTGGCGGAGCGCTCCGGCTGCATTCGATTTGCAAAGTTCAAAGCGGCGATGATGCCGGCGCGCATTTGCCATCGCCTCGTATCAGTGACGGATGCTGCAAGTTCACCCATCAAGATGAAACGGTATTCACGTCTGACGAGATGGATTTTTCAGTAAGTTTGCCGGCAACTTTTACCTCGCATGAAATTGTTTGGGGGTAAAAGGTTTGTTTTTAAATTATAGTTCATGATCTCTTGAATCATGATCGTAGAATAGATCTTCGCCCAATGTGAGCATTAGCGTGAATAACATTTGTGTTTTGAGCGTGATTGGTTCTGAATATTCTAATTGAGTAAATATTGGGTTTCTCGATATTTACTATTTTCTCTACCTAAAGTTTGCCAGGAAGAGATTATTCGGTGTTATGACTGAGTAAATTGTACTTAATTATCGATTTTATTATTTTTATAGTACTATACGCCGTACTAGCGAACTTTAAATATTAGAAACAGAAAAATTTCATCGCCTACGATAACTTGCGGTTAGCTCAGTTGGTAAGAGCAGCACGCGCGATACGTGAAGGTCGTGGGTTCAATTCCCGCACCGCAAGGGGAGATAAAAAATTTCTGTTTCTAATATGTACTTAATTATGTCAGTAAAACTATTTTCTGTAAATTTTTTTGTGGATTAAAGTGTATCTTTATTGTGGTACCACGGTCGATTTCGGTGTCCTTAACCCAATACTAGTATTGGGTAGATGTAAATGACTAACCTCGGTGACATTTTATGATGTCAATAAATTACCGAATTAATCAACATCAAATATACGAACATTTAAAGTATCAATATTAGTAGTAGGTATTGTAGAAAGAAGATAAAAGCATTTGTGGTGACCTTCGTAGCCGAGCGGCTCTGAGGTTCCGGGTTCGATACCTGGTCGGGTCAATTTGGGAAACGGTGTTGTGGTACCTTCGTTGTTTCTGAAATCTGTAAGCTGTGAAGTTCTTAAGTTACTTACCACAGAATCAGAGCGATGTACGTGATGTCGTCTAATATTTTATTTATATTTATTTTATTTGTTTAGCAGTACAATTTATTTTTTAGTTTTATCTGAAGATTTCCTTTTTTAATAAAAATACTTTTTTAAAACTTCAGAAACTGTCAAGTTATATTTTCAATTATAACTTTTTTTTTACAAAATCTTCATTATAAGTAGAATTGATAGCTATCTAAAACTTGTTACCAAAAAGTACAGTTAGCTCAAGAGCATTTCCACTCGTAAATCTCCATACGCACCAACTAACTAACTAAACCAAACTTGTGTTGCTTCTGTTTATACAATTCTTATTATTTTTTCCTTAGCATCGCAAAACGCCGTCTCAGCGGATGGGGCGGTTTACGGCCCCATTCCTGAGCCCGACTGTTCCGTCAGAGTTCTTCGCGGCTGTTTAACACTCCCCCGAGGGTTCATTTATATATTCGCAACACGGAGTCTGCAATAAAATTGCGTTATCCCGGTCATTATTTAGTCATCGCCCGGCCTCACTGCCTTAGACGAATAAAATGCAGCCGAATGACGCACTACACTGCACTTTTATGCACCGTTTGAGGGTTAAGCGGTTGGTTTAGTGATGCTCTGCAACTTTACGTTTCTAGAGAAACCTAAAAAATACATTACTATTGGATGGAAATGAGGAAACCGTGCTAATTTTAATAATATATTAGAAACAGAAGAATATTATCTCCCCTTTCGGTGCGGGAATCGAACCCACGACCTTCACGTATCGTGCGGTCTGCCCCTACGGTGCGGGAATTGAACCCACGACCACGGGGATTGAATTGACGAAGGTCGTGGGTTCAATTCCCGCACCGTAGGGGGAGATAAAATTTTTCTGTTTCTAATATTTAAAGTTCGCTAGTACGGCGTATAGTACTATAAAAATAATAAAATCGTGCGGTCTGCTCTTTTAACTGAGCTAACCGCGAGTTATCGTAGGCGATTAAATTTTTCTGCTCTATCAACCGTTAGCCTCCGGTAGCTAGTACAGCGTAAAGTACATGTAACCGTACAGAGTGATCAATATTATCTAAACTACACCATTCCTTAAATATGTTATGTGTTAAGATGAGCAATAATATATTCGCGTCCTAAGTATTCATTGGTATCTAAGCATTCAAAGTGATCATAAATATGTTGGTAGTAAAGAAAAGTAAACTTTAATGTTTACAAGATACGATTGATTTCATTGTTTTTATTGACAGTGACGTTCTAAGACACATCGATAAACGAAAACTAGGATGTCCAATTGCGTCACGGCCTACAAATATATGGATATGCCATAAAATTACGTGCATGCAAGTGGAAGTTTGTAAAGATAGGAAACTGAATTTAAAGTTTTTGTAAATTCACCCGGGAATTGAACCGACTACAATCAACACTCGATTGCGATCCGTTAGTTAAGTCGATTATAAGAATTAATTCTCGGTACTAAATTTGATAAATTAAATGAAAGTAAATTATGAAATGATAAAAAAAATGCTTAAACTTTACTATTTATTATTAAAAAGGTAAAATATTAAAATATGGTTTTAAATTTGCATTGATAATATTTGTTTTTTTGAAGACGCATAATTCGCATTTGAAAAGAATTGGGTACAATTATGAGAATTATAAACTGTTACTAGCATTCGGATCCGACCTATAAATTATTTTTTTGGGAGCTGGCCTCCAGATTTTTTTACTATTTGATATTAAATCTAGGAATTTACTAATCACATCAATGTGTAGTTAAAACCATAGTCAACTGTGCCAATGTATTCATTAAGTCTTAAGTATTCTTATTGGAAATTATTGCGGCTAACGATTTATGACATATTAAAAAAAACTACTAACTAGATCTCGTTCAAACCAATTTTCAACGGAAGTTTATTGAGTATTGTACATCATATATACTTTTTTGTTTTATCATTATCTTATTTTAAAAGTTAAAGGGGATATTTTAGCACTTTAGAAGTGTCTCTCGTGCAAATTATTCAATTTAGAAAAAATGAAAAAAAAAATTGTATGTATGTGGTTCCCCTGAAAAGTATTGTTTTTTTTTTAATTTTTGTGAAAAACCTTAATACGGTTCACAGAATACATCCACGTACCAAGTTTTAATAGTATAGGTTTTATAGTTTCGGAAAAAAGTGGCTGCAACATACGGATGGATAGATAGACATGACGATTCCATAACGGATCCGTTTTTTGCCATTTGGCTACGGAACCTTAATAACCTTAGATGTTTTTAATAAATTAAGATAAGTTAATTTAGTAGGTATTAGTATTAGTTACTTAGTTATGTCATAGTAGGCAAATAGTTGATTTTTTCTATATTACACTTCAAGATTGACCTCATCCCACCCGATGTTAAGTGGTAATGAGGTCCTAGCTTAAAGGCGACAAGTTCAGCATAATAAATCTGTTACTGGACTTGTTGCCCTTACCTTGAAGGCTTGACCCCTCCTATTAATGTAGCACCCCCCAGGAGCTCTGCAAACCTTAATCACACGCAGGAACACAACAACACCGAAGTGATTGTTATTTGGTTGCGATCTTTTGTAAGGGGGAGGTATTTTACCAGTCGGGCTGCTCCAGTTCGAGCTATAAATCGTTATGCCCTACCTCTCTTATTTAATTTTAACACATTATGTAAAAATTCAACTATTTGACTGTAAACTGATCAAAAGTTATATGGGATTAATTAAAACACTCCCGTTAGGAGTTCCTGGATTAAAACTCTGATAAGTCGTAGTCTCGTTTATAAATTAGATCTGCAAAAGTAAATCTTGGAAAACTACATTAAATTTGGTGCAGTTGTTCTTGCGTGATGTCGACACAAACACACAGACGGACAAAAATTCTTAAAACACCAAGTTTTGGCCTCAATTGCTTTCTTCGAGACCCCTAAAACTTATATTTTTCCTAAATCTCTTAAATATTAACACGGACCTGTTACACTTTTATAATAGGAATAGAAAATATTAATTGAGATTGATGATTGATGAACATACAAAGCAAACAAAAACCAAGATATACATAAAACTCATTGTTTTTTAAACCTTACGAAGGTGCACCAAATTTCAATTCAATTGGTCCACAGGAACAGGTGTTCCTATGGGTATCTTCTAACTCCGTTATCTGACCAGCTCCATATTACCATGTTAATATATTGTTACCGCAGTTGCCTCAGTATACCAAATTTCAGCTCAATTGGTCAACCTAAACTGAGTCAATTCTTCATTTTAAATATTGTAAACATACATACTAGTATAATGTAGTACATACAAAATTGAAGTTAATTTAAGAGCTTACAAAGAGATGTCTAAGTTGCAGGCACAGCAAACGAAGAAAACAAAATTGGTGAAACAATTGAAGCCTTGCTGCTTGGAACGCCGACACTGTACGCACTCGAAATTTAAAAATCTGCCTAATGTGTAGATATTTATGATCACTCTGACCGCTTAGATACCAATGAACAGTTTGGATGCGTACATATTAATGATGATTGTAATCGTGTACATGTTATTGGAGACTTATGATGAGAAGATATTTATGACTTGTTGGATGTGTACAATATTTAGGTGACTTTGAATGATCATATATTATTGCACCTTTGTTCCTCATATATTTTTGACTACTTTCACACCTCATATCTTTATGAACGTGACTGTACTATAAACATAAAAAATCGATATTAATAATTTGTACCACTTTCATACACATCAGCAAAATTGAATAAAAATGTTTTATTTTCTAAAAAATAAATATTAATTAAGAGCAACTAACAAGTCTTACTCGAATTTACATTCTATTATCTTATGTATTTTTTTTTAAATAATGGCATCTATCCCGCATTTTGTATTTTTAAGTAATTTCGCTCAATTACTACAAACCAGTAGGTACTACCAAAAATGAAACAAACACACGGAAGGATTATTTTTAAAAATTAATCAAAAATTTTAAGAATTAAGACGTGGTTTTTAATTAGTTAAAATAAATTTGGTTTTTTAAAACCCTACTTCTAAAATTAATATATATATTTTGATGTTTTTTATTTTAAGTTTCTCATTATTATGTGAACTATGTTATTATTACGGTTTAAAGAATTTATTTCTCAAAGGTTCTTTCTTTGAGAAATAAATTCTTTAAACCGAAAACGCTTTATTCGCATCGGAAGTTGGTTACGACTATGAAAATTAAAAATGGTACATATATGTGATCGCATCCAGCATTTTCCCTCCTGACTTGAAATTTATTAATTCTCTTAAATTCACAATTCAATTATGTTAATATTAAAAATAATTGTTTTGTGAATTGTAAATCTTAGCTGCAATATGTTAACAAACAATATAATCCGAAGTAATAAATTTAAATAACTCTTTTTAACTAGTTCCCACAGCGAAAAATAACTATAAACTTTCAGCAGTAAAATACAAACTGAGTTATCAGCTGCGAAGTTACGGCACCGATATGGACGGCAAAACAACAACTAAACAATAAACCAGCAAATGTTTAATGCGCGACGTGAAATAGAGTGAGAGCCAATTAATTTTTGCTGAGACCACTGTTTATGTGCTCCCGGATAAATAAGGAGATTTAGCGTCGCCCGAGCCGCCCCATAAAATGGCTAGATCGTAACGGCGCGACCTATGACCACGTCCTGTACCATGAAATACGAAATACGAAGCTACAGAGTTAGTACTACGAAAACTGTTACACGGCTATAATAGGTAATAGTTAGTGTTAAATAATGCGTTAGTTGTCTTAATTTATTTTGGGACAAACTTTAATTTGATCTAAGTAAACTAAGGTGTTAAATTTTATAAAAGTACTAGCTGTCCCGGCAAACTTCGTAACGCCTATTTTTTTTTATTTCTAACCTTTTAAACCTTCCCTGGACCTCCACAATTATTTCAGAACCAAGATTAGCCAAATCGGTCTAGCTGTTCTCGAGTTTTAGCGAGACTAACGAACAGCGATTCATTTTTATATATAAGACTTCGTTGTCTTTGTCACAGAGGCGACGACAATTTGGAAAAAAATATTGTTGTTGGGAACACCGAAGGCAAAAGATCGCGCGGTCGCTCACCAACTAGATGAACCGATCAAATAAAAGAAACGTCGTCGTCCAAATTGTATACGGTTGTGAGAGACGCATTGGATAGAGACCGGTGGAGGCAGATCGTTCGTTCCAGATGCGACCAACATGCTGACCACGATCCTCAGATGAGGGATCAACCATAGAGAGAGAACCCGCGGTCACACCTACCATATTCCTGTTTTTTTTAACATTTTCTACAGATTCTTCGCTATTGGTTGCAGCGTAACGTTATATAAAAAGTCTATTCGCCACAATAAAAAAAATCAATTCAAACATACTAGTTTCTGAGATTAGAGCGTTCAAACAAACCAACAAAAAAATCTTTTCAGCTTTTTATTAGTACATATATGTAGATGTAAAAAATGAGGTACATCATATTACCTAAGATTTTACCTTCCTTTGAGGAGCCGGAGCGGATCACTAGTTGTTAACATATTGTTTCTGTCCTAAATGTTTTGATTCCAATCCAAAAAAATATTTTGAGTGATAATTGTTTATAAATCGCTTGATAATCCAACCTTGCATCTGCAATGCATTCAGATGAAAATTTCATCGGTTTCAAATCGAGCATCATTAAGATTCATTTTATCTAAAAAAAGGATAGAAGACATTCTAAAACTTATTTTATACAAGTCGTTAATTTAAAAACGCTCTTACTGAAAAGTCTTCGAGTACGTATAGTCAAGGAAACGAATTCCTTATTGTTAAAAACGTACAAGTACAAGTAAACTGATTTCCATTCTCTTTTACCTAAACCTTCTGTCTCGTTTCACACATCTATAAAGTGATTAAGTGAAAATGTGTTGAAAGCAAACAACGTCTTAGCATGTTCAAGCGAACATTAAGCCTGCTCGGAACGGGAATTAGTTTATTTTATGCATTTAATAATGCGAGCTCCGGCTGGGTTCAAATTGTGATTCCACGGTGTTAAAATATTAAAACATTAATTGTATTCCGACGCCCGACTCCATGGCCGTAAAGAACCCAGCGAGGCGCTCCGTTGATACACTATTAATGCAATTGTTCGAAAACAGCGCAGGGCAATAAAATTTAGCCTTCAGGTAGAATATTCCACCCCACTTCGCTGCCATAGTCATAATTTTTCGCATTGCGGATTTCAAGTAAACGTATTTCATTACTTTATTTTACGTTCCTTACGACAAATGTGAACGTTTTTAATGATATTACCGGATATAAATTTTGAAAAGGTTACCAGCGTTACGGGGTTAGTAACGTAGCCCATGGTAAGCATCTAATAAAGAAAAAAGAAAGTAATCGAATCTCTACCATCATATTTTTGGGGTTGAGTTATGAATGTTTTTCCTATAGTACTTATCTATACTTCAATTTATCGCTGCAATAAAATTGGTTTCAGTCATCTTTAATAGGTCAAAGAATTCTACACTTCATTGTGTTTGAAGTGAGCCGAAAGTAAAACGTATTTACCATAGTTGTTATCTACATATTTAAAAAATTAAATTTTTAATAACGTTGTTTTACCAATATCAATTTTTAACAGGAAAACGAAAAAATCTAATTTACTTGATTGTTAACGAAAAACAACGCAATTTGAAATATTGTTCATCTATAAAAAAACAAAGCACGCGTCGGCCATTAATGGGCGCTTGGTTTTGTATTCCAATATTTTCAAATTCTAAAAGTATTTTAAGATACAAGCCTTCGCCATTACTGTATTTTATTAGAAATAAACAAGATCAGGTTTGATACTTTGCTTATATGTTCCAATACAAACCTGTCTTAATATATTAGGGAAGCCTCTGTAACCGAAAGGCAAGAGGGCTGGACTTCAGCGTTGCACCATTTCTGAGGCCTTGTGTTCGATTCCTGGTCAGGCCAACATGGAAAATGAAGTTTGGTACACATTCTCAGGTCTAGGTCTTGTGGTATTTTGGTAGTTTTTTATTTCTTTGAATGAAGCGCTTCAGCTACTTGCCACAGAACTAGATCAATGTATGTTATTTTGCTTTGTTTATTAATTTATTTATTTGATTTTTTTCTTTTTACGTGAATATTGTATTTAGAAATAAAAAAAAAACATTTAATTAGTTCTCAGCTGTCAGCACAGGGTCTAGCCACATAAAACTTTTATGTAAACTTTTATCTTAAGCGGCTATTAAGTAGTCTAAAAACTTAGGCAACTCCAATAAAGATAACAGTCCCCATAGTAGACGCACCAGATCAGACAAACCAATTGCGAATAATGGTGTGCAATTTCCACGGAGCCTGTATCCTTTTAAAGGGCACATTCAGAAGTGGCACTTAACGCAACAGAATAACCGCGGTGGAGGCACGTAAACACGGAAACTCCATCCGGCCGGTCCACACGCCCGAGGTCATTCAAGTTTCATTACCAATAGCTACGGACTCATAACTTATTCAGTTAGGGGCAGGTAACGCGTTTTAACATTCAATTTGCTACCTGAAGAAGCGTTATGTTGCCGTAAACGTTGCGACTACAACCGTTCTAACGCGACCCGGCACAGTTTATAAACATCACCAGATGTTTTAGTTTAGTCGAACAGAATGCGGGGCTGCAAAAAAGAAGCAATGGACCTCGTGCGACAGGGAACCGCACAATGCCGGAGCTCGCCTTCGGTTGTTTTTTAACGAAACGACACATGTGCACTTTAATACCCCTCGGAGAATTCATAGGGAATTGCGCACCGCGCGTATACGACTACCTACTAATATTAGTTTCTTGTATCGGTTTGTCTTGGCTTATGTTTAAGAAGGGAATTCCTCATATAAATTTATGAACATAGTTTGATCTCAAGCTTTCCATGTAAGTCAAGTTTTCCCTTATAGATTTGCGGAGGTCAGACGATCCACTGATCAGACATGTCAAATCCGAATCATAGTCGTAACGGATTCCGGCCTCTCTTCGGAATTAATGCAGGATAAACGCTACAAGAAGGAAGAGTTTGATCTCATGTTTGGTAAAGGAATATGACGCGATAAAAAAAAAATGCTTCTAACTAGTATGTCAATTAGATTTTCAAAATACAATTAACAATTGATTTATTTATTAATAAAAAAATTAAAATTGATGATGCTACAGCACATCAAAGTTCAGTGAAGGTAGGTATGTGTTGACATCACTGATTCGTAAAAACTGTACGAAGATGTTCCGTTGCGCTAAATTTTTACGCGACATATCTTAGTAAATTTTAGTTTACATGAAAAAAAGTGTGTAATTTTAACTAATTTTTTAATATTCTTACAGAAAATATTTTTTATTATTTTTAATTAACACCAGTACTCGCCTCTCCAGTCTTATGTCACTGTCTGTGAGTAAAAATCTCGCACTGTTATACTATAATTATCGTTTAAGTTACAGAATTGACATAAACATTTCTTAATTAACACAATCTTTAAAAAGCAGCAAGCAATATATCGATTACATATTACATATCTATTTGTATTATTACGTTTGTATCAATTATTTTTGCATGTAGTACATACCATTTAAGTTTAATCTTATTATCTTTGCGTGATAATACCGCCATTTCGGGTGGCAGCGCTTAAAAACGCATTAAGATGATTTTATTTGCGTAGAATCAAATTATAAACTGTGTTTTAGAGATTAAAACAACAGATTTTCAATTAAAAAAATAAAATAGTTAACGAAACTCGAAAAAAGTAGGTATTAACACAGTACCATGTTTTCTCCCTCACAAAATTTTATATGGGCAACGTAACTCAACAAAGAATAAACAGCAAATAACCCGCGCAGTATAGACAGGCCTACACATCACTTACGTAATAAAACCAAGAAAGTAGTTTTAAGGAAGCCCGCGACAGCCATTGCGGTTCCTTATTACCCTCACAAAGCCCTCTTATTACTGCACAAACAAGTTATTCGTTTCAAATTGAAAACTTTCCACCCCACTAGCCATACGGGGCCGTGGCCCATAAATTCCTGCCAATTTTGTTTTATTTCGCGATGCAGGCACGGTAATAAAAGTAAGCTGGACGTGAGACAGAGCCTCCGGCTGGGATTACGCGGCCATAGTAATGGATCACTGCAGCCCGTGATACCGTGTCTAAACATCACCTGACTAACTGGCGAGCGGCTGCGACTGTGGACGCAGACTTTATGTCAGCTTTCAGGGAGTTCGTCGAGTTGTCAACGAGATCAAATCATATCCAGAACCAATTGCTGTAATGGGTAGTGTTCACGATAGCGGCGTGCAGGAGCGCGAGGTGGAAGTAAGTAGGTATTGGAATGCATAACTTTAGGAGTACCTTGAAGAAACTGATGTAGGTAATTGATTTTCACCTTATTAATTACTTTGTAATCATGAGGGTATGCATTTAATAGCAAAAAAATAGCTCCATAGCAGAGAGGCAAGCAGGTCGCGCCATCTCTGTGGTCGCGAGTACAATTCCCAGGGATCATTACGGATAACGAACGCTTATATATTACTAGCTGTGCCCGCGACTTCGTTCGCGTGGACTACATCCTTTCATGGTCGGTTTTACCCCTTTCTCCCCTAATATTCGAAACAAAAAGTAGTCTATATTTTAATGCAAGTTTCGAGCTATATTTGTGCCAAATTTCATATCTCTAACTTCAAAAATAAACATTTTTCCATGTAAACTTACAAAGGTGGTATTACCCCCTTATTTTCTAATAAAAAGTAGCCTATGTCCGTTCTTGAGATTCAACGTATACCTATACCAAATTTCATCAAAATCCGTTTAGCCGTTTTGGCGTGAAAGAGTAACAGACGGACAGACAGACAGACAGACAGAGTTACTTTCGCATTTATAATATTAGTATGGATTAGGTCTAGTTGTTATGTTACCGTCGTTGTTTTTGATTTTTCTTATACTACCAGCTACAGAATCTGTGCAATGTATGTGATTATTTCCACTATTATTTATTTACCTAGTTAAATTCGAAGAATATTATTAAAATACTAAAGATATAATTTTAAATCAAACCTACTCAAAGCGGGGTCACTAGTGTAGTAAAGAGCTCATGCTCAAGTGTGCTAGATTAACCGAATGAAATGATCAGAGAGCCCGAAATAGTAATAGAATAATTACAAATATTTTATGCTTCTTCATAAAAACCGCTACGAAATAATTGGTTTTTGTTCAGAGTATCTTAGAAAATACTTCAGTCCCTTAAAACAAAATTGTTTATAATAACTCAAAACCTTGTTGGAAATACCTATTTACTAAAAGAGTACACTAAAAATAATGTAAACTACATAATATTTTGACTTAAAAATATTTAGGGACATAAACGGTACAGGATAAAGTACTACAAAAGGCCAGGCGATTCCCTAAACTAAATCCTTCTTAAAACTCGACGCACTTTCAAAAACATGTCCGTCCGTACGCTATAAAACTATACTCCCGTTTACGGCCTGCTACATAAAATCTGAGCCGTGGCCCGAAATTTGACTAGAGACTTTGCTGTAGGAGGATAAAAAATTCAATACCGTTCAAGTGTTACGCAAATGTACTCTCACTACACGTAAAGAAAATTTGTGTTAGAAATACATATCTTCTGCTTTTGAAGATTTCTAAAAATGTGAGTTTTTTTTATAATCATCGTCGATATTGACTCGTTTGAAATTTGAGAAGAGAAATTAAGAAAATTTGGGGTTTGGATGACACTGGCTTCATTGTAGTAAGACCATTTGGCGTACAGAAAGCATCTTTAGTTTGTTACCCACTAAATACTATGTCACAATAAGTTCGCTATCTTATTAACGTACTTAGCTACGCAGATATTTAATGTGACAGGGTAGTGAGGTGTTTACAAACGAATGATGCTAACTGTATCTATTTATTACTAGTGGTCGAGTAGTTTTACACCAGATTAAGTCAGATTAATGGATTTTATTAATAAATAACAGCCTATGTCACCGTTTAGCTTCCCATCAATTAAATAGTTTTTCAAATCGGTTTAGTACTTTTAAAATCTATATTATTTCCGTATATCTTTTCCATTTATATTATTAATGAAATTGATTTATTTCAATATTAGTAATAGAAGCGACATGAAAAGTACGTAGATAGAAGATTTCTAGGAATTCGGTTACGAGATTTGACTTATATGAGTTATACTAACACGAAATTTTAACTCAGGACCCTGAAATCATAACCTAATACTTAAGCCATTGGACCATCCAGGAGTTCGGATACATTAAAAGGATTGAAAAAATATTATTTCTTTTTGGAAGTTTTCTTAACTCGCACAACAGTTGCCACAAATGTTTTATATCGTAATGATTTACACTTTAAAGCGAGACTAAATAAATCACGTGGTTAAAAAGAAGTTATTGTAAATTGTCAGGACGATTACGATCTTTACTGAAACTAGATCAACCAAAATGGACTTGAATTACTGACTCACAAATTATTTACTTTGATTTTAACATTTTTGTTTGCAACATGTTAAAATTACCTTTAGCACAACCGCTATTTGAAAAAGACTTCCGTTAATTATCTTAGATGCACTCATGCCTGGCCTAAGCAATCAAGGACTTCGAACCAAAATTGTTTAGTAAAGTATGCATTCAGTTAAAAAGCCAGCGCATTTTGCATAGCAGGGAGCAGGTGCATTCCCTGGAGCTCCTCCAATCTCATCTGCTCTATTGTTGGCAGTAACGGCGTGATCTTCGCTCCTTCATTGTTCCATTGCGACTGGTAGGTCGAACGTGTCTTGGGAACACAAGTGTCGATGCAACAATGCTTATTCGGTCGGATCGTTTTCAGGGCTCCGCACACAAAGGGTTAAAACGGGACCCTATAATTAAGACTTTGATGTCTGTTCGTCCGTCTGTCTGTCATGAGCCTTTATCTTAAGAACCGCGATAGCAAGAAAGGTGATGTTTTCACAAATTATGTATTTCTGTTGTCGCTATAACAACAAATATAAAAAAATAAATGTTAACAGTTGAGGGGGGCAACCCTGACTTGTTGTCACGCGATTTTTTTGCTCGATACCAATAATGGCAACATGTAGGCACTTGAAACATTCACAAACATCACTTCGATTGGTTGTATTTTTAACTTTATTTATAAAAAATAAATAAAAAAATTCGAATAAAATTAGTATTTAACAAAAACGCCATTTTATGCTTATTTTTCCCTATTCAAAAGTATCTAACAGGTGTGCTCTTCGAATATTCACAAAATCTATAATTATAACAAGGTAACAAAATGAAATTTGTGTATTTACTATTTGTTTACCTAGTCAATAAGCAAGGAACCCTTCGTACGTGAGTGCGAATCGTACTTAACCGGATTTTAGTTTTATATATTCGGGGACCTCGTCTCAGAAAAACAACAAAAAGATTACATTTCTCGTTAGCTGCTGTCTAGACCTATCATTAATCGTAACCAGGACGTAGCCAATTGGTGAATGAGATCGCTTAGATTACGTCTTGTAGGAATCATCTCTGTCTTCACATCAAAATCACACTTGTACGTCACCCTAGTGAATTTAAGATCTCATTTTTGAATGAAAGGTAACAAGTTACAAACTTATGAAAGTCATAAGTTATGATTTAAGCCTGTCAACATTTACACAACACATTGTCGCCAGCGGAATTACCGGACCAATATGACCTTCTTCCAGTCTATCAAATTTGGTGTTGCAAATGTTAATATGCGGTGGTAGTCACATACCATCAGGTGAATCGCGTGCTCATCGGCCCGCAATGTTTTAAAAATAATAAAAATACAAAAAAAAAGTTTTGCGTAGTCCTAGTTTTGTATGTCAATGTCAATATTTCCGCTTCTCACAGCTAGAGGGATCTCCTTCGATTTCTTAATTATGTTCTCGCTAAATAATACTATTTTTCTTCGTGCCAAGGGCACTAATGTGTCCGTAATTGAACTACACACAGTATTATCTGCTATGCTGTGATTATAGTATTTAAGTAAAAGGGACAAATCAAAATAGTCTTTCTATTCCATACGGAGAAACGCTAGCTAGTCGTGGTATAAATACAGGAGGTGAATTGAGGTATTGGCGGGTGTTTGATAGTGTCATCGAATTTGACTTATGTCTCTGTATTGGAAGGCAGGATATTCAGGAAGGCACACCTAAGCCTTCAGTCCTTACTGTCTGAGATATATCGGGTGTATGTCTTCAAGAGGATTTGTCACATCTCCTTTGATAGTATTAAAATATACGTATCGCTCAGTGATCATACAAATTAATACGTAGATAGCTATATTTAGTGCAAGGTCATTTCAAAACTGGATTATTTAAGCATATTTTATGACTTAGGGAGTAAATAGACTTGGTGTCCCATGTAAAACATAATTAAATTGAATTGAAAACTGTTTCCAAGTTACTCAAAAATCTATGTTATAAAAACCAGAATCATAATTATTATGATTGCCTCAGCTACAAAGGGCCATAAACCACCCAGGGTCAGAGAGAGGAGTGTAGCGTCAGATGTTCATAGTCCGCGGAGTGGTCTCTGGCTAGGATTTACGATAGACATCATCGTTTTTATTTCTCAACACTATGCTTTAAATAATCTGAGTATAGCAAAATCATCATAAAGTATGACTATTTTATTTCTCGACATTATGCATCTGCAAGTTCAAACGTTGGCACCAAGATACAGAACCTGAAAGTGCTTATGCCATTCGATCTCATCCGATTTAGTCTGAACAGCCTGGCTAGACGGACTGAACTCGGCAAAACAGTTCAAACTGTACCCTTTAATGAAGTGTATCCGACAGACAAGCTAAAGAAGTGCCAGGTGAAAGCAAACTCTTTTTATGGCGACTGGAATAAAATCGCCACGCGTGAGTAAAGAGCTCCAAGATGCAACCACAACTACCTTTACGTCTTAGCAAATATAAACCCTCTCACCCATCTATAAAGGTGGTATTCGTAACGCCAGCGGTTTCCCTGCGAACAAAACAAGGCTTGTTTTACGGATAGGATTGCAAACAGTTGCTGTGTCCAACGGTTATGATCCGTCGTTTCAGCTACACGCCAAATTTGGTCCCCTCATAAAAATAAAAGTAAGTGCTTTGGTATAACACATGCTATCAAGTTTTGCAGCTGAGAGCTTGAACGTGGTATCTTACATACAAACATTGCCACCGATGTATAAATGATTGAGGAACTCAGTATGGTAAAACAGTAGCATAACAGAGCCACGTGACACGTCTTCGTTGGTATACACGCCCGTAGAATTTGCAAGACTTTTCAGAGTTAATAATTTATTATGTAATTTGGTAAGCAGTAAAGTTCAGGGAGGAATTTGTTACATCCATAGATACGTCATGCATAAAACTTATGATTGGGAGATTTTAATTAAAAGCTAATACAGTCTCAGAAGGGTTTGGTCATTAAAGAATATTTAATTTACGGCACTCTCTGTAAGTCTTTCAACAGCCACCAAAATAGTAAAAGTTGATATACTTTCTAAAATGAGGTTAGGGATTTATCAAATCCCTTTTTTTTTGTAATTTATTTTCAACGCATTCATGCGTGTATACCAACCAACCACCCGAGACAATACCTAACATTGTTAAACTTCTCCAATGAGGTTGAGCAGCTTTGCATGAAGTCTCTCTAATCGCATAGCTGTGGGATCTCACTACCCAACTTGGTACACTAAACTTTTAATTAAGGTAAACAATAGAAAGAATAAAATGCATAAAAAGTGGAAAAGATTTGGGAATCCTCGCGACTACGATGAGTTCAAATTCCTAAGGAAACGTTTTAAATTATTGCAGGAAGAATGTTTCAGAGACTTCACCACTAGGGCAGAAAAGATAATTAAACACACTCCTAAGTATTTTTGGAACTATGTAAAATCCAAAAGGGGACGCTCAAATTACCCTAAACAATTTACGTTAAGCAATAATATATTCTTAGAAGGGCAAAATATTTGTAATGCTTTCAATACATTCTTCAAAAATGCTTTTATTTCTAACCCATCACCCGTTACGTCGCCTATTGCCACCCCTGAACCTCCACCTAATAATCAAATTATATCTCAAGTGCATATTTCTCCAGATATAATAGAAAAACTCCTGTCGCGTCTGGACAAATCAAAGGGTGCAGGATGTGACGGCATCCCTCCTGTGTTTCTATCAAGATGTGCTAAAGGCCTCGCTTTGCCGATATTTGTCTTATTCTCTATTTCTCTTAAACAATGTATATTCCCTACAATTTGGAAAAAGGCACTTATCATTCCTATCCATAAAAAAGGATCAAAATCTGAAATATCAAATTATCGTCCCATCTCGATTCTATGCTCTATTGCTAAACTATTTGAAAAAATAGTCTATGACAATATATACCAAATTATTGCTCGCGGGGTTCCAACATCGCAGCACGGCTTTCTGAAGGGACGCTCTACTGTGTCTAACTTAGCACTATTCAGCAATTACGTACTTAATCACATGGACGGGGGCGGTCAGGTTGACGTGATCTATACAGATTTCGAAAAAGCATTCGACCGCGTCGATCATCGCATCTTGCTTTTAAAACTGGAATCTCTGGGTATACACGGTGATTTACTAAGATGGATCACCTCCTACTTATCAAACCGCTCACAAGCGGTTGTATTGGGGGGTTATAGGTCAGACTTCACAACGATACCCTCTGGTGTCCCTCAGGGATCCCATCTTGGTCCTCTCTTCTACAACGCGTACATTTCCGACATTTCTTCTTGCTTTGAAAGTGCTAATCACCTTTTATATGCAGATGATAAGAAAATTTTTATGAGAATTGATTCAATTTCTGATTGTCTACTGCTTCAACATGACCTTAATAACTTAATGTGTTACTATAACAAAAACAAAATTTCTATTAGTATTCCTAAATGCCAGTGTATCAGTTTCACTCGTAAAAAAAAGCCAATTATATTTCCTTACAACTTTGATACCGCTCCCATTGAGAGAGTTGAGTTAATTCGTGACTTGGGTATTTGGTTAGACTCCGGGATGACATTCTCAATCCATATAGACAATACAGTAAAGCGTTCCTTCCGTAACTTAGGCTTTGTAATGTGAACCTGTAAACCTTTCTCTGACATTATGAGCCTCAAAATAGTCTACTACGCGTATGTGCGCAGTATATTAGAATATGCATCCCAGATATGGTCTCCATTCTTTGCGAATCATAAGAATAGAATCGAAAGTATTCAACGCAGGTTTTTACGCCATCTTAATTATAAATCAAATAAAAGTAGAAACACGCATTACTTGGAGAGTTGTCGCGAATACCAAATGTTTACTCTTGATAAGCGACGTAAAGTATTAGACATGGGACTGCTTCATGATGTGGTGAGCGGGCGCATGGACTGTCCTGAACTTGTGTCGCAACTGATGTCACTATGCGCACCTACTCGACGCACGCGCCATACTTCACTTTTTGCTATTGCCTCACATCGCACCAACTATGCTCAAAATGCAGTCCTGAGTAGAATCGCTAAGTGTTATAACACCGAGTTCGGTGATATTGACCCATTTATACACAACAAAAAGACATTTTTGGGGGGGATTAGGGATGCGTTGCAATAGCTTTACTGCCACGCTCATCTGATATGTCTCCCACCTCATAATATATACGTACTAATATTTATCTAATCTATTATAAACTATACTTATAAATATTATTGAATCGTATTTATTTATTAATGAATATATTTATGAATATATTTATTATATCAGTCGTTTGCGGGGACTGCAGGATTTTGAATTTATTTTATATTTTTATATTTTTTTTTTAGTTTGGTTTGGTTTATAAAATAAAGTAGCCTAAGTTTACACATATACATATACGGACATAGTAATATCACACTGAAAACAAACAAATCAAACAATATTTTAAGGACACTGTTAAGCTTTTATTTTTAATTATTATTTCTACATTGTCAGCGATCACAACCCATTTAAAATACATATTTAGTATTCATCTAACCACGTCAATTATCTATCTATCATACTTATATATTTTGCGCTCATGTTGGTGTGGTCCAACATAAGAACTAGCTTTAGTTGTAAGTAAACATAATTATTATGCTGTAAAGGCTATTATTGTTAAATTAAATTATGGTAACTGTGGTTAACGCTTTTGGCCCAATTGACACTTATGTTATAATATGGTGTAAAAATTGTAATTAAGTTGGCGGTTGTTAATCCTAAATAAAAAAAAAAAAAAAAAAGAATTGGTATGTAGACTTCTCAGCAAAAAAACTAAAGCCAGGATTTACAAAACGAAATTAACTGCTTCTTTGATAAATAGATATGTAGTATGGACAATGACAATAAGAGAAAAACCAACATGTGGCCTGTGAAATGAAGTTATGTCGAAAAATCATGAGCGGAGTTGGAGAACTCGCGAAGGAGAACAATTAGAGGATGTATCATGGAGAATTAAAAAAAAATAGAAATAAACTGTGACCAAAGACAAATATTATTTATAATATTGAAGTAGGTACACATACTTCGTTGGCTTGGTTACTGAAGAATCGAAGAGGATCCAGTTATGAAGTGAACATAGCTGAGACGGCCGAGTGGTTGTTGTCTGTAGCTCGCCCCAGGTATCGTTGGATGGATGAAGGGCACAAGGACGTGCTTGAGCTCCAGAAAACTGGCAAAAGATGCCACAAGATAGACCAAAGTGGCGTCTTAATATCGGGACCTAGACTATTTTTAGGTACGTCATCAAAGTAAGTATTCTTTGCTAAAGATATTTGAAAACTGGCTCTTGGGATTAGAAGTATCCTGTATGCTAATCTCATCACATACATTCTTCGTAATCTGTTATAATCTAGTATCTCATCTATGTTTCTACTAAATTTTATTCAAATCTATTGCGTAGTTTTAGCTTGATAGAGTCACAAACACATTTGGACAACTAGACACCCATAATTCCAGACATGCATACATCGCCGTTACATTCTTATAAATTTTCGCGTTTATAAATTATACTAGCTGTGCCCGCGACTTCGTTTGCGTGGACTACATCCTTTCATGGTGAGTTTTACCCCTTTCTCCCCTAATATTCGAAACAAAAAGTAGTCTATATTTTAATCCAAGTTTCGAGCTATATTTGTACCAAATTTCATATCTCTAACTTCAAAAATAAACATTTTTCCATATATACTTTCAAAGGTGGTGTTACCCCCCCCCTTATTTTCTAATAAAAAGTAGCCTATGTCCGTTCTTGAGATTCAACGTATACCTATACCAAATTTCATCAAAATCGGTTGAGAGGTTTAAGCAGGAAAGCGTAACAGACAGACAGAGTTACTTTCGCATTTATAATATTAGTAGGGATTTGTAGGATCAGTAATATTTGGCCCGCATATATTTTGTATTTAAATTGTCGAAAAACTCGAGAGAAACGCAGGTGTTGTTATTGCAAATAGCTACAGCATTCGTTGGTTCCTAAAACACTAACTCGTCTACTGAGCTGCTGGTAAATACACCCTAGTCGAATCACAAAGGAAACAAGCCAATGTAAACTGAACCAAACTGAATAAATTTCACGAAGAAGCAACTCTCACCTAAAGTTTGTGAAGAATGCCAGTTACAGTGTTAGACCCTATCCTGGTCTGAGAGAACTTTCTATTTTTCGATTGCCCGCGTTAGTAACTTGGCAAATTTAGTTTAGTCACTCGTTCCACTGAACTAGCGAGTACAGAACGCCCACACAGGAATATATTTCTGGTACTAAATCTTGTTCGGACTTGTGCAAAGTGTCAGGGAAGTTAAAAGTGAGATATGTACCTATCTTTATGTTCGATGAAGTTGAAGCTCATGTGTGTCGGTTTGTTTTGACGTTTTGTTACTTCGGTGTATAAACAGAATGGGTAGATAATTTAATATCTTTTAATAATAAGTAACTGACATATACCGGAATAAATGAAAACTAGGCTTTCTGCATATATCAATCAGGAATCCTATATTGTTTGGGTTTCTTAATATTTTTGATTACAGTGTCTGCTTCACACATTGTATACAATCATGTTGAGAAAAATGTGCAAATGTAATTTGAAACAATTTTAGTACTTGTTTGTTAAAATTAATAATAACATACTCCACAAATATTTACTTCATCAAACGTTCACTTTGTTTGCAGTTGTCATCTTATTGTATTAAAACTGTATTTTTTAGTTCGTTCATATTTTATGCAGGATTAAACGAATGCACGGATTAAAAATATAAAACTAGTAAACGGGCTTAAGGTAATGAAACATTCGAATAAATAAAGCGAAAACGTAATAACTTTTTAAAAATACACATTTTAAATGTTATCGTGTTTTAACCCGTTAACTTATATTTAATTAGTTAAAAATGGATCCCGAATATCTTTCATTTCATGATCCACTAAGAAAACTAATATAAACTACTGTAGTAAAGGTAGAATTCATTTCATTTCGTCATTCTTTTGTAAACTAACTGGGTTTTTTGATAACGGTTACTACAGACTTCATAGATAGAAAGGACACACTACAATAATTATATTATAAACCATTTTCAGAGAACAAGTTTCCTCAAAGCGATCTGTATATTTTTAGTCCATGGTAGCTCGCACTGGCGAGACGCAACTGGATTTCATAGGTTACTTTGAATTGCATGCGACTTTCAAAACAATATTTATTTGTTACAAATTGATGCAAATCGTTCTAACTTTGAATTGTGGGGACGTTAGCTATTGTCGCAAACACAATGCAGTCACTTGTTATATTGGTATGTTCCGCTGACGTGAATGATTGACTTGAACCTTAATTATTGTATGGAAATCATTTTTATGATAAGTTGCGCTCACGGTTAACCTTTTTATTTACGCTCTTTTTTGGCCATATCGTTATCATAATCATAATCAATTAATTTATTCATGTTGGTTACAAGTAACACTTATGCATTGTCACAAAGAATATAAACCAAAATTAAAGCTACAGCCGGTTAGGCACCTAATCCTACTGAGAAGAATCCGGCAAGAAACTCAGTAGTTATCCTAATCTTTACAATATCTGGGACAAGGGTATTTAGAAATATGGTGTGTGAAGATATATCGGCAAATATAATCAAGGTGGATAAGGAAGAATGTAGGCTGTGAAGGTTTTCAGTCTGGTTTGATTTTAGATTTTCGTTTTAGAATTAATATTCGTTTTCAAAGATAATATTTTGTGTTTTGACGTCTAGAATTTGTTAAAGTTCAAATATAATTTCATCTGAAAAAAAACCCCTTTTGTATTTTTATTAAATTGTATTTTTTTGAAAGTTATCAGGACTTGTTGTTATAAAAAGGCGCTCTCAAAGCTATAACAACATTTAAAATTAAGATTTTGCGCGTTTCTGTAGCATACCCAGGCCGCTGTTGTTTTCGCATGGCAAATTAGGGAAAGGATTCTGTTTGATAGACATTATTTATGAGTTTGTTTATTCCATCTAGTTGATTATACAGATTCTAGAATTTTCTCGTTGTTGGGAACGTCCTTGGATGATAGACGAAGATTATTGTTCTCCTAGAAAAAATACTCAGCTCTATTATGCCTTTATTTAGGTTTCCTTCTCTAGTTACTTAAGTCTAACTCAAGGATTTTGAGATGATAACCATTTACTTAGCTAAGTCATTTTTATCTAGAAATTCAAAATACAATTCTTGACTTTTTTGTATTTCTGCTCAGAAACATTGAACTCATTAAATTAATATTTTATGTTGTTTTATATTAGAACAAACATACGTTAGGTAATTTACGGGTTTCAAGACTTGTATAATCTTGTTAGCATGTAAATGTCAATTAGTCTTAAAAGTAGACATTTTATACTAGGGTCGTAGGATCAGGTTATTATATTATAAGTTGTTGAGTTTAAAAAAAAAACAATCTTGCTTGTTTGGGCAACAAGTTAAAAAGCCAGAGAGTTCACGCAGTCTCAGGCAGATATTATACAGGATGCTAAACATTTGCATCTGTAAATACTGCTGACATTAATAGGTTGTCTGAATAATGGTGTCCTGTGGAACAAGGCCAGTTCTTGCCGAGACAGTGTTCTTGCGTCATTCGTAACGCCTCAGTCGGCGATTATCAAAGCAATCAGCCGCTCTGCAAACTGTTACCACTGTTACCAACCGCTAGTGCCGCCCCACGTCGATGTTCATTTTGCTCACTTCAATTTACTGGAGTATTTTCTCATAATTGCGATATCGATGCTGATTAGACAGTTCTTGAAAAAATACAAAAGCATTTTTTTAACTCTCAATGTATTTATTGAATATTCATAGTTTTACACACGTTGCACACAGGAATATTTTTCATTAACGAGCTTCTTTGATTTTCTTTTCATATTTGTCGTTAGGTACGTACAAATTTCCACCACTAACAGTTGATAAAACATATCGAGCAATAATAATAATAACAATGCTTAAAAATAAATTGAGTTTATTTTAATGTCACTTAAAAGACGGAATGGACAAAGAAAGACTCGATATAATCACAGGATTACTTCACAAAATATTGTTGAGATTATTTAACAACTTAGTAAAATTTTAATAGTTACAAAGCTATCGTTAACTACTGCGGGGACTATCTCTAAAGCAATTGACGAGTGTTTCGTCTAGTTTTGCCTACGCTAGAGGATGCGGCCGAGACCTGCCTCTAGTTAAAGTGCTACGTCTTTGGTTGTCGCCAAATCATTGTGAGTGCTGATACCATTGTGTGTACCATGTGCTAATTAGCTTACTTGTAGTAAAAAAAGTCTGCTGTAAAATACTTTTTTTGAAGATAAAAGCGTTAACAGACAAACAGGTGGAAAAAGTGAGACACGATATAGTCATAGGATTGATACACAAGAACAATTGTTTACGAGAAGCTGCGATTATTAAAAAGCTCAGTAAAATTATCGATAGTTACAAATATATCGATAACTTCCGTGTGTGCTCACTCTAGAGCAATTGACGAGTGTTTGGTCTAGTTTGGGCGGCACTAGCGGATGCGGTCGAGGGCTTCCCCTAGACTAAGTGCTGCGTCTTTGATTGTCGCCAAATCTTCGTGTTTGTGAGTGCTGTTAGGATGTTGGGCTAACTCGCTAACTGGCAATTAGGATCGCTGGTCACTAAATTTTGTTGTGGTTGATGCTTTGTTTTGCTTTGTGGTTGATTCCTTGTAACTGATGGCTTCTCCATTCCCGTCGTGCATTTCACTAAAAATATTGATTTTTTCTATTGAACAAATTTATATATTTGACGGTCGTAAGAATAAGAATTTTGAATTTGAAAGAATTTGAATGACGAATTTTTTAAAAATGTGTAGATAATTTTGAATTATTATATATCTATTTTTAAGAATAAGGATTTTAGTGTCGAAATGACAAAAATCACAGTATGTATTATACTAGAAATATAAAAAAAAGAAAATATTGCTGTTAAAAATATTTTAAACAACAAATGAAGTTTTTAAGTCAACTTTTTGACATCGTGAATAATATGTTGTAATTGAATAACGCGTTCTTAGATTACATTTTAAAATTAACGCGCTTTAATGGTGTATAATTTTCACATGCGTAATGAAAAATCGTGACCTCGAATCCGAAACAGAAATTGTTGTTTAAAAATTTATTTTAGCTAATTAAACTGAATGACGCCAATTTAAAAAATGTGTAAGTAATTTGAAATTTTCTTATAAGGACGTTTTGTTTATGAAATCCGTTAATTAATTGTTTTTTTCTCATTTACTTATATTTCCGTAATGAACTTAACTTATAATTATATCAATTTAATCAAAAGACAAGTAAGTCCTAATACTCCAACTAGGTACTTGCTCGTCTATGTGATTTGTATTATCTTCCTCCTGTTTCTTACAGTCTTCAGCGGCACAGAAGCAATTACAAACCTTCTTTGCTCTTTCGCCCAGCGTAATAGAATAACGAATGTCATTTTCTTTCGGCCTGACCCTTCCGCGGTTCGCGTGGGGAATGCAAAATTCCCGAAATTAGAGTGAATAAACCTGAGTTGTAATTAAAGTTGGGTGCCGGGCGCGTCGGGAACGTCCGCCCATCCTTCTTGGCTGGCCTACGAATTAAGCACCGAATCGCTTCAGTAATTCCAAGTATATATTCCTCGCTCTCAGTTAAATGTAAATCACTTTTACTGTCCCGATTTTCGCCACTTAACTCCCTAATCTTCTAATATCTCCTTACTTTTCTTTTCAATGTAAATTCGAATGAGACAGGGGTTCTTGTTTTACTAACGATTGGTTTGCGCGATCGGAAAACATAATTATAAATATGTAAATTTGTTCTTATTTGCGTTTAGTCCGGTATTTTTTTATTTAGCATAGCATACACTATCCAGATTAACTATCATGCGACCAATGGTTAACGTGAAATCAGCTATGTATAGGAACATGCACTGAAAGAAAAGCTTTTTATTGTGATATTGAAGGACCATTTACAACTAGAAACTAAAACCAAAGTTAATTCGTTTAATTTTCTTTTAGTAGATTCTTCAATCCTGGACTGTTTATCAAGAGAATAAGGCAATGGCAATTTGTCAACCCTTATTCAATCTATAAATATGAACTGAGCCTAAATTCAGAGAGGTGAAGTAAAAATATTTTGAGTTAAAATGTTAGTGTGGAATAGAATAAAGAACTGCCTCAGTCTAAGAAATGGCAATGGTTTGCGGATAGTGTTAGCTACTACTACATACTAATATAATCATACAAATTTGGGATCAATTTCGGAACGTCAATTTGGATTTTATTAAAGACTTTATTTGTAGTAATACCTAACTGATAATGAAAAATATAAAATATATAAATTGCATATTCGGTCGGTAATACGTTGACCGAATATGCAATTTATCTTTCTACGAGTACCTATCTGAGGGTAACAAAATTGAGCGTTAATATAAGAAATGATGATGTTATATTATTTGGTCTGGGTGTTGGAAAAAGCGTATCTTTGATTAAACTTATTACAGTAATCGAACCATAGTTAGTGATAAGTCACAAGTTAGATCTGATAGGTTGTCATGAGGCAGTCATCTGACTGCAACTTGTCTTAGCTGTTCATACAAAACTAATGTTAATTTAAGAGAGGAAGGGCATAGCGATTTATCGCTCGAACTGTAGCAGTCCGACTGGTGACATACCTCCACCTTACAGAAGACCGCGGCCAAATAACAATCACTTCTGTGTTGTTGTATTCCTGCGTGTGAATAAGGTTTCCAGAGCTCCTGGGATGTGCTACATTAGTAACAGGGGGTAAGCCTTTCAAGGTAAGGGATTTATTATTAGTACCAGTAACAGATTTATTATGCTGTAATTGTCGCCCTTAAGCTAGGACCTCATTACCACTTAACATCAGGTGGCGTGAGGTCAATATTGAAGTGTAATATAAAAAAACAACTTTTTATCAAGATTATAAAATACAATAGCCATAATACCAGTACGGATCTAGACGAAAAAAAATCCACGTTAGCTTCATTGCTATGTCGCTTTTAAGTGACTCATGGCGTTCAATTGAAGCTTACTTCGACGTTTCGTGACTGGAATGCATTTTGAAAACTTTTAGCAATATTTTGCGATTTTCTATTTCACTTAAACCGATTTTTTATAGTACTTTACTTATAGTAAACATGAATAACAATATGTACAGGTTCATAGAAATTAACGTACTTACTTAGTTTACATTGACAATTGAACAACCTAGAATTAAGAGTGAACTCTTGTGGCCTGTAATATGCTATTTATGTTATATATGAATATTATGCTTGGTTGAACACCATACAATTTATAGACTTAATGAAAGCCATTGGTGAACAATTTGTAGCTGAAAGAAAGAGTCTTTCTTGCATGAATAATATATTTCTACTGCACTAGGGTTACAGTCGTTGCAAGCGACTTCAGAAACTCCACCAATTGCTTCTAATTTTCAATTTAGCCCAATTACTGGTTGACCTCAAACAAGAAAGTGTATTACATTCCCTTACTTAATTCCTTAGACAACTTTACTCAGTCTCATGAATTACACACGGCTTACACAGTTTGTCCAAATAAAGTGCTTCAAAATAGCTAGGCCACAATTGCCAACACGATAACTCATTTTCCTTGATTTAAGGTAATCTAGGTTGGATTGTATTCTCGAAAAATATATTCAATGTTGTGCTTTTCATGCATGTCAAGAGTAGGTTTCAATTACGATCATGATAAATAACGTAATTCCATTGTTCTTATTTCATAGCTGGTAAAACTGTATTGTGCGATGGTAAATCCAAAATAATTTTAATTTGTCCTGGCCAACTTATTAAATTCAAAACCTAAATTTTTGAGAGTTATTAACAGATCTTACATTCGTAATGTAACACGATATCTATAGACGTCATATTAACTAGATGACTCGAGTGATTGGTAGTATCTACTAATATGGTGTCTACTACGTCGTCCTAAACGACGTTGGTGGAACTGTATTTCAATTTGGGAAACAAACTTTTAGTATCAAAGTATAAACGCATAATTAAATTCCATCATCTCCATGAGATTGACACTGGATGACCAGGCTGTCTACCACTCAATACCTACATTATTGAGACTCCGATGGCTTATATTAGGCGTTTTGCTCGGTCATTCATAATACGTATTGCTAAAGACTGCGGCATTCGTTCTCCAATCCTATGTTTCCGGATAATTATAACTTGGATATCTAGTTTAAATATAACATTGAAAAGACATCATCCTCACATATCATAATACAGCAAGCGCTTGTCAGTTTTCGATCAAAAAATGTAGACGTGATACGACTTCATTTGTTCACACGGATTATATTGCAAATTGACACGATTGCCACGGCTGTCCAAAAGAAGCATTAATAAGACTATAATAAATTACAGGGTAATAATACAAGGAGCATGAGTAGATGACGTCAGTGGTGGTTGACGCCGGCGTCGGTCGGCCGTCGACGCCGCCGCCGCGCCATCACGCGATCCAAACGGCCAAAGTTTTCTCCTCCTGGTCGTTACGAGGCGCGAATTGCCCGCGTTACAATTACAACGCGGCCCGCCATATTTATGCCGGCGGTAACCAAATTGCCCGATATTATTCCATCCCATTGAGTGCGAAAAGCGCAAATTAAACCGATTTTATATTGGACGATTTTCCCCAAGAGCGGGGGCGAGATATGTTCGTTGTTAGATAAGAACCCGGGAAGATTGCGTTATGAAATAAGAAAGGAATTGCACGTTCTAAAGAGTTGCGTTTCCAGTTTCCCGCTTTCGGATAAATAAGTCCCGGGTTTATTTGGTTCGCTTTTGACCGGGTAATTCGCTCTGCCAGCTGGGTGGGATTTAGTGGAGTTTGGTTGATTAAAATACAAATGCATTTAATTAAACGTTGCCTGAATATTGTTTGACTTCAGTGTGTGATAAGTAAAGGTCTATTTTTGAACTGTAATGTATTAGAATGTCTTATGCAAAACTTGAGCATATTTAGTTTAGCTATTTTGAATCAAATCAACTCAATCAATAACGATGATACTTGAAGAGGAGTAGCATACATTTTTTATTAAAAATACAGGCTTGAATATATTAAAACGAGAATAAAATTGCACGTTTAAAAACTCCAGAAAATTAAGTCCGCGTTTGTTGCTTCAAAAATTACCGGCGAATAAATTTGCCGAGTTCTGTGTTTTGTTTCTGAATATAATAATATCCGCGAGGTATCCCGGGAGAGGTAAACAAACCGCGAAACACTACTAAAATTTTACAACTGAGTTCCTCCCACCCTTCGCATAAGCGAACTGTTAGAAGAAAATGGAAAAGCAACGAAAAGATATATCTCTGAGGGGCCCAGATATTTGGGCAACTATATAGCGTAATGAAAGCGAACGGGAGGCCGGCCGCTAACAACTAATTGGCTATTCCGAAAACTCATTTGAACACAAAATGGATTCTGTATTTAAATTTTAGCATTCCGTAAAACAATGGTGGAAGTTAAATGCATAAGGTGTTTGTGTTCCCATTGATTTAGCCTCGCATGCGAGCCTTTGATTTGTCAAAGTGCCAGAACTGGAATTCAGGGCTATTGTACTCTATTATTCGTTTTCGGTCGTAATTTTTTTTTGTTTCAGCAAGCGAATGCATTTGAAGTTAATCATAAACTGAAACAAATCACAAAACACGTTGTATTTTTAGAGTATAAATCATAACACAAAATAAAAAAAAAGAATGGTTTACATCAATATTTGAATAAAACCTACAGATCTGAGTTTGACTAACCTTAATATCTATTTCGGGACAAAACACAGTTTTAAACAGAAATAAAGTGGAAAACTATTTCTGTTTAAACCTGTATAAAGATACAAAATGGCAAACTTATATTTTTACCATGAGTAATATTAGTAAGATCAAGGATGCGGACGTAAAGATATCTCTTTCGATCTTTAAAATCGCCTCTTGAATCGATTTTGGAAGTACCGCTTCCTGGTAGGTACACTTGTGTGGCCGTTCTGTATGCAGCGCGTCTTTGTCATCAGCCGCCAGACACGTACACAGAATCGCTGAATAATAATGATATCTCTATTGAAAACTGATCTTAGATTTTCATAAATTAGCTTTCTGTATTTTTTAATTAACACTGGTTTTCACATTTATATATTATGTTTTCATGTTACTACCATCGTTTTATTTTTTTGTCGTTAATAGTAAATGCGAAAGCAATATATAGTTTTCTATGTTAATTAGGTATTTTTGACGCTATTTCGTTTGTTTGATCAATACTGATATTAGGCTTTACCGCAGCTTTCTTTTTATTTTATTTCAGCCCAAGAAATGCTTTTATAATACTCAAACGTTTTGAATGCTTATGAATTTTTTGGTAATTTTTAATTTGATTCAGGCTTTGTTACCAACTATTTTATAAAAGTCTTAATCGAAAATTGTGTGAAAATTGAATTTTAGGGGTAATAAAACAAATATTTAATAATAATAATAATGTTTCTTAACGAAAAAAATACACATAATGGTATATACAACCAAGTGGAAACATAATATACTACTGGAAGTGTAATATTGTAAGTTAAGCTTGCTAAGAACATCAGTTGCCTCATTGTTTACTTTTATTCGGTACAAAATAAAGGATAAAACTCAGTCCTTCCTTATTCTAAGAAACAAGGTTTTCATAAAGCATTACAACTGTTGTTACACCGTAATAAATATTAGCTCGTACAACTTGCGAAGGAGATAGTGGGGGCCTCCAGAAAGTTAGTATAAATCAAAGTTCACTTTCTCCGGCGGGTTAGATTGTGTTTTGTTTAAGTCGTTCTTTCCGCGTGCGTTTGCTAGGGTAGTTTGCGACATATTGTCTGGGAACTCCGCCGACGCCTCTCCAATAAATAAGCAGGTCACATATTGAAGGAGGGAGGGGAATACAATTGTAACTTTCCTGCCCCGGCTTACGGGAAGGCAAAAGTTTAAAAAATACAAGTTTTCTTGCCCGGGGCTCACGGACACGCATGACAACGTTCACACGTACGCGACGGGGCCTGTGGGACGATATTCGTACACCCAGCACTAAACTGAACTAACATCACGGGCTTCAAACCCCGCGAGGTACCTACTGCGTCTAAGAGAATTACCGAGAAATAAGTTGGAAAATTTATTGCCATTGGTATGCGCTTGCCATTCCTGATGTCCACCCACTGTAATGTCACTCGGAATAAGAATGAGAATCCATTAAAAATCCAAAGATTTAGTGAATAATAAACAGCTACTATTACGAGTCCTTTAATTCTCGAGTTGAAAATTTTCCTATGATAATTCTAGCCGCGACTGCCGCAAGCTTACGAAGTGAAAAGATTAGGGAGTACTGAAATTGAAGCTTATAAAAAGGCGGTGTTAAGTGATCGATCAGGAGCATAAGTTGTTAATCTTGTCTCGGGCGCGCAAGTTCCGGCGTTAGTCCTGGCCGTTACTGAGGGTAGACGGCACAACAACCAATTAGTATGCAGCGAGCCCGCACAACATTTTTTCACATTATGCTAAGTCCCGAAGAAAAAGTGAGTAAAGTCCGAAGGAAGGGGGAGGTGCTCCTACGATTCCCAATAATTCATTAGAGCGGCCGTCTTCACGGGGAACGAATTAAAATTAATGATTCGAGAACAGCACCCGCTTTCGAAGGATCTCATTGTGTTTTATCTAGTCACTTTTTATTTCTTGGGATAATTCGAACGTACCACCTAACAGGTGTCGGAGCGACTTTTCTCTGTTAAGGCTTTACGTGACTTATAAAGCGGCAATTGTTTCTGCTACTAGAATAGACTTAAAAGCTGCTGCGACTGAGTGTTAAAAAGTTTAAATAGATCTGGTTGGGTGAGCAATAAAAGCCTTATTGGTTAAGTTTGCGAATAACATTTTTTTGTTTTGTTCTTTTATTTGGTTGGTTTAAACCACACTTATGTTTAATGTGATGGGGAAATGTGATGTTCGCCTTTTTTAAATCACAAGTATTTGTTAGGTTACCTTTTTTAATTGGTTATCAAGCTGACAGAGTTCTAACTAAAACGATAATATGATTTTGAACAAATTAAATGCCTTAACAAAATGCCACTACAGGGAAAAAGTCTTCATCAATGAAATCAAGCCACCGTTTTTAAAATGCATATTGGCTTAATCCCTAAATGCTTGTCAAATAATAATGGCAACATATTTCGTTCGACTCGAGAATCAAAATGAGGCACCCTTAATCGAGGGGTTTATTAAAAAAATATTTTTTTGTACCCTATCGTGTTATTACTATGAAAAAAAGATCCACAATCTATTATATCTTTCTAGTTTGCTTAAACTCAAGAAACAATGCGAATGTTTATCAAAGAAAAAGCCATTCTCCTAATTTTCCGCTACTGATTTGTTTGTCGGCCCGCCATCGGATTGTCGCGTGTCTCAATTCGGATATAATATCAGCTGATCCCGCGGGATTGCGGCGACAATGTCGTGGTGCGATTTGATGAGAATACGCGTGTCATGACACACACTGGCTTCCAGTTTCTTGTCACGTGCCCGCCTCAAATAAGCCTTGTGCCCCGTCGCCGCTCCTAACGCTGGTCTTAGCAAACTGCGGAATACCTAATGCACCGCGTTAGCCGTGTTTGCTATTCAAATCACGATTTTGGTGTGTCATAATTTGGATGATGAGTTAGACAAACTATGTATTAAGAGATGCAACACCCTGTCGATGGTGTTCGACAAGCTACGAAATTGCTTGCTAAACTGAGTTTAATAACGAGCTGTTATCTTCCATCGTTGCAAGGATTTGAATTAGAAAGAGTTTTTGGCTCATATTCCCGATTGGAGCGATTTAGGTTAATGCAAGAACTTTTGGTCTTTTGTAAGTCTCGACGGAGAGGATTAGGACTAAATTAACTTATACGGAAATCTTTAAACAGACTTCGTATTTAGGTCGGTCGGAGGGAAACCATTCTCTTAATGTGGACGTTGAGAGACATAAAGATATATTAAGAGAGGTAGGGCATAGCGATTTATCGCTCGAACTGGAGCAGCCCGACTGGTGAAATACCTCCATGGTAGCTCAAAAAGTATATTTTATATAATTTATAACATAATTTTTTTTTTGTATTAGGAATCTATTTGTTTTTTTGATAGAAAAGCACTTTAGTAATATCCGTAACAAAAATAAGACCAGAACTCGACCAAACTTGGAGACTGAAAGCTGTCTATCTTTTCATTTTGTTCGGCAACTTAAAAACCCGGCTAATACACGATATTAGATTTCCAGCTACGTACAAGGCGGTCTACACTGTGCATTATAGGGGCTTTATTCGTTTTCGGTGAAAATGTGGAGAGTTTAAAAGTTTAGCAAGTATCCCCGGCACCATTAGAAAGGTATCGTTACGCTAAGCCGATCTAGACGTGGAATAATAACGAAAACACTGGCAACTAACCATATTGCCTGGCGAAAATACGTTGCCGCGCGGCCCATATTTGTCGAGCGGGGTATTTGCGAAGAAAATATATTTACTTGGGCAAAAAAAGGGATGATAACGTGACTTGCGGCTAATCGGCTGACATCTCAACTTTGTTGTTCTTATTGGTAGTGTGTTCATAAGTCGGGGCGGGCGGGTCGCGCGTCTGCCGAATACGAAGCAGCGCCTGCGTCTTGCCCCAAACAAATTGACGACAATATCTGCTGGCAGTTCCCTGTCACCCTGCGAGGTTATTAGTGTCGCCACAAAGATGCCATGCACACGCTTACCTTTAAATTAATACTAGCTTAGGTACATTAAACCTAAGTATCATCACACCCAGCGACATAAACTTGTAACAATAATTCACAGAAACCTCTGAGTTATTGCGAATTTAGGTTTTCAGCCTCTATGAGATTGGATTTCTTTAAAGCGACGATACTGTAATGACAGACAAGATAATGGCAATGGAAAATGGTTTACCGCCAAACGACCTAAGACAAATTCTATTTCTGTCTGATTTGCGTAGATATAAGTTAACGTTCCCCGAAAATTTTGGTAATTTTTTTGTTTAAATTAAGCTATTTTTTTCACAATCGTTTTAATATCCGAAATTTTACATTAAGCTATGTGTATCCCACCTCTTACGTAGGGCCAAACAAACTCAAGGATCAATCAATAATTCTACTATGAAGGTCTAAGGAAAATCCTGAAAAACTTACATCTATTTGTTCTCAATGACAGTGGTAATTTTTACCAAGTCCGCCATTTTAAGAAATTTTTGCTGTTCTCTTTTCAAAAATAATCACAGAATACTTAATATAAGTTTCCTTTATTCATAAAATAAAAATTTAAAACAAATTTATGAGGTTCTCTGTTGTTTACCTAATCAATGGTCGCCCCTTCGTGCGCGAGTCCGACTCACACATTTTAGTAATTGACAACACGCTTTCACTTGAAACGTTCCAGCCGCTCCTCTGTGGGGCCTCAGTCGTAGAGATATATCAACACACAATACCGGACGTCTGTTTTTGTTTTAATTGGCCGGCAGTCGTTACGGCCTCGCCCGCAGTCACGTGCCACGCTGTGTATCAACTTGATTACTCAAAGTAAGAGTACCACATTTTTGTCGGTTGTTTGAAATTCATTCCGTGTATTGTGGTGGAGATTAATATGAATGAACACGGACGCGGCGTAGTTATTTTATTGCTTTTATCAACTGAGAACGCGTTTGTAATTAATATTTTTGTGAAGAGGATGTGTTCATGGAAGACATTTTCATATTGCTTGTGTTTGGTACAGAAACTCTCAGGTTTTATTGCACAAACCTAATTTTAATGGTAACTATATCAGTTACCATTAGAGGTGTACCAGTACAAAAAAAGTTGAGGTGTCAAAACTGGCATATTCTAATCAATTTGATCTTCAACTCGTCAGTTACCGTCAAAGTTAAGTTTTGACAACTAGGCTCAATTATATGACTACAGTTAAAGGTGAAGCTATTCCTCAGTATGTTGGGGAAACCCTGTTTTTTTATGTAATTTAAATAATTTTTTTTTTTTTTGTTTCTGCCCCATGGCAATCTGTTTTCCAACAATAAGCCACTCCTTTGTTTGATTTCTCAGTTTATGTTTTCCTCAAGAGCCATACTTGTATGATCAATTCTTATCATACGACTCTTTTGATGTCAAGTGCTAAATCTTTTATGTAGGTTCGGTATGTCACTTCTTTTTAGTCGGGTATGCTGGATAGCGCCTTCTCCACTCAGAGCGTGTGCCAGTTTGTTTACATGGACGGTCAGTTTCTCCTGATATTTCAGGCTACTTTGAGTTATTTCCTGTCGAACTGTTTTTAGACCGATGTCGAGGTATATGTATTTGTTACTTATACAATGAGGAATGCCAAACATAGTTCTCAGAGCTTTGGACTGAAATCTCTCCAGTCCAAAGCTCTAGTCCAGGATATCTATATTACTGTTGCAGGCTGTTCCCCACAATTGTATTCCGTAAGTCCAGATTGGTTTTATGATGGTTTTGTACACAAGCATCTTGCTGTTAGGATTTAGCTGTGATTGGCGTCCCAATAACCAGTTCAGTGATCGTAGTTTTCCATCCAATTGCTTGCGTTTTGTCCAAATATGTTTTTGCCATGTAAGTTTCCTGTCTAGGTGCATGCCTAAGTATTTTGCATTATTATCTTGAGGGATAACCTTGCAGTTTAGCGTTACCGGTGGACATGTTTCTCTCCTAAGTGTAAACGTTACATGTACCGATTTGCTCTCATTTGCTTTTATTCTCCAACGCGCCAGTCACATTTCGACTTCTGTAAGGTGGTTTTGCAACTGTGATGAGGCCGTTTCTGGGTTGCTGTGAGCCGAGAGTAGCGCCGTGTCATCAGCGTATGTCGCGGTCGTGGTGTAGTCAGATGTAGGGATATCTGCTATAAAGATAAGGTACAGTATGGGGCCCAAGATACTGCCCTGAGGAACACCTGATTTTATTTCGTGTAATTCTGAGAGTTCGTCGCTGTACTTCACTTGGTAGCATCTCTTGTCTAAGTAGGATTTAAGTATTCGGAATAAACTATGTGGAAGATGCTTCTTTAGCTTAAATAGGAGGCCATCATGCCATACCCTATCAAATGCTTGGCTGATATCCAGAAAGACAGCTGAGCAATACAGTTTGTTTTCTAGGCATCTGCTAATGGTGTCTACTATGCGGTGCACCTGTTCAATTGTCCCGTGTTTTTCCTGAAATCCAAATTGGTGGTTCGGTAATACTGTACTTAGATGCTCTTTCATCCTGTTAAGCAATAACCTCTCAAACAATTTACCAATAACCGGTAGCAGGCTGATAGGCCTGTATGCAGTAGCTTCGTGAGGGGGTTTACCAGGTTTTGGTATCATGACTACCTGTGCAATTTTCCATTGTCCAGGGAAATGTTCAAGTCTTAGGCAGGCATTAAAGATGTTGACTAATTTCATTATTCCTTTATGGGGCAGGTTCTTAAGTAATATGGCATCAATAAGGTCATAGCCGGGTGCTTTACCATCTTTGAGGTTCTTAATTTCTTTCAAAATTTCTTTTGGGCTGGTACATTTTAGAGGGAGACACGTTTGATTTGCGGTTTTAAGGTATTCCTTGATTTCTTTAGTATGTTCGGGATTGTTTTCGGGGGGTGGTTGAAAAACTGTTTTTAAATGTTCGGCAAAGATTGTCGCCTTTTCTTTATCGGATTTAGCCCATCCTCCTTCTCCATCATTGATAGGTGATTTTTGTATTTTCGGGCGCTTCAGTTTCTTTGTAGCCTTCCACAGCGAGTAATTTGTGGCTCTCATTGGATCTAGGTTTGAAAGATAGTGTTGAATGTTGTCATTTTCTAGGGTGCTGATAAGGACTTTGGTTTGTTAATGTTGTAATTTTTTTTTTGTGTTGTTTAGCTCTTAGACTTATATACCTTGTTTTATTTTTATTTTTGTTTTCTGTTTCTCACGCCACTCAATTTAAGGTCCCACCAGAATACCAGCGCTGCTGCCGCATTGATTCCATTGTCGCAGCAGCTCATGCTGAGGCTGGGACCTTATTGGCTGCACTGTCCCTATTTAATGTTTCTCATGTGTTTGTAATTGTGCTTTAATGTGTGTGCCAATAAATGTTTTTTCTTTCTTTCTTTCTTTCTTTGAGTTCATTTGAGAAACTATTGAATGCAGCTTTATCACTTGGATATCCTGTATTATGCCAGACTTTTCTCAACGACGGCGCTCTTGTATTTCCTCTTTAATATCCTTTGGATATGTGTTATGTTTCAGAGGTTGTCCTTTGCACATCCTTTTTGGAGTTGCACTATTGGCAGCAATATGGATAGCTATATTCAGTTGTTCCAGTTGACTTTCAAGTTCTTCTATTGTATTAATTTTCGTCTTTAGTTCTATATCTGTCGTGATTTTATTCTTGTAGTTTTTCCAATCCGTGGTGTTCAAGTTGTATATTCTTGGGGGGAATGCTACCAGGTTAATTGTTGAAGTAACGTTCAGTATAACTGGTGTGTGGTCAGATGTGAGATCTATTCGTGGTTCTATGCTTAAGTAGTTACGATCAATGTTTTTGACAACAAAAAAGTCCAATAAGTCTGGTATTCTTTGTCTGTCGTTAGGCCAATAGGTAGGTTCTCCGCCTGAGTGACATTCCAATTTCATCTCATCTGTGACTTTACAGAGTTGTCTTCCTCTAGTATTGGTCAACCTAGATCCCCATCTTAAATGTTTAGAATTCCAATCGCCAGCACATATGAATCTGTTACCCAGAGTAGAAAAATACTTTGCGAAGTCGTCAGCAGATATGATATGTTTTGGAGGACAATATACAGCAGAGAATACAGTTTCTGGTTTACTGCCTACAAGTTTTATAGATGTTGCTTGTATTTTTTCTGTTCGATATTCCTCTATAGGATAGTGTTTAATGTTGCTTTTAATAATTACTGCTGTTCCTCCATGACTGTTACCAGTCGGGTGGTTGGTTGTGTACACTATATAATTATTAACGTTTATGTGTGTTTTCGGTGTGAATCTTGTTTCAGAGATTAGTGCAATATATATCATCTCTGTTCTCAAAAAAGTTTCTAGTTCTTGACGACGTTCCGTCAAGCCATTGGCGTTCCAAGTTACTTCTTGGAGGTTTCGGGTCATTTTTTAACCAGGCTGCTGACTAGCTGGACCATGCGGTCCATGATTTTGTCCATAATTTTTTCCATCATTGTCAACATTGAATGCTGTAGTTTTTCAAACATTACATCCATTAGATCGGTAAGGTCGGCCATGTTGTTCGTTGTGTCTTGTTTGCTATATTGTTCTTTGGTTTTCGTTGCTTCTGCATAGGTTTTAATTAAGTTTTGATTAGACTTAGATACCAGGTGAGGATTCGAGTTTTTTATCTCTGTATTGTTAAACATTGGTTTTTCTTTTGACTTAGGGTTTAGTTTAATAATTTTTTCTCTGTACTGTTTGTACACTTTGCATCCTTTGTAGTTAGCGGGGTGTTTTTCGTCACAGTTCGCACAGGTGGCCTCAGTGTCCGGTTTTTTAGTGCATGCTGTTGTAGGGTGAGCGTTCCCGCATTTGACACAGCGATAGGGCCTGAAGCATTGGTTCTTGGAATGCCCAAGTCTCTGACATCTCTTGCATTGAATTATTTCCTTTTTCTTATATGGGGCTTCAAATGTGACCTTCATGTTATTCAGGTATTTTACATCGAAGATGGCTTTGTTGTTCGGTTTTGGTTCCAAGTCGACATAAAATACCGGTAACGGTTCCTTTGTAGCTCGATGTCTGATGTTCACTACTTGTCTGACTTCATGACCAATTTAAATAATATATAATGTTTTAAAAAGTCGTTACCCTAAACACAGTCACATACCTGCATATCAGTAAGAGACAAATAAGAAATTCTAAACAATCATAGTTTCCGAGTATGCTGTTAGAATACTCGGCATTGCTACGGACGTACTACGACAAGCTACGACGAACACGTTTTGATTGTATAATGTGACATCCTCTCTCACTCAAGTAATTTAAACATATCATAGTTATACAACCTTCAAGTTTTATTTATATAAACATATTAGGATGGGTTATTTGAAAAAAATATGTAAATGAAATTTCAAGCATTAACACCAGAAATAAAAATAAGCTTGCTGTTCCTAAGCGTAAACTACATAAAAAAGGTAATTCATTTGTTGCTTTAAGCATAAACATTTTTAATAAACTCCCTCAAGTTATTGTTGAGTTACCTTTGTACAAATTTAAGACATTTGTCAAACGTTGTCTTTTGAAAAAAGGCTACTTTTGTAGTATGTGTAGTAGAAGAATATATTAATGACAAGAACGTGTGGAACAATAACTAGTCTGCTCGCCTGTACTTACGTGTTTTATATTATTTTAAAAATAGATAACGCTTTTCCTCAATCAATGTCAGAATTGGGCCTCCATGACGCATGTAAGTCATACAGTTAACCATACTAATGTAATCTATGTGAATAAAAAATATTGACTTTGACTTTGACTTTGATCTCACCTAAAAACGACTATAAAAAATATTTTTTAATACTTTGGCATAACATTTCCATATTAGTGATAACTGCTCTAGAACAGGACCAATTTTCAAGTTTTATGTTACGAGATATGAAATTTAACGAACAGTTTTAATTAAAACATTTCAACGATTTTAATAATTACGGTAACAAATACGAACAGTAGACCGGTTATTATATTTCCTCCATTATTCTTATTACGACAGTTTTGAGAGTTGATCTTCCAAAAAGTAGAACAGTTGAACTTTCCCATTGTACCAGCAACGGCAATAGATTTTAAGGCTTTGAAAAAATATATGTGCGTGACTCGGCAGGCGCCTCGGGGTCGCGCCGGCGTACAATTGTGTAGTCCTAGAAACCAGTGCCAAATTACCGTGACCTTCGAAAACACATTGCTTACCCTCTCTTCCGTCAACTGAATAAAGAGCGAAGGGAGCGGGGGGTATCTAGCTCCGCTGGTGGGTATATAAAGTGGCTAATATGAGCAGAGCACGCGTATGGAAATTACAGTAGAATCAATCACGAACCTCCGAACATGGCCGCAGATAGCACAAACAATACTCCTCCTTACCTAATGGTTTTCCATAAAGATTTTATTTCGGGCTATTCTTATCCCGCGGTATTAAAAGAGCTCGCTTGCTTCCAAGTCAATTCAAAGAAAACTAGGAACTTCTTTGTCCTGGGACCTTGAATCTATCTCTATTAGTAGTTTACTTAGAATCGATTTGGTTTTTGTAAAGTTTAATTTCAGTAGTGCAGTATATTTTTTCTGTTTCATGCTATGCATTGCCCCTATTGTTTAAGTACTGGCCTATGATCTTAGGGCTCTTGGTTTCGCCGGTGGTGCTGTGGTAGTTATGGCTGAGCCGAGTTTCCCGTAGCACCACCATTAACGGCGATGAGGTCCAATCGGGGGGTTTTAGTGGGTAGTCCTGCCCTTCTCAGGGCGGGGAGTCCCACACACGCCGTCACTTCCCTCGGGTGACGGTACGGTACATCAATGTATTTCCCCTCGTTATAAAAAAAAAAAAAAAAGGGCTCTTGGTTTGATTTCGAGGCCTAGCAAATTATGTTTCAGTTTTACAAAGCTTGTCCGGTAAAGTAACTTGAGTTTGTAATAATATGGCTAGAGTGGTGATAAAGCCAGTACCAATTGTGGTAACCTTGTCCGGATTGCAATGATGGAGACTTTTGCCGTGCAGCAGTGTGATGTTAATAACAATGACACGTTGTTAATAGCCTGTCCTTCCCGGTACTACTTCATCCGTTGGCGAAGCAAGTAAGCAAATAATCTTCAAGCATATTGTGTCTTCTGATGCATACATTTGTGATTACAGGGAGAATCCAGCCATTTTTTTAGAAAAAATCTTACATTAATCAATTAAACATCAATCTTGGTGCTGATCTGACTGATATTAAGGATATCAGCATACCTGTTCCTGAATCGGATTCAAAGTCGTCAATGATGTTTTAACTCTTTCTTAACATTAACGATTGGACAGAGACAAAACATAAACTTTCTAAATGAAATATCGGTATTTCTGTATATAAAAGAAATAAAAATATAAAAATATTATTTACTTGGGACTGAATAGTTTATCCGACAATCTAATTTAATATATTAGTAATTTCACCCATTCGCAAGTTATCGTAGGCGATGAAATTTTAAAGTACGCTAGATCGGCGTAAAGTACTATAAAAATAAAGAATATTTTTTGTTAAAAGGTTTGACCGTTGTCAAATCTTTAAAAACTTAAGTAATTTAGACATTAAATTGATCCAACATGATACTCGTACATTTGTTGATCTAGCTAATGGGTGTTTGCTTAGTACAAGAAGCTATTTTAGTACGCAGATGACGTTGTTAAAAACTTGAAATAGTCATTATTTTTCATTCCACACGTAACCATGTTCGTGGTTCAGTAAAATATTGCGTACATTTATTTTTTGTTTAGGCTAAGTTTCGTGGTTACGGATTCGCCAATAACATTAAATGCTTACTTAGTCACACTTAGTCTACAGCTTAATTCAACTAACTTGTATAATCACGTTATTAGCCACGAGAAAGTGAAATTCAATAAAACAGACAGTAAAAATAATGAGATATAGACGAAAACGATTTACCTTCATTTTTAATATAATGTTATTTATCTGGCTAATAGGTTGAAACTTATTTCTAGATGAATTTTACTGGAGAATGAACTTATATTGATAAAATATTATTTTCTGACATCGTTTTTGAGACATACACAAAATTCTCCTGAATTTAACGAAAACAGGAAAGAGGAAAAAGGCATTACAAGATCAAAAATATCTTGTACCATTTACATACATAAGCCTGTAGATACGTGACCGTAATGTATTTCTTATGGTAATCTGTAGTCATATTGAAGAGACATAAAATCAGATAATAAAATACACATCAGAAAAATTCAAAATCACTTACGTTTCAGGACGGAGGCAAGCGGTGTCCTATCATGCCAATAAAAATGTAAATGTTGCCAATAAAATTTTGCTTTTGAAGTGTAACCGCGGCCTTTGATCTGACCTTCGTGTAATCAGGAGTCCCCTATGTCGGGCTGCGTCAGGCAGTGTGTGTCAGGATAAAGGATTTCCCCGAGGACTCGGTAGCGGCTGGTTCGGCTCATTGAATTTACTTGATTGGAAATATCTGTTAGTGTCTTATAATTGTTCTGTTGTGTAGTGTAAGGTATTTTTATTAAATTTTGCGTATGACTTTCCCGGAGCAAACATTTTGCTTTACAATATGTCGCTGCTAAAGAAGTTAAGCCGCTGGTTCCACAGTTTTGTTCATTTTAACTACATTTATTATGAACACAAAAACATAAATTATCCAAGAGAAAAGTTTTTTTAGATTTTTCTATGAAAATGATTTTTATAATGAGAAATCTTCGCGTTTCGTTAAAGGTTCATATCTAAACGTATGGAGTCGTGAAGGTGTAACTAAGTGTAGTGTAAAAATAAGAAATCTGAATGCAAACTTATACTTATATGAAAGAGGGAGAAAAAAACAAGTTCACAATGATGGCTGTCCTAATGATAGCAAAGACTGAGACCATTTTGGTCTTCCAAAAATCTCGAATCCCATAATAGACGGCGTAAAACTAAATGATTTTTAGTTTTTGGTATACCAAGTGTCCAATGTTATATCAAATTAATTGAAATCATTAAGGCCACAGGGACCACATACATCTATATCCTGCAAATATGCAAATATTGATACTCGAGAAATAAAGATATTATTTGTTGAGTGAAACGAAATTTGAAAATTTCAAAATGGTGTGAGTAAAACTATTTCAGATAAAATCGTGAAAAAATATGCAAATCGAGTTTTATAGTCGTAAAAAGTGAGATGGTGTTCCATCTCAAGCTGGTGCCAAGTTCAAGCTTTATGCCAAATTTCAACATCTTCCGCCCTATTTTAGAGCAAGTAAATCTTATTAATCGGCTTGTATTGTGGAACAAGCTATTGCAATAACATGCGGCTTTTGCCAAGTTTCCGTGGCCGTTGTAGGGTTTTTATTGTCCTCAAATAATGAAGTCAAGCGATTTTGTAATTAAGTATAGCGAAGAATGCAATCTGGGAAGAAATTGTGAGGCTAATTGCAAAATGCTGCGCGCAATAATTTAGCATATTTTTTATAGTCAAGAGCAATTAAAAGGAAACAATAAAGTTTGTATGCTCTTATCATACGGTTCACTTTTAAATGTTTATGTGTAAATATTCAAAAATAAAAAATAAATGATTGGATCTCATCACATACATTGCTATTATTCGATAGAAAGTAGCTAAAGCAAGCATTAATATTATCAAGAGTAATGATTTGTATTTGTGTATGCTTGTGATGAATAAAATCAAAAACTACCATGCCGAATTAAAAAAAAATTCCATTATTGGAAAGCTCCATTCACCCTGAGTAACATAGGATATATTAATTATTCTAGCAATAAACATATCCTACGTTACTCAGAGGCTAAGACCACGCGTACGAAGTCGCGGGCCGCCGATTGTCATTAATGAAAATACAATCCTTGTTTATCATCAACTCAAAATATTATTAAGACCGCAAAGTTCAGGCGGGATGAGGTCCTAGCTTAATGGCGATAGGTAAAGCATAATAAATCTGTTACTGGACTTGTCACCCTTACCTTGAAGGCTTGACCCTGCTATTAATGTAGCACCCCCCAGGAGCTCTGGAAACCTTACTAACACGCAGGAACACAACATCACAGAAGTGATTGTTATTTGGCTGCGGTCTTCTGTAAGGTGGAGGTGTTTCACTAGTCGGGCTGCTCCAGTTCGAGCGATAAATCGCTATGCCCTACCTCTCTTAAGGTAATTACATAGTAGGACTTGGAGATTTGTTGAATATGGTTTCATTAATTTTCTTATTTCCTTGTACTTGTTTACGACTTGTAATGTTCCAATAAATAAAACAGTCCACATAGTACACAGATGCGCGCTATAAAATTATTCATAGAATAATATACCGTAGATGTTCAGGGTGGAAGAATTTCAATATGTATAATGTTATGCAGGTTGATTCTTTGAGCCCGGGTCGGACACAGAGCATTTGAATAAACCGATATCGCAGGATCCGAGCAAAATATTGTCCGCCAGAGGTCGCTGTTTAGGCGGGACCCGGCAAATATGTTAGAACAAGAGCTGGCGATGTTCGCCGCATTCTAGCTGGTAAATACTGGCCAGTAAAAATCTTTTGTCGGTAAATAAATGTATTTTCTTTGTTTCTAAAGAAAACTATTTCGTTATTTTCACAAATTATTTTTGTAGGAAATATCGGGGCTCGTTCGATCGTTTCCCATATCTTGTACTTACTTTATTATTTAAAGTATCCAGTTCCTCCGAAAATTTATGAAACAATTCAAAAATGACACCGGTACAGATAATAATTTAGCATACGAAACGTTTGCGTTTGGTAAAGGTTGTAGTAGTGACGTGTAAGCTTGCTTGTAAATGGGAATCGTAAAACCTTTGTTCCGTCATTTAAATCGCATGCTGGAATAATAATATGAAACATATAAAACTATTTACACAATTTCTCATAGTTTCTGGATGTGAGACAAAATGTACATTTTAGGTAGCATACGTGGCTTGCGCAGTTATGGGACACACGCACACTTGAACAATTTTAGTGCGTGCTTGACAACATTCGTAGCAAAGCGGGCTTTCCGAGATAAAATATCTGTAATTGATACTCAAAAGCGTGCTATCTAAAATAATAAGTAGTTGGAAATACTTACTGATTTCCGACAATGTTTTATCGGCAGTTGGTTGGTAGTGGCTTCTTTGCAACTTCGTGTGCCATTTACCTATCGTTTGTAACACGTCTCCCTTTTTTTTTTTATTATTTTAAATACATTTATGTTTTTGCTTTGTGTTTAGCTTCATTCCTTATCAATATACGTTTTTGCCAAAAAGCTTACTGTTTTTACAGTCCACATAAACAGTTACATCTATTTTAAACCTGTATCAACTTTCAACTGTATTGGATTCCTCTTTCTTTTACTTTTTATCCAAAATATCCTGTTCGGGCCAACCAATCAGAACGGTAGTATCAAGTCGATTTCTGTAACACAAGTGCTTAAGCTACTTACAACAGAATCAGAGCAATGTAGGCATGTAATGTTGTCCAATAATAATATTTAATATTTAAGTACCTAAATAAATTTAGTGATATGTGTTAACAAAACTTAATTTGGTAGCCTATGGTCGTATTCTACTTTTTACACATATTTGCGACCACTTTTGTGTGTGTTGCGTACTACCTTCACCAGCTCTCAATCTTTGTGTTTTGCCTCCGAGAAGCTTCCTTATTACATTCAGGACCACTATGAGAAATGCACTCGGTCATGTTTTGATATTGTAGCTAAGTAAGGCAGCGAAGTGATGCGGGAATGTGTGTATGGTTCATAGTCTGCTTTTTGGGTCTAAATGAGAACTGGATGACTTATATTAATTTAAAATTTGTACTTTTTTTAATTTTGTACTTTGTAATTTGCAAGTACCATACGCACATAGTGCCTGCACTTCATCTTAATTTAATGGGCAAAATCAGTTGTGAAAAAAAAGTGTTTTAAGATTTTAATGTTATTGTTTTTTTATATATTTTGAAGAAGAATATTTTTTTATCTTGTGCTGTATAGAATAACAGTCCTATTTGCTTTTGTATACTCTTTCAAAAATAATAATCATCCAATAAAATTTGAATAAATAATATGTTAGCTACTGAATTGATTCTTCTCTTCCTCTTGCAAAGTGTACTCTTTATTGTCAAGTGGTTTAATAACTGGAGACTTATTTCAGTAATTTTTGGTACCAAACTTGCAAAATACAGTTATTCACATCTAATTGAATAAGCAGAGTATCTTCAAAACGGAAAATGCCAACAGAAATTTATTTGAATTTATCGAAGCTGGCCAAACTAGCCACCCCAAGATTTGAACAACACCCGCAAATTGTCATCGCGCCGATAACCCGGGGTGCACGATAATCCCTGATTACAGGCTCGCTCAGCAGTTCCACCGCCCGGCCATTACACGGTGTTCTCTCACTTACATTAACGCTCTGCCAGATGAAAGATAAACATTTGACGTGAGGACGAGCAAATCCGTATTCCTGTCACACGGACCGGGTTAATTCAATAGCTGATTGGATTTGGGGCACGCTGATCTAAAGGACGGCTCACAGATAGCGACACGACTCTTTTACTGCGGTTATAAGAGTCGACGATTGTTACGATCGCATCGTTTTGGTATATGTTTTTCCATAAGATAGTAAACGACAAAGCGCGTTCCGAAAACCTTATGCCTTTCCGTCCCACTAAATTATTTTGAAATCCGGCCTCAAGGCCCAACTTAAGTTGTTAGTCCCCGATTAGTAGAATTTAGAACTATTACGATATGCTTCGAAGCAAAATACAAGACATGGACATATTTAATGATAGCTTTGAAAAATGTACAGATAAATCATAATAATTCATGTTTACCGAGCCTTAATACACCGCCTTAAGTTTTTCACACATATTTTTTTTAATCAAGCAAACTTTTGGTGTTGCTTCTCTATCACCACAATAATATGTAATAACAATTTATCTTAAAAATTCAATTATCAGAGCGTACTGTTGTGCTCATTCATAAATTAAATGTATGTCTGAGCACTAGTTCAGCTGTGTTTTAAGTAATAACTGAAAAATAAAAAATGTTATTGGTGTGCCTATTTAAATAATTAAATTAAGATTTGAGTTGATGTTTTTTTTTAATTTTTGGTAACTCAAGAAGGTGGGAACTCAGGAGAGAAAAAAACCAACACAATGGCGTACGCTGCGGGTATCCGCAATAGAATCAAGAATAGTATTATTCTAATTAGAGCAAACTGATTAGAGAGTTTTATAGAGTTTACTAATACAGCATTAGTATAAGTATATACAAAACAGTCCATTTTTATTTCAAAATAACACGTACAAAGTTGTGGGCAAAAACTTGAGGATTATGTGCTACAACTCGAGTTGTATCGATTTCAAATTATATCACAACGCAGAGAAGATGCGTTGAGATTCTACATTCTATAATGATCTGATTTAGTGGACGAAACCGACCGACATGTTTCTAAAGATGGCGCGCATCAGATAATCCGTTAGTATAACAGACCGCGAATGAATCAATATTTGTGATTACAAAAGTCGGACTGTGTAAACTGACCTAACTGACTAGTCGTCACTCTCGCGCTTTTATATTCCATCTTGTGTTGACACTGCATTGTTCTGAGGGTTCTCTATTTATTAAGCTGATTTGTTTGCATCACGCCGCCTATGGCCGCAGCATTGGGGAAATGGGGGGACGATAGTGATTGAGATGAGTATGGCAACTCAGAACCGGGAGAAGTTTGTATTAAGCTGAATAATATAGTGTTCTCAGCTTGGAATAATCGAGCTAGCCCTTTGTCACGGTCTGAGAGCAAACTATTGGGCCCTTGCACACTTGCGACTTTTTGCAGCGTTGCAAAGGCACGTTCGACAGTCGCGCGATTGCATTGCGATAGCGATGAACAAGCATTTTATTATCGTTTGATTCAAAGTCGTTGCAATTGTAGCTTTTTGAAGTCGCATTGTCCAGAGCCTATGAGGTGTTTTTAATATTTATTATTAGTGTCATGAACGTATAGGAGTGATCTTATGATAAAATAAATAATCCAATTCTGTTCGAACAGTTTTCTCGCTTCCGGAAGTAGGCGGACATAATTTTTATGACGTTTTATGTTTGGATTCAGTTTTAGTCAGACTATCACATTGCTTCTGATTTTACAATGACTAAATTACCTATCAACCGGGCAAGCCCATAAGTTTTTAAACATTCTGTCAAAATGGTTCCCCACCTAATATGGAACTCCAACGTACCTAAGCATCTTACCTTAGGTTACTTTTGCAACACTTTTCAAACCACTATAAAGAAGCAATACTTCACAGAAAAAATTGCAGCGCTTTACATCTGGGTGATCAAAGTTGCGAACGAAAATTTTGCAACAAGGCTTAAGCTTATTTTAATAAGTATGACATTATTTAGTTACATGTTCGTCTTTTCTGTCATTACTACCAAAGTCATACTTACCAATATATTTAATTACTCCTCTCTCGCTCTATTCAATAGGTACTCTAAAAATGAGTGAACCACTCTGTTTCTTATCACGAAAATCACAAATAACCCCTTAAAATTGAACGTATTGGGAATTGACTGGTAAATATATTTAGTCGTATATATTTCCATGGATAAATGTCCGGAATTTGTTCTTTGCTTATATCACCAAGTTATTCGTCATAAACTGAACAGAGTAAGTAAAACTCGAGGAAAAAAAACAAGTAGGCAAATATATATTTCAATTCCAACGGCCACGTTCTCTCGACCTTGTACCGTGCAAATGCGGGACGTTTTTACGACTGCCCTCTCCCTTTGGAGGGAAAGGTAAATTTCAGAGGTATCTATTGGACGTTTTGACTTATTGCGTCATTCGGGGCTCGTTTCACCTTGAGGGGATATTGCTATTTCTTTGACTATGTTTGTGTTTTGTTTATTTGTTTTATTTAATGTATTTGTTGTAAGGGTAATTTGGTCCCAAGAATAGTCTGGTAGAAAATTACAAATGCCTTAAATAAATAAAAAATGAAAATTGGATATCATCACATAAATTGCTCTAATTCTGCGGTAAGTAGCTTAAGCACTTGTGTTACAGATATCAGAAATAACGACGGTACCACAACGCCTAGACCCGAGACAATTTAGAACAGTTCGTTTCCCATATTAACCCGACCGGCGATCGAACCCGGGACCTCAGAGATAGCGCGACGTCAAAGTCCGGCCCGCTCCCCTTTGGCTGCGGAGGTCGTCAAAAAGTTTGTCAACCTAAACAGCCTAATAATATAAGCAGCGCAAACCGACATTTTCATAGCATCAAAACAAAATACCCAACCCAACAACAAAATTACTCTTCCATTCCCCGTTATTACTTCTTAACTCACCTTCATTACCAAAGTAGCACACATAAATCCCTTTCCATTTAATGTCGCATAAAAATCTTGGCCTCGAAGGCGCCATAAGGTGTTCCAGAGGGTATGACACGACACGTCTGAACAGTCGGGGGCCGACGCAGAAAGCTGTGCGGTGTAAAAAATCCCCTTAATCTAGTAAACAGGAGCAAATGACTCACTTCACGGCGGGGGAGCCACGTATTCGGGGTCTTAATCTTTGCGGCTAAAGTAAAAGGAGACACGACCCAGGTGGCGTATAGCCGGGCGAAAATTGGCCAGCCCTCTGTCTTTTGGAACGCGAATGTTGCTGTGCTGGTTAGTTAAGGAAGTCGGTGATTTTAATAAAGCCGTTTTAGTGATATGCTTATCACTGATAAAGTGGCTTTTAAACAAAACATTAACAGTAATTACATGTACCTCCAAGAGTCAGTGGTGGGAGTTAGTGACGGGATTAATATAGTTTTGGTATTGAGGATCCGTAGCCCTGAGGCAAGCAGGCAGGACTTAGGCGTCGGGCCATCTTTGAGGTCCCTGGTTTGATTCCCAGTAGGGGAAAAATGGGAAACTAACTTTTTTATATTATTTCGATTCTGGGTATTCTGGTACCGTCGTTGTTTCTGATTTCTGAAATACAAGTGCTTAGGCAACTTATCATAGATCAAAGTTATGTATGTGATGTTGTCAAATATTTATATTTGTTGCTGTTGCAGTAGAAGTAGCTTCTGAGGTGGTTTTCAGAAGATACTGATCCTGGCTGCTGTGGAAGTAAAATCATAAGTACTTGATTTTACATTAGTAGGTATCTTTAATTCATCCGTTGACAGTCCGTAAACATTTAATGTAAAGGACTTAAAAATACAAAACATCCACATTTAAGTATCTTTTTTTCCTACTTTTGAAGGTTCATCATTTACTATGATGTTACGAAACCCTAACAGCCTTTGTTTCAGTTACAGATGGAATGTTCGTTGCTAAGGGATTAACTTTTTTGGTGCGATTTGGTTCATCTTTGATAAGCATAAATTAATTAGTACGTCCTCAAAAGATGGACAATTAACTGGTACCCTTTAAAAAGTGTTTAAAATATACTTTAATCTTGATCTGATATGATATACTATAAAATAAAAATTAGTTAATTAGAATTTTTATACTAAAATGTAATTTAAAACCGTTTCGGTCAAGGCAATGTCTTTTGTTGTCAGCTACCTGCCCTTTTCATTAATACTTTCAAAATTATCCATATAAAACATAGAAGTGACGTTTTGAACGTTTAATATTAGTATGGCCCATAGATCTGGCAAATTTGTTCTTAGAACAGCAACTTTATCCGTCGTATTCATTAGCTGACAATTAATAAATGATACAGACAGACAAATATCTGATTATTTAAAGATTGGAAAATCGGCTCTTAAACTGATTGAATATTCTTGAAAGAGAAAAGTAAGGCTCTAAAGTAATACAAACGCAAATAAACGAAATACTTAAGTAACATGACTAACGAACGCAACACAAAAGCAAATCGCCCAAGTTTTTATTTATTCCCATTCTGCCTCGCAAAAGCTTTTCACTTAAAATTCATTCTAAAACAGTGAAAAAGGAGTTTATCGATTAAACTATCACACTATCTGCACAGAAACTCCCTGTCCGGCGCGATAGTGGCCGTTAAAATACAAAGTAGAATAAATCCCGGAGTTAACATTTACTGCATTACCGGAACGGTTTTTCATGTTTAAAACACAGTATTAGGTGCCGGCCGTCCGCTCTGGCCGTACCTAGTACGCGCGTAATCGCCTCTCGTGGACCTCTCTGGTACACGGAAAACCGTTCAGACGACCCCCGACCTCCACCCACCCAACGCCCACCACTTTTACGATGAATCTTCGTTTCTCCGCATCAAGAAGTAATTTTAGTGTTCCTTTGCCGATTCAATGATAGCACTCGGCCTGATTGGCTAAGCCCCTCTTTGATTTAATTTCGGGTTAAGTTGCTTCTGCGGTCGGACCCTGTGGGATTTGGATACGGTGCCGCGGCGCCAATATTTGTATCGGTTCGGTTATGTTAATGTACGCCCATTACTGCAAAGAGGACGGCTTGTTTTGTCTCGAAAGGTGTGCCGGGATCTTGTGTTGTGATTACTTAAGCTGCGTTAATGGGAAGACTTTGATGAATTTTGATCTGTACGTTTTCGGTTGCTACGCAGATTGTCTGCGTGCCAGGAAAGAAAAAAATCTAGATTTCTTAAAAAACTTGTTGTGTACCTTGTCACCTCTCATCACTGTATTCTTTTTTTTACTACACCTCATGATTGACCACATCTCACCTGATTTCAATTCATGTCAGATCTAAGAAAATTCAGATTCAGCCAATTATTGCACCATATTTATTTACTGTAATAGTACAGAGGGAGTTAAAGCCTTTAAAATTTTGACGATATAGGTATTTATTACTTATTACTCGCATGCTGAATGTTCAAGAATCAGTCTTAACAGAGAAACTTAATTATTTATGGCACTGTAGTGTACAAGAATGTCGTTTTATTTTCGAGGAGGAGACATAAAATGTGTGCAACTGTTTGGAGGCCACTGTTATTTTAAATCTCAGATTATTTAAAGTCTGGTTAGGAATGATACGATAAATTTACTCTTAGGATTCACCCACAGTTACGTTTATATTATCATAAAAATTAACATTAATAAAGTTTAAAAAAATATTTCGGTACAATTATCGTAATTTGCTTCATCGCTAGCTGTGGGATACAGCGGCTTGGTTTTTATGATAGTTGAATAAAAAAATAAATAAGAATTACCATATTGACCTGATTAGGGATCGAACCCGGGACCTCTGATCCATAGGTAATAGGAAACTTTCACGTAGGTATAAAATGTAAGTAGGATTAAAGGGGTCTTCTCCTAGAAACGAACAAATGAAAGAGTTCGTTTTATACTCAATCTCCCCCCCCCCCCTCCTCCTATTTTTAAAACCTGTACTAAATTTCATTAAAATCGGTTTAGTGGTTAATGCGTGAAAGCCGGACAGGCTTACAGACAGACAGAAAGACAGAGTTACTTTCGCATTATCATATTTGTATGGATCAACTAATTCGATTTCTGCTTACGTCGTGTCTCCGCTTATTACCCGTGTTCCCACATTGGTATACCTAGTTTCTACATTCATTGACCGTCTTCGTGAGTCTCCAGGTTTCTCCCTAGATTAAAAACGTCTTCCATCCTCTAAATACTACAAGGCAAAGGTCTTTGCAGCCGGTCACGTCAGGCACGCGTGCCGCGGCCAGTCGCCATGAATACCTAATACAAGGGCAGGACGCGAATTCTTTCGTTTATTATTCAATCATTCGTTCGGAGCGAGTCGGCTTTAATTTCATGGCGGGTGGGCACGCGCGACTGTGGAGGCTATCTCGGTACCGAATTCTGATAGAATAATGATACCAATACTAAACTTGTCCGTATCGTGGTAAAGAGAATCATGATTGATCAAAATATTTATGGCACACTTTGTACACTTTGTATTTTAGGGCAGAAGTAGATAAACCAAAAAGGAAAATTGTGTTAAGTGTTTGGGAGTTGCTTGATATCGACATTTTTATTTATTTATTTATTTTAAAAATTTTTGCTCAAATAGGTGGACTTTATGCTAGGGGCATTCTCTACCAGTCAACCCTTGGGTCATGCAGATAGTTTTTATATGGGTGCGGTAACAGGTTTTATGTATTTTAACTTGCGTAAATAAGGCCGATAGCCGCACATGTCTATTTATTAAATAATTCTTAAAGAAATATCTTTAAGAATTGTAAGTACCTAAAAAGTATCTTTCTTTTCCAAACTCGTTCTTTTTCTGTATATGTAGAAAGTATAATTGTAATTTCTTTAAATATAAAATTTACGACCGTGCCCTCGTAGCTTCTTATTTATAGTGTCCCGCCGCGGCTTTGCACGGGTTCGGTAACGGTTAATATTCAAACTTTCCAAACATTCTCCTGAAATATAAATATATAATATTACAAACAATACAAAAAATATCCCATTTGGTGCAGTCGTTCTGAAGTTATGCGTATACGCATATTTCGGAGATTATTTTTTTATAGATAGATAGAATTTTGTGGTGGCGGTTATATTAGGTTGGACAGGTATCTATCTATGGAACCTCGTCCCATAGTTGACATCGTGTCATGATTTGAGTCAAAAGTGGCCTTAACATAAAAAAAAATCGAATATATCTTTGCCGACTTTCTTACAGTACCTACTATTAACTTAATTTTTGGGTCACATTGTAATTTCAAAAGAGTTTGACACATTTAAATCATTTTATTATTCAATCACTCGTCCGGCGCGAGTCTGGTTTAATTTCATGGCGGGTGGGCAAGCGCGACTCTGGAGCCGATCCCGAATTATGCTATTAATTACGGTGAGCCGGAACGGTTGTTAGTTTAGGCTTGAGATTTAGAGTAGGGCGAGGTGAGAACTTGGGCGGCAAACGGGGATCGCTGGCGGTTTCTAAATGTATTGTTTTCGTTGGGAAATCTTAATGGTAGACGCGTTTCATGAGCTTGTTAACCAACTCCAAAAAAATGAAGGAATGTTCTCAAACTTTCAGTAATAGTTATATTCTTCTATATATATATATAATAAAATAAAAAAGAAGCCAACAGAAAATGCTAAGACAAATTGGGTTTACAAGGGTAAGGGGGTACAAGGGTTTAAGGGTTTTATAAAAGACCAGTTGATCTTTGCGCGTGAGAAGCCAAAACGGTCGCTGAACTACGATTTGGATATTATCATGCGATGTTGATATCCTCCAGTTTTAATTTCTTATGTGATCAGCTCATTATAAAGTATCGTTGAACAGCATGTGGATATAACATATAAGTGGCAGACTACATCACGTAAAATAAGCAGCTTAGGCAATCGTGTTATGGAAACCAAAACAAATGGTCGTACTACAGCACAATACATTCGAAACAGTCAGACTAAGAGCAAATATTTTTCAACACATGAATATTGGTTTATGATTGGGATCGAACCCACAAACCTTGGATCAAAAGACAGTTGAGTAGAAAATTAAAATAAATGTGGATTTGGGAAATCCAGGACTTATAAATTGAAAAAGAAAAAGAAAATATCTTCCATCCAACATTTTTTACAGTGGCGACATCCAAATCGCATCCGCATTGGTATCGAACATTTAAACAGCAAGTAATTTTAAAACTCCGAATCCCAGAACTGTATTCAGAAAATGCACACAATTTTTTTTAATCAAATGCATTTTTCTTTCGCGACCCGAACTCGCGATAACCGGAAACAAGTACAGAAACGAAAGCCGTTTCCGTACAATTGCTGCATTCGCCGCTGAGTGCTGCGAAAAAGACAATTCTTATTCTAAAAGGCTGTCTGGTGAGGATGTGGAGGGAGTGCGTGCCCGTTTTGATTGAACCACGCCACGCCGCGCCAGCCGCAGAATTGAAAACGCAAATTTAGTGACACATCTATTAACGAAAATGTGAGGAAGATACCTCGGAAAATTGGGTGCGTTCCGCTTGTGGCACCATTTTTCTGTTTTGTGAAGAATCGAAGACTGTATGTATGTGTGAGCGTCGAATACCTATTTCACTAGATTTATAATTTAATTAAACCAACTCTAGTCACACAGTGTTTAAATACGCCGAAGCGTTAATGGCCCTAGTTCAATTTAGAGTTTTTGGAAATTAGTTAAAGTTCTCAGTCTTACGTTACATACTCATAATACAACGGAAAGCCTTGGTTTATTACAAGTTTGAGTGTCCGGTTAATTTTTAGATCCACCTACTCTGGGAGTATTAAGCTAAGGATTAAGACAAAACAGTAGGTGTCCTAACAGTTAGATGGCGTGAATGGAACACAACGTAAATACGAGAGAGCAGGCAGTGCACAACTGTACGATATTTTAGGAAGGTACATCCCAACCGGTCTAGTTTTGTAAGGACTGAAATGAGTTTTTCGAGGTTTAGGCACTGCGGATTCTTATATTGCCTTTGTCTTTCGCGTCTCGTATTTGTTTTTCTACAATACGGCACCTACGATAGCACCAGATGCTTACAATGAGAATGCTGCGAATAAGCTTCCGAAATTGTGTAGTTACGTACACACGGCCAGTTTTGATACATCTACATATCTAGTCATGTTTAAGAGTTTCCAATAAGTCCTATTCATATTCAAACTGCGAAAGTTTGATAAAAGTATGATTGAATAAATTAACGTTTGTTAATCTTTAACGGAAAGTTATTGAATTATACTTAAATTTGGGAGAACGAAATCTCATCTACCGGTACTAGATTAAAATAAAGGATTCATTTCATCCCAAATAATGCGACCAAAAACGGGGACAATGGCTAGTCTACACTAATATAATGAAAAAGAACGATTTGTATGTTTATAATGAATTAATTCATTCCTGTGCTGATTTCAAAAATTCTTTAACATTATCCCTGAGTAACATAGGCTATATTTATTGCTGGAAAAGACTAGCTCCAAGCGTACGGAGACGCGCGTGATGCCGCTATTTAGTGTAAAGTGCTGTTGTAAGATTAAAACTCGCACGCCAAAGTAAAACACGATTGTATCCTTATCTCAGTCTTAATTTTTAAATACTTACTGATCTGATCATTACAATCTGATTTATTTTTTTCATAAAATAACATATAAATGCCCCCACACACCAATTAACTGGTCCCAAACCAAACCACGTTACATGATTACCAGACGGTGGATAAGTACCAGACCAGAACTCCACGTCCACCAAAACCTAAAGCGCGAATGTTCCCGATTTCCATTCTGGTCAATTTGTAAAACGATTTTTTCTTTCGTGGCTAATACCTAAACGTAACTTTTGTAAATTGACCTGATTGAGAATAGATACCGCGTCCTTTCTATCTTAGCCACTGCACCGCCAAGTAATTATATAATTGTCCTCTGCCGCGCAGCAGACGAAGTTATACCTTTGAACCGTGATAAGTTTCTGGAGAGCGTCGCGTGGCCTGAATGGATAAGACGTTACGAGTACCGCTCAATCCTGAGGCTGTCTAGTGAAATCATTTTTACAACTATCAAAGGGAGAATAACATTAATATTCAGGAGGGCAAGAGACCTCGTGCTGCCGATGTGTGCGCCTACAGTGAGGGTCGCGTCATGCCTTCTAGTTTAAATAAAACATGTAGAATACGTCTCGTGAAACTGGCTTCGCTTTTTTTGCGCACGGCTGTTCAGTTAAGTAAGAGTTCAAGTGAACAAGAATATATTGGGACATTACTATTATAAAAAAAAAATATGAGTTCTGCAGTTCTGCTCAGGAGCTTTGACATTGTAGTTGCAGTCAATAATGTGGGAAAGGAGTCTCTATAGGTACTTTCAATAAATCATGTGATCACATACATTTTGTGGTTTTTTTTTTAAAGCACACCAATTACCTGGTCTCAAACTGAGGTTTTCCCTTTTACTATGAGTACCAGACGACGGATAACTGGGGGCGTTATCCCAGCACACCCAGACTCAAGTCAATGTAGAAAAGTTCGTTTTCCAAATTGACCCGAACGGGAATCAAAAACGGGACCTTTCGCGCTTTGGTCGCCTACCTTAGCCACTGCGCCACCGAGGTCGTCAAATTTTGTAACTAAGCATTTTTAGCGATATTTGCCACTGCCAGTATCACGTGAGAATTGATCCAACTCCTCGGACCCAGTTTAAGGTCGTTTCAAGGCACCATTCGGTTTGAGGCAAGTTGTTCAGGGGGATCTGATGGGACTTGATACTGCATGCGCTGTTGTATGCGGCCCTAGTTATATAAAATTTTATATATCAATCACTATTGAATGTTGCTCCTCAAATCAACACCAAATTTTTAAACCTGCTTTTCCTTATATGGCCCTCTACTAAATCAAAAATCATTTAACTCAGATACAATTACAACTCTGAAAATCTGTTAAGTCTGTTGGGTTGCGGGTGATGTGTTAACGTATTAAAGTCCGAAGGTAAAGTTAAAATAAATATAACAATAGTTCCTAGAAGGTGTCAAAAAATAAAACTTCTAAGACAACGTAATTCAAAAACACAGCTATTATTGATCTTATTTTAAAATTAAATTGATTAAGTGAAATCCAGCCTGGAATTTTTTTATTGAAACTAATAAAGATTTGGTCCGGGCTAATCTGGATCAAAACAAAATTATATAACTTGATCCAAAGTTTACAGTATATAGGTACAGTAACTAATCTGCTGAGTTCCTTATCGGTGTCTTTTCAGTAGATATAGGTTCCGAACCGGCAGTATAATCACTTTACATTGTATTTATTGACGATCAAAAGCGTTACATGTATTTTCCTTGAATAAAGAAATATTCGATTGATAGATGGATTGATAGGTACAGTCGCAGCGAGATTACACTTCCTATCACTATCCACTTTGATTAGAAGATTCGAAGTAGGTCCGAGTAGGTACTTTCGCGCAAACGACACAACAGTCTCATCTACTTCTTTATTTACATCAGCAGTAAAACATCGGATCACGTCCCAGGTTAAAGTTCCCGGCGATGCGACGACACCGCGTCGCTGGACGCTCACATTCACACACGATTCAAATAAAAAAGTACGCCATCACTCAAGTATGCGCCACCGTTCACTCGCTTGCCTAGAAATTTGCTGCCGAAGCCCGTCAGCTTAACGTGGACATTCGAGAACGTTTTAAACAAGACCTTCCTATTTATTACTGGCATTGTGCTCAATACGCGAAGTTTCCAAACATTTATTATTTGTTTGGTTTTGGAACATTAATTTACGTAACCCACATTATACCGCTGGCAAAAGCAACTTCCAAACACTTCCTCTTATCATTATCATCAGTCAGTGTATGCTATCTGTCGTATAATAAATTAATCAAGTAATGATGATTTTATATAACTTTAAAAATTTGATTTTATCTAAATGATATTACACAAATTATATGAAGTCATCTTGATTTATATTTTTTTCCTACTTTAATGTTACTGATTAAATTTTGTTTATCACAAAAATCACAAATATTTACTTTTTTTCAAGTATCGAAGTAAGGTATTAAAGTATTCAAATTAAGAATCAAAACTAGAGTATCTTAAGTTTTGTATTGTCAGTCAAAAATATCAATAAAGTCTAGATTGTTTAACTGCACTCATTCCACATATTTTCAATAGTATTATCGCAAATTGGAGACTTAATTCCGTTTTATTTTACACTATCGAATTTTTGTATATAAGAATGAATATGAGTTCCATTACGCGTGAACGGGCCAATTTCACTTTTTTTTGTTGTGTTTGTTATTGTCAGAAGCTTCAAATGAAAGGAAAAATTAAATAGTCATCGTTAAGACAGGACAATGTTTGTCTGATCAGCTAGTCATGAATATTTTTTTTTATTCAATCCTATCCACGTTATGCCGATCGTAGCTCAAAGGCGCAAGGTTAGAGCGAGATGTGACCCCGGGTTCTACACGGTCCTTGCAAATGGACAGGAAAAAGACGCGGGAGGAATGCGTGGGTGCTTCTAATTTAATATAGACTGACACCGTATTGGAATCGAAAGTTTGCCAAAGACGTGCCCTGCCGTTTAATCTGGCTCTCGCGTTAATATTTATTGCGTTACGAGCACCTGTTTGTAGTTTGTTAGCATTGTGATCGAATTTTTGTCAATTTCGTACAGGCTTATTGAAGAAGATTGAAGCATTTGATGAATAAATTAATAGTAGATTTTTTCAATTTGCATGTTAGGTCCATTGTTAGAATATCTATGAAAGTAATAAAATGTCTGGATAGTAGAAAATACGTTTTTTAAATTATTTAAAAAAAAAATAAAAAAACTTAGTGTATTTCCATTTATTTTTCTGATCTTATAAATATACCAATATTTTCAATAAAATTAGACGTTATCTTAATGATTATTATACAATATCAATATTTATTAATTATAGACAATGATTCTGTCCCCGTGTAAAATGAAACAAATGAAAGAAAAATAATTTTGTTTTTCTATCTGAAATATTATCTTAAATATGTCCAAAATTATTTTCAGTACTGTGCTACAAAGACGTGTTTTTACAAAGTAAGCAGCTTGCCGACATCAAATCTGACAAAACAAACATTGTACCTATAGTGGCCGTAATTGAACCACGTAGAACGGGCGTAACTTCGTACAAAATTTTCTCAGAAGGCGCTCGGTTCTACGAAAAATAACGTACGCATTTAAAACAATAAAAACACATTCGCGTCTGACGGAGGAGCTTGAGTGAATTTTCGCAAAGACACGGTGGGCGGAAATCGCGCGCGTCGCCGTACGATTCACGCATTGGATGCGGTACTTTTTTGTTTTGTGATTTTTTTTTCTTAAAATGGGGACTGAATTGGGTAAAGAAAAACATTTTTTGTTTAATCTTCAAAAAAATGATAAATACAAATGAGTGTGTTACGTCACAGATTCATGAAAACTACGAATCGGTGTGGTGGTTTAAGTTTTAAAGAATTTTGTCTTATTCGATTTATCTAACTGTTGGACTAAACAGAACTGTTATGTTACCTAATCCAGTATTAATGAAAAAAACTGTAGCAAAGAAGTGTCTTCCTGCGTAACTTAAAAGAGAAGAGGCAGATCCACTAACTGCAATTTTAATCATGAAATAACATTTTTTAAACGTTTTATCAGAAAACTGGTATTTTTATTGTATTTCGATGTAAAAATTATCCTGTTTTTTATTCTATTATCTTATCTATCTAACTCGCAAATTTCAAGCAAATCCATTAAGTAACGTGAAAGAGTAACAAACATCCACGTACCTAAATAAACCAACTTACACGTTTATAAAGTCAGTATGATTACGATTACTATTTATTACATACTGTATTGCGCTGAAATAATAAAGTCCAAAACGGATCATATAAGCCTGATACGTAAAATACCTACCAAACGTGATACAACTACCAACCGAAGCTGACTTATTATTTTCCCCGACAAAACTCCCATAAATAATCTTACCCTCATCTGCCGCTTCGTACCTCTCTGTCCGGTGTCAGTAGGGCAAATTTCATTTGGGCCCGGCCGGTAGGAGCAGAAGTTCGCCCCGACTCGAACACGTGTTAACACCACTCGTCTTTGAAAAACTGGATAAAGACCTTATTTATATGGGGCCAGCGTGCGACAAAAGAACATGATGATATTACCGCCGGCAGCCGCTAATGCGATGTACATAATGGCATTTACCAGTTGCGAATTATTTCCCTTTTCATGCCTATATGGCTTTGTTTGGGGAACGCTTGATGCGGAAGCTTTGAAGTAGGTAATAGAGTTATGTAGAAAGATGCGCTGTTTTGTGTGCAAACTTTGAAAATTTTGCGAGCGTTTTATATCAGTAATTTAATGATGACCCGCCTTCCTTTTTGTTTTGAGCACCCACTATGTCCATATGAAAGTATTTTTTATGCAAATATATGTTATTTGTTCGAATAACCCATATAAAATTGCTGTACTCTTTGCTGCCTAATTTTCACTGCCTTAATCGCAAAAAAATAATTGACTTGTCGCCTTCGAGCAAGCACTTGCATACTACCTTTGGAGATAAATTCCTCACTGAAAATTTATGGAAGGCTTTAGAGCAACGTACTATTAGTTAAACCAAATGATCATATTGGAGAAAAGTAACTTTAGGAGTAATGACATTTTTGCTGAAGAAGTTGACGAGTAAAACGTACCTCAAAAAAATATTCAACAACAATTAACAAAGTGAAATAAAACTAAGTGTTCCCAGTGTAGTCTCGAAAACCGCCAATAGATGGCACGACCTGTCACTCTGAAGTAAAGAACCAATAGAAAACAAAATACCTAAACAGGATACACTATCCGAACATCCGAAACAGTAGAGCAAAATATGGTATGCTTAAACATGGTTTAGTGCCAAAACTGAAATAAATTCGTCCCTCGTAAACCGACAGTGCCCTCAGACCGTCACAGAAGTTTCGCTTTATGCGCTGTGTAAAAGTGTACCTATTTGCTTTCTCTTTGTTATGCTCCGTCTTATCTGGTGGGTACTTAGGTTTATTTTGCCCTTTTGAGTGGGTATTTATAGACAGCCTTGGCGGTGGGTAGGTAGGAGGCTAAGCCATAACTTTTCGTCAGAGTTTAAATTAAATCTGAAACGCCTAGGAGTAAAAGTGAGATACCTTTTTAAATTGATATGGCAAAAGTACAACTATTGTAAATTTTAATGTGATATCGATTGACTGGTAAGTAATACGAGATGAAGGCTGAAAACTTTCGTTTTATGTGAAAATATATAAGGTCGATTTGAAACAATAAAAGACATCATAATATATAGTAACAATATTACTACAGATTTCTACTTTCTGTAATATAAAACTGTAATATATAACTCGAATGATTGAAAATACTGTAAATATCATTGTCTGACCCATAAAATAAAAAAGAAACAGCGACGAAACGTAATTCGAATCACACACGAACAGTAGGTAGGTACGACTACTTTTTAAATAGTAAACGACTTCTAATATACTTCAAAGAAACGCAATAAATAGGCATAAATTACATTATTAGAATTTTTTGAATGGAAGCATATGACAAAAAATAAAGCAAGGCACAATAAAGATAAACAATGAAATATGTGCCTTGTGATACTTTTTCCTCTTACCTATAATAATATTATAAAGAGAATTATTTGTTTCCATTAAATAAACTCCAAGACTACTGAATCCATTAAAAAATATTTCACTCGTGGTAGACTACACTCTCCCAGGTCACATAGGCTCGAATTTAATTAAAAATTATGGGGATCCCAAAAATGATTAAAACTCTTATAATGTGTAAAAAACTACGTACCCGTGCCAAGTCGGGGTGAACTAGTCGAAAAATAAAATGGTCCCCGGAATTTTACTCCAGGAACCGACTGTTACTTATGTATTTGATTTATTTTATTTACCCAGCGGGTTGGTTTTCTTCTCGCACGTACTAAACGATATTTGGCGATCCCGAAGACGAGCCGTTTGTCACGTAGGTACGTGACGCTGCGGACATAATGGAAACTTCACTATGTTACCGAAACGTACAAATAAATACTCGACTGTTTCGTAAAAAATTGGTATTGCCTTTTATGTGTGGCCTCTCCTGTTGATCGGTTGTCGCGGCTGAAGTTGCAATCTTTTGTTAATATTCTTATTTTTAAGATATATTGTACAATACACATTTTATTTTAGAACCACTAATTGCATTTACATAATTAACAGGCGGTCACTGCATTAAGCAACTGGCAAACATCTAGCAGCGGCCAATAAACAATTTCTTAAAGAAATATTAATGTGCGAATACACGGTACGCACGTACACAAAAAAATGAATTAAGTAATTAAAAAATCATTTACGTACGCTATGTATTTAAAATATTTGGTAATAATGGCAACTTGACTTCTTCTTTAACGAAGACTACCTGTGCCAGTGTCACCTAAATTTTTAGTATAGAATATGGGTGTTTGGTGTTCCATAGCTTTCCGATTAATAGGTTACATCAAATTTCTAGTTTAAATTCGTGCCAAACATTATTTTGTCCGTTAGTTATTCATGTGAATATGAGGCTTGACACTCGATTCACCTTTAAATATGCGGTCCCTTTTTCAGTTACATCTTTTAACACTCGCTTTTGAACGTTACTATCTACTATTTATGGGCTCAGTTTAATCTAAATTATACAAATAGAAATTATTAACAAAAATCAATAACTCGCATTGACCTTGATATTGATTTCCAGTAGGCAAAAGTAAACTACAAGAAATAAACTACATATGTTGTTATTCAAGATCAGATGAAAAACTCCACAAAAAAGTTTTTTTTCACTGTTTCAATAGGCTAAACAGTATTTTATTTAAAGGGGTTTTATATTTATGGCAAATTAAATTTTTCACTCTATATTTTCAACCTATCACGAAACTATGAAAATGTCTTAAATAAATAGTTAACGTTAGTTGATAGGGGTGCCAATGCGTCCTAAACAGCTTTTTACAATGTGCCTTAAATTGGTATTGATGCGCGAAAAAAAGAATTGATGTCTATATTACGAAAAAAAATGTGGTTTTCTACATTTGAAAATCATAATTTGTTCTTTAGAAATACCGTTTTTCATAGATACCTTCAAGTAGATAATAACTTGCATTATTGAAGTGCATTTAAGTGCACATTTAACGGAGTTTGAGAGACTTATATTTACTATCCCTTTAATTTATTCATGGGTTAGAAAAAAGCAAATGTTTTAGAAAAGAACTTAAGCTTTTTAATTTTCCAAGTCTCCATAAATTCTACTTACATTCATTTTCAAGCAAAGCGTTCCGAAATCGCATTAACAAAATTTATTATCTTTGTTTTAATTTTCTTCTTATTGTAGTTGCATGTAACTAGAATCACTGTATTCGTAAACAAGCTGTAAAAAGTCAAAGGTACGAGAGTTCAGGGCTGTCTCGACGACACTCAATGTCAAAGGGCTGATAGTTTGGACGTCGACCCTTCTGTGTGTGAGGGCAACAAACTTGGTAGTTTGTTTTATTTTTTACAACGTGAACTTTAGTAGTTAAGTAACAAAACTACTCCTCCGGAGTCGTCACAACATTTTAAAAAGAAACCGTAAACTACAGACTAACGACCTAAAAACTAATTTGACTAAAATAGGCAATTAGTTTAAGTTCCGTTTTACCGTGAAAATCATAAATTTATCATTACCTAATACGGGTTTCGAATGGTATTTGAATGTTTTCTTTGTACAAGCTGTATGATTACCAACCAATTTCAGTACTACTGACATTTCAAACAATTTAAAAATATATTAGTAATCATATTTCATTATTTTGACGGCCTCCGTAGCCGAGAGGCGAGCGTGTCAGAATTTGGCGTCGCGTCATTCCTGAGGTCCCGCGTCGATCCCCGGACGGGTCAATATGTGAAACGAGCTTTTGATATTTGGACGTCTGAAGATGTGAACTATGATAGGTATATTCAAATATCCGATAGTTCGGCTACAGTTTTGAAGATATTAACTATCGTTGGGTATAAATCATAATAGACCAGCTAAATACGTGTCACTCATTTTTTATGTTTTTTCACTTACATTATTATAATAAATAAATAATAATAAATATTGGACAACATCACATACATTGCTCTGATTCTGTGGTAAGTAGCTTAAGCACTTGTGTTACAGAAATCAGAAAAAACGACGGTACCACAACACCTAATGTAGGTATAATGACTCTCTCAATACATTTTTTTTACTGTATTGACTTCGAAGTTAGTTTTTTCCAGTGTTTGTTATTACCTCTGCCTATATGAGCACGCTTGCACTTGTAAGCGTGTTAACCGTGTTCTACTTTTGTATATAAAATACGTAATTAAATGAAGGTGTCTCGTAAATGTTATTAAAAAAAAAGAAAACAATAAGTTACATAGATAGAGTTTGTAGTTCTGGGACTGAGCTTTTCGAACTGACGTTACAATTTAACAATGTATGCATATGTGCACGTCTGAAAATGTTCATTGCCGAACATATTTTATGAGATAGAGTCTGCACCTATTTTTATTTTGTACTAGCTGTGCCCGCGACTTCGTTCGCGTGGACTACATCCTTTTATGGTCGGTTTTACCCCTTTCTCCCCTTATATTCGAAACAAAAAGTAGTCTATATTTTAATCCAAGTTTCGAGCTATATTTGTGCAAAATTTCATATCTCTAACTTCAAAAATAAACATTTTTCCATATAAACTTCCAAAGGTGGTATTACCCCCTATGTTCTAATAAAAAGTAGCCTATGTCCGTTCTTGAGATTCAACGTATACCTATACCAAATTTCATCAAAATCTGTTGAGAGGTTTAAGCAGGAAAGCGTAACAGACGGACAGACAGACAGACAGATAGACAGACAGAGTTACTTCCGCATTTTTAATATTATTTTGTATTTGCATACAAAATAGACACGACCCAAGAAAATAAATAAATTAAACCAATAACGCGTTCCCAGCGCAATCAATCAATCAAGACTCACTCGACGAGTTTGTCAGCAGCTAGTCAATATTTATTTCATTCTGTATTCCAGAACAGTTGGAAGCTGTCCAAAATGCTATACAACAAAATTGATACATCCAGCAGAAATGACGTCATAATTATCTAGCAATCTCCCAGAGCAGTCTCCCTGCGTAAATTTTAATTTACTAATGTTAATCATACCTCGAAACACATTCCCGTTCCATAGCAACAGTTTCTTTCCTAACATTAAGTTCACATTATGGCAGCTGTTTCCACTCAGAGACTTTTCAGCAGGCACCAAAGAGTAAGTAAGAGGCTCTTTTGTCGAGAGCCTCCGCCCCATAGAGTTTGGTATCGCATCATTAATCTCGCGGCAAACATGCCTCCCGCCGTATCGAGCGCAATCGCGTCGTTTATGGAAAATAGTGTTGTATGTCGATAGTTTTATATCGATATGTTGCTGCCAATAGGCAAGGGTAAATCGACTGTAGAAAGCTTAAAGTCGTTCAAGTAATTGTTGCTCATGGTTAATTTATCGGTAGGAAATATTTTGTATCAACTAAAAGTGTGAATGACTAAAAAGCAAAAGTTGAATTTTTATATGTAGCTACAACAATTTATATGTGGAAATTGCCATCCTTCACTTTTCCTAATGATTGTCATACATATTCCCCAAATTTTGTAGGTGTGTGCGTACAATAATAGAAATAGAATATCAGTTGTGATTCAATAATTAAATTGATACAATGCCTTCATGTTTCCAATTTTAGCATTCGGCACCTATTATTTTTGTAATTATTTGCATGTTGTAAAACAAGAATCTACGATGTCATTATAAATAAATTATGATAGCTTTTGATTTTGATGCACATTGGCCGCAGCAATATTTGTATCGAGAGTACTTTCATATTAATGTGCGCGGTGAAACATCGATAGTTAATCTATCGACATTTCTACAGTATTATTGGATCACTACCCCAGTAATCTTTGCTTGCTTAGGCTTTGTGCCGATACCTGCTGTTTGTGTACCTGCACTTTAATATATTACTGATTATCAATTTTACTACATAGACACGATTCTAATCAAAAAGTGACTGCAGGGCAGGGTGCAATAACAAGGGGATAAATTTTCTCACGAAGTCCGTTTCATGATTTTGACCATCTCTGAGTAACAAGCTGCGACACAAGCAGGCTGAATTTAGCCTCGTGCCATCTCTGAGGTCCCGGGTTCGTTTCCCGGTCGGGCCTGTATGGAAAACGGAACGAACTTTTCTATGTTGACCCGGGTCTAGGTGTTGTGGTACCAAAGGGTTTAAAATGTTTTTTGTTTATTCTGAATTTGGTTTGAAATTTATTTTAGTAGGTATACATTTTGATTTGCTAATTCTGGTCCCGTAGTTTACGGGCTTGAATTTTTTACTTTGGGATCAGATGGAAATATGTGTAGTTATTTATTTAATGATTAACAGATGTTTTTTTGCGGTTACGAATAATCAAATTGAAGTATGACTCGGCAATAGCCTGAGTTGAAAAATAATTACAACCGAGAACCTCCTCTTTTTAAGGGCTAATAATGATGGAGAGGTTCAATTTGATCTTGATGTTCTTTATACTGAAAACGATATGAATGATTGCTTCTTTAATTGAAAGTGTACCCATAAAAATACCTTTGAGTCAAAGCGGATATCTTTTTTCAATGTGGCAGCAAGCGAAATATTTGGAATTGATTATTTGTAGGTACTTAACTATGTAAAGTAAAAGCAAATGTTCCAAAACTTAATTCAATTAAAAATTCAGATTTCAATTTTAAATAAGAATCGTTTTATTTCTTTTTTGAATAGTGAGAATTGGCTGTCATTATTGTATGATCTTTTATACTTATTTGTTGGAATTAAAATGGAAAGAAAGCCTGATCAAACCGATTTATTAACTGTTTTGTGAGTTAGTGGAACAGTTAATGACAAATTAAATAGTCTGTTAAGTGGACCCTATTCAAAGGTGCATACATAGATAGTGTCAGGTCACTTCTCCACATGGACAACATTATTTAGACCCAATCAGGCCTTAAATCGAGCTTAAACTGTATATTATGACATCTATGGTATCCTCGAAAAGCTAAAAAGCAACGAAGATCCGTGTTCTATCGTGAAATTAAATCACATTTTACGTGGTAATAGCAGAAATACATCGCTAAAGAAGCTTAGTTGACATCTAACATAAAGAAAAAACATTACTTCCTTTGAATTGAGTATGTTTGCAATTGTTGACTTAGCTTTGAGATACTTCTTGGAAAAGTTGACGTATGTAGGTACACACAGACAAGTAAACGATAAATTGAATCTCGATCACACATGTACATTTTTTTACCACGTTTGGTATAAAAGAAAAAATACTGGTTTTTGGAAATGGATTCTCCAAATATCCCAAACATAAAAATATAAATAAGGTATCATATTAAAAAACCTGTATTTTCCGTAACAAATTGGATAGACAAAGGGGCGATAATTCGATGCTAGTCCCGAGGTAGACAAGCTGGAAATGCCCGACCGGCCTCTCCTCGAAATATTTCATAACAAAATTGCAAAAAAACTGCACCGAACCACCAAATCCTTTAACGCGAAGATAGGAAAAAAGCGAACGCAAGTGCAATAATTGAGCGAGCGGCGTCGATGTTTAATCCGGCTGGAGCGGCCCGTTTATCAATCGCTCCAAAAAACAACATATTTCAATATCCGCTGATTAATATCCGCCAGTACGCCAGCGAGGCAAACACGAAATTTATGTACTGCGACCAAACGGTTTATTTCATTTTGCTTTTTAAATTACGAATGTTCGCGACGATTGGCCGGCCGCGTCGCACCCATCTGTTGCGGCGCCAATTAACATTAGGACTCCTTTTTTCGCGGTCCGCGGAATAAATCACGTGTTATGAACCGGTGGACGAACGCATCCACGTCACAATGTAAGTATTTATCAGTCTGGAAGGTAAGAAACGATTGTAGAATAATCCAGAACAACCATTTTGTGATGACGTACGTTAGTGTTCGTTGCATCCGTTTATTTTGGAAGATTCATTGGTTCTAGTTACCAATTTTTTATTTATTTTATCATTTGTTTTGGCAACAAACATCATACATAATAAACATTTGGTAGGTAAAAATTGATTACAATAGTAGACCTAATAGTGCCTAAAATTAACATGCTGTTAAAACATATTTATTTCTTGTTCGGACATGATAAAAGTTAGTGTATACAGTAAAATAAACTTAAAATATATGATTAAAATTTCAGAGAGAAAATTTAAAATAAGAGGCTAAATATTCACTGCTAAGCTAAAATTTTGCATGATTATGTAATTCATGTTTCAGTAATTTATATACTATTCAGTTTTTTCTTAAATATTTTCAATGAAGTATGAAAAAAATCGATGTTAGTAAATACCCTATTGTAAGTGTTGGTGGATCGACAGAAGAATGAATTTCGAGTGTAATTCTTTTTGCGTCGCGGAGGAACAAACAGAGGTAAACTGCGAGAGGAGCGTACCGGTAGACGGGTTCGACCAGAAAAATATAAGCAACTAAGAAGTTCTGGTGAATCAATCATCGAGTTTAGTATTTTGAAGAGATAAGTCATATCAAACATTTTCCGCCTGTCCGAGAGAGTCAACAATTTATATCTGCTTAAGGATACTTTGTAGGGTTCATGGTAAAAAATATTGGTACGATAATTAAGTGACTTAATAAATTTCATTTGAATTCTTTCTATTTTATTTATGTGGAGTTTGTAAGAAGGGTTCCATACAGTACTACAGAAGTTCAATATAGAGTGTACAAACGAAAAGTAAAGATAATGATTTAACAACTTACTTTGGGTTCAGTACAATACACTTAAGTGGTCCTATAATAATTGATTTACTTATTCTTAAGATAAGATGTAGGTTAGCGATTTCGTAATCTTTTTATGTAGCTTCCACACTCCACGTGCCAATAGAACAGATCACCTAAATCAGGCTCTGTATTAGCTATAAAACCAAATAGTCAAATTAATATTAAAAAGATTATCAGCCATATCAAATAAAGTAAGGGTAAAGAACTACGAAATAAAACAATCCTAAAAAACCAATCACTTGTTTTAACCTATTCATTAAATCTCTAAGCATTTTCACGACCCGATAGTTTTGATAAATTATAATTGAAGTCAACCAATATTTATTTGCGAAAGTAAATATTTTGTCGTGAAAAATCCAAGTTGATTGTAATGAAAAATAATGTAAACAGTTATTTACATTCAAATTCTAAATGAAATAATAATGACTTGCATTTTAAATGATTGACGGCTAAACTGTGAGTGCATTGGTGAGCATCTAATTTTATTTACTCTCTCACTACAAAGCAGTATGAACTAATATTAATATAACAGTATGACATATATATTTTTAATGTGTGAATATAAATCTGCATTAAGGTATTTCTATACATTAGGGCTGCGCTACGTTGAGAGTAGCTACGCATCGCAGCACAATTGGCACCGACAAAATATTCAATTTGCGACACAGAAATGCTATCTGACGATTATTGGTACTGTATATCTGTCTGTTTACTTCATAATGAAACTGAGGGTTAATTTTTTTGAAATAAATTAAAAATCCGTAGTATTTTTCGTGGAACGTAATAATTGTTTTATTTAACGCCCTCTTTTTCCGTACAGGCATTTTCCCAAGTTAGCAATGTACTAAGTGCAGCAAATATTCGGGCCATCACAAAGCAGCTCGCAGCGATTTTCATTAAACATTAAGGCGGGGGAATGCAGGTCGTCGCGGCGTCTGTGTTGGAGATTTACGGCGCGGCCCGCGCGAGAATATTGAAAACCTAGAACACAGCCGACCACTAAATGCACGCTGAACTGTTTCACTGCCACCTAGTGCACTTATGAGGAGCTAACAAATTAACACCGTGTTACTGAATACCGTTCTATACATCACTGTTAGTAAATAATTTAATAATGCATTCTCAATTCGGTAGCTTCGTTTGAAATAGTAACAAAAAGAAAAGAAAGAAAACATTTTTTTTTTAATCATTTAAAAAAAATCTTATTTGTTTTAAACATACATGGATTATGGCCAGAGAAAAAAAGAACCTGGACAGCGCTGGTTTTCGGCTTACCGAGGGGCCACTGTTTGAGGAGCTAATAAATGAACATTGCGTGTTTTTTGCGGTCAATTTACATCCACCAAATTCATATTTTTTAACTTGACATATAAGTCTCTCATTAAGCAAGGTATTTTGTATGGAAGCTCTCTTCGTCAGAGCACTTTTAAGTTGAACATTGAATTAGGTTCAGCTCGTATTCGAAAACTTCGTTATATAATTGAAGAAAACTGTTGTAAACTATGTGTGATGTATAATTATCGGCAAAAAACACATTGGTTGTATGAGAACTTCCCTAAATATTTTTTTACTTTAATTTTATGATGTATTATTAATTTTAATGTTTAGCTACGCCTTTCCTGTTGCCGTTATTGATATCGATTAAAATCACATTAGTTTGCCCGTGGAGCGGTTATAACAATTATACATAGCTTGGAAATAGTTTAACTGTCTAGTGCTGACAGACAGACAGCAAAGATTTAGTAACAGGTTTCCATTTTCCCCCTTAGGGTATGGAACCCTAATAAATAACTTTATTATAAAAATGTCATGCCTCGTTTTAATTCTCCATTATATTAAGAGGCATCAATCAGGGGATAATGTATATCAGACGTCAATTTGGCCAAAATTAATAATGTACTTTGGAAAGACCGGGAAGATTGGTCGATTAGGGCGGTCCTTATTAGAATTTATAAAATGTAGCCTCGGAAAATGAGAAAAAAATATCGAAAAGATTTTAACTTTATATCGAAATGTCGAAAATAAGTCATCTACTTTTACACACGAAATTAAAAATCTCTTTTAAATAAGAAATAGTGTCACAAATGTTAACAATTCGATTATAGATACTACCTATATAATTTATGTCGATCAGTAAGTTTGCTTCAAGTTCCGTTCTTAATACATTTGATAGAGTTTTCATTTATGTGCTTAAAGTCGTTGTTTGTAAAGAGCTTTAAGTTAAAAAGCCCAATTACGCGCCTAAATCAACATAAAATAAAAAAATAATTTAACAATCCCCATACTGCAACCATATTTTATAAATTGTAAAATGTAGATACTGAAAACTCGTAAGTAGGTACCGAAGCCCATCGAGTTTAATTTTCTATGTTAACTTTTCTCGCCATAGCCCTATGCAAATACAGCTAATAAGTCACGAGCACACTTCCCAAATTCGAATTTAATGCAATAACGATTCTAGCCCCGTCCATATTTGCATAAAGACATAATTGATGGGTAAACTAATTTAATGTTACACAGCAATTATGCTAAGACGTTATGGTTTACAACCCCATAAAATGTAGTTCCGGTTCCGGAACTGCAATGCAAGTAATAAGCACTGCAATACTCCAGTCGTAAATTAGAATAAGCAGTTTTAAGCGACGAGGGAGCCAGTCTCCGGCTGACAAGCGATTCGTTTGCGTTTCGCCCTAGTGATGTGCTGGGATCGAACGAAATAAGCGTTCCTGAATTTAGCCAAAGCGCTCGAAGGGAAATGATTCCCGTCTATTTTCGTCAAATAGTATTTTTTTTATTAAAATAGAATACACATTTGTTAAAGTTTTTAGATTATTTTTTTTGATACAAAGTAGTCGAACTTCACAGGAAATCTGTCAATCGTTAATTTAGCTCTCTACAATCTTCTTTTAATTTTTTACAGCATTTCGAGGAGCTCAAACAGCAGCGTTTTGGATTTCTCATCCATATGGTGTTTTAATTATTGCGTTTTTTACAAATACTTAAAAAAGAAATTTATTTTGATTGGGTTTAATTTAATTTCGAACAATTTGAATGTGTTGCAGACATGTGATGAAGAGTTAATTTTGATAAGAAAATATAGATTGAAATGTATATTTTAGTCATATTCCTTTTTTGTTTTCTAAATTTAAATTTTTAACTGGTTTGCGAAAATATGTAAGGTACATTTTAGATGATTTCCTTAGCCACCTTTCTTAGTACAGTAAAAACCAACATCACTATTTGACACTCGCAACGATGCAATCTTAATAAGGCGCTAATTTGGCGGAACGCCGATTGCGTACGAAAAAAGCTCGCCGTATATTTGAAAACATAAACAATCCCGCAACAACGATGGCGGGAGTCGTAAAAATGGAACTCGAGAGAAACTTAACAGGAAACTTTTATTAAAATAACAACATTAAGCCGTTAATTTGTTTGTAAAACTGCGCAGACGGTAAAAATTACTTATTCAGGGCTGTGCGACCGAGAGGGCGGCGCCTTAGCGAGTACTGCTCCTCGCGCTTCTATATAATTCAGACCGCCTGACTCTGGAGTCAGGACTCTGACTTCAAGTAACAGACGTCGAACCATATTTGACACTCTCCTGACTGTATTATTTGGCACTTCGAAATCGGAGATGCAGAGACTCGATATTACATTGGCTTTGTTAATTTGAAACGGAAACACTTTGATTGCATTTTCATTGATTTGACTGAGTGCCTTGAGTGTTTAAATTGAAGTATAAAAATTCCTAAATAAGATTGCGACTTGCGAGTAAGAATGTCAAAGTCAAAGTCAAAGTAATTTCATTTATTCATGTAGTTTACAAGTAACACTTATGCATCTTCAGAATGAATACAAACCAAAATTGAAGCTATAGCCGGTTCGGAACCTAATCCTTCCTAATGCATTAACTTTGACTGGATGTTCCATTTGTTCATTGTTAGCTGCGATTTTGTTACGTTATTAAAGTAGTAGCTATCAAATTTCTTTCAGATTCACGTATAAGTTTTGACAGCAAACGAGATATATAACACACAAACAAACTTTCACATCTAAAAATAGGACGCAGACATAAAATTAACCAACCGATCTTTTCATCTCAAATATATTTGTGTACTACTAAAGAAAACGTTAGGATTCAAAACTATTTTAGGCATCATTAGTCTGAAAAAAAGTAGATTACTTGGGAATGCCGTCAGTTAGGTATTAAATGGATAAGTGCTATGCAAAGCTAAGTGGATTTTTAAGGTCTTGTTTTGTATTAAACGCAAATCTATTAGGAAACGAAATACCACTCACCGACTGGCTGATTGATTACGAAAAAACATACAGCACGTACAAACTTTAAATGTGACAGGTAGAATACTGAGGGGAAAACTGGGTTTGAAAGTCTATTTAAAAGTCCTATGTTTAGAAAAAAACTTGAAATTTCAATGTATCCTCTGTAGATGGTGAAATAGGTATATAAATATAATGTATTTATGAATACACCTTTACACCATCTTTCACTTTTATCTATGAACCTTTACTTTAGAATTAAACTCTCTTTGGGGTTAAAACAAAGGATGGTAGTTTTGAATCATACGAAATGGCGGGCGGCCATTAGTAATTGATAAAGGTAATCCGCGACATATTTTTCCTTTAAATGTGAAAATTAGTTTACTTGTTTTTTTCTTATGAAATTGATCATATATTATATAATGCTGCTGCACTGGTACCTATTATCAAAACTTTTTAAGTCTGGAAATAACTTTTTTCGCAATGAAGAACTCCCACATCGGCAAAGCTGAATCCATAAGCTAGTATTTCCTTAAATTTGGAACTACAGCAATGAAAAGACGCCTTTAGCGGCAAAGTTGCTAAGTTATTTTTAGATTAACGATCGCTGTGTAATTTCTTTGTCGGTATCAGCCGGCTCCTAGGCAGTACTAGCAATTAGGTAATGATAGTTAAAAATTAAATTCAAATTACGAGTAATTGGTTTGACTTTCAATGTTTTCAAAAGACTTCACATGTTTTTACTATTAGTAGAAATATATGACCAGCACTAAATTATGCAAAACTTTACGTAATGTTAAATTTTTTGCGACTTAAGATATTGTTGAAATTATTATCATTATATTATATAGCCCCCTCATTCGATGTTAAACACCGCTCGAGAAATAATAAATCTTATCTTATTCTTATATATAAAAATGAATAGCTGTTCGTTAGTCTCGTTAAAACTCAACAACGGCTAGACCGATTTGCCTGATGTTGGTTTTGAAATAATTGTGAAAGGCCAGGAAAGGCTTATAAGGCTCAAAAATATAGAAAAATTGGCGTAACTACGTTCGCCGGGACGGCTAGTATATAATAAAAATGAATCGATGTTCGTTAGTCTTGCTAAAACTCGACAATGGCTGGACTGATTTGGCTAATGTTGGTTTTGAAATGATTGTGGAGGTCCAGGGAAGGTTTAAAAGGTTAGAAATTGTGGAAAAAAATAGGCGTTACGACGTACAAATGGGGCGTTTCCTTGTTCAATGAGTACCAAAAGATGAGAAATTCGGAGCGTTAATTCAGAACATCCAGACTCTAGTCAATTTATAAAAGTTCGTTTCCTAAACTTACCTAACTAAGAATTAGATCCAACCAACCAACGAGCCTTAATTACTGCACCATCGGAGTCGTAAAACTGAGATGAAGTGAAAAATTCACTTTTTAGGGTTCCGTAGCTGGATGTATTTGTTATTTCTGTCTGTCCGTCCGTTTGTTCCAGCCACTTTTTTCCGAAACAATTAAAACTTAGTATGTAGCTAAATGTATTCTGTAAACTGCATTAAAGCTTTTTCGTGTGGTTATCTATGGATAGGTCTTCAAAAATGATATTGAGGTTTCTAATATCTTTTTTTTTTCTAAATTGATTAGTTTGTGCAAGGGAAACTTCCAAATTGGTAAACTGTATGCCCTCCCTGTAACAATTAAAATAAGCGAATGATAAAACTCAAAAATATATATAATTAACATAAACTTCCACCGAAAGTTGGTTTACTCAAAGATTTGGTAAGTATTTTTTTTAATACGTCATAAACCGTTAACCACTTTTATTTTACCTTTGATGCAGTCAACTTTAATATAACTTTTATATTATGGTACTTGCTGCAACGAAACCCTTCTTGGGCAAGTCCGACTAGCAAATAACTGTATCTAACAGAAGAATAACGAATATAATGATTTCATTCTGGAATAACCAAATTTTTTTACACATAAAAGTAGTAAAAACGAATATACCAAATAGTTACTCTGCCAAAACTACTATGTTTGATTTTGATTCCCTTTCAGACGTGGATTTAATAGAAATAACCCCAAACAAATTCCATAACAAGAAAATAACTTCGACTTTTATCAGAGAAACGTGATTGATTGATATTTTTGTGAAAACTTTTTTTCAATAATTAAGAATAAAGTTAGAGTTAATTATAAATACGTCGTTAAAACCGAATACGATGACAAAATATGTCAATTTATTTTCACACGTTTTATTTGACAAATGTTGTTAAAGAAAACGTGTAAAAATAAATTGGCAGCAGGCAGTTTTGCGCTGTTGGTATGTGACGAGAAACATTGTTTAAGTTCCAGTCTAACTTACTTTGTTTTCCTAACAAGTGACATTGATTAAGTGTCAATAAAACGGTTAATGAAAGGATAAGGAAACTTTTAAAGCGAGGATCGTAAAGTTAAGTTACTGTACTTGCAACTTTTATTGTTTTTACCTTTTTAACCAACTTCAAACAAAGGAGGTTTCTCAATCCGAACACACACATGCCTATATATTTACTAGCGTCTCGCCGCGGCTTCGCACGCGTATGCGTGTGTTTAGTAGTTAGTATTAACTATCCTCATTTTTCACATGTTTTCTATTTAATTCAGTCAAAGAAGCTAAAACCATTATGGATAACAAAAAAGTCGTAGTTTATTCAACCGGATTATTCTATTTCTGTTTTTTTTTTTAATTTAATAACTGAACACATTTATAAGGTGCATTAAAAGTAAGCTGGTGCATCTACTGTTTGAAATTAAATTCCTGTTAAATTAACTAAATAAGTACTTAATATTTCTAACGTGCGTTCCTTTACTGCAAAAGCATCAGTGTGCAGTTTGTACCGAGTTATAAATGCATCGAAAGATCTATTCAATTCATTAGAGTTCATCTTAATTGAGCCTGTCACAGCTAATAGGTTCTCATAGGAAGTTCACTCTCGCAAAGTGGAGAAGGATGGGTTCGTTCCGGCGCCGATGTGCTAGAAATGAAATTAATGCATTCCTCTGGAGAAATAATATGTCATTAGTTTCGCTCGGCGGACCCTGGAGACTAAGCAAGACGTTGTTTACTGAGCGGTGAAGATACTGGTCGGAGCGAAGAGTTTTATGGAAATAGTTTCATTGTTTACTGGATAACTATGATTTGTTGCTATTTTAAAGTCATTGATTTTTAACAAAATTGCAATAAACGAATCAGTGTCTAAAGGTTTGTAGTAAAATTAAGTAGTCAGTTATTTTATTACTTTGTCAGTTTCATTCATTATAGTAATAAACCATTTTTTCGTGTATAATTATTAAATTTATTATATGATTCATTGATATATATTCTATGCAGGGCATTAAGTACTTACAGAATAATAGCAGTAATTATTTTATCTAGTACGTACGTAGGTACATATCTATAAGCTAGCAACAAAAATGAGTAGTCGACACAAAACCTTAATATAAGTATTATTCTTAATTTTCTCTCGGTTTTAAATAATTTCGTTCGGAAACCACGAGAGTGAAATATTCGATAAACATATGAAATAATTTGGCAACCCACACTTTATTGTGCATTTCGTCGAAGTAAGTATTTGTTTAGGTGTATGCGAAAGTTAAAAAAAATCTATCCAGTACCTATGTAATTAGTAAAGGATTCGGATCAAAGACTATTTATTGCGCAAAGAACGGTTATCCAACACTCATTTCGTCTGCTTGTCTTAGCTATCAAACAAAAAAAATATTGAATACATAATATCTTAAAGCAAATATCCTATTCTTATAAAAAAGATTACACGGGTATTGTGTGGCCACCGCACCCTGCCTTCATATTGCCACTTGTTTTATCTGTGAAAACACATTTGAATCATTCATAAAAAGGTCTCCTTCTTTGTGTGAGATTCAAATCTCCTTTTTTATAATATTGTCTCAGAGGCGAGCGATAGTTAGTGGATGTATATGTCCTTATTTTATCTAAACCGTATTCTATGCCCCTCGCATAAATCGGGGCTAAGGCACACATTGCGTGAACATTTTCTTATTTTCTCTGTAAACGTGCCAAGAACTGTAAATACGGATGTATTCGCTTGGTCGGAAAAATAAATATATTTATCATAGTATTTTTCTTATATTAAGAACGTTGTTGTAATAAAGTAGTCTGAATTGCATCTGCAAGTACTTACAGTTCTAGGAATTTATTTAAAGAAAAATAATTTATATCAGAGGGAATAGTGATTAGTTCTTATTATAATAATGATACTTTTCCTTCAGTTAGTAAAACGTGCAGGAATGAACCGCTGATGAGTGAAAATTTAATTTTGCTATATAGGTATATTTGTTATTTAAGTGACTAAATGGCATTTAGCACCAGTCAGCCATAAGGCAACGCAGATTTTTTAGCACAAGTAGAAAAAAAATAAAGTAGCAAATAAATACTTAACTAATATATTTGCTCTTTCAACTTAATTGCTGAAATGATTACGACTGCACTAAAATTTATATATTTTTTCAGTTTATCAGGAAGATGTGAAAAGTTTACTAGTATGATATGTAAATCTATTGTCAGGAGTATGTACTAAAGTTAATAAAATAATATCGAGGTGCAAAGCTCGCCCAGACAGCTAGTAAAGAATAAAAAGTAGTCGCGCTGTGACAACAGCTTTTTCATCATTTTTATGACTCTTAAATTAATAGAGGTTTCCATTATGTTTCTTTTAGTATTACACCACTAGCCGGTTAAGTTTAAACCGACCAATCGGACCGTAGATATTGTGTAACGTCTGGCGCATATTCGAGCCAAAAAAAGAATTAACGAACTAGAAAATAATAAATAAAGTGGAGCGTCTACGAAGCAAGGTAGTGCTTTTTGGAAATCGTGTTTCGCTTGTAGAACACGGGGGTAGATTGGAAAATTGGCCCAATGCCATTGCAGTAAAAGTGGAAATAAATCGACTAGGACGCATTTGCTGGGAATGACCCAGATCAAAAAATAACATTTTCACTGCACTTCGTACTAAGGCTTGACTAAGGGTTCCATAAACGTAAATTATGATACTCTGAGCGTATGTATAACAAGTTCTGCCCGTTCGTGCTTGCCATATTTCACTGGAATCTGTTTACGGTTTCAGCATCGAACGCGGTTTGGTAAACTATTAATACTTGTCTAACTTGCATGTACACAACAGAGTTAAATTTTGTATGAAGAGGTAGCCGTAACAGGCGCATATTCTAATTGAATGTGCTGTGAGTGTAAACTACTTCATATTTTTAAAGGAGAAAATGAACGAATTCCCCTCGAGTTCTCAAAGATGCCGTCATTAGATCCTGATAATTAGATACTTGTAATGCCACCATAGTACGAGTATCTATACAAACATTTCTTTCTCAACAAGAAAAATAAATTAAATCGGTTCATAAGTGCCGAACTTAGTAATTAGTAATTGACGACCTACGTAGCCGAGAGGCGAACATGCCGGACTTAGCGTCGCGCTACATCTGAGGTCCCGGGTTCGATCCCCGGTCGGGTCAATATGGGAAACGAAGTTTTCTGTATTGTCTCGGGTCTGGGTGTTGTGGTAGCGTCGTTGTTTCTGATATCTGTAACACAAGTGCTTTAGCTACTTACCACAGAATCAGAGGAATGTGTGTGATGTCTAATATTTATTATTTATTTATTTAAATAGCACAAATAATCTATACTACCCCCTCGTAATCATATAAGGTATAATAACACTGTCATAGTAAGTACTTGTGAGTATTCTTCAGGGCGAATACCAAATAACTTAGACCTAACACCGCCTGTTTCGCATATTGCGCGTCCGAATAATACAGATCACACATTTTATTGTTTCTCTAGGCCTCCGGCAGTGTTTAGGCGTCTTTACGATACCCAGCAATTCTTCTAATCCATTAGGCCGTCTGATGTTCAACTTTTATGCGGATCCTACCACCGAATGTCTCGCGAAAAACGAGTAACATCGCTCAAATTATTTTCAGTGAACCTTTTACGATAGTCGTATCTTTTTAGAGACGCATTATGTGTAGATATGTGCACATAATGTTTAGGTGTACTACGGTGTACGAGGGAAGTGTCTATAAATCGAATTCGTGCGTCGAATTGTATGTGCGGTGGCGGGGGCATTTTGGACTCGTTTAACGTTCAATAAAGTGTTTAAGTTGTCGTGTTTCATCTTATAACGTCAATATCGCGGTAAATGATTTAGTGGTGTCGAAGAATATTTATTACCTATCATTAAATAGGAAAGAATACGCTATCAAGGTTGAATTCGTAGCTTTCTCCATCTAAACTAGAAGTAGCTTTATTAAACATTTTTAAATCGATAATAATTGGTTGCTGGTTTTTACCGATGAAAAATTTAATATGTTATTTAATATTAAATGTATGGGATTGTGTGTGAAGTGTAAGAAAAGCTCGGTAAATTCGTTTTATTAGGTGAACTTAAGTGTTTATTTATTAAGATAATGGATACTAAAATTATAAAGAGAAATAATTTGATCAATTTTTGCAATTAATAGGTTTCAAAACTATCGAACCGATTTGAAAAATGTTTTTGCTGTTTGGAAGCTACCCAATAAACGAATACTAAAGGATAAAATTTTTATCCCTATTGAAAAATGGGATACTCCAGTAATGGCACCCAAGCTTTAAAACTAGCTACCCATGCAAAACCACAGCGGACACGCTAGTAAAGATAGATGTTCTGGATGTGGTTATAATTATTAAGTCTTAGATATAATTATTTTATTCTTTAAAGTAAAAAACTGTAGATATTTAGTTTTTGACATCTGTAAGTCCAAGGCAAGCTGAAAAACCTACTTAAAAAAATATTCCCAAAAATTATAAGTATGAATCTTATGATTCAGTCATTAATTTACGTGTAGCTTTCCTAATCAGGAATTCTTCATTGTTTTACAATATAGCCATTATGTTGTGAACAACCAAAGCCACATTTTTTTATCTGCGATTCCTTATTTCTAAATTGGTTTTACATTTAGGTACCTTAGATATAAAATATTTTTACCTAAGTACACTATTTTCTTTCAAGTTTCTTTTTCTATCATTTATCATATATTTCAGATGCCTCTTCAACTCTTGCATTGTTTAAAATCTAAATATATTACCTACGCCCAAATAATAAATTACGTCTTCCGCACCGTCGTTAAAAACATGTTTAAGCGTAACCCCACACTAGCGTTCTTTGAGCGTCGACGCCCACGCAACGCCGACGCGACGTCGACGAAACGTCGACGCGGCGCCGACGCAACGCTTGCGCAGCGGCGCGGTCGAAATGACGAACGCCAGGTCTGCGCTCCACAGGCGCCGCGCCGGCCCGACGCCTGCCGCAGCGTTTATTTTGACAACAGTACAATGATCAACTCAATTGTTTCGGCCCGCCCGTGTTTTAGAATCAGTAGGTAGAAGACTTTTTAGCTGATAGCAAATATGGATGTAGCTTAAAATACTAGCTCATATTGCCGAAGAAACCCATTTTCAATTAAGTACTTTTAGTTTTCGAGAAAATAAATACTAAAGTTGCCTTTTCGTGCCATGTGTCACATAGGTAAAATATATTTTTTCCTTTACAAGTTGAAAGCATTAATTTATCACTGCAATATAAAACATTATATTGTGCGTTATTCAAATCTTACATTTCCATTTTCGAAATAACTGTACATGACGTCAGCGCGGCGCGACGCTCGAACGCGATGTGCAGAGGACGCCCAGCGCAAGCGCCGCTCAAACGCCGCGCCGACGCTGGGCGGGCGCCGCGTCGACGCTGAGCGGGCGCCGCGTCGACGCAACGCCCAAACAACGTCGGCGCGGCGAGACGCTGACGCTCGAAAGACGCTAGTGTGGGGTCCCTCTTCGCTGCGCAAGCGTTGCGTCGGCGTTGCGTCGACGTCGCGTCGGCGTTGCGTCGACGCCGCGTCGGCGTTGCGTGGGCGTCGACGCTCAAAGAACGCTAGTGTGGGGTTACGCTTAATGTTTTAAATAATTCGTAGCTCGTGATCGAGAACTAGAAGTAAGATAGACAAATTACGAGTGAATCATAACTTAATGCGGGTCACGGTACTGTAGCGCCTCTATGTCTGGGTTGCGGGACCGTTGTGGCTTCTCTTCTATTGTGTTGCAATTAACTAACTCAAAATTGTCTAAATTACCATTGCTAAACGTATTTGTTGGAAGAGCAGCACGCGCGATACCTGCAAAAACATTGTAGGGTAACAATACCTTACCTGCTACCCGCTACATTCTAAATATTTTATGTTCGCTAAAAGTATTCGTAGATGTCGCGTAATGTTTGAGTAAATCAAACTATTGAAAAGTTCTAGAGACATTATAAAAATCCGAACAAATTATTTTTTAATTAGATAATAGTGCTGACATTTCTGTCCATTCTTATTTTATGAATGTAGCGGTAATGCAGTATTGGATTCCGTATTTTTAAAACAAGAATTAGTACAAGCTTTTTATTTATTATTAGGTACATGATAGGTTAACAGCTGCACTCAAACATCGTGGGTATTTTCTTTCTCAACTGAAGACAAATTGCTAATTATGAAGTGTGATGATACATCTAACCTGTAGTCATAGCTGGGCATTAACTCGGTAATCCGTTAATCGTTAATTAACGAAGTTAACATTTTGAGTAACGGATTAACTTTTAGGTTAACTTTAAAAACTGTTAACGGACTCATTAACTTCCGTTAATAATCCAGAAGTCCGTTAATCGTTAATCCAATGCCCAATTTTCACCGCAAGCTGCGATTAGATTTCAAGTCAAGTCAGTTCATTTATTTATGTAGGGTACAAGTAACGCTTATGCATCGTCAAAACCAAAATTGAAGCTACAGCCGGTTCGGAACCTAATTCTACCGAGAAGAATCCGACAAGAAAGTCAGTAGTTATCCTTATCTTTACAAAATTTCGAGCTAGAGAACTTAAAACTATGGTGTGTAAGCGAGCAGACAATTATGTCCATATATGCTTATAGTTAAAATATTCATCAAGTTTGTAGTATCCTTTTGGCATTAAACATGATTTAATATGAACCTTAAATCTATGCATGGGTAAGTCAATTATACATTGCGTTAACTTGTTGAATATTTTGATACGTAATCTCACGAATGTTCTACTGGTTTTACGAAGCCTATGGTTTGAAATAGCGAGCTTATGTTTATTTCTTGTATTGAAACTATGTATATAGCATTTCTTATAGAACAAATGAAAATTTTTACGTACATACATAATGCAGTCAAAGATGAATTGGGAAGCTACGGTTAAAATATTAAAATCTTTAAATAATTCTTTAAGTTAATCACGATCTAAGGCTGTATAATGATCGAATTACTCTCTTCTATAATACAGATATGGTTTGTATGTCAGAAGCTGAGCCCCACAGCAATAGACCGTAGACCGTATGACATTAAACTCCCCCCCCCTTCCCCGCCAATATGCGTTACGTAATACTTGAACGCTCCCTAAATGACTGTCAGGGAACATTTGCGTGTTCATAACGAAGTGTGTAGGTAAATTAAAAAAGTGTACTTTGCAGTGCAGTAATCAAGACCCCTCATGGAAGACATGGAATAGGATTCCAGGTCCTTGTGAAAATCCATGACCATTTAAACTTAAAACTTAGGTCATTCCACCTGGAACCATTTTGATTACCAATTAACGGAGTAACGATTAACGTTAACTTGCGTTAATTCTTCAGAAATGTAACGCTTTAACGTTTAACGAAGCTAACTTTTTTATTAGCGGATTAACGATTAACGAAGTTAACTGTTTGATTAACAGTGCCCAGCTATGCCTGTAGTATAAATTTCGGAGTGAGTTGTCCTTTAGAAACGATGTATAGAACATAATTATATAGACTAGAACGAATTAACCGAACACTCTGACCTCGAATCCACGGCCCCTGTTTTGGACATTAATTTCGTAATAGAAAATATTATGCAAGAATTTTAATTATTGATTAAAATATTTCACAGTACTGCTAAACGAATGTGGAGTACTATTTAAAAAAAAAATTCCATGCCAGAGTTATAATGGCTCAATGTTATAAGTTACACAAGGAGACACGATGTGACAAGTGACGTCATGTGGTCACGAGCGACATACAATTTCCATTGGGAAATCTGTTTTCATGAGTGAGACCGCGCGACCGATCTCGAAAATTTCTGAGATATTCCCCACACACTGATTCCCTATTCTATATAAAAATATAAACCACTAAATACTACGCGAATATCGCATGTTGGATTTATTGTAGGTGAATCGACATGTTAACACTTGTGTATTTAGCATACTCCACTCCACTCCATGTTCCACTGCTACGCAACAACGCACCACTTACTTGTACCTACGCAAGCAGTTAATTCTATCTGACCTAAACTCAGAGAGGATTTAAATTAAAGAAATAGACACTACGTCTCCTCATGGAATACTTTTTGAAATTTGTATTCCGTTAAAAGGTCTATGAAGTACACATATGCAACTAAAAATATCGCGGATACAAAAAAGACGGAACTGCTTGAGATCGGTAGTGAGTACAACTTATTTTCTAAGCGCTTGTTGAGTGAAGTGTAAAGCACTCCGCAGTCAAGTGGTACCCAACACCAAGGACGACGTAACTGAATACAAAATCATTCCTGTTTTGTCACCAAACTGTTAGTCGAATTTAGACTGAATAGTTTATGTTTTATTTCATACTTAATTTGCCAGCGATTCAAAGTTTTTTCTATATTAAGTAATAGATGTCATATCCTTATTAGTCCGGTTTTAAAAAAACCCTTTTAGAGATTTATATAAAAGGTATTTATTTTAGAACGAGAGCAGGACAAGGCAACTTATTAAAATCAGTCTTATTATATAGGTAAATATTAAAATTCAAAACCACGATTGGCCTGAAAGTGGTCCAACCATCTTTTGTACCTTACTACTATCATCTTCTTTGGCCTAAAAATAAAAAAAAATATAGAGCGAACAAACTAATTGAACATTTCCAACCCGATTAACAGTAGCCATTTTACAATGCATTTTTGAAAGAATAAATAAATAGCTTATATGTTTTGTTTTTAGGTTTGCTGTATAATAGTTTTATATAAAACGTAATTTAAAAAAAAACAATTAGGTATCCTTGGATACTAAGACAAAGCTACATTAATTGATAAAGGGGGCGGCATAACTGCAAACCTTGACCAGATTGAGTAAGAGTAACATGGCTTTGGGTTACACATCCATACTAATATTATAAATGCGAAAGTAACTCTGTCTGTCTGTCTGTCTGTTACGCTTTCCTGCTTAAACCTCTCAACCGATTTTGATGAAATTTGGTATAGGTATACGTTAAATCTCAAGAACGGACATAGGCTTCTTTTTTATTAGAAAATAAGGTGGGGATGGGGGTAATACCACCTTTGAAATTTTATATGGAAAAATGTTTATTTTTGAAGTTAGAGATATGAAATTTGGCACAAATATAACTTAAAACTTGGATTAAAATATAGACTACTTTTTGTTTCAAATATTAGGGGAGAAAGGGGTAAAACCGACCATGAAAGGATGTAGTCCACGCGAACGAAGTCGCGGGCACAGCAAGTCTTATATAATTCAGTACCTAAACGACTCCTCTTGCTCTACTCATGGTTTGTTGGCTTTATTTTAGACTAGCTTTCCGCCCGCGACTTCGCTTGCGTGGAATTCGGTTATATTGCGGTACTAGCTGTTGCCCGCGACTTCGCCCGCGTTATTTCGGGATAAAAAGTATCCTATATGTTAATCTAGTATGTCATCTGTCTTCCTACCAAATTGTATCCAAATCCGTTCTGTAGTTTTTGCGTGAAAGAGTAACAAACATCCATACATCCATACTTACAAACTTTCGCCTTTATAATAGTAGTAGGATAAAGCACAACTATAAGAAAACTTCTCATTTCACGGAAAAATCTAAGAAGCGAGATGTAACGCTGGATACGATTAGTTGTTAAACAAAAACTGAATGGTACACTACATATATTATATAAGTAGATGTAAAAAAACAGTTTAGACGATAAAACAAATTGTACGTCATCACTTCTCATTTTCGGGGATTCATTATCGTATCATTTAGCTTCAAAATTTACAAGTTTTTATTCGTTTGTAATATTTTACCTTGATTTAAACGACACACAGCGCCATCTCCAATCCATCCATCAAGCAAACTATATTTTGGTTTTCCCTCGGGAATATCATTTTTTTCCGGGATAATAAGTACCCTATTATTTAATCCGGACTTCTTTCTTTACGTCTGCAAAATTTCAAAGCAATCGGTTCTGTAGTTACGGCGTGAAAGCGGAACAAACAAACAAAATCACTTTCTGATTTATAATATTATAGTAATAATAAGGATAATTTAAATCACTTTTTACTTTAACTAGACTATAAAATAGTACTGATATATTTCCGGTCGGTTCCAGGCAGCGATAATATTTTTTTGCGATACATCAGTATTGTAGTATGCTGATGTTTCACAAAAAAAATATTTTTTTACTAAAAACAAAATGGAGAGGGCTTGAAACATTTTCGTTTGACCCTGGCTGCAAAAACCCAAGCTACGCCACTGACTGTTTCACAAAAACATCTCTAATTTAAAAGTTGCTTCTAGTACATAGGTTCAACTTCCATGCTCAACACCTAAACACATGCATATTGCGTATACACCAGTACTTAGACGAACGTTATGCAAATGCTAAGATTAATGGGCGTAGATGACTCGAAAGAGATAGTAAGTACTTTTATACAACGTTCCAAGCAAGTACTAGTGTTTATGCTTTGCTCGTTAAATAGCGACTAGTGTTAGAACGAGTTGTGATGTAACGAAATTTTTATAATTGAGGTTTTTGTTTCATTCTTTACCTAGTTTAAAATAGTGTTGAGGAATAGTACCTAGTCAGTGAAAGCCCAATTGTAAACTTAATCGCATAAATCATCATTACATCAATTTAGGTTGAACAAAAATGTCTTAGACACTGTGATTGTTAGCAACCGAAAGAGATGCGTAAGCAATGATTTTTAGAATTTAGATTATTAATTTATAAGCAACTAGCTGTGCCTGCGACTTCGTTCGCGTGGACTACATCCTTTCATGGTCGGTTTTACCCCTTTCTCCCCTAATATTCGAAACAAAAAGTAGTCTATATTTTAATCCAAGTTTCTAGCTATATTTGTATCAAATTTCATATCTCTAACTTCAAAAACAAACATTTTTCCATATTAACTTTCAAAGGTGGTATTACCCCCATCCCACCTTATTTTCTAATAAAAAGAAGCCTGTGTCCGTTCTTGAGATTCAACGTATACCTATACCAAATTTCATCAAAATCCGTTCCGCCGTTTAGGCGTGAAAGAGTAACAGATGGACAGACAGACAGACAGACAGAGTTACTTTCGCATTTATAATATTAGTATGGATTAAAATCCGGTGGAAAATAGTGCGACATTTATTGAGAAGAGAAGATAGTTACTGATTCAATTGTAAAAGTAAAAGTATCAAAGACAAACTAGTAAAAAAGGTTATATTACACGTGCGTTCTGCACAATGATTAAGAAATAAAGTTTAAACAAACCGCTTTTAAATTACTTTATCCGCATAAGTTACTCAAGATCAAAAAAACTCAAATATTTCTTTATTCAAGTAGCTTACATGTAACACTTTTGAATCGTCATTGAATACAATGCAAAGTGATTTTACTTCCGGTTCGGAACCTATATCTACCGAGAAGACACCGGTAAGAAACTCAGCAGATAAGTTACAGTAGCAGTATCTAACTTATAGCTATGTGTAGAACACTTTGGACCAAGTCATATAGTTTTATTTTGGTGAGTGAAAAAAGCATGAAGGCTTATTTTATTTTAAGAGGTAAGCTGGAGCAGACCAGTCCCCAAACTACTACTATAGACAAATCATATTAACAAACACACATCGATTAATCTTATAGCACCCCGATTCGGCTGTTTGCTATTTTATTTTAGAAACGTATTCTTCATACCATATAATATGTATATATATAATAAAAAGTTCCTTATTAGGTAAATTCATTTGTTTTATATAAAGGTATTATTAAAGGTAGCTTCATTTGTTTTATACAGAGACTGACTATTCATAAGTATTACTCATGTAATCTATATGAATAAAAAAATATTGACTTTGACTTTTTTTACTTATATGTTAACCTAGTATTTCAATTATCTTGCTACTTATTTAAATATACCTATCCAAAATGTGTTGGGTGCGTTTCAAATAACAATTAAAACATCAATCTACTTAGCTATCTTTCATAATATAATTAATATTAATAAGTGTTCCCGAAAATAAAAAGGTTTTTATTTGACCAGCGTCATTTTTCTTCAAATTTTTTTCTTACTCCAACGTAAAAAATATTATGGCGCCTTATATCAGTTACTAATTTTTGATGTAATATTCATATAGTGATATCTCAATACAACCGCAGCAGGGAATCACGTAAATGAACGGGCCTGTAATTTTGCACTCCCCATTCTGAGTCGTCCTGTGACGTCAGCAGGCGTAACTTAACCCAGCTTATGTCGCATCGATTCCCCTGAGCCAGCTGATTACCGGCATGTGGTCTCGTCACCCGACGCCTGCTATCTTATCGCGAGAGGTACATCGCAATTACCCTTCCCTAAGCTTGCTGAATAAGCAACGCCGCGAACCTGACGGGGTCTAGACGACCCAATAATAACTCAACGCAATCCGCTGCCTATTTGTTCTTAAAAACTGTTCTATTTTAAATATTGATTAAATAAATCTAATTTTAACACATATTTAAAAATAGTCTTTTAGTAAACCAAATTATACCAGGTTCCAATATTTTACGATTCGTAATGTGTCAAAAATGACGTAGCGTGTTTCTCCAACCGACTACGAGTCGTTAATATCTTACAATACCAGCTGTCATCAGTCGTCCGTTGGTAGTTTTTAGCTTACACCTCGTATAATTTACTATCCGTAACTAGCCGTATTAGAGCCTGCAGTGTCTTAGACTTTGAACAGAGTGTATGTTGTTCCCACAGAATTCCACACTACGGGGACAATAAAAGTAAGTGAATGTGAAAACGAGCAATGCACTTAATTCGTTGGGTATTTGTAAAGTTGATTAATAAATAAAGAAGCATAAAACAGTTGTGAAGCATACGTTGGTGACAATAGAAGGTAATATTAGGGTATTTGAAAGTTTGTAAACATGCTTTTTAAACTTGGTTAATTTTAGTCTATGACATGACTTACATTATTTAGATGAATGGAAAAGAAAGCTACTACTTACATCTTATTTGTTAGCGGTAAACTAAACATTTCAACCTTTTAAAATCGGCGGGGTTTCTGAGACCCCACTAAGCACATGAAGGTTATGGATATACCAGTCCTTGGTTTATTTGGAGTCAAGGCTTAACCACAGCCAAAGGTCAAAGGTTTCGGGTCCGACGCGACGGAAACGGGAAACTTTATTGTGGGATCCACACTTGACATTCATGAGAGTTGCGAAAAATTTACGTGTGAGTTATAAGTGTCATTGAACGTTGTTTTAGTACCTGAGACTTCAGGGGGTAATATTAAAAAGCTTTTTCGATGAGAATATGTAAAATGTACAGCCGCCGTCAGATATATCGGAGCAGACAAAGTGACCAAATACTTCTGAACAGTTAAAATGGCAAAAAGTTCCATACACCACAAGTTACCATTAATATCTGAACATTAATTACTTCAATAATATCTGAGCAGATGCTAGTCAATAATTTCTATACACACAACTTACCAATAATATCTGAACACTTATCTATACAGATAGACACATGACGTGGGTGACACATATTGACGTTATGAGTGTTCAGATGTTATTGGCATCTGCTCAGATATTATTGAAGTAATGACTGTTCAGATATTAATGGTAACGTGTGGTGTATGGATTTTTTTTACATTTTAACTGTTCAGAAGTATTTGGTCATTTTGTCTGCTCCGATATATCTGACGGCGACTGTACTTTAAAATTTTTCTTTTATTCGGAGGGTATGTTGTTTTTTGTATTGGACAATATCATACACTGATTGTGTGGTACGGAGTTAAAGCACTTGTGTTACTGAAACAACGGCAGTAACATCAAAATAGGTAAGCATTTAATTTTTTTATCAGTAATTAAATAGTCTTGATTTTTTATAAGAAGTACAAACCGAAATGACTTGAACTCTTTCGAATAAGCCAGTTTATACTTACACAATGTCTTATTTATGATAATTTTTAGTATGTTCAAAAGTATAGCTAATGAAAAATATTTACGTTGGAATAATAGTGCGCATCTCATAACCACGTCACGTTCTTGAGATTATCACTTAGGTACAATATCAATTACACACAACGATAGTCATAATTTCCAGTCAATTATGCGTGTTAGTGGTAAATTCCTGGGCAAATTGTACATTGCCCGAACCCACAGAATTAATTATTGGAAATAGTTCACTTGATGTTGTATTTAGTCATGTGACTTGACGATTTACGATGTGAAGGCGACAATAGGCAAAGAGCCTGTTGGAAATTGCTTTCGTCATCTGATGACTTCATCAAGTTAGTTATGTTCATTAGTTCTCCATGCGTGTGTAATTAAGAGCAGTATTATTTACTCAATCTATTATACTTAGTTGAAAACAGAAAGAAAATAGTTTGTTCAATATATTTGTAGCTTTCGGACGGAGAAGTGAGGTCAAATTAAAAAAAAATCTAAACTTCAATGTTTGCTATCGTTGCATTACCACAGCGTTCATCTTAACAAAGGCACTTAAGCACGGGGCTCAATAGGCAGGTAATTTATAGTTTTCAGACCAAAAAATTGAAGCCGTGGGAAGTAGGTAGCTATCTATTATATGAAAATGAATCACAAAATGTGTTGGTAATCGCATAACTCAACAACGCCTGGACCAATTTGGCCAATTATTTTTTTAAAATGTTCGTTGAAGTCCAAGGATGGTTCTTACGGCGAGAAAAAATCGAATAATTGCCGGGAAAGCCCTAAAAACAGCCCTTTTCTTTTTCACATACAAACGTTTTCTAACTAAAATTTAGAGTCAAGCCACATTCCAAATCTTTTTGACAGGACGAAGTCTGTCGGGTCCGCTAGTTACTAATAAAATTATGATTTTCTTCAATTTTTACTATGTACGTACTCAAAAAGTTCCTGTCTTATTTTGCTTTTCTTTGAATTTATAAAAACTCCTGCTTAAAACTAGAATCATTTACACTATGCGATTTACGACAATGTATGCGACAAAAGTTTTAGACCCAGCAGTTCAACAGTCAAGAAACTTTAATATTTCATAGCTTTATTTGTAGGAAAGTTGTATCTTAATGTGAGTAAAAAATATTCAGAAAACCGTATTTCTGCCATTGCATTTATTTGCTGACTTATTCTGTTTTTAGAGATACAGCACCAACATTGTCATGCTAAAAATTAAGATACGGGCACCAATATGTATACATTTTTATTCTAAAAAGATTTTTACGGTATAAGAGCTAAAATGTTATTGGCCGTGAAAGTACGTTTGACAAGTCTGTACGCAGCCTTAGAATTACCTAAGGCTGCGTACAACGCGGAACGAGACAGCTTAAGGGAGCATATAAACCGTTAGCCAGGCGCAATGTAGTCCCTGCATCCGGCATATCCAGACTCCACAATAAAGACTAGTCTGGCTGCGCTTGGCTGACGTCACTTCCATATTTTACACACTTAAAGCTGTTTGTCGTGTCATACCATTATACGGCATGTAAGGCCCCGACTTATTGCCTAGTATAGAGGAATAACTCAGTTTAAATTGTTTTCAGAGTAAGAGCCAGTTGTTTTATTGCGTTACATTGGAACGCTTTTTCATTGCAACGCTGTAATAAAATTACATTAGTATTAAGAATTATGAGCTTTTTCGATAAAATTCCGACAATGGCTTTTATGCTTTTTGTCTTAATGTTGGCCATTTACGATGAATAATTCAACTGTGAAATACTGGCTCGAATAATTTTCCGCAATATTTCCGTGGACTGGATGTTGGTTTTAATTTGTTTTGTCTAGTCTCAAGTTTATTAAGTGCGTAAATGGGCTTACGCCATTATCTGCAAATACTTGGAGTGAGAAGTTTTTGCAGATAATGGCGTAAGCAAATAAGGCATTTTGAATAATTCACTAAGGCCCGGTTTTTGAATACTCAACAACAGTTAGCATGTATTCGATTATTAGTAAAAAACTGCATGTTTCAATAGACAGTTATGCATTATGATCCTTATTAGAAGATTAAGCTTAGCCGCTCGGTCGGCCAGTTAAATGTTAGTAGAAGTCGTCTTAACCACATTGTATAGTTTTCTGTTTCACTCTAACAATAATGAATTCCATATATTTGTGTAGCGTCTGTTCGTTGTCAAGGAATAAATTAGGACCGAAAATTGACAACTGCTTATTCACCTGATACAATTTTATATACCTATAATGCGCTATATTGTTTTTTAAATGTCTTTATAGTATTTAATTTCGTATGTTTAAAGAGCACTTATAAAATAGAATAGAATAGAAAATGTCTTTGTAAACTTCTACAAAAGCATTTATGAATCGTCAAGTCAAGTAAACTACCACCGTGTTCGGAATGTTGATTCTATCGAGAAGAACCGGCAAGAAACTCGATAGTTACTCTTTTCAAAAACTGACACATATGGTAGGTATAAATTATGCAAAAAAAAATGTATTTAACAATATAGCTTATGTCTAATGTACATATTTAATGCTATCAAGTCCAAACATCTTTGTCGTTAATAAAGTCCTCTATTTTATTATAGCCTTTTTTCATTAAACTTTATCAGAGACTTAAATCTATGCATAGGTAATGCAGTTTTCTGGCAGCTTATTGAAAAGCTTCAGACTTAACCCCACAAAAGAATTACTAATTTTATGAAGTCTTAGATGTGGAACAGCAAGCTTATGTTTATTTCTTGTGTTGAAATTATGTTAATTATATTTTGTAAAGCCTTTTTTTTTTTTTTTTGATTTTTTTTTTATTCCCAGGGGAAATGCCCACGCACCGTCACTCTCTGCCACGGGGAGACAGAGAGTGGTGTGTCGGACTCGAACCGACTTAAACCCCTGGGGTGGTCCTACTCTGCGCAGTGGCGGGGGGGGGGGGCCGGGATTCGCCATTAAAGCATTACACAATCCCCCCCCTAAACGCAATTGCCGCGCATGGCGCAGCGCGTCTCGGTGCGGCAGGTGGAATTGCCGCACCACGGGGCATGCCGGACCACCCAGCATGCCCCGTCACCTCGAGCGACGCCAGAATTCCCCGTTCTGGTGCCTTCGGGACTCATGGCCTTTCGGGCCTACTCCCCCGTCATCTGGACGTCAGGGGCGGGGCGGGCCGGCTGCGACTGCGACTGAGTCGCTCCGGTGGCCCGCCTCTGGGCTCTCTTGGGGGCCTTGCACGCTGGACCCCCACCTATGTGGTTGGCCTTCTTGCCGGCCGCGGCACAGACCGTGCAGTGCGGCGCTGCCTCGCACGCACGGGCAAGGTGGCCAGGAGCGCCACATCTATAACACGTGGCGCTCCTATCCGTCTCCGACCCGCACTGCATCCTGATGTGCCCCTTCTCGAGGCACCGGAAGCAGCGCAGGTCTCTGGTCTCCAGCAATTGCACTTGCGCTGAAGACCAGCCAACTCTTAGTCTGCGGCCAACCACTAATTTCTTCGCAACTGCTGTGGGGCAGCGCACCCAGCAGGAGCCCAGCCCTCGACCAACGCGGCAAATCTCCCCAATCTTAACCGACGACGCCGGACATTCCCCACTCGCCGCGATCGCGGCAACAACATCGGTGACGGTGACGGAGTCATCCAGACCGGACAGGCGCAGCTCCGCGCACAGGGCGGGAGATCAGAAATCCGTCCGCCGCGAGAACTTCCCTTAATTTACCGGCAAATACCTCGGCTTTTTCCCGGTTCTCCCCTTCCGAGCCGCCTGATATCATTATGATCAGGCCGCCGGTAATGGCCCGACGGCACTGGATCCCCGTGATGCCTAGGTCCCCCACTGATATAAGGGACCTGGCCTTTGTTAATGCCGCCAGCAGCATCATCCCCCGCTCAACGGCCTCTGGCAGCAGTGTGAGTATCACTGCCGCCGATTGAGGGGGGCGGAGGTTCGGCAGTTTTGGCCGCCTTGTCTGCTTCGTCTGTGGCGGTTAGGGCAGAGGCGGTGGGGCTTCCGTAGCCCTTGTTGCCCTTCTCGTCCCCCTCTTAGCCACCGTTGACCATGCCGCGTCCATAGACGCGGGTGGAGGTGGCAGAGGGCGGGGGTCCCTAGGAGGGGGTGACTGTTTAGCTCCCCCCTTTTTCCCCTTCTTTCCCTTATCTTGGAGTTTCAACGGAGGCGCCGGGGCAACGGGGTTCCGCATCGCAGGAGTGCTGCTTGCGGGAGTCCGTGGTTTTGGCCCAGCGGCCGGACCCTTCTCTGGCGTTGGACGCGACGACGGTTGCGTCCCACCCTGCTGCTCTGTGACCGGTGGCAGCCGCTTCTCAAACACCCGGAATCTGGAGTCGAGGTAGCTGAGCAGCTTGGCCTCACTCTGGTGCTCGGGGGCTCCCTGCGCCACCATTTTCGCCCTTAACTCGGCGATCTCTGCCCGCACTTCCGCCAGTTCCTTGTCTTGGCGGGTCAGACGCTCCCTAAGCCGATCATTCTCGTCTGTGACCCGCCTGGCCGTCACCTCTAGCGCTCTCATCTCCTGGGTGGAGTTGCGCTCATACATCTTGGCAGCCACTTTCTCCCATTCGTTGGCTGCCAATTTGAGGGCCTTTACGTATGTGCCCTTCAAGTTGCCGGACCCCTTAGCTATATTGCGGACAAGGTCCGCTGTCCTCATTGACTGGGCGACGAGGAGGAACGAAGGCCGGTCTTCGAGGTTTTTCGATGCCTCCTCCCACGCTAGTGTCTCTGGCGAGAGAGTCCTCTCGCCGTAGACGATCTCCTCTGCCGTGCGCTGTACTTTCTCGATGTGAGTGGAGATGGTCTGGTCCCAGGTTTCTGCGGCCTTCATTTTCTCCAGCTCTTCCATCTTCTTCCTGTACTCCCTTTTGGCTTCCGCCACACCCACATATTCGCCCGTGGTAGGCGAACGTCCGCGGCCTCTCTTTGCTTGTTGTCCCTTACGAAGGACACCATCCCCTTCCTTAGCTTCTTGACTCGGCCGTTTTCGCCCAGCCAACGAACCCGCTCCGTCTATAGACGTGCAGCTGCTGCTGCGGCTTCGAGCAACGGCGCGACCAGAGCGCCGTGGTGTTGAGCAAGTTGTCTCCATGTCAGACAAACTAATATCAGACGCGTCAGACACGTCGTCAGAATCCATTTCCCCCCCGACTACTATTTTCCCCGATTTTTTAAATTGTGATGAGTCCATAACTGTTCCCACGAGTTCTGCGCGAAACAAAGGTCACCCCGTGCAGAGCCAGTTGCACGGGGAAGCCTATTACACACCCGGTGTCGGCCGGTGCCGGGCGGTGGGGTCGATAGGAGGAGCTTTGACCCATCTCCTCACCATCCCTCCGAGGGAGAGATGGCCCCGACGTCTCGTGCCACTCCCAACGTCGGGCTTAGGGGGTTTTTTAATGAGGTATCCTTCCTCTTGGGCCGGCCAATTAAGGCAAGCCCCCTACCCCTCCCCCCTGCCCAGGCCTACCTGGGCTACAGAGGGAAGGAACAGGTTTGCCCGGTGGTGGTCCTGAAAAAGACCGCGTCTCCCCAGCCACTTTGGCCAGTTTGACCCACCGAGCCAGCACCCACACGCCTCGCCCTCCACTGCTCTTCTCAAACCGACAATAGCAGGGAGGACGGTATTCCCCAACCCCAACCCGCCTACCCCACCCTCCCAGTGTGTTTGGTCCGCGGGAGCTACGCTCCGACCGCCGACTGCCGCCCGCAGGGCATCCCTGTAAGCGGGAGTACCCTCCGGACGGCAGCCGACGGCTTCCCCTATCCGCCGGCCGGGGGACGCGCAAGGTAGGGGTATCACCTCCCCCCCAGGTATTTTGTAAAGCCTTGCTTTCCTATATCTTAATATGATTTAAGTTAGTAGGTATCTATTTCTGTACTAGTAACTTCCAATGTTAATTATTAGAATTATGTTTATTTAGACAAAATATAAAGTAATAATACCTATGTATTAGTACATAGGTATTATTACTATGTACTAATACATAGGTATTATTACTAGTGTAACAATATAGATCTATTTATTATAAAAAATAATTAATTTCTAGTCATAGTCTAGCTTAAATTCATTTTTTTATACAATTTTTTTTTAATTGTACTATTCCTAAAATAAACGTTGAAATAGACTTTGGTCGAAACTTTATAATGGAACTTATAAAAATATATATTAAAAGTCAGTTTATGTTACATTAAATCAGATATATCGATTTTTACCTTTGAATATTTCAAAACGAGTCTATTATTTTATAAACATAAGCATAAGTTGGCCCTGTTTTCCATTAAGTTAATCTATGGCGCACTGCGAAAAATTAAATGTTGGCTCTCATGAATTTTTTGAATATAAAAACCAAATTGGCTGATATTTTTATACAAAAATCCTGAAAGTTGTTTTTACTTATTTTGCATGCAATATTAAATGAAAAATATCGGATCTATATAAAAAAGAAAATAAAATAATAAAACAACGCCAGACTCACTTTGAAAAAAATATTATCTTTTTTTATTTTAGATCGAAACATGAAGACTGCTTCATGCTTAGATACTAATCTAGTATAAGTACTGCGCCATAAAATAATATGGTTATAATATAGCATTAAACAATTGTCAGTTTGAAAAATATTTTGAAAAGAAAAATACTATTTACTTATATCTTTGCACGCGACTGCAGCCCCGTCTGCATTTATGGACCCATAATTTTAATATCCGATATTACCCCATCACGTCCGTGATAATTGAATACGTGAGATGCAATTGTCAGCTATTTATTACTCGAGTGCGAGTTTCTTTTAATGCCCTCACTTTGCATTTTATTAAACGGATTGTAAATTTATTTTATAAAACGCAGACGACGCGAATTAAAATGAGTATGCCATGAAAATAACAATGTATGGCTTATTATAGTAAATATTTGCGGTTCGATATGAGTTCTTACGTGAACGATTTAAGGATGGTGCTGTCAGTAGCTTTAGTTCGTGATCAACTCGGTACCTTGTCACATTAAGTCACTGTCTATCTGACTTGCTTAGTTACGCGGAGATTTGGTATGACAAGGTACTGAGGTGTATACGAACTAATAATGCTGGCTATACAATGTCAAAATCAGATAGTTTGATTCCCACTTTTTTTCCTACCTGACAGTCGATGATGACTGCAAAGCTTTATAATTATCGAGCTTTTGGGGGAGCGCAGAAGACTTTCACCCCTATAATAATAACATATTTAAGCAACAACTGAACTGAAGGGCACCTTAACTGGAACCTTGGCTTGGGTTGCTACTGGGACTTAGTTACCTTATGTGGTTGTCTGTATAAACCTTATATTAAAAAATCGCAGTGATTAAATAAATAAAACTAGAAAATTGCATACCATTTATACATGTGACAATTTTTAGGTGTAGTGAAACATAAAAAATAAAAAGAAATGGTTCTGTAATAATGATTATATATTTTCTTCAATAAACGTACGCAATAAATTCAAATGTGAAATAAATAGCTATTGTTAATTAATATAAAGCTAGCATTTATAGCACCTACTACTTGTTAAATACAATAGCTCAATTCCATTAATGCACCTGGATAACTTGAGGATTGATTTCAACAAAGTTTCGCGAACTTCCCCACACACCATTTGAGTAGGTACGCTTCCGTTGCCAATTAATTATCAAATTAAGCATTAACTTAACTATTAACAATATATTAGACGTAAATTTAGTTTTAGTTTCAAAGTTCCCTTAAGTCTCAATAATCTTCAAACATAAAGCTAGCCTTTGGATCGATAATTTACCGCTTTGGTAATAATAAAAATGTTTGAAGTTTAAGAATATTGAAATAACTGAAAAAGTCTCCCAATCAACTAGCTGTGCCCGCGACTTCATTCGCGTGGACTTCAGGTTTTTTCTATATATACATATATACTTCCATAATGTTCGCAACAAAAAGTAGTTTATATTTTAATCCAAGTTTTGAGCAATATTTATGCCAAATGTCATATCTATAACTTAAAAAATAATAATTTTCCCATAAAACTTTCAAGGGCGGTATTACCCCCACTCTCCCTTATTTTCAAAACAAAAAGTAGCTTATGTTCGTCCTAGAAGTTTAACGTATACCTATTCCAAATATCACAGACAAACAGACATGAGTTACTTTCGCATTTATAATATGAGTATGGATTAGTATGGATCTGAAACTGTTTTGTAAACTGAGTAGTTTTTAAAATTTAAGTTCGTTTAACCATGTGCAGACTCCATACATTCCATTTGGTTTCATTACAGGCACTTTGTCTTCAGTGCAAGAAAGGGAAGTTGCCATACAATAAATAAATAATAAATATTGACAACATCACATACATTGCTCTGATTCTGTGATAAGTAGCTTAAGCACTTGTGTTGCAGAAATCAGAAACAACAACGGTACCATAAAACTCAGACCCGAAACAATATAGAAAAGTTCGTTTCCTACATTAACCCGACCGGGGATCGAACCCAGACCTCAGGGATGGCGCGACGCCAAAGTCCGGTCCGCTCGCCTCTCGACTACGGAGGTCGTCAATCGGACGAAAGGGCTATCCCTGTTCCCCCTTGGTCATCCCGGGGAAGACATGGAGCCGCATAATAGTGGCTATTGGATCGGTGGTGCTGTGTGTTCTGGCTGAACCAGTTTTCCTACAGCACTGGGAAAGGCACCCTAAAGGCAATGAGGTCCAATCGAGGGGTTTTTAGTGGGACTTCTTTGGACTCGTTACGGTAGACAAAACCCATACACGCCGTCACCTTTTCTCAGAAAGCAATACGGTACGCAAAGAAATATCCCCTGAAAAAAGGCCTTTAGCTATGAGATTAAATGTAAGTAAAAGCATGTGCAAATATTTTTCCAATAGGGAGCAACATAATTTGAGAATTCAGGTATTCAAAATATGAGATCTATATTGACAGCAGACGCGCAGCCCACATGAATATTTTCATAGTCGACCACACTGGAAAATTGTGTTATCTACATACATGTTTAAATTTTAAATAAAAATATAATATAATGTTTTAGAATGTTTATAAAGTTTCTTATCGTCATTCAGAAATAGTGTTACCACCAATAGCAGTTATGCAACACACACTAAAGGTACTATTTTTTTGTAAGGTAATTAATACAAATTGGATTGACACGATAATGAGTTTATTAATTTAAAAAGAAAAATGGGCTTATTATCCGTAATTTATTACGTTCAATTTGGAAGAACGGCGACAAATTTTATAATCTGATCGTATAAATTGATCCTGTGGGAACAATTAAACGTACTGTTGCCTCCATTTGTTACATACTTACTCGTAAAAATGTAGTTTGAAATTGTGCTAAAAAAAATAAAAATGAATCGCCAATAAGCCCAGACCTCCAGACCGATTGCACCCATCATGTTTTTTTGTTATGTTCGGATTTATACTAAAAAACCATTGAATATTCGCCGCCACCACACGTATGCGAAGCCGTGAAAGTTACAGACCTAATTGATTTTTTTTAACGTGGAATGGTTTATGGTAAATAAAAAGTATTGTATATGGACATACGGACGATCTAGCTTCAGTGGAACAGCAAATATGGACATTTTATTTAATGTTATACTATGTTGCACAAGTAAAAAAAGTTTATTTAACACTTCAAAATATTCAGACCCATGTCATAGATAGGTAAAGACAAAGTGTTGCCATCATGCCTCAATTTGAACTTTAAAGTTAAATTCATTTGTACTTGCCTTTGCCCATGATTACGCGTTATTACACAATAAAAAGCATGTCAGTAACCGTTTGTATTATTTGACTAAATGTCATCCAAAATGATTGAGTGGCTATTGATAAAAAAGTTACAAACATACATTCTTACAAACTTTTGCGTTTATAATATTAGTAGTACTAGAAGAATTTACATCGTTTATTTAAATATAACAAATGTTTTTCCATGTGAGTTATTTAAATAGGCAAAAGCGAAGTCAAACATCAAATCGAATAATATCATAATAAGGGATGATTCGGAATGTTGGGTTCAATTTTACACAGGCGTAAATAACAAAAGAGTTCAGTCACTTCACCGCTGCCAAATGGAGGGTTGAGAATGGGACTATGAGATTTAATTGTTTTGTCGATACACGCGACACACGATAAATAATTCTTTAATTATAAAATTATACTGATAGTGAATTGTGATTTGTGGTTAAAATTTAGCAATTTATTCCAAATGTTTAGTATTTTTTCCAAATGCTTAGTAAAAGAATTAAATCCAATCGAAACACCAAATTATGTGCAACCTTTCGGGCATAGTTTTCAAATGTCACCCTTGATACTATTAGCGTATTGTTACGCGCCACGATTAACGTGTTTAGTAAACAGCGCCATCTAGTTTGGAATGCGGAACTTCAGAGAGTCGAGTTTGGTAATTTTTATCGGCTGTTTTCATTGTCACGAACCCGAAGCTTGTAACAGTATGATATATCTTTGAATCGAAGCCTTGTTGGTTTAGTCATTTAATTACCGAGGTATAATCTCGGGGTCCTGGGTTTTGATCAAAGGTTAGTTAAAGTTCTGTTTTTTTTTAACGTAGATCGGGTATGTGAACGATCACTGTAAGGAACATATGTCCCTTTACTGAAAGTGAAAGAACTTCCACCGAGCTAGGTGTTATGTGCTCGGGAACAAGGTCCTTCTCCAACCAACCATGGTTTATTTTATATATTGTTGTACAATAACTCTGACATCGCGATGTAGGCTCGATGTATTGATTGGCTAATCATGCATTACGAATGGAGCGATTTTTACTATGCGGATCCTGCTGACGCTGTATTTGTGTCGACTTATAGGAAATGTAGGTCGGCGCAACTAACCAGAAATATGGTCAAGCGTTGTGATTAAGCCTGTATTTACTGTTGTAATTATGACTTGATGTCAATCATGTGGCCCTTTGCCTTGCAGTAAGAGATTAATTAGGCTGATACTAGGTCATTATACTTTAACCTAAATATGTCTGTACTAATATTGTGCAACATTATTTTTAACACAAATATCAAGCATCGATAACGTGTTTCGCGCATCACTGGCCGCTGCTTCTTTCAAATATTCGACGTGTTTTCGCTGAGCATTTTCCCCGCACCTTTCTTCGTTTACCTGTTACTTTTCATACCACGCTTAGCACGAATTTTACGGGTGATATACTGAATTAAATTTCGTTTTGGTAGACTTTTTGTGTTTGAACGCGGAAAGCAAGATATCTGCGTGGTAAAACAGTAATGCCTCAGAAAATCTATGTACATACGTTATTATGACAAAGTCTATTAAAATTTTTAAATTGCCAATTATTTAATTTGGATAAGGTATTTGTTAGCTTAGATAAATACGACTAATTTCGAACTTTGTTATTAGATAAATCAAAATTCACTTGAGTTACTTAAGTAAAACTTAGGTGATACTCGAGGAGGGAATACCTACATGATCCCACATTCCTTAACCTTTTACTACCAAGGATAATTGATGTTGCAACCAAAATAACGAACCGTAACAAACAATTTTTTTTTAATTTCGGGTACTACGGTTTGAGTTAAAATTGGTGGCAGTAATTAATCTTAATTCTGTCTATAATCATATTTTTCAGGTTAGTTTATATACCTACCTGTAATTTTATATACAGTAGGTATCATTATCATCAATATCAAGCTCATCCACTGCTTGACATACGCCTCCCTTTCATGAACGCCAAAAACAACTGTATGTGTCTAGGAAAAGGAATCTTTTAAGCGCTTAACTTTGGAGTATGGATGCTTTAGTAGAAGTAAGATTGGCAGTTCCAGTCAGAAAAATATTGTATTGACCCACATCAAATTTGAGAAGTACTCGTAATTCAAGCAACTACACATACTGTTTCTTTTAACAGTTTAGCGCAAAATACTAACCTGGCACTTATTAACCAAATACGGAGGCAAGTATTTTTCCCACACTAATCCCGTCGGATGTTAACTAACAATTATGAGTGGCACTCACCGCGAGTGCGAGTTTACTGCACCAGTTTATGTTACTAACACGAACGTGTCGGGCGTCTCGTTTACGAATAATAAAAACAAGGAAAAGCAATGAATCTCTGGCCACTTCATCTTGCCGCTTTAATATTTTACGTGACCTCTAAAATTTGGGTAACGTCGCAGCCTGACGGCCGAGCGCACTTTTCATTAAGTTCTGATTACCGTGGAGTTCCGTGAGACGCCGTCTGAGATCCAGGGATTTTTGGCGAAGTGCAAAAGTTTTATGATATTATGATTACTTGCATGAGACAGGGCGGACGTGACGAGTTGACGGGTGGAGATTGTGCATCGCAGACTAGACAGTTCGTTTATAAGTGGCTGCTGCGGCTGTTACCTCGGACCATTCAAATACAAATAAGATATAAATCCCAAAATCATTTTATGATTTCCGATTTTGTTATTTTTACTAGATTTTGAATCTATTACGTGCAGTGCATTTTTTTTTCATATTTTAATTTCACGTAATAGAAACAAATAAGTACGACGGCTAATTTTGGAATCAATTTCACTGTTAGTATTCTCAATTAAACGTTACAAATGGTATATCCTTAACCTAAAAACGATATTTAAATAGTAAATAATACTCCATTCAATATAATTTGTTAACTTTTTATTTAAACATTTTCAAATGTCTTTAGTATCACACGTAACATAATATAACTTACTACAAGATGAACTGTATTATTTTTGCAACCTTTTTGGTGGATAGAAACTGCAATAAATTGTCTCAATCACTGCCTCAAATTGAGGCATTGGCCTCAATTCGATTTTACGAGTAGAAAAACTCCACTATAGTGGAGAGTAGGTGACCAACTTATGTCCTATTAGATGATTTCAAGCCACCAAAAATGGTTCTAAGTTCGCAGAACAACATTGATCTATCAGACTGAGGCAAAAGCTTTAATATATTATAGAGCTCGTGATAAATGTCACTGTTAACAGTGAACCTAGGTATCCCACGCGGGCCACTGCTGCTAAGTTAAGTAATGGAATTAACTTTCACTATCGTTTCCAAACCGTTGTTGATATTGCGAGCACCTCATTTAGTAGAGCTAGCACTATTTATAGAGGTGTACTTATTATAGGTAACCCTTCTGTATTAAATCTTCTTTGCAAGGCCAGACAGATCGCTCATAATAGAGCGGGGCAGGACACTCTTCCTTGCTACGTGCTAATTAGGGAATACTACGATTTTATGAGCAGCGAACTCATGTGGACGTTATTACCACATTCTCTCTCAGGGCTGTGGCGGTGTACGCGATTTTTGCTAAAAACAGATGTCAAAGCTGGCCAATTTTGCGGCATTGAAAACATTTTGTACGAGCATTTAGCAGAATTACTTTGACATATTCTGCGGGAAATGCTATGCTAAATGTACAGAACGTCATTCAGAGTTCGAATTTGTTTATCATTCAACTAATACCTTGATTGTTACTAAAACGCGGCCAAGTTCGTAACATACCACATGCAACGTAGATTTCATAATAGTTATCATCCATTGCTGTAAGGAGGACTAAGTAAAAGTTTATTTGCGATTTGAAACTCCATTTTCAAATCCTCTCTACAGCCAGTAAGCAGTAGTGCGCTGTCACTGGGCGATGAGAAAGTGGATGTGTTTTTTAGTTCGGGTAGTCCTCGCTCCTAGCGGGGGAGTCCCACACACGTCGCTGTCGTCCCCACGGCAGCGATATGGTACGAAAAGTATTTTCCCCATCTCAAAAAAAAAAAAGGTAGAAGGGCTAGGTATTTCAAATTGGTGCGTAAATATTAATGTTATCATTTTCGTTTCTTATAAAATTGTATAATTTAATCATTTAAAAATGTTACTAGGCAGTTAAAAAATTGTAAAAATAAAATTCAACGTGATGTGTCCTACACTGTTATTCCTCCTAGGGCCTAGCTTTTTGAGATAGTTTACGTTATTAATCTTAAACTTGTCGAAGCCTTATTTGCTGTGATAGTTTTTCGTTTTATGCCATTAATATTATTATTTCCATTCATTTTAAGAATTTTTTTTTTTATCAAAAATCTTAAATTAACCATCACTTAACTCTGTGGTTGTTGTCTGGGTCTACTTAACTGACCCAAACCCGAAAGGTTTTCAAAAATTTATCAATTTTTATTTTTCGTAAGAACACAATCACCACTATTTAATTATTCAAGACATAAAAGTTAGCATGGAAGTAATTATAATGACGTTGTTGCCTACGCTCTTTTAAAGTACATATTTCTGATTACGATTTCGATTATCCAGCAAAACCAAAAATTACATTAGGCACAATACAAATCAACGGAATAGCTGCTCTTTCAAAGGTCAACCTCGTTCCCAACACGTCTTGAACTGTGGTCACAATTTAGCACATATTTCATTGTAAGTACGGGTTCCAAGTTACTCTTAATTGTCCGCTTCCATTTGCTCGCATGTTTGTTGCGGTCACGGAGTCCGACACTAATGCTGGCCAAGACAGTAACTTGTTGCGTATTTGTTACGTCTGAATCGGGAGTATAATTGCGACCCAGCTAGCTCGATAAACAACGGAGATGTGGCCGTTGATGAATTGTTGTTTGGCAAGTTTATTAAATGTTCTCTCGTCCGATTTAGGGCAATCTTATTAAGCTGACTATTGAGGACTTGTTTTTGGTGCCTGAGAATTTGCTCAGCACATTGATGAGTGTAGTACATTCGTCTCTTAATTTTTTCGGTCCCATAATCTTATATGACGAAATAATAGCACACACACAGCTTTGTGTAATCAAATACTTGCTATTACAATATGCAGCGTTTTATTTTTTTAATCTTCAGCTTTATATAGCAAAATAATAGTGAAGACCTGCAAAAGACTACAAACGATTCTGTATTTTTTTTATTTATTGTAAGGAAACATACAGTACATATCACAGTATAGGTAATACAAACAATGTCTTAAACTAATTAAGTTTCCACCTATAAACTATGTTATAAAAACTGCAACATGTTATCCATAAATTTTTTAAGTTACATAAATACAAATAAAAAAAAAAACTAAACAAATTACTAAATTAAGTTAAATTAAGACACAATTTATCCGCAACAGCCTTTTTGTACGCACTTAAGGAAGAATTAAAAATGTCTAGGTCATGAAAATCGCTATTGTACTTATGACATGAGCGCAGCAAAAAGGTGTTACGGACGTATTTAGTTGAGGTCAACGGTACACTAAATAGAAGATGCCGACGAGAATTCAACCGGGGGCATTTTAAATGTATATTACTTAAAAGAAAAGGGGAATCAATGCAATCATTCAGAATTTTGTACAAAAAAAATTATTTGTCCCGGACCACATCGTCACATCAGAATATGACACTTAAAAAAAAGGGTGTGTGCTGCATTCACCGACTGAATATAAACAATTTAGATAAATAAATGTAATCTGCATCACTATTTTATATTTCTGAATTTGACTTGTCGCAAGCCGACAATCGGCGTGCACAACACATACCGTAGCAGTGTAAGTTATATGTTTTCCTTCCTTCCTTAAAGCGTATAATCCCATATTAATTTATTTATTTTACCCAAGTTCATTTACATGTAGAGATATCCGGCAGCAGATACAGGCAAATGTTTAATTCTAGGTAACGAATATCATCGTAAAGGAATGTATAGACCGCTTGTTTACGGTCTAAATAGCAGCACAATCATATTCCAATATTTTTGTCCAATTTGTCGTAAAAATATATTTAACAAGATTTCTAAGAACAATCCACGTATGAAGCTAAGCTGACTTAACTCTGAGTTGTCTTTCCTTTTCCACAAGATACATTATAAACAGTGAAATATGAAAATACAGGTGCTCCAGGACAATTTCGACGCAATATTAATATTTACCTCCTCCGGCGTCCAAACAAAGACTGCATTCATATTCACCCCACGAAAACAAGTAAATAAAAAGTGGTTAAGCGTGAGTCTGGTTTGCATATTAGGTGTTCCAGTTTTGATTTTTATTTTTAACTCTATACGCAATTTTTTAAAACGTTTCCTTCGTCGCCTCTGGCTGAATCACAAATTGTGTAATGTCATAAAAAAACAGACTTTGACACAACAAGAGGGATGTATGTAAGTTTGACCACTACATATCAGTCTGTGTCTTAATATGCTATTGTATATATATATATGAGATTCGTTTAGTAAGTTTTTTTTTATTGTACCTAAAGCAGATTTTCTAGCGATTCAATTCTTGCGAACGGAATCATTTTATGATGTAGGTATGTCTCAACTTTGTGAAAGCGTCATGAGCACATAATTCACGTGGGTTTTTTTGCAATTTTATTTGAATGGGTTTTGTACTTTTAATAGTTGAACTACAACCGAATTGAGTTTAATGATTTTGCGTCATGTCAGGATAATAAATAAGCTGTCATACTAAATACTCAACTGAATGTAATTTAAGCATTTTAAGGTGAGTAAAGTGGTAACATGGAGTACCAATTTATGGTTAACCACTACCGCATAAATTATACCACTACCATTAGTGAGATTTCTACCTGCGCATACTACTTGAGCCATCTGTATGTCTAATAGGTTAGTCCCAATATATCGAACTAATATGTCGATATTTTTCATAAGCAGTTGGGCGTACCGTCCGTCAAATATAATGACGTATAATTAATGGAGTTTCTTGGTATGGAAGCTCTAAAAAACTTTTATCAGTAGGCCCGCTTCTTAAACACCGTATCAAAATATGTATGTTGGGTTTTTTGACAGCACTCGCTTATTCTCGTTTCATAAAATCTGTTCCAAAAATATTAATCCTATGTTACAGTATATTGAGGCTGGCACTGTTGTCAATTTACAATTTACATACCAGACTATATATCTTAGTGCAAAACTAGTTATAAGTTCAGCTTTATTTGTAATATGAACGACATAGTTTTTTGCCGGGATCTTCTCTGTAAGTTATAGGTTCCGAACCAGAGGTAGCATCATTTGTTTTATTTAGACGTATAAAAATATTACTGATCTAATTTACATAAATAAAATAATATTAAATTGAATTGAACGACGTTCCTGTACATTATCTTCATTATTTTGGTTCACTTTATCATCTTTAATGTGGACCCCTAAAAATGCAAACACGCGCAATTGTGTCTCAGGACGGAAGCGGACACACTTGCCCTGGTACAGGTTTGGGCGGAGCATACGAGTCCCGGACACAACTGTTTCCCGGCTATATGAATTTAGATCGGCCGCTGTATTAGAGGGAAGTAAGAACATCGGGAGACAGGTAAATCGAACTATTGGAATAAAGAGTGATAAGCCAAGAGCGAGGGTGCAAAAGATTTATATTATCCATTCTCCATACTAATATTATAAATGAGAAAGTAACTCTGTCTGCCTGTCTGTTTATCCGACCGAACCGAACCGATTCCGATGAAATTTGATATAGTATACGTTAAACCTCTAGAACGGAATTTAAACTAGCCTGAAAGTTAGATTAAAATATGGATACGTTTTTGTTTCGAGTATTAGGAGAGATAGTAGAAAAACTGACCATGTAATTATATTAAAAACACGTTGTTCGCGCGAACTTAGTCGTGGGCACAGCTATTTTGCAGCTTGCTTTTTCATATCCTAGGCTTCGTAAAACTATTAACATTTAGTTACTTGTTTATTATTTGATTTAGTTACGACCCCAATGTTAATAATTTACCCCTGATAAGATTCTAAATCCGTATTAAATCATGATTAATATGTTAAACGAAAAATATGGACATGATTGTCTGCTCGCTCGCATACTAGGCTTGACCATAATTTCTCTATGGTTCCCGTAATTTTTCAAAATTAAGATAGCTACTGAGTATTTAGCTGGATTCTTCTCCGTAGTATTAGTTCCAAATTGGACGTGGCTTTCGTTTTGGTTCATATTAATTCATGTTTTACGTTAACCATCATTAAAAAAATATTAAAAAACATGTTATTAAGGTTTGCAATCTTTCAATTTATATGTTTAATATTTGGTGCCTATCCCCGGACGTATAAAGGTAAAGTTGTTCCCAGGGCAGCCAAGCGGAATTCGGGACTGTTGAGAGTAGCGACGCGACCGCACTCTGTCGAGGTCCCGAGTGACAGCGGCTACTTAAATATACAGTCAATCACATACATTTTGTCGTAATGAATCAATTTATTTCAATACCAGTTTTTGTCCTCACTTATTTATTTATTTATTAAACAAAATAGGAAAAATCCCACAAAACTGTACTTCCCCCGCTAATATTTTCTATTTTAACCTCCTAAGACCGAATGTTCTTTTAAATGACAAGACCAGACAAAATTGATTTTTCTATTGTGTCTGGTTTTCTCGGCCTTAAAACTTTAAATTGTTGATTGAATTTTCGAAAGTGTCCAAAAGTAGTTTGTCATGCCCCTTTTCGAGGTTTTAAGCAATCGGTACATGCTTGTAACCTAATGGACTAAGGGAGTCGGAGGCCCTACTCATCACCTCTTGGTTATTTACTTTAGATCTAATTATTTAGTGAAAGATATTTTTTCTAAGGATGTGCCAGTACCAAAGGCTGGCGAATCTAATGCCTGCTCCACACTACTCGCTAAGTTACTCGGCGAAGTTCGCCCGAGGCGAGGCAAAGTTTGACGCTGCGAGCACGAGGCGAGCCGAAGTGCCTCTCTACACTACCGTATTCGTCTAACTTCGTTCAACTTCGCGAGTAGTGTGGAGGAGGCATAAGGATTGTCTTAAGGGAAAGCCTAAATATAAATTTTATATTTCCAACCTGAGACTTTGGTAGTTAAAAACTATGCCAAATTTTATAAGTAATCGTAGTAAAAAAGTAAAAATATTGCATTATATATCCCATACCTACAGTGACCATAGTTATTGTAAGTAGCTCCAGCACTTATAAAGACCAGATTCAACGTTGCAACAACAATAACTACAAATGAATATTGTGCAACACATGTATGTTACTTTTATTTCTGGAGTCTCGAGTATCAATTCTATTATGTGTTGGTACATGTTAACAGTAACATAAAGCACAGGCTTTGCTTATAGAGCAAACGAATAACTTATGCCTGGTTCCAATATTCAACGATTCGTTACGTGTCAAAAATTACTATCCGTTTTTCTACGAATCGTTAAATCTTATTTCAAATTTACTTTCCATATCAGCTGTCATCAGTTGTTCGTTGGTTGTTTTTAGCTTATGCAAAATTAATTACTATCCGTAACCAGAACGGATGGTTTTAGAAATATTGGAACTGGGCTTTAAACAATAAGGCTCTCGCACAGTCGGTAACTTATAAAGATATGACCTATAAAAGCAAGTTATATATGAAGCAAAACATGCTACTGTTGCAAATATGGCAACGACCCCACTCAGTCGACCATCATTCGAATTTTGGGTAGCTACTTAAATAACAAAGGAATAAACGCATTTTGTTCCACTTTTTCCTGTCTCGAATTGGCGGGATCAAAATATTTTCCTGAACCGTACCACGGAAGTCTATTTAACTTAAAGAACCGAAATAAATAATTAGTACATGCCTGATACATGATTTTTGGTGAAAATAAAAATTAACGTCGATAAGAATGTTATCGAAAACAACGAAATCTCATTACAAGGACAGAGATAATAGTTAATAAACTAAAATTCAGGTTCTCAACTTCGAACCTTTTAGCCAAAAATCCTAGTAGTAATTAATTATAATGGACATCGGCCTGGTTATCAAATCTTGTTACTTACTGTTTTTGATTGTGAACGAAATATCTAATTTGCTAAATTCTAACTGATCTGAGTGATTTTATTTTGTAATTTTATATTTTTTTTTTATATTGCACTTCAAGATTGACCTCATCCCACCTGATGTTAAGTGGTAATGAGGTCCTAGCTTAAAAGTTACTGGACTTGTCACCCTTACCTTGAAGGCTTGACCCTTGCTACTAATGTAGCACCCCCCAGGAGCTATGGAAACCTTACTCATACGCAGGAACACAACAACACAGAAGTGATTGTTATTTGGCTGCGGTCTTCTGTAAGGTGAAGGTATTTCACCAGTCGGGCTGCTCCAGTTCGAGCGATAAATCGCTATGCCCTACCTCTCTTAAAATTAGGTGCTTCTCTTTAGCAATCACCTACATTTCGTTCGCATTGGGATTAAGTCCTCAGGATTATTTGGTTCCTCATCCTTCATTTGTCAAATCTCGCTTACGGACACCCCTTAGTACAATTGCGTATTATTTGTATTTAGTATTAAGGACCAGCCATTAAATGTTGAAAAAGTTGAATTACGCATTTATATTTCGAATCTGATTCAGATGTAAAAACGTAAGTGTCATACGTTATGCGAAACTTCGTTATTACGTTTTCGTGGTAAGGTCTTGTATACCTTTTTAAGCCGTTTGAAATGCGGTCAATGTTCAATAAGGATAGTGTCTTCTCTTGGGAAATGGAGCTTTACTTATTAAGCCTGAATAAGATTTTTACGAGAATAGATATTATTATATTTGGATACATAAACGTTACAGAATTCAGTTAGAAGATTCTATAACCTTTAGTATATGCCTATCCTAAAATATGTTCTTATATACTCTTTTAAATTAAATTCATCTAAGGCAGAAGCAAACTGCTTGCTTGCATTTTATTGATAGCCAATTTAAGAATCTTCGTTTAATTTATTCTAGAATGGATGTAATAGTGCAGCAATTAAATTATTATTTGCAACAACTAAATTTTTACAAAACTCATCATTACATTACCGAAAGGTATTTTAATTTAAACGTTTGTTTTCTTTAAGACAAATATATATTTTTTTAATTTGGTTGACAGTGATACTGACTAAGACATGACGCCAAAGCTCAAGTGGCTCACTCATTCAATTTGTGCCCAACGTATTATTTAAGTTAGGTTAGGTTAGTATTTTTGAATGCTCGATTAAATAGAACTCATTTCTTAATAGCTAAGAGGTGAAAACGAAGTAGTTCGCTGTTTTTATTAACTTAGAAAGTAAACGTAGATTCCTCAACAGATGGCGCTAGGTGTAACTTACGTAGCGGTTTGATGATTTACTCATACTTGAAATGAAGAACTTTTGTCATATTATTTAAAAGGTTTCATTAATTTAGTATTGATTTTGTTAATTAGATCTGAATATTATTGATTCAAATACTATTTACATAAGCAAAATAGAACATAAAATATTCTAATTTTAATACATAACTAATTGACAATAAAAATAAGTCAGGGAAAAAACACATCAAGCTACTGATATTTGTCAAAATATCTCACTAAATCTTTAATAACATTTAAAAATCAAATAAAATCCATTCCTATAAATTAATATCGATACGGTTCTGTTATTTTTATCATACTAATTCGATTAATTCTTAACGCTCGCAGTTATCAAACATCTAACGACACCACAAATTAACCCGTTGTCTAAACCACGAAGGCCGATCCGGCCCCTTCACAACGCATAACCTAACACCTAACACTTGGTATAAATTTTCTCAGTGGGCGGTCAGCGCGGCGCAAAGGCGTCTTGATGCGATTTCCGGTCCACTTTTAGCGGCGTTTCCTGCACTATATAAATCCGAGTTAGTGTGCGGTTGTAAGGACCTGACCTCGGTCCCGGGGCTGATACTGTATCCAGTTTAGTCCCACTCAACTGACATTTGTACGTCGGGGACGATTTCTAATAAACGTGTAGAAAGAAAACGTCTGTAGGTGTATTTTTAAATCTAGGGATTGTTTATGTAATTGTTTGTTTTGATTTAAAAAGATTTTTAATTTTCCATGATAATATAATTGTTATTGAAATGGTTATTGGATTTTTAGTGCTGATTATGCTAGTATGAAGGCTAAGTTAATTAGATATAAAATACTGTGAGATATGGTAAAGAGCAGATGATAAGTTTAAAGTAACTAAAAAACCGTATCCATGATTGTATTTCTTATTGAATAATAAATTTACTGTTTTATTAGATTATACACTACAACTCGTATTAATTTTTACATTTAACTTCCAACGACATAAATTATGTATGCCACCCAAACTTCATATTATGTCATGAATTTTTCGGCGTCGATATTACCTAGCTATGATAATAACACTCAGTATAATATAAACTTAATCGTATTATAAAATCCAATACACAAAGATAATAACCGATAATCCCAGCTAATTTTAAATCTTCACTAAATTCCCTAACATTATGTCGCATAATGCGAATTAGTCTCCATAATAGGGGAGAATGAGCCCCCTAAAATGAAATTTTCGTAACATAAAGTGGCTGAGACGACGTAACGACGCCCGAGCCGACTAAACAGCGGGACCTGCAAGCCCTTATGTTTCTAAATAAATTATGAATATTTACCATCACACCGCGCTTTACTGAGACATAATTATTTTAATGTAACTCAGAGACAGTCATTTTGCGGAATTGATGTCGTGAGCCTGCCGGTTTTAGTGTCAAGGGTGCTTTGGACCAGTTGTGTTTTTTGGGGTTAACTTCTTGGATATTTTTTTTTAGTTAAAAAATGGTACGTTTTATTTTCCTTTGTTTATATTTTCAATTTGTACTCTGCAAAATTATTTACAGTCTGTAACAAATGTGGTTTAGATAAAATTTTCGTTTGACAGTAATACTGTGATTATAAACAAGATGATGATGTTTAAAGGTGTATTGAGATTTTTGTCCACTTTTGTTTAAACATAATGATGAAAACATATAACATAATTTTAATCCCATATCACAAAAAATATATTTATAGACTATTTGGCCTTGTTCCCAAGGACAAGATTATTCTCAAACATGTTAACACTAAATTGCGAGTATAGTCTTGTTATCTTTTTTTTTTATATTACACTTCAAGATTGACCTCATCCCACCTGATGTTAAGTAGTAATGAGGTCCTAGCTTAAGAGTGACAAGTACAGCATAATAAATCTGTTACTGGACTTGTCGCCCTTAACTTGAAGGCTTGACCCCTGCCACTAATGTAGCACCCCCCAGGAGCTCTGGAAACCTTACTCACACGCAGGAACACAACAACACAGAAGTGATTGTTATTTGGCTGCGGTCTTCTGTATGGTGGAGGTATTTCACCAGTCGGGCTGCTCCAGTTCGAGCGATAAATCGCTATGCCCTACCTCTCTTATATCTTATTATTGCGCCATATTTTTCAGCAATAGTCGTCTTCAGATTTTTTTCAAATTGATCTTTCTCTACAAAAAATAACAGGTAAATGAATTAAAATAATATCACAATACGCGTTTAAAGAGCTACCAGAATTTGCGCTCTGCGGATTATTCATGCATAATAATTTTAAAAGTTTTCAAATATATTATGCACAATGTCTAAATTAATTCAAATATTTTGGAGTTTTCACCAAACTTTATTCATCCACAAACTTAAAGTTTTACTTTTTAAAAATACCTCTAAAATGTTGTGTTTTTATTTAAGTTTAAATTTGTGTAGTACCCGTAACTAACTTTATGTATTTTTATTTAGCATATTTAAAATGGCGTCTTCCCAGTGGAATAAAGCGGTCGTAATTCGGAGTTCCCAGGTGCAGTGCCCGGCGCGGCTTACAACAGCGTCGGCCTTTTAATTAGCAGCCTCCGTCATAATACTCTTAATCCACGTAAGGCTGAGCTTGCACAAAAAGAAATTCTGTATCACAATTATTCTCTATTGTACTAACGTAGTACGTCCGACTCATTAACTTTCGGGCATTACGTCTGTTCCTCGTGGTTATTGTTATAATTTAATTATCAAGACAAAAAACCTCACAAAAATGTACCCAGTAATTTTGCTTTAGCGGACATGAATACTTACTAAGGCTTGGGCATTATGACTTACAATTTATGTTATATTTTTGTGTCCAAAATTCATTGATCAAAAGAAAATTTAGTAGAGATATGAAATTTAATACAGCTGTGTCCCAGGGTACGGTTCTAGGGTTAAAAAAATATGAAAAAAACATAAAGTCCTCTTTTACAGCATGTCAACATCCCAATCCATCAAAATCCTTTTTATGATGTGGTCCATGCACATTGTATTTTTACAAAAAAAATTGCAATTTTTTTAACATTCATGAGGTTTGATTAAGAAACCGAAAACAATATCTTTCTCCGCGGCGATCCGAGCAACAATCCGTGTAATTCCGCACTCCACGTCCATAATTAAGCTTGCTTACCTCCAGCCACGCGGCGAAAGATTGAGTCCCATCAAATATGTAACAGGGTCTAACATCAAATCCGTTTTACGTCCGCCGCGGACAGTTTTACGCCGGCCCGGGCAGTGGCGGCTTAACGCTCTTATAAATTAGTAAAACTCTATTAGCAAGATGTTCGCCGAAACGAATTTGCGTTATCGCCTTCGCCCGACACGCGCGGCTCGCATACAAATGCGCCGGGATCGTCCGAACTTGCTGTTCCCGTAATTACTTCTTTAAACGAACCTTCCATCGGGGATCGCTTTTGTCCGAAGGAAATACCGTCCCGATAATCGAGTTACGCTGTTTCTCCGCCTCGTATTTTTGGGCAATTACGCCAGTGTTCCTAGAAAAATCGGCTAAGTTAGAGTCCAGAGCAAGACTCGCTCCCCGAGGCCGCAGGGTTCTTATACCGCCGTAACTGTATAAGCAATTTTTTTTTTTTTTTATCAATACAACGAAGTATTAATGTCCAATGGCAAAGGAGTCTATAATATTGATATAATAACCACGCGTGCCTAATGCAGATAATTGATCACAACCAAAACTGTGTCCAGAAAATAGGAAATATATTTTGCTCGACTAAGTCGGTAATTAGGCATTTGATCCATTTAAACTCAAATATTTATTTATTCAAGTAGGTTACATATAACACTTTTGAATCGTTATTGAATACAATGCAAAGTGATTCTACTTTCGGTTCGGAACCTATATCTACCGAGAAGACACCGGTAAGAAACTCAGCAGATCAGTTACAGTATCAGTATCTAACTCATTGCACTTTGGACCAAGTCATATAGTTTTGTTTTGATGAGTGATGAAACAATTAAGTAATAATTCGAACATTTAAGTGGCTTTTATTTATAATTTCATGAGCTTAGGTATATTATGCATTTGTTTGTGGCTAGCAATGAACTCAAATTGGAGACTGACTAGTCCTTGGAAAACTTTAAAGCCATTAAAATAAAAAGAAAAAAGAAGTTTTTATGCAACTGGTAGACCAATTCTTAACTTACCCTACCTTAACATTTTCACAGTTCAAACGGACCACAGTTAACAACTTATATTTACTTATATTTATTTTACGACGACTTGGTAAAGGGAAGGAAATCCATGATCGATAGTAAACTTTAGCGAGTACAAGTATTAATTTCTTCAGTAGTTATTGGTTAATAAAAAAAATATTATACGTAATTGGAGTACAGATCTCTAATTGGCCCTAAAAATGTCCACAATTGGTATAAGAATCGGAATGAGATACGGTAACGAGCATGCGGTATTCAGGGTTATGCCATAAGGCGTTTTATGACGACGGACTGATCGCCAATTTTGGTACTTGAACCTTGTTAAAGGTAAGGACAAGGTGATTATGTTTCTGATAAATCAGAAAGTGTAAGTGTTAAATTAACTATCTCCGTAGTTAGCGGTGAGATCGTTGGACTTCAATTGTGAGTCAATGAAATTTTATGATTGTTTGTTTTTTTTTATTGTAGCGCAGTATATTGGCTCCTCCCAGCCTGATGATAAGCAAGAGAGGAACCCATATCGCGATGACAACGGATTTGATATCAAAATATCCTATCCGTTAACATACTGGCCCGCAAGATGTTTCTTCACGCTCCTTCTGAAGGAATCCATGTCAAATGAAGGAGGAAACACATGAGCCGGCAACGAGGTCCACTTCTTTATTACCGAACTTTTTTGTTCGTGATGGAATATTTTCCACGGTGAAGCGATGACATCGTTGGCCGGCTCTTGTGGTTCTGTGTAGGAAAGGAGATTGATAAGAAAATGCTGATTCCGTGCTTAAGAAACTCATAAATTGTTAGTCCAATCTATAATTTTAAAGATACGGAAATGTGATATCAATCGCTGCAATGTTATAATTAACCAGGCTCCTGATCGTAGTTGACACCGGCTTTGTAATGGCCGCAAAAGGATAAACGCTAGAAGAACATAGAATGGTTTGATTAACTAATATAATGAATCCTTGCATTTCCACTTTATATATCTTTTACCCTTTGCATATTAGGTAAGTCATAAAAATCTAGGTTCAGTTTTAAGTGCTCGACATTTTACAGTCTCAGATTTTTTTACTGCGAGTTTATGGAAATTTTGTAATATGCTGTAGCATTTTTAAAACCATAAAGTATGAGATGAACAGGGTAAACGTTTTGCTTACCAATTACAAAAGTACCCATGAGACTAGTGGATGTCAGCATTTATAGTTACCCATTCACACAGAATTGTTCTTTCTGGAAACGATTCTTGAAACATCTTCCCAACGGGCATTTAAAAAAAATTTAAGCCGTTGGTATTGACTGTCATTAAAATCGTCAGGTTTCAGAAGTAGGAAAAGATAGATGGCAAGCGCTCTAATGTAATAATAAGGTTGGTATTATAAAAGATTATTATCGTTGTAGCTTCTTATTGGATGCACTACCAGGATTTTTGATTAGTGCAGTTACTTGCTCATTGGACGTAACATTCATATCAACTAAAGCGTTGCACGCTACAAAAAGTGTATCCATAATTCTGCACTTTAACCTCCAAGTAGTTTGACAAGACAAGGCGCCATAAAAAGTACCAATTTAATCTGTTAGTCAGCGATTAGTCATAGATGACGTCGACATTTTCCAAACGAAAGTAAAATTACATAGTCAAAACGCGACACCATTTTTATTTAGTAGTTAATACGAACTACTTACTGCCCGACGTTTCGGTTAGGTTGCACCAACCGTGGTCACGAGCTGACTGGTTTTGCTCGCCTTCGTCTGTTCGGGGGAGCTTGCAAATCTTCATCCACCCGCACATTGTCACATAACAAAATATTATTGAAGTCACTTCGACACACTACACTGACAGTATCCGGAATTGTTTTTGATCGTTCTAATCGCGGTAAACATTTATTAATCACTGGATTCCATGCTGATGATAACTTAAATCCGTCTTCTCTATTGAAATTTTTGTTCTTTTTGATTTCAATAGCTTCACGTACTATCCTAGTATGGTAGTGGCGATCGGTCGAGAGGATTTTAGGGTCGTGCAACTCCATCCAATGATTAACTCCCATTTCTAACAGATGTTCTGCTACCGCGGATTTATTAGTCTGACGATTTTTGACCGCCGTGATATGTTCTTTCACTCGTTCAGCTATTGTCCGCTTAGTTTGTCCAATGTAAGAACTACCACAACTGCAATCAATTTTATAAACTCCCGGCGTTTGAAAAGGAATAACATCCTTCGGCGTTCGCAGTAATCTTGACATTTTGCATAACGGTGTATATACAGTCTTGATGGAGTTTTTTCTTAGTACTGTTCCAATTTTATCCGTTACGCCTTTTATGTACGGCAAAAACGCTGCTTGTCGACTGACTTCAGGACACTTTCCTTTTGATTTCCACCTTCTTGGTTTCCTCGACACTTCATACCCGTTTCGTCTGAGTACCTCCTGAACATGCGTGAGCTCCGCCTGTAAATGTTCAGGGTCACAAAGGTTATGCGCTCTGTTAGTAAGAGACGTCACAACAGATTGAAGATGTCGTGGGTAATGATGCGAAGAAGCGTGCAAATATCTGTCAGTGTGCGTAGGTTTCCTGTATACAGAGTGTGCCAGCGTCCCATCATCTTTAACACTCACTTGTAAATCAAGAAATGCCAACGATCTGTTCCTTTCCATTTCATAGGTAAAATTTACTTTCGCGTGGATAGAATTTAGATGATTTAGATATAGATCTACTTCCTGTTGACCACCGTTGATTATACAAAAAATATCATCAACGTACCTCTTCCAGAGTTTCACAGTACACGGTCCAGTGGCGAGGGCTGTTTCTTCAAAATGTTCCATCCAGATGTTAGCTATCACCGGGGCTAAAGGACTACCCATGGCAACACCATCAATCTGAAGGTAGTACTGGTTTCTGAATAATAGGTAATTTCCGTCTAAACAATTTTCTATCAGATCTATATATTCTTTAGGCAACTCACTATCGCAGAGTTTACTCTTGATTATATCGAGGCACTCCTTAAGAGGGACATTCGTAAAAAGTGACTCAACGTCGAAACTCACCATTGTGTCACCAGGTTCCAACCTAATACTCCTTATGATGTCCCTGAAGTGGTAAGAATCTTTCACAAAAGACGGTGTGTGTCCAATTATCGGCTGCAGTACTCCAGCAACATGTTTCGTCAAGTCGTAGGTGGGTGAATCAATTTGACTTACGATTGGTCTCAATGGAATGTTGCTTTTGTGTATTTTCGGCAAGCCGTACAACTTGGGTGGTTGCACAGTTTTTGGTCTATGCAAATGAAAGTACTCGTCTTCTGTAAAAATATCTCTGTGTTGATAGATTAGGGCACGAATGCGTTTTGTTACTCTGGCTGTCGGGTTATAGGATACAGGTTTGTAAACATTTGTATCTGACAACAAACTCCTTATTTTGTCCAAGTAATTTTCAGTATTGATTACCACAGTGGCGTTTCCCTTATCGGCCCTTAACACCAAAACATTATCGTTACTTCTTAACGATCTTAGTGCTAGACGCTCTTCCGTGGTAATGTTACTTTTAGGTAGCTTCGATTTACGTAAAATCACTGCGACATCCTGTCTCAAAATTTCAGCATCAGCAGGTGGTACTTTATTACGTAAAATCGTCTGTTCCACGCTACACACGATATTCTCATAAGGAATCCGTTGTGGTGTTAATGGAAAATTAATTCCCTTTGCCAACACACTTGTCGTCGGTTCATCAAGTACAAATGTTTACAAACCTGTATCCTATAACCCGACAGCCAGAGTAACAAAACGCATTCGTGCCCTAATCTATCAACACAGAGATATTTTTACAGAAGACGAGTACTTTCATTTGCATAGACCAAAAACTGCGCAACCACCCAAGTTGTACGGCTTGCCGAAAATACACAAAAGCAACATTCCATTGAGACCAATCGTAAGTCAAATTGATTCACCCACCTACGACTTGGCGAAACATGTTGCTGGAGTACTGCAGCCGATAATTGGACACACACCGTCTTTTGTGAAAGATTCTTACCACTTCAGGGACATCATAAGGAGTATTAGGTTGGAACCTGGTGACACAATGGTGAGTTTCGACGTTGAGTCACTTTTTACGAATGTCCCTCTTAAGGAGTGCCTCGATATAATCAAGAGTAAACTCTGCGATAGTGAGTTGCCTAAAGAATATATAGATCTGATAGAAAATTGTTTAGACGGAAATTACCTATTATTCAGAAACCAGTACTACCTTCAGATTGATGGTGTTGCCATGGGTAGTCCTTTAGCCCCGGTGATAGCTAACATCTGGATGGAACATTTTGAAGAAACAGCCTTCGCCACTGGACCGTGTACTGTGAAACTCTGGAAGAGGTACGTTGATGATATTTTTTGTATAATCAACGGTGGTCAACAGGAAGTAGATCTATATCTAAATCATCTAAATTCTATCCACGCGAAAGTAAAGTTTACCTATGAAATGGAAAGGAACAGATCGTTGGCATTTCTTGATTTACAAGTGAGTGTTAAAGATGATGGGACGCTGGCACACTCTGTATACAGGAAACCTACGCACACTGACAGATATTTGCACGCTTCTTCGCATCATTACCCACGACATCTTCAATCTGTTGTGACGTCTCTTACTAACAGAGCGCATAACCTTTGTGACCCTGAACATTTACAGGCGGAGCTCACGCATGTTCAGGAGGTACTCAGACGAAACGGGTATGAAGTGTCGAGGAAACCAAGAAGGTGGAAATCAAAAGGAAAGTGTCCTGAAGTCAGTCGACAAGCAGCGTTTTTGCCGTACATAAAAGGCGTAACGGATAAAATTGGAACAGTACTAAGAAAAAACTCCATCAAGACTGTATATACACCGTTATGCAAAATGTCAAGATTACTGCGAACGCCGAAGGATGTTATTCCTTTTCAAACGCCGGGAGTTTATAAAATTGATTGCAGTTGTGGTAGTTCTTACATTGGACAAACTAAGCGGACAATAGCTGAACGAGTGAAAGAACATATCACGGCGGTCAAAAATCGTCAGACTAATAAATCCGCGGTAGCAGAACATCTGTTAGAAATGGGAGTTAATCATTGGATGGAGTTGCACGACCCTAAAATCCTCTCGACCGATCGCCACTACCATACTAGGATAGTACGTGAAGCTATTGAAATCAAAAAGTACAAAAATTTCAATAGAGAAGACGGATTTAAGTTATCATCAGCATGGAATCCAGTGATTAATAAATGTTTACCGCGATTAGAACGATCAAAAACAATTCCGGATACTGTCAGTGTAGTGTGTCGAAGTGACTTCAATAATATTTTGTTATGTGACAATGTGCGGGTGGATGAAGATTTGCAAGCTCCCCCGAACAGACGAAGGCGAGCAAGACCAGTCAGCTCGTGACCACGGTTGGTGCAACCTAACCGAAACGTCGGGCAGTAAGTAGTTCGTATTAACTACTAAATAAAAATGGTGTCGCGTTTTGACCCGTTAAATTATTTTAAATGTTTAAAATGGAACGCGAAAGTCTTAAAATTTATAAAATTACATAGCTCTATATGCTAATATGACTCAAAGCCAGTGAGTATTTACTCACGTGAGCGTTTACTCACTCGCTACGTAAGATTTTACTTTCGTTCGAGAAATGGCGGAGTCACCTGTGACTCATTGCAGACAATCAATGTTTAGTGTAGCTGTTTTTGATTTAGTTTTGGGATGAAATGAGCATCTGCAAAAGAAACGCCTTTACATATAATAGATCGCAATAAACGTCGTTTCCAGTCGGTCTTTACATCCGAAAGAACACCAGCGGCTGTCCTCGTAAAGCGAGAGACGCGAGGGTCGTAAACTAAACAGGGCTTACTGCAGTTGTGGCCTCTTGCCATACGGTTGACCCTGCAGAGCCGGTGGCTTACCAGCCGCCATATTGAACCTTACACCTTTAGTGACGCGTAAATCGTAGAATTAAGAAAGGTACGGTTAAGATTAAATTTAAGTTATTTCTGGTTTCGCGTTAGCAAAGTGTTGGAGTAAGTTGAAAAGTATGGCCTTTAAATTTACAGGCAGGATAGATTGGGAATTAACGTTGTTAAAAATTATTCTAGTGAAAAAAACTTTCGAAAAATGTACGAGATTGCACACTTTGACATTTTGTATTTACAACTTAAGTTGCTTCTATAATATAATAATATGTTAATAATTGCTGTTTGAATGAGCATTTGATGAGTTCTAGTTGAAGTTAGTTTTCGTTATACGTAAACGTGAGTGTATTTCCAAATAAGATAGTAGGTACCTACCTAGTATTGAGGCGTCTAATTATCTTTAATAAAGTTTTGAAAAACACATTTTAAACAAAACTCCAATTTAAAATCTCAATTCGCTTTGATATTGAGTTAAAATGGGAAATAATTCAATAAAACTAACGCGGTGTAAGTGAAGGCATTTATTTATGTTGAACGTGTTGTCCAATTCCATACCTATAAGTTCTGATTTTATATGTCATACGATTATTACGAATAGGTATGTATGTTATAATGTATATTGTTTATAATTGTTTATATTATAAATGTATTATATTATAATACCTAAGTTATTCGTTGCGAGCATTTTTAAATGCTCTATAACAAATGCACTGATGATTTGGTAGGTATAAACAGTTTTACAAAAAATTATTCGCAACTGAATCTCAAGGTCTGCAGCGGTTTCCCCTGGGATATTGGTTTTTAGCGCAAATAGAAGTTCAAGTGGTCAATAACTGGTGCAATAGACATACCTACCGACGTTTCATATTGCAGAACCCTACAAGTAGATGGATTTCATTTTATTTTTTACCGACTGCTTTTTCACAATGAAGATTATGTTTTGCAAGTGGATAGTATGTTGATTTTTATTACAACTTGAATATATGTAAGGTATAAACATATGTTGTGTGGATATAAAGTTACTACATTTATATGAAAACGAATGATAATAATCATCAACGATCATCTACGAACTATGATGCAGTCTGTCCCTTGTCAGTTTAGTTTTGTAATTTTTAGAACCTTCTATGATTTTTCTTCTGCTATGAATATATACGATTCACAAGTATAACTGATGTAGTTATGAGTGTGAACTTTGTGCTAGTTATAAGTCAAGATGTTATACACAAAAAATATTATAGGTAACTATAGGTAAAAAAAATGGTAGCTAGATATGAATTCATTGGTCTAAGTCTAACGATTACAAGGATAAAATTAAATCGTAATAATTCTACAGAAAACTTTATAAAAAAAAATACATATTTTGTGATCTGAATTCAATTTACTTTTCTCTCGTTAATTTCGAGACTTCACATCGTGAAAGTTAAAATAATTCTGTAGGAACGTATTTTTCGTCAATTATTTCTTCAGTTTTAGTTAAACGTTGCGCAACGAGAGTCAGATTACTCTACTTAATAAGATCTTAGCCATGAATCATAGCCCTCTGGGGTAGCTCCCGATTCATAATTTACAGGATCACGACTATTAAGAGGTTTCACACTTCTCTGCGGATGATAATTTTGAGGATGAATAATAAACAACTATAAATCCAAAAAAGTTTTGTTTAAATGGCTTGGATAATATAATGTTGACACCATTCAGCTATTGTAAGTGTATTTACAAAATACCAAGTAGAATTATTTAACCTAAAACATTTTCATACATCCAAAACAAAGCTTTAAGCTTAAATGTACTAAGATAGATATAATACTTAAGTCTGTTAAGAAACATCCGTGATTTAAATACAAATTATTTATAGTCATCACATAAATATTTGCTCCGAGCAGGATTCAAACCTGCGACCTTTGGTGTCGACGTCTCTCAACATGCATGGCATCAGATAGCGAAATTCAAACTCATTTCCAAACTCAATGAGATTCAAGCCATAATTACCAGTGTACCGTCGCGCGCAAAAATATGCAACAATTAACAGTTTAATTAAAATTTCCTCAGAGAATTCGCACTTGGCTAATTTATGTTTACAAATGAGCTCGCAACATTTGTTATGCGGCCCGCGGCGGGGTGACGTTTTTAGCAAAATATTTTAGTGTTCGCCGAAGTTTGGGAGTTCGTAATTAGTTTGGCGGGCAGGCAGGTGGCCCCACTGTCTTCACAGTATCATCACGTCCGGTAACTTTTTCATTTGACGCGCACACGAACAACTTTTCCATTTCTTTTTATTAACAGCGTAACGAAAATGAGAGTGGGCTTTATGAGAAATAGATACCTGATGGTTTTGCTAATACGGCAGCGGTGTCTCCTTGATTTTGGTTGTCGTTTTTTACCGGAATGTGCGGTGAATGGAAATAAGCTTTTAAACTTCGATTTGATAACTTTATTTACAACGTCATGCTCAGTAAGAAAGTACATAATATATATTATGTACTTTGTATATGTGTAGGGCATAGAATAGATATGCGTAGACTTTTTATCACAATTATAAATAACTCACACTATGTTAGCCAGATTATTATTAAGAGAGATTTAGTTTTTTTTATTTCATCTTTCTAATATTTTATCTTTAATTTAATTTAGACTTTGATTTAACCTAAATGTAAGTAAATTTCAAAACAAAGTATTCTTTGTAGCACTTAAATTAATAACCATGTTTTTTTTTTAATTTTTTCGAAGTGTTAGCTAATACAATAATGATGGTCATAAAGAAAGAAGGATAAACGCTAGATCGTGATGCAAAATACTAGTTTAGATTAAACATGCACGAAAATTACTTTTTTGTAAATACATATTTTTCTTTCAGGCCACAGCCAGCCAGGTACTACGTTCGCGTTGATTGGGAATACAATGAATCGGGTTTTTTAAAATCGAATATCTCATCATTCCATTTGAATACCAAAATTCAAATTAGGTATAAATCATTCAAATCCATTGAGAAGTTTTTGCGTGAACTAGTATCAAACGTCCGTATCTACAATTTTATATATAATTCTCGTGTCACAATGTTCGTTCCCGTACTCCTCCGAAACGGCTTGGCCGATTCTCATGAAATTTTGTGAGCATATTGATTAGGTCTGAGAATCGGCCAACATCAATCACTTCTGTGTTGTTGTGTTCCTGCGTGTGAGTTAGGTTTCCAGAGCTCCTGGGGAATGCTACATTAGTAGCAGGGGCCAAGCCTTCAAGGTAACAAATCCAGTAATAGCTTTATTATGCTCTACTTGTCGCTCTTAAGCTAGGACCTCATTTCCACTTAACATCAGGTGAAGTCAATCTTGAAGTGTAATATAAAAAAAAACATCAATTTTTCATACCTCTTAGTGATAAGGGTTGTCAACCCTTAACATTTTTCTTACTTAAAAATTATTTATATGGCAAAACAACGTTTGCGGGGTCAGCTAGTAATATATAATATTAGTAGGATAGTTAGCCCTTTACCACCTGTACTACACTCTATATTATCGTAATTATATTCAAAATTCGACAAATAACAAAACTCTACGCCCAACTCCTGAACTCACAACAAGCACTTAAATATTATGCGTACATTCTGCCTAATGCCCACTTACCGAATAACTTGGGTCGTAAACGGTGCAGCAGTTTGATAGGCCGAACGGATTGCCGTTTAATGCATTAGCACTATCTGGGTGTAACGCGCCATTCTGGATACATTCTAGCGAATAGAGCAATGAAAACATTTCAGGGCACAGTTAACGATGCCCGTACTCGTAGAAACGTCATTTAGAACGCTTTGAATTGAAACTGACGTTTTATATTTTTAACCATCGCTTTATGGTATGGCGTATAAGTAATATACATACATTTGACTGTACAAGTTAAGTGTTTAGATACACGTAAGAGTATTTCTGTAAACTCGCATTTGAAGACCCGGGTGATTTATATTTTATCAATTACAATACATGTTTGATTTTTGTATCAATCTGATTCAGATTCGATGTTTTTTTCATTAAAATCTAGCATAACGTTAACAATACTTCCACAATTTTAATCGTTATATGGTTATTTAGAAAAATCCAAAATACTGTGTACATATGCATACAATAATTGTGAAATAAACACATTTTAATGCACATATTGTATAGAGTATATGTTACAATTTCCACCCAATTAAAAAAGCAATTTGTTGAGTTTCTCGTTTTGCATTTTGCTATTTTAAAGTAAAATATCTACTTAACAATTTTACCACTGCATTATGTAAGTAAATAAAAAAAACACAGGTAAGAATCGAAATACGCGCTGATTCAATAAGAGTGGCGGAACTTGTAAAAACTCTTTTATTAAAAGGAATGAGTAAATAAGATTTCGCCCCAAAGAAAGTTTGAAACGGAGCCCTTGATTTGCATATCAATCGGCATTACCTATATTTTCGTTACGGCTGAGGTACCCGTTCCGGAACTGCCGGGAATGTCCTAAACATTTTATTACATTCTATGCACGTAAAATATAATATCCCAACCCACACTCCGCCGTACGCGTTACGAACAAATATCTAAATGTAATTTCCATGCGTTGTCCCCGCAATGTTTTTCCAGAAAATATTAACATGGAAGGCAAGAGGGCTGAATCTCTCCTAAGTAAGTTGCAAAAAATGTACGTGATTTTACTTCAAAGTCCCTTTTGTCTTTATGAGGGGAAGGCATAAAAGTACAGGCACCGGAATGGCACATACGAAAAAATTACGAAGCATAATGATGATGGCCTCGCACTTTCCTTGGAAACAAAATATTTTCTCTTTACAGTGACAGGAGGTATTCGACTCGGTTTACGGTCGCCTATACTTTAGGAGTGGGACTAACTCGCTACTTAGGTGGTTTATTGCGAAACTTAGTCATACTGCGACGCGCTTCCCGAGAGCATAGTGCATGCCTTTGTTTTTGTATGGAGCACCTTGTTATGGAAACATAAAAACTTGCCTGTCTAAGATTACTGTTTTCATGCGCTATACTTGATGAATACCAACCTTTTAAAGATAAATTAGCTCAACTGAAACCTTTACGACAAAGGTTAAAAGTGGAACTCTATGCCAGGGTCAGTTTTTTCTGATTATCACAATCTGGATATCTTAAAGGCTAAAATTATCAGACAATGTTTAGACATATAAGACCTCAAGTGTGATTAAATCAAACGAGAGCCTGTCTATAACAAATAAAAATAAAACGCCGGAATGTATTTTTTTTTATAGTAGCGCAGTATATTGGCTCCTCCCAGCCTGATGGTAAGCAAGAGAGGAACCCACATCGCGATGACAACGGATTTGATATCAAAATATCCTATCCGTTAGCATCGCCATACTGGCCCGCAAGATGTTTCTTCACGCTCCTTTTGAAGGAATCCATGTCAAAGGAAGGAGGAAACACATAAGCCGGCAACGAGTTCCACTTCTTTATGGTCCGGCAAAGATAAGAGTTACCGAACTTTTTGGTTCGTGATGGAATATTTTCCACGGTGAAGCGATGACATCGTTGGCCGGCTCTTGTGGTTCTGTGTAGGAAAGGAGAGGGTGGGATAAGGGAAAATAGTTCCTCGGAACACTCCCCATGATAAAGCCGATAAAAGACACTTAATGAACCAACGTCCCTACGTAGTTGAAGAGGTTCAAGGTTCCCAGTAATCTCTTCATCGTTAATTATGCGCACAGCCCGTCGCTGCAACCTATCAAGGGCATCCATGAGGTATTTGGCGGAACCGTCCCAGAGATGCGAGCAGTATTCCAGACAAGACCGGACTTGAGTCTTATATAAAAGACAAAGCTGGTCCAGCGTGAAAAACCGACGCACTCTGTATGAATGCGTCTGGGTGTTGTGGTGGGCGTTGTTTGTGACTTCTGTAACATGAGTACTTAAGCTACTTACCTCAGAAACAGAGCAATATACGTGATGTTGTCTGATGTTAATTTATTTATGTGAACTTCAAAAATACCTACTACACCAAATTGGATAATTCATTTTATAGATTTGTAATTGTCAAGACCTGTGGTTCTACTCCTATAAACGAAATATATCGGATCCGACAACGGATGGCAATTTTTAATCCACATAATCATAACAAATTCACTTCGAATGCAAATTAAGCGTTTTCAAAAAACAAAATATTATTTATGCAAATCAAAAACCACGTCTTCATTCTTAAACTTTTGAGTAATCTTCAAAAACGAAACCTTTCCTTTGTTCGTTTCGTTTTTGAGAGTACCTCTCAAGGTACTAATGCAAATGAAATTAGTATCGGATCACTATCCATACTATTAAAACCTACAAGATTGTACACACATTTAAAGAAATAAAACTTTGTATAATAACAAGATATAAACCTACTTAAATCATAAATGTTTCAAACGTTACTACTCAAACACTCATTTACTGTATAGTACTTACATTTTGTTTAATAGGAAGTTAAATAATTTATTTTTAAATTTAGGAGATGTTAATTTCTTTAAATCATTGAGCAGTTTATTATAAGTTTTTATTGACATACAGTTAACGTTTTTTGAGTAGAGTGCAAGAAATGTTGATTGACTCCGAATATGTTATTTTTTAATTACCAGATAAATATTTTTTTACACACGTTATGAATAATAAAGTAATGAGCCAGTAAAAATGTTTTTCGAATCAGCGTCTTTCACGACTACATCATTCGAGTCCATAAGCTTTCGAACCTATGAGGCAGTGGGAAAAAAATTCGCAACAGCGTGTGTCGCAACAATGGCGTTCGAAACTACGGGTAACTATGCCCACTTAAAAAATCAGGTCAATTTTTCGGTCCGTTTTGCTTTGAAAAACTGACAACCAAACAGACACACACATATACTTTTCCATTTATAATATTTGCATGGATTCATAACAAAGGCGGTTCTCTCTATGGATTAATATTCCATGAACAGTATTCATAACATACATTTACGTTCGTATAGACCTAGAGCGAGTGAACATCAGTTTGCTGATAATATGGCAAATAAAAGCGAAATGTGATCAGCTGAACCGGCAGGAGGGCGCCACAGTCGCCGCAGGGGCCGGCCAAGGAGATTGTCTAAATGCATCGACTCAAATGTCTACAGCGCCACTAATGTGCCTCTGTAAGTGAATTTTAGTAATACAACGAAGAAATTGGACGATAAGTTAGTTTATTAGTATTAGTTTCGCATGCGAGTGAAAACAGCGTGGGGCATTTTGGTAAATTAATCGAATTGGCGTGACTCAAGAGACGAGTATAATGGAATCCTTATGACTTTCTATTTTAACAGCTAATAGATTTTTAATTATACCATGGACATGCTATGTTTGCATTCACCGATGATCATTCTAAAAAAACAAGTGATTATTATCTATTAACGTTCAATTTCCATTTCGAGTTTAAAGAGCCATTTTCATAGTTAAATATTTATGTAACTAATTGTTTAAAATTATTCTTTATGGATTTATGAAAAAAAGACGCTTAATACAATATAATTAAATAACTATAAACAGGAATTGTTAGGTTAAATATTTAACAACGCGTTTTATTAAATTTTTACTAGTCCAGGGAATTTATAAAATATAAGCGGCTTGCCGTGGCTTCGCACGCATATTTATTTATGTGATATCTAAATGAAAAACCGCTTGACCGATTTTGTGTAAATTTTACATAAACCATCTACTAAATAATCTAAATAAAACCTAATCATTTGGTTTGGATATGTGAGCCCGTTCTTGAGTTATAAAATTACAACGAAAAGTGGCATTGAACTTAGCATCCCATTTTAAAGATCATTTGCAAATAAAACAAGAAGGCTGATGTGACGGAAAATTATTTATTACTTGCGTTACGTTTCAACATCCCTATTATGCCACAGTCAATGATTACCATTTTTCTGAGGGGGGGGGGGAATCTTTGCGTCCTTTGCCACTGCCCGTGGGGACGACAACGCGTCGAGAAATACAAAAAAATATGCTAATAGCTTGCTATTAATACCTGTTATATTGTAGTGCCCAGTAATATTAGAAAATAACTGTTTTTTTCCGCTGAATTTGTATCATAATGTTGGCAATTTAGAACCTTCATGCTTTGATTTACAAGCTGAATTCAATTTGCTTCTGCAGTCACGTGTACGGTAAAAACGTCGGCTTATTAGTTTAGACGATTGTTCGCGCTCCGGGCTATTAGCGAACTTGGCTCAAAACAAAACACGTTATAAACAATATTGTTTTTCGTGTTCGTACTCTCATTCAGGGAACGAGGAAAGAATTGTCAAGTTAGAGTCAGACTACAACTATAACAGCTTCGTAGCTTCCTTTTTCTATGTGTTATATATAAATAACCTGGTTGAAGCCGCAAACGAATGTGTTTTTGTTGAAAAACTTGTTGTTTGTCTAACGACACAACGACGACCCATACGAAGTGTACCTATATAATATGATGTGTTTTTGACTGTGGCACAAAAAATACATTATTATTGATTTTAAGTTGGGTTACTTTACTTTATGGTTAGGGGAGTGGACTGCAAGTTAATAAAAAAAGTACTAAATTAGGGAATCACGAGTATTCTTCCGTGCTGTTTTTCTTTTTAGGAACGGACTCCTAAAAAATACTTACACTTTGAAGTAAAATCACGTTCCTCAGCCAAGTTACTTAGGAGGATCCAGTCTTTGTATCTTTTTTGTACATTAATAATTTCGGCGGGTATCTCACGGGCCCCGGAATTACATATAAGTTAGCTACGTTATTCCCTCATCCTGTCGAGATTCTGAGAAGATTTTATTTTTTACGTGAAAAGAATGTAATGAATAAGGACATAACGCGGCCCATTATAATATAATGTGCCTTCAGCCAGAGTCGAGGAAGTCCAAATTGATGTGCATAAGTCAGCCGTGGCGGCGGAAAATTTGTTCTGAGATACAAACTTAATAATGTGTTTATAGCCTACTTTTAAAGCGTGAACTAAAGGCATTATAGCTGCATTATACTACTACGTTTTTTTAAGAAATAACTGGCGTTCAATCACGGAACACCACTACACAAAGCTTAATATATATTTATGAGTTAACATATGTTAATAATGGTATGTTTTATATATGACTTTATGTATGTCTATCATGTTATGATGTTATGAGTATAATTTTAAAAATAAAATTCAAGTTATGTTGCACAGGCGTATTCTTTTTCCGTCATCTACTATGTCCTTTATCTAAAGGTTGTCTGGAAGAGATCGCTCCCAAGCGATAGGGCTACCTACATTGTAGTATAATTTATCTATTAAGCCAATTCTTGTAAATTGTTTGTGCAAATGAAGTATATCTATCTACATATCTATCTTAATATAGCGCGCAAATAGCCTTAGTTATAAATAGCGCAGAGTATATAAACTTCATGGTCTCAAAATGTGATAAAACAAGTAAGTTACATAGATTTTTATCAAACGCTATACGGAATACGGAACTAAATAAATTTTAATAAACGCTTAAATTTTAATTATTGATTTTCCATAAAATGTAAGTTATTTCATAGAATTGACGAGCTTTATAATTACATCCTTTAGGTAGATATGTAATTTAATTTAATAGCGCAACACAATGCGTATGTTAGTCTCAAACAGAAACTTAATTCCTGTAATAATATCACAGAACAGTTAGCAAATGACGTTTCTCGGAACACCAACAAGATAAAAAAAAACCATCTTTAGTCAATGACTCCAGCATTTATTCATTTATGAATTAAACGTAGCATTTTTGAGTTAATAATCCAAATGAGCATTTTGTATCTTTGTTGCATAGTAGAAAACTGAGTCGCTCTCTGTCGCTGTGTGTGCTTAGAGGGACCCCACACTAGCGTCTTTCGAGCGTCAGCGTCTTGCCGGCGTCCTCCCCACACTAGCGTTTGTTGGGCGTTGCGTCGACGCGGCGCCCGCGCAGCGTCGACGCGGCGCCCGCAAAGCGTCGGCGCGGCGTTTGAGCGGCGCTTGCGCTGGGCGTCCTCTGCACATCGCGTTCGAGGGTCGCGCCGCGCTGACGTCATGTACAGTCATTTCGAAAATGGAAATGTAAGATTTGAATAACGCACAATATAATGTTTTATATTGCAGTGATAAATTAATGCTTTCAACTTGTAAAGGAAAAAACTAAAAGTACTTAATTGAAAATGGGTTTCTTCGGCAATATGAGTTAGTATTTTAAGCTCCATCCATATTTGCTATCAGCTAAAAAGTCTTCTACCTACTAATTCTAAAACACGGGCGGGCCGAAACAATTGAGTTGATCATTGTACTGTTGACAAAATAAACGCTGCGCAGGCGTCGGGCCGGCGCGGCGCCAGTGGAGCGCAGTCCTGGCGTTCGTCATTTCGACCGCGCCGCTGCGCAAGCGTTGCGTCGGCGTCGCGTCGGCGTCACGTCGACGTCGCGTCAGAGTTGCGTGGGCGTCGACGCTCAAAGAACGCTAGTGTGGGGTTACGTAATCTTTTAAAATACTCAACGTGATAAGTTATTTTAATATATAAATTTTTCAAGCTGATGTTTTTACAGTACAACACAGACATGATATTGTTCAGAAATTATGAAAAAATAATTGGAATTAACATTGTATTCATACCAAGACGAAGCAGGTCGCAAATTAAAAGTAAAACAACTGCTTCACATTTTCAACTATTTCCAAGGGCACAAAAAAATTGAGACCAAAACTTCTGTTGGCGCACAATAAAACATTTGAGATATTTCATGCTCCTTTCACCACTTGCTACTTCAACTATTTAAGAAATGCTTTTAAAACTATGTTAAACAAAGTCCATGCAGTGGGCTGTAAGGAAATCTTGTGATGGTGCAGTAAGTGGGTGAGTTGTACTAAATCAGTAGTGTGAAACCTTTTTAATACGTTTAACTTGAAATGTATGTAATATTTTAGCGCAAAGCACAATGATTGGTACAATTAAATGTATTAAAGAGTGACAAATGTCGTTTGACATTAAAATTTACTTGTATCTGGCTTAAATAAATTAAGATTTTTTAAGCTGAGAAGTTTATTTCTCATTTAAGGTTTGCGCAGGTCATATAGCAATCTGCTGTGTTAGGTCTTCTCTTCCCATTCTCTTCTTCATTGCATCACCAACAAGGCGATGGGGTGCACCGGGTGGTTTAAGTAGGTAATCCTGCACGCATAAGGAATAATCCAACACACGCCGCCACCTCCCTCGGGTAACAGTACGGTGCGTCAATGCCTTTCTCCCCGGAAAAAAGGTCACATGGCAATCGCCCAGAAATTTTTATTGAGGGTTATGTATTAAATGGCAATAGTATTCATAGTTTAGTTTTGATCTCATCTACTGTTCATTTGATGTATCACTCCCTAATTTATTACACGTTGCATAAATATATTTTAAATTTAAAACATGAAAAGCCCTGTGGAGCTTCTTTCACCAAGTGCTGCTATTATAACGAAAGGTATTTTATCTGAACTAATAGGACTTATTTATTTCTGAATAGCAGGTAAGCGGTTAATATTTCCTATGCACGTTGCTGAATCCAAAATGTATTCGCTTATTGACTCAAACCTTAGATATAGTCGTAAGATCCAGACAACCAGACACAGTATTAAATCAATTGTGGCCGGCTTTAAAAGGATATTCGGCCTTACGAGGTTATACTGTGTATTACATGAAAGTTTGCGCCACAGGTTGAGCACAGCTGTGCTAAATAATTGGTCGCGTGCCGGCGGGCCGGCCGCCCGGCGCCGATGTCAACGCGCGGCGCAGTGCGGCATACACCGCCCCTTCTTCGCTCGGAACCGCTAATGGGGTATATGCACTGTAGAAAAAAATAAATCCACTCATTTCAAGGACTGGAGAAAAGCACCTAACAAATGGTCAAGGCGCCGTTTTAGGCGGAAGATTGCGTTCTGCGCATTGCAACGACATGTGACGCCATGCTCCTACGCGTTTGAAATTATCGTTATAGTGTCAATGTTATGATATTTTCACATGGATTAAATTCACATGTGTGTAAATACTGGAAATATAAGAACTAATTGAATGACGATGCTTATAATAATTACTGCTAGTTAAGCGCGGTTGACGCAGTATCATTTCAAGGTAGGTACATACATGGACTTAGTATAATTATATTAGGTCCATTGGTACATATCACAAATGTATTTGACAATAAGTAGCTTTTAATATTAATAAAATGTTTTCTTTCGAATTTTATAAAGTTTATAATCAAAAGTAAGCCTACCTTTTAGATTTATTAATTAAACATTTATCATCTGAAAAAAAACCTGAAACTCCGTTGATATAAGGGAAACCTTTTTAGAAACTTATGTATGTCACTCACGCAAGCTCAAGCTCACTTATGAGGGCATAGCGATTTATCACTCGAACTACAGCAGCCTGACCGGTGAAATACTTCCACCTTACAGAAGGCCGCAGCCAAATAACAATCACTTCTGTGTTGTTGTGTTCCTGCGTGTGAGTAAGGTTTCCAGAGCTCCTGGGGGGTGCTACATTAGTAGTAGGGGTCAAACCTTCAAGGTAAGGGTGACAAGTCCAGTAACAGATTTATTATACTGTACTTGTCTCCCTTAAGCTAGGACCTCATTACCATTTAACATCAGCTGGGATGAGGTCAATCTTGAAGTGCAATATAAAAAAATATATATTTCAAAGAATGACTACTGGCCATAAAAAGGGTACATACTTCGACGTTTTTACAACAACGTTATGTAAGACTATTTATAAATAAAAATAAACTGGTATTATCGACCTTAATTTTGAGTAGGTATGGGTATTTAACAACTAGTAAACATTAGGAAAGGTGTACCTAAAACGGGTATTCTTAATACATAATAAACATTTTAAATTGTATATAAAGAAATGCAACTCTTCAACCGAATACGAAAGATAAATACAAACAAGTAAAAAAGTCAGACGTACTTTTAACTGTAAAATATTTCAGCTCCATGCAAATTGCTGTAACTATGCATATATAAGTTCACCGGGTTTATTTCAATATACTATAGAGTTACAAAACAGCTCAGTGAGCCCGAACTGTATCCATGAACATTTCCATCCAGAAGATCGGTTAGCAGTATTAGTCTAATTCCAAAGGTGTCATCACAAATTGCAATTTTCTTTTACCCTTATAACACCCATTTATTTCATGATAAGGATCTTTTTAGCCCTGGCGAGGTTCCTTTGTTAGAATCGAACACTCCTTGGGTTGATTACTTAGCGCCCAAGAGGGCAGATTTCACGGAGCCAATTGCCATCTTCGTCTGCCGAAGTGATCGCCGGGGTGATATTATTTAAATGTAATCTTTTTTCGATACTTTTAACAGTAATCTTGAGTTACTGTATAAAAAAAAGTGTTAGCGTCGGGATTGCGGTACAGGTAAAAAACAAATACTTTATAAAATTGGGATGGCATGTATTTCAAAGGAAAGTATGTATTATTCCTATGTAAATTCTATTCATTTACTACTATTGCTTATTTGCACAAAGAGTATGTATAAACATTGTATTTTTTTAAGTATATTATTTGAAAATAAATACGAGTACCTAATATCAATACAATTCCAGCTAGAACATGTCATTTGTGTAGAAAAAGCTTATACAACTTTACCAAAATATTTCAAAAATATTGTTTGAAATACTAATTGGTGTTATAAATGTCGCAAATATATCTTATAAAAGTGCTATTATCATCAAATTGCCTGAATAATAGCTTGTTAAAAAGGTTTTATTGGCATTCGAAAAGTTACACGGAGGTTAATAGGATAACCGTTAAAAGTTTTTATTATCACGAGAATAAAGTGAAGTTGGGCCAATTGATGAGCGACGCAGTCCGAAGTTGTTGGTCACAGGTCAATTATATCGATTCGGAATCTCGAATCAAATCGATTCACCGACTCGATTAAATCAGCCGAATTAACAAGCGTTCCTCCACGCAAATCTGCTAAAGTGGTCGGTTTCATAATTTCATAATCTTAATAGGGGGCTTGCGAAGTAAAGTGGTAGGATTTAGTGAGGGTCCTCCCTGGAGGCGAGACTCGCTGACCATATCTTACGAGGCCTGTGGAACATAATAGACTCGTTGCGTTATTCTTACGGTTTAGTAATGTTTGGGCGGGGCCGCTTGAGAGATCCGGCACTGGGTAGCTTCCGTCCAAACGATGTTAAATCGGCTGAAGAGGGTTCGACACACTTACACAGTAAGTATAAAATATGGACCTCTCCAGATATTAAAAGTGTAGAAGCTATTGAGAGTTAGTAAGAATACGTCGACTTATCATAAATTATGTTGGTGAGAAATCAGTTTTAGATTGAGCCCATAGCTTCTCTAAAATTCGCAAAGAAATTTGAATTTTGGTTTGCTTAAAAGATGTTTACTTCTTAAAGTAGCTTAAAAGTCTCATATTATCCGTTTTATAATCTCTAACAAAAACTGAAGCTTCGATGTTTTAGTAGTTTAAGTACTGGAATATGATCTTGGGATCTTGGTTCGATTTCCGAGTCAAGCAAATTATGTTTACATAGCTTAGGTTAGCTTAGCTTAGGTACCATCAACTCGTATTTGAAAAGCGTGGTCACAAGGTCGGTATCCATTCTTGTAACGATGACTTGATTTCAATTGTGGAGGCTTTAGACTTACATACAATATGACATTTAAAACATTTACTATTTTCTGTATAGTATCCAAGAAAGCCTATTGGAGTAGTTTGCCAGATAAATTCGAAAAACCTTAATTAAACAAATGCGGACCACGGACTAAGATACATATTTTGTTATTTGACATTTTAATGATTGGAATAATATATTTATTTTATTTTCTGTTTAGCAGAGTAAATACTTAATCTACAATTATCTACAAAATACATTATGTTAAATACAATCAATGATCTTTGTTAGATCATGTTTTTTAATTCTTCGTCTATGCCTATCGTTTATACATGCTAAATAGAACAATTACGTTTGTAACAGGTATGTCAAAATTAAACACTTGCCATGTCTACGACAAAACACCGAATACTTAGTTGACATAATGAAAAATACAAAGTTCTTTTAGTTTCAGTAGGTAGATAAGATCTGGTTAAGCTTATATGGAGTCAAGACGTGTGATAAAAGTTAAATAGAATCTCTATTAAAGTAACATTTATTTTTCTGTGCTGAATCGTCAAGAAGATGTCACTTTATGACTTTAAAGGAAATATCAAATAAATCACAATAATTTCATGTAAAGATTTCAATTACCATCAATCAAATGAATTCACCAAGTACTAAATGTTCGTTTTCCTATTAGTCTTTTCCGAAACAATATCTCTCAGTGTTTTACTTTTTTATTGACATTCAATTAAACATTTTAAAACTTCAATTTTAATTCACAAGTAAGGGACGGGTATACGTTCTCAGATTACACGAACCAAAGCTCAGTGTTCAAACAAAATATCTAAATGGATGAGCTAACCGGTCGTGGGGCGACACGGGGGCGCCGCGCTTAAAACTGAACTAATTAAATAAATGAAAACGAAACTCGAATGTTTTCATTCCATTTACCGTTCTATACTCCCACTCTGGCCGACTACGAATGGCCGTATGCAAAATGTATTACAATATCTCAAACATGGCATACTTTCCAATTTTATTGAAAGACCTTATTGCGAGCTGGGTTTAAATGGAAATTCCATTAGTATTTTTTAAAAATACGTCGGTAAAAGATAATGAAATTGCATAACATTCCGTTCTTTTGAAAAAATACGTATTATTTGCTTTGAATAATGATTTTGACGGTTGAAACTCTGCCGTCCGAGCCATTGTCAAATAATAAACAATTGTCCGGATGGCAGATTTAAATTATAGTATATAAATAGTTAGCCAAATGGCTTACGTCTAAAAAAGGAACGTAAAAATTTTGAGAATTTTCGTATTTCATATAAAAAAACGAACACACATACCACAAAACATTTTTTTCGTGGACTCTATCCCGCGTGTAGAAACCACGCAGTGATTCCGCCAATGTCAATTTTTTAATGATAGACACGGCAAGGAGACTGCGATGTAGAATAAATTATTCCTTTCTATATGGAGATTCCCACTATGTAACACTGAATATGAGACTGGTGAAACACCTCCACCTTAGGTACAGAAGACCGCAGCCAAATAACAATTACTTCTGTGTTGTTGTGTTCCTGCGTGTGTGTAGGTAAGGTTTCCAGAGCTCCTAGGGGGTGCTACGTTAGTAGCAGGGGTCAAGCCTTCAAGGTAAGGGCGACAAGTCCAGTAACAGATTTATTATGCAGTACTTGTCACCCTTAAGCTAGGACCTCTTTACCACTTAACATCAGGTGGGATGAGGTCAATCTTGAAGTGCAATATAAAAACCACAACGATTATGTAAAAGGGCAGAAAAAATAAGACCCTTTTACTTTTTTTAAGACGGTTTAAAATTGTTATAATGTTAAGAGTTTTTCAATATATTTGTAAAAGGTTTTTAGCACACATTCATTGCATGATCGTAAATAAACTTTATTTCTAAAAAGTAATTTGCACGATTATTTGTTCTCACGTCACGACTACGGCCGATTGCATGTAAATTTAATTTGTGACTTCGCTTGGGCTCACTCTACTTTCAACGTGGCTCGACACTGCCCGTCGATTCATTAAACTCATTAAGTTTCTATTCTTTTAGGAGGCTTGATTACCTGATTTCGCTTACCTACCTACTTCATCATCATCATCATCAGCCTGTTGCAGTCCACCCTGGACATAGGCCTCTTCAAATGTTCGCCACTTCTATCGATTTTCGGCTAGGTACTCTCATCCAGCTCCTGCCAGCCGTCTTGCGCAAATCGTCACTCCACCTGACCTGACTACCTACTTACTTCAAAAATATGTTTTATTCATTAAGCTTTACTCTGTCTGAAAATGATTTCTGCCAATGTTGATCCACTTAGTAGTCGTTTTGCAAAACATGTTTAACTTTTGACCACCATTCAACAAGTTGATTTATACGATCCTAGCTGATATCCGCGGATGTTATTTCGGGATACCTTTTATGTTATTCTAGTATCTTAATCGGTGTAACTATTAAACTTTATCCAAATCATTTGGTTTGGTGTGAAAAATAAAATTAATAAAAAAAGCCATCACTTAAATTGCTTTGATTCTCAGGTAACAGACATTCAGAAACAACGATGCTACCACAACACTCAGATTCTAACCTGGAATCGAATCCGGGACCTAGGTAGGCAAAGTTCTCGCTCGCCTCTCGGCGGAGGATGTGGGCAAGATCTAAATATCATAGAAACATAAAAATATACAAATTTTCAAGTTTAAAATGTTCAATGATAAGTAAACTTGTGACGTCATGGTTGCTATTTTCATAGAAGATCTATGCAGGATACGCGTTTTGACGGACATTTAAAAGGTTATCAGTTGATAAGCCAGTCAATACCCGTATTATGGAGGTACAGACAACCCGATTAAATAAACGAGTAAACCTTTTTAATCGTAAGTTGTACGCGTGCTCGCGAATAAACGCATCCTCGGAGTTCGAAAAGTCATTTGCGCGATTATCTGTCTCGCGGAGCACGTCACGGCCGGTTGTATGTAAATTGAATTAATGACTGCGCTCGGGCCCACTCGACGATCGACGGGGATAGACGTCGCTCGTTGCGATTTATTTCGATGACTTCGTTCGGAAGGGTTGCGGCGAGACGAACGGTTTAAGCATCAGCTGTTCGATCATTATGACTAGACGGAACACGAGCCTCTCAGCTCTCCTGGTTTTTTGCCAATTTCAATCGCAGTATTGTTGACGATGCAAAACTTAATGGCAAGTTCATTTTCCAGTGTCAAGCGGTGCACGACTAACTATAGGCAGTTTTACAGACAGACCGGAACCAGCACCATATTTTGTGACTTCAGTTAACTTTACGGTTAGAGAGCACACCGACGCATGATTAAATAAATAAATAATAAAGTAAGCTATAAGTGGTATACGACTAATCCTTCCTCATACGATTTCAATCAGTAAATACCAACCGTCTTTATTTTCATTAAAAATTAAAACCAACCAAAAAATAAGTATGCATTACAGAGAAAAATAGCTCCACCATTAACAATAAACTTCAATAAATGACTTTCATTATTACATAATGACACAATTCGCTCTCAAAAGCAAATGAAAATTTAATTTAAAAATAGCGGCAAAGGTAACTTTTTGACGGCGGAAAGTGTAAAAAACCGGTGAAAAATCGTTCACGGTTGAATTCAGGTGGGATTCCTGTCGTAAATTCGGTAAAAACCTTTTGAGATATAAAATAGTCGAACAATGCATCGTGTATGCACGCGCGGTATTAATCTACTAAAAGCCAAAGTGTGGCGCTAGTAACTTATGAACATTTGAAGCCGTAATTAAGGTGAGTACTGAATAATTTCTGCATCGGTCTTGATTTAGATTACCCGAGACTGCAGCTTGGTGATTACACCTGGCTTCTCTTAATTTTAATCATTGCTCTATTCCAAATGTTTTTTAATGCAAAAATAAATCTAAATGAGCCATGTTGTTCGTTTACTGACCACCTTTATAGTTTTTAGTCGTGTCATCTCTGAGATCCCGGGTTCGATTCCTGCTCGGGTCAATATGGAAAATGGACTTTTCAATATTGTCTTTGGTCTGAGTGTTGTAGTACTGACGTTGTTTCTGATTTCTGTAAAACAGGAGCTTAACATACTTACAACAGAATCAGGTCAATTAATTAATTTATTATCTATTAGAATTCAGTTACCTACCACAAAATCGAACTGCTTATAACTTACTGCTTAGAACTATTTCAATTCCGAAACTCCGTGTTGTCGAGCCATTCCTTTCCATTAATAAACCAACAAACTTGTTTTGAAAACACTACTCTTACGTAACGACTGTGACGTCCCTCAAATCTCGGAAGTCCTCTAAGATATCGGCTCCCAGAAACATTAATTAAGTCGACAAACAAACACTTTCGCTCTCCTACAGTTAGCGAAGCTTAGTGCAAATCTGAAGTCTGCCATATGCGTCAGATCCCCGCCAAGTTGGCGCCGGCCGCACTCCAATATCCATTTTGCCTGGGTATCTAGCTTTATACTTACTGGAAAGGGAATCTGAGAGTCCATTGCAAAAGGTCAAGGTTCATTTGAAAGTGTAATATCTAAATTTGCATGCATTGTATAACTTTGAGTCTTGAACTACTGACTTTACTATTTTGAAGATTTTGAACAGTTTATTACTATGATTACTGACGTCGATATTGAAAGTATAGAATCTGATTTTGATTTGAGCAGCCATAATTTGATATTTAAAGTAAGTAGGCTATACACATAAATCACTTTATCAATAACTGATTAAGATAGATCGTTCAGAGTAATAGCTACTCGTATTTAAATGTTTAAGGTCTATAATTACATTTTTTTATTGAAGTAGTCACATCGTCATTACAATTGAGCGGTATACTACCAAGTATACAATTTACTTTAAGCTTAGTAACTTTAATGGCAAATGTTGACACCTATTTAATCGTACCCGATCGAAAAGAAACCATCTACCCGTATCCTAAGATCCCTTAAATATTAATTAAACGGATATAAATATGTTTTTTTTTTTTTTTTTATATTGCACTTCAAGATTAACCTCATCCCACTTGATGTTAAGTGGTAATGAGGTCCTAGCTTAAGGGTGACAAGTACAGCATAATAAATCTGTTACTGGACTTGTCGCCCTTACCTTGAAGGCTTGACCCCTGCTACTAATGTAGCACCCCCCAGGAGCTCTGGAAACCTTACTCACACGCAGGAACACAACAACACCGAAGTGATTGTTATTTGGCTGCGGTCTTCTGTAAGGTGGTGGTATTTCACCAGTCGGGCTGCTCCAGTTCGAGCTATAAATCGCTATGCCCTACCTCTCTTAAAATGATGATATGATGTACACTTAAGACGTTTAAATAAAGCTAAGCGAACACAAACTGTCATTTACTTTTATTTATCTAAATGACCACACTTCTTTCTAAGGTTTTAATTACAAAAACCTGATATTTTTTTCAAATCTTGTTTTGTTTCTATTTGCTACAACATCCTTTCGTATAAAAATATTTAATATAGTTAAAATGAATACTGCAACATTGCGGTCAAGTGCTTTCTGTAATACCGACCATATAATAAAGAAAAATATTACTTATATTAAATTTGATGGGGCTCCCGTGCTAACATAATAAACTATTTCCATCCCTGTGAGATATGGAGCTCCCGCGGGAGAACTAAAAAGTCGGGGGAATGGTGGCGGGATAATTGAGTTACAAATATAATGTATAGTTAGTGATAAATAGTTTGCGGATAGTCTGGTTTTCGATAACCCTGCTAACGGCTGTTTGTATCAAATTCGAACTGACTTTATTTGTAGAGGACTTTATTTGATAAAAAGGAAAGATAAGAGCTATTGTTTAATTCTACAATATTGAAATCGCAAAGAAAATAATGAGTTATAGTCTAATAAATGATTAATGGAGCTGCTTTCTCGTAAAAGTAGTCGAAGGTAGTTTACTAATAATATGCACCTTTTAAAAACATTAGTTCACTTAAATAGGTGTAATTTCTAAATCGTCCTATCTTAGCACTTAATTAATTTACTGAGGTGAGCAGTGAGCTAGTATAATTATCATAATTATTATATTAGTACAAATATTTTTTTCACAAATCAAAAAACAATACTGAAATCAGGAAGGAGAAACACATTACCATATTTAGAGAAAATAAGCTGATTCTTTGTTCCTCTCTGTGACAAATAAGATTCTTACCTAAGATTTCGTAATCTCGCCACAATTAAATAAACAAAAGTGAGTAAAGCTATGTACGGATGGATGGCTCTTAAGTAAATTAATCGACTTATATCTGTAACAAATAAAAAAAAGCAATTTACAAAATGAACTTGTATTATCAGCAAAGTTTTCTTAGTCAATTGTTTGAAATGTTGTTTCCGACTGTAGGAAAATATTTTTTGACGCAATGGCAAAATTATTTTTAGCGTTCCAGCTGTGAAAACAAAGAGAACATTGTATGTAATTATTGATCACTCGTTATAAGGTGGTGACTATTAAACCCTTCTATGTAGCTGATCTCAGTTTGTTTAAAAATGCAAAAATAAATAAAAAAATGTTTCCCTACTTGCACTACACCTATACTTAAATTTTTCGCCGAATTTTGATTGTCTTTGAATGATAAATATTTAAATTAATGTTTTTCGCTGTCGAATTGTCACTTCGATACCTCGTTAAAGGCTGAGTATTATACTTTTTAGTGCCATGATTGTATTGATAACACATTTTAAGTTAAAGTTATACAATTTTGGTGTCTTTTCTATCTGTGTTTTTTTCTTCATTTTATCATCAATAAGTAAAATTACCTAAATATGATCGTTTGGGCTACAGGCACCTAAGTGCTAATAAACACCTTGACTCACTATCTTCACTCTTCTCTTTACACTGTGTCTTACCGCACGGGTAAAACAAAAAGCCGTGACCCTGATGCTCAGTAATAGCCATCCCAGCGAGCTGAGTAATCACCATGAATAGTAATTGAAGTAGCCCGGAATTCCCCCGAAGCTCCCTTTTACAAAAAGGTAAGGCTGACTCAAATCCTAACCTCTCTTGCTAGATAGCGTTACATAAAAATATGTAGTCCTCGTAAAAAATAACAACGTCTTCAAAGGCGAGTGAACGTTCATTCCTGCTTTAGAGCCAAGTACAGAATACAATAACGCGATATTTTCGCTGCGATCTTCGGATGCAACAATAGTTTATAAACTGCGGTTGGTACGTTGCGAAATTGTACAAATAACAATTACTGTGTCGTAACGTTAAATGTGTAGATCCGTAGAAGAAAGGAAAATACCGATTAAATTCACCGATCGATGCGGTGAAGTGGCAACACAAAAAATAGAGGAACGCGCGTTCGAATACTACATTAGAGTAAAAAAATGTTTCGAAATATCTTTGTCTTTGTTGTAGGACCTCCTTTCTGCCCAATTTTTATGATTTAATGTGTATGGTCTTTGGCGAGCAGTGAGCACCCAGCTAATGTCAAAATTCAGACTTAAAGACTAACAAAATATAAAAAAAAATAGTTACGGCCCTTAAAAAATAAATAATACGGTATCGCATGTAAGTTCCTTTATTTGAAATATTATCTTAAATGTTAATTTATAAGTATTAGTGCACTAAAAATATGAATTAGAACTAAAACTCTACTTTGTTGCATATAAAATACCTACCCGCGTTTTCTAACATTTCGTTATGCAAAACAATCATTATTTCAAATCATCCAAAGTTTTAATTTAGATTTTTTGCGGGAAAATAGCGTTGGTTTTCCGCGGAAACTTAGCTAATCGAATGAATACAGATGGGTTGTTTTACCAAACTTGCATTTTCTTATGCATAAGAATACCGTATGTTATATATGCACCTAACTTAAAGATTATTTAAAATTATTTTTAGATCTTTGAAGCTTGAAAACGTGATTAAAGAAAATTTTTATTTTAATGTTTAACCAATGTCTTGAAGTAAATATTGGAACTGTTTTTGCCTTACAGTTTGTCTTAAGGATTTTTATTGATATGAAATGTACAAATACTTAGTTCAAACTTTTCATAAGTGTGGTTGTTAGAACATATTTGAGTATAAAAACAAAAAAACATTTTAAAACTTTGGAAAGTATTACTTAGAGTGGTGCCCGGTAATTTTTAGTTAGTAAAAGGTTGTTTAGAGTGAATTTCTCATGAATTAGCAATATAGTGTGGTCATTTGAATGTCATTCGAGTCACATCGAATATGAAACTAGTGCTTTAAAATGAAATGACTACTAATTTTACTAAGACTATAAACCAAATACTATTTTCGACTAGATTGTAAACTTTGTCGATGTGCTAAGTATTTTATTAAGGTCATAGGACAGTATTTATTGTCAAGATTTTAAATAAGTTCTGAGGCTGATAAAAAAGATTTTAAATGTATTTAGTTGTGTAGTAAAATATTATTTACTAATTTTAGTTGGGTGCCTTCTGCGTACTTGTTAAGTTAAGCAAATTTTAACCTGAAACAATTCAAATCTCTTAAGTTATTTAAAAAAGATCGTCGATGCACCGCGGATTCAAAACAATTGATGCACCCTTAAAGTCAGCCCTAACATGAATATTTCAAATTCATACTACACTCATTCCCTAACTGTATTTCATCCATATTGCGTCCCGTCAAAAGCGTCCAAACCCATACGTTGAACGCAGTTAAAACTCTTTTTTGACCGCAAAAATCGTCGTTTTAAATCTGTAATTGAAAACACGGCAATGATACAGGGAGAGGGTTTTAAATGTCAGTAAAAATGGTGTTTTAATCCGTCCATCGATACCTGCCGGCGACAGCGGATTACGGCTTTGCCTCCCCGCCGACCGACTCGATATTTTTATCAATAAATACACAGTCATATTTTACGTTTTGACGTCTGTAGTCCTTTTTGCACGGTTTAAACTGATTATGACGATTTTTGAACAGAATATTATGTTTTTAAATACACTAGATTATTAGTTATATACAAAGTTGTTTGTAGGTATCTAAGCATGTATGATGGTAACACAGTTGGTTCTGATTTTTGGAACAAGTGGTTATGCTATTATGATATCGGATCAATTTCTGTGTAATTTCTAATATTTGTTGATACCGATTATGTTTTATCGATTGAGGACATAAATGTTTGTTGTTGTTTCATTGTGTACTAGTGTTCAGGAATAAGTTAGCTAGAATTGATTATATTGATTATAATACAAAAGACACTTCATTATAGCTTTTTACAGCTTTAACTTTGCAAAATATTAAATTTGTATCATTGAAAAAATCTGTTAAAAAGGCATTAAGTCAACCTATTTTAATTTTTAAATACGTGCAATGACATTCAAATAAGCATAAACATTTATGTTATGAAGAACTTCAAGATCTCTGTAAAAAACATTGTTCGAATATTTCTGTACTTAAATTTTTCATTTTTGTTTATTATCCAATTAAGTTTTTGGTCGCTATTGATCAGTATTTAATTTTCTTTGACTTGTATTTAAAAGCACTATAGTTTATATTTAAAAGCACATCAATAATTTTGTACTCATCGGACCTCAATTTATCAAATACACTGTACTGTATTTATCTTATTACACTATGGGCATAATCAACTAAATTAGCACTTCGATCGCACCAGACACCTGAGACTAATTTGCCACTCAATATGGCTTTATCGTGGTCAATACAATCACTAATTGTTCAAAACCAATTAGCTAACAGTATAATTGGAAGGATTTCGCATATCACTGCAGCAACAGTAGAAATGCTTTTGACATAAAAAGTCCTAAATTTGTTATCAATTCAAATACGGAAGCATTATGTGATAAAAAAAAATATTATATACACAGACGAATCCCCCTTTTATTTGATGTCGGTTAAAAATGAATCACTAAAAAATTTAGAATCAAACTTCCCAAAAAATCATGAAGGATCTTTGACCTTATGAACGTTTGTACTTCTCACATACGTTTTTCTATCACTAAGCTGTTGTTGACAAGGTTTATATATTCATAACAAATTTTAGCCATGCATCGACAAAATTGTGAATTTCAGTAGCGTAGCCATCATTTATTGATTGTACCGCAACTGTCTTTGAAATTCAGTTTCTAATGATAAATTCATAACCTAGTTACCTATTCTCATTATTTAATCGAGAAATGTAATCGTTACTTGCTTTGTCACTGGCTCTGTGAAACAGGAAATTCGATTCGATCGGAAAAAAAATCTCGCCCATTATAATACACAAAGAGAATTGATTTATTTCTATGAACGGTTTAAAATGACAAGATCGGGCGAGACAAAAGTTGCACTTTGTGATATTTCTACGCATCTACATTTAATATATAAATACTACCTATTCATGAACTTACTACAGCTATCCGTACAGGTCCGCATTCAGTAGCGTCGCTTAACAATAAACTGAGCATTACGCCAACATTATTGCTGGAACGAAGTCCCCTTCACACGTCAACATTACCACTCGTGATGATAAATTAAATCAACAAAAGGTCAATAAACGAGATTGAATGAACGCTTGCTCGTCATTGACCGATTTATAAGAGTGTCATTGTGAAATTAACAAAGAGATCGGGAAAATTTAATTGTATACCTATATCTGAAGAGTTTGTTTGTTTGAACACGCTTATCTCAGAAATTTAAAAATATTTTTATGTTGAAGTCCATTTATCGTGGAAAGCTTTAGGCTCTATACTAATGTTCATCAGGTTTACGTTACTAACTATGAATAAGTGGACGATGCGCATTTCTTCTCCGAATAATGAATGAAGTAAAGATTCATTTAAAAATAAAAGACACCGCCAATAAAGCATATACAGGTAAGTTTGGCATTTACAAACAAAGTATGTTTCGATTGTATGTAGGGTCTCTCCTATTAAATTGGGCACGCTAAGCACAAACAAATTGATATTACTGGTCTCAGAACTTCTTGAAGTACAAAACCTAAAAACAAGCGTTTCACGCGCGTCAAATGTTCCCAGTTTTGCCGAAATAAACACGATCCGTGTCGACATGGGGTGGTAACGCTCAGATTATGCGGCGCAAATTACGTCATTAGAAACCGCGTACAGCCTCATTGAGCCGTCTTATAAGCCAAGCGGTCGCAACTCAAGATTTATACTTTGCGATCGAAATAAAACAGTACGCGAATAAAGTAAAAGAAAAAACAGTTTGACTAAATAAAAAAGCCTAAGCGCAATAGATACAGTTATATCCTTAGCTTTGCGCGCGTACTGCCTCCGATTTATCCACTGATTTTTCGCTCCTATTGATTGTAGCGTGATTTTATGTAGCCTAAAACTTTCCTCGATAAATAGACCATCCAACACAGGAATATTTTTTTAATCTGAAACCTCTGCTAGACTTGAAGAGGAAGTATTAGTAGCAGGGAAAGTCCTTCATGATTGCAATCAAGTGATTGCTACAATAATGGAGACTGGATTAATCACCACGCATATTGACCATAAGATGACGCAGGCACTGAACATGAAAATTATTAGAACACGTAAAATTTTTTGGAGTAGATCATTTCACACTTTTATTTGGTAGTATTTCCATTGTCTTCAAAGTCGAATCTGAATAGATATTACTTGGCAAACGTGTTCAAACCTAGATCACATCTCTTCGACGTAAAGATCCGCCGTGGAAGCTACGAATCCGTGACAATACCGTAGAAGCTGCTTTCGCACTCTACCTAGAAATCTGAAGACGAAACTGTAATAGGCAAGTTATAGAGAGGCGTGTTTCATAAAATTCCTCCGCCTGACACCAGAAAAAACCAAATGGTTCGTGAAGAGCACGATCGATTGTCTAGAAGCGGTGGCACGCGCGATATCAAATTTTACGAGCCTTTTGCTTATTCGTCACTACCTTGAATTTCCATGAAGCCGTGGCCTGTTTCCACGTCCATGACCGGTAGCAATTAGGAAACCTCCGCCAGTGCAAGTCGCGAGGATATAAAACTTTATGTACGCATATAAATTTGGATGTCGAGACATGTTTTATTGTGCGCTCGTAAAATTTGGGGTCGGAAAAGACCGACATATTTATTAAATACGAACAAGGTCGTAAAGTTGAATGCAGCGTCTTCGTGGTATCGATAATATCATCGAACTATTTCTGATGTTGGTCGGTTGGTTAAGCTTGAAGATTTATTTATTGTTTGCGTAGATTCGTAGAATTGGTTTCCTAGAAAACCGATCACAATTTGTGTCAGTGAAATAGCTGTAGTATAAAGAAATATTCATAAGTCTGTAGAAACTCTTTAAATTCATGTGTCGAAGTATGAGGACGGATATTTGGTTTGTTGAATAGAGATCACAAACAAGTTTGAACTATGGGGCGAATCGAATATTTATGTGGCATTCTTCGACCCAACTACTAGACTATCCAAGGTTTTTATTCTCGCTGGCTCGTCTCTTCTCATCGATTTGTGAGATTCAAAAAGAGTTTGATGAATGTATTCTGATTGTTATAAATTTTAAAAATTATAACTACAACACTATGTTAAATAATAATTTATACATTTGTAAAATGTTTAATAAAATATTTTATTAAACTTTTTTTTGTATAAACTTTGAGGCTTGATTCCCGGGTCGATTAAAATATATTTCAGAGTTCTTGAATTAAGTTTTCCATTTGAATAAATAAATAAAAATATAGGAAAAAAATATACATGGCTCTAATTCTGTGATAAGAGGCTACAGTTACTTACAATATAAACCACGATGGTACTCCAATAGCCAAACCCGTGACCGAGACCATTTAGAAAAGTTAGTTCGCTTGACCCGACCGGAGTCGGACCTTCAGAGGTTCCATGATGATAAATTAAATACATAACATACAAAAAAGGAGACTAATAAGCATGACAAATACTTGCCCATAAGAACAATAGACATGATTTATACAAAGACAGAAGACCATTAAAGTAATTTAAAATAAGCTGTAAAAAATATTAAAAAAAATCAAGCACAAACGCAATCACACCTCAAGTAGTTATGAACAGGTGTCGAGAGTAAAAACAAGATGGTGTTAAGCGCCATCATACGCAGGTCGTTTCACAAAACGGTTGCGATAACAAATGAATCGGTTTAACATTCACCGAAGCGCCCCAGGCCAAACGAGGATTTCCCGGTGACGCACGATGCGGGGAATACCGTTATGCCACCTATCTCCTTACTTATATTTAGAGCCACTGAAGTTAAGACTCTGACCATAGCTGCGAATACACTTATTAAAGCGGCCGCTCGCGATTGTTATTTGCTTATAATTTTAAATTCTATCTTTTAACTTTAATAGGGCGTCGATTTCATAAGATACATTATTAAGGTGTCCTCCCACTATCAACCACGACTCTATCAAAAAAACCTTAAAAAATAAATTTCAACTTCTAACAGATTAGTACTAAAAAATCTTTGGGGTAGTTTCGTAAAATCTTTCTTAGTAGATATATGCCCACGATTTATAACAAAATCATAGAAACTGTAACACCTACAAACTTCAAATTAGTCATGTAGGTTCCATATAAGGCAGATATATGCAGACAAATATATTGGTGTAAAGTTAAGCTGAAGACGTGGTGCGATGTCAATTATCAACCCGTTGTCTAGAATTGCACTAGCATCCAGGTTACCTCATATCATCATCAGCGTATATGATGATATGAGGTAACCTGGTGTACATCATGAGCCAAAATGTAAACTTTTAAGTGTGACGTCACTTATGGTGACGATTTGTAACTTTTTAATTCCAGAGTGTAGAATGAGTATAAAGTGTCATCTTAATCACGATGAACAGGATGATGTTTTTTTCCTTACTATCAATCTCCACCCATTCGAAGAGTGAGATCTCCATGTACACCAGACAGCTCATATTGAGATGCATTATAGCGCGTCGTACTTCAGTAGCCTTCGTTCTATTATTTACCGAACACAGCCCTAATAAATTTAATAAAGGGGAAGCATGTGACGCAGGCCGGAAGACTTGTCGGAGAAAAAAAACTTTGCGGCTGCATCGTTCGATACAAAACTCGCCCTCTTTTGTTGTTACTTTTGTTTTGTCCCCATAACATCTCGCTTATGTCAGGTGAAAAAGCAAACTTGCCTCCTTACACAGCGGTAAATATCCTGAAGAAGGTCCACAGGTAGTTGGCTGGTTTCCAGTTCTTACCTGCAAAGACTTATATGTCCCCTTTAACTCTTGGAATGTTGACAACAAAGCGCCTAATTAGTGCATGATTTGTTTTCATTAGTTGCTTACTTTTATTGAGGTTTAATTTCACTCTAAACTGAGCCGTTTTAATTAATATGAAAAATGTATGTAAAGTACATACTTATAATAACAATTGCAAATAAAAAGTGTCCACGATGCATTCATGGTCACCACACTAAGAAATGACAACATTGGCAAAAGCATCAATGTAAAAAGATTTCTTTTAATAGATATTGGTTTTAAAACTAACTACTTAAAAAACTTGAACTTTCTTTTCATAAATGTTTATTTTATTTATTTATTAGACTCTTTCACAGCACAGTCTTAAAATTTTCATTCTGATAATCTTGATTTCTAGAAGCCTAAAAACAGACATAGGGATCGACTTGAAATGTAACGTCAGTTAACACGGAAGCTAAACCACTTTGTTGAAATTATCACATACATTGCTTTGATTCTGTCTGAGGTAACTAGCTTAGACACTTATATAAAATAAAAAGATGTTAAAGAAAAGACCGTACCTTAGTACCCAGACTTATATCAATACCAATAATATGTAGAAGATAGTTTTCCATACAGTAATACCCCGACTTACGCTACCCCGTTTACGCGGATTCGGAGATACGCGGTTTTTCATTTGTAGTGCGTTTTACTTATATTCTCTAATTATGTCACCTAAAAGAACGAAAAATGCGTCATTGGAGCTTAACAAGAAAAGAAAAACACTGTCTTTTGAGTGTAAACCGAATATAATTAAAGACTTTGAAGCAAACATTTAATTTTTTGAGTTGGCTTAGAAATTTGACCTACCGGAATAAACAATCCGAACGGTATATATAAATCAAATGACAATTGCAAACTTAACAGAAGGACTCAATTCAATTGAAAAGGGAATTTAAAAAAAAAATCTAATGAAGAACGCGTTTCTACTACAAAACTTACTGGTATAAAAAATACTGGTATACTACGAGAAAATTTTGCGTGACAAGAAGAAAAAATTAACTCGTCAGGCAACACTGTTAGAATAATATAAGCCTTCGACATCAAAATAACTTCGGTTTAGGTTACTTTATTCATTACTATGTAAATTGTTATATTATTAAAAACTTTATTAAACATTCTTCTTCTAAATTAATGTTTTCTTCAAACTCTAGTCCCGATTAAACATACTTTGTATGTATTTATATGCAAAGTTAAACCCCGACTTACGCGAATTCGACTTACGCGGCAATCGCTCGGACCCACCTACCGCGTATGTCCGGGGTATTACTGTATTTAACCAACTAGAAATCTATCTCGGGACAAATCGGAGATGCCATGGCACAAAAATAAGGCCCACTCTGTACTAGGCTAAGGCGTTCGACAAAAAATACTTCTAAATTGTCAAAAAAATCATTTTATCAAATTGCGCTGACATAAGACACACATATTGTTATTATACTGTAGTCATCCGTTAAGAAAAGGTATGCCAAAATTTTAACTTTTTGAGCATGAAATGAGCTTTGAAATTCGCTAGCTACTTAAAATAACAGTTCAAATGGGCAAATTGCCTCAATTTCAAAAGTCATTGTCTGTTTTTCCCACTAGTCGCCAGAGGGTGGAGTTTTCCAAGAAAATCGTCTAGCTACAGTATAATGAAAAACCGTATGAAAACAATTTATTTGGACTTTAAGGTTCCTAGACAGCTTTTAACTATATAAGTTGTCTTATATTGAAATGAACAATGTTTTGTCTATTATTTTTATTATATAGTTTTTCTACGCCGCGATGCAAAAAAAGTTCCTCGTAAAAAGTAACTTTATCAAATTGAGTTGGTCATTACAATGCTCATTAATACATTGACGACACGATATATATTTATATCTATTCCCAAAACTTATGGTGTAAATGTCGTCATTTTCATATTAGTCAATACAAAAGGAAAGTATTAATTTAATTCATATTTCCTCTCTTGGTCTACGAAATGCCAATTTACTCGTTTATTTTAACAAATTATAAAAATCATTATTCATGTAATTATGATTGTAGTAACGTGTATCGTTAAGTGTTATAACAATTCGTGTTTAGAAAAGATAAATTTTCACTTCATAGGAATAATTGCACTCCTGATATTCCGCACATAAAATCAATGTGTATAAAATGTGCTAGCCTTACAACGTATTTACATGTCACGCGTTTTTGTGTGAATATTAGATATATTAAAGTATATTAAAACTGAAGTTTATATTAATTAATATAATAATTACCTACAGTTGTATTGTGTCTAGCAAGGGCACTAGACATTGAGTCACATTTAGTAACATATTATTTACTAAAAGTGACTCAACGTCTAGCGTTTACAAGTTTATATTTATTTACGTTTACATTGTTTGTAAAATAAACATTGGTAATTGACTGAGAGTCATTAGACTGAATTCTGTTATCCAAGACAATCCAATAAATTGAACAAAAGTGTAAACACGTTAATCAAATAGTTGAACGCCATTTTAAAATGTAGTTGACATTTATCACAATCACCTAGAAAATAATTATTATGAAAATCCATGCAGTTATGTTTCGAGCTTAATGAAAAGTGATTTCCGTTGTGCCTTTTAATCTTTGTTGTTTCGTATTTACCATCCTACAAAAATGTTTTTCAAATAATTTACATATATGCGATTGGAGATAATAAAATATGACGCGCGCAAAAAATTTGAATATTTCATAGATATGTAAAGTAGACAGAATTGGACATTGTCGTACAAAAATCGGTCAAATGCATCAGACACAGATTTTTATTATATTCTGTTTAACAAGATTTGAATTTTATAATACATCTTAAGAAGACAATGTATGTTTTATTGCAAGTTTTTAATATTAGCAAAAGCCTATTTCAGCCTTGTTTATAATTTTTATTCTTAATTTCGTGGTTATACGTAATAACATAATCAATTTTTAGGGTTCCGTAGTCAACTAGGAACCCTTATAGTTTCGCCATGTCTGTCTGCTGCTTTGAGTGTTTTTTTTTAAATTTCAATCCCAACACTGGTCTGCTCCAGCTTACCTCTTAAAATAAAATAATACTTAATGCTTTTTTCACTCATCAAAATAAAACTATATGACTTGGTCCGAAGTGTTCTACACATAGCTATAAGTTAGATACTGCTACTGTAACTGTGAAAACTACGGAACCCTACACTGAGCGTGGCCCGACACGCTTTTGGCCGGTTTTTTTTATCGTCGTTTTTCACTCACCTTTTGATCCTAATTATTTTTGTAGATCACCATGGTAGCTGGGTGTATTCTGGCTATCGAAGGATTACGATGATTATTTGTTTAAAAACTTTGTTGCACAAAAAAAAGTACAAAAGGTGGACTGAATGCTAGGAGCATTCTCCACCAGCCCACCCTTGGGCGATGCAGATAGTTAGTTTATGGTGTAGGATGCCAATGATCTCTTCTATGCTCTTTTGTGGGCTCAATAATTGTCCACGTGGGCAAGTCGCTCTATGCGCAATAAAAATTATTGAATATTTAATTATTTTTAAGCTTTGAATAATGACGTTTACTTTATAATAAAATTAACAATTACAATAAAAGCTAGGTAAGTACAAGTAATAATGAGAGTTTGTCACATAATTTCTGATTTGGGACAGCTCGCGTACTTCGAAAACCGCGTGAGCGCCTCGAAATCTTTTTTACTCCGCCATTCCTTATCTGGGTGTCGCGAAGATTTTTCGTTGATGTCATTTAGTGCTAATGCTTGTTGCGGGTCGGTTCGCTTACGAATTGCCACATTTGCCCCGTTGCCGGCCTCCGCAGACCTTAAATCCTATGTTTGGAATGAGCCAATGCATCTTAAGCAAGGGGATGTGACTTTAAATTGTTCGCGAGGACTGAGGAGAATTCGTAGTTTGGTGTCAACGCGATTTGTTATGCGGCCGCTTTTGGGGGTCGTATGAAGAGATGTCTAAAGTTAATGCTCTTATACATCTCATTTTACAATTGTTGTATTGTCCCACGCCGTGAGAATTATGAAATATATAAAAGAAACAAAATATTTTCGTTTCTCTAGGCGCTTATTTCTTCTATTAAATTAACCTCTAAGCTTTCGGTAAGGGCCATCTACCGTATAAGTTTAGAACTACATACCAATATAAATTTTTCAGTTTCTTTAAAAACTATTACATTGCTAATACATTTTAGAAAAAAATAGCTATGGATAATTGCGACATAACTCAAGATTTTGTCAATTGTACACAATGCTAACATTCAGACAGACAAATACCTCGTTAATAAATCTTAATTAAACGCGGTAACCACAACAAAAACTGGTTTCAGAGTCAGGGTTTCCCTTATGCTATGGGTACCAGACGGATACAAACGCCAATCTAGCACACCCAAAGTTTATTTCGTACAGTTAGTATTCGATGTTGATCTGACCGAGACTCAAACTCGGGACATTTCAGGCTTCGGGCGCTTACCTAAGCCAGTAAGCTACTGACTACTTATCAATGTTTTTGTAAAAGTGACCATGTATAAAAACATTTTTTTTTTAAATCAACTCCATTCAACGCCCTATTACATTAGCACGACTGTAGGTACTGAATAAAATGTGGGTGTTAGCGCGACCAAATTCATATTTTCTTCCTCACAAGCACCAGTAGTATAAGTGACAGAAAGAAAAGGCGTAAGATGCAAATCCGCAATTTAAGGGGACGGGGACAGCCGAAGTGGTGGGCAGACCGCCAGCCGGCTGGGGCGGTTTTTTACACTTTTTAACTTACGCTTCATATCATGTGAACTGACGTTAGTTTAACCACTCTTGGGTTAAAGTAGTTTCTTAACGCTAGTTTCACTTACCCTTAATCGCATTTCAAGTGTTTATTCACAAAATAAATATCACGTTCTATTGCAAAATTTAAACTTAAAAGCAGGTCATACTATTTTAACCCCCGACTCAAAAACGACGGTTACAAGTTTGACTTCCTCGATAAGTGGATTATCCAGCACAACAAAAAAATCAATTCGATCCAGCAAAGCGCGTTCAAACAAACAAACAAACTCTTCAGCTTTATAATATTAGTATAGATTGAAGGTCCATATATTAAAAGTGTAGCTCAAGCTATCTAAGGCTCAATCTCTATTAGGTAAAGAAGGCAGCTAGCTGACTGAGTTGCGACTCGGAAAATCGTCATATTAGTTTAGTATAAGTCTCTGCAAATGAATCGGTAAGCAATACGCCGCAGACTATTTTTTATGGGGAAGCAAATAAAAAGCAATCCTAGTAAGCCTCCTAGGCCATAAGCCTTAATACTTATTTATTTTAAAACTATTATCAGACCACTTCAAAACGTAACATTATTAGGACCATGTTTGCTTGCTTTTAAAACTTAATCGATTTTATTATTTTTATAGTACTATACGCCGTACTAGCGAACTTAAAATATTAGAAACAGAAAAATTTTATCTCCCCTTGCGGTGCGGGAATTGAACCCACGACCTTCACGTATCGCGCGTGCTGCTCTTACCAACTGAGCTAACCTCAAGTTATTGTAGGCGATGAAATTTTTCTGCTGTATCAACCGTTAGCCTTTCGGTACTTACCCTCTTGCCCTCTGCCGAATATGTTTAGAACTACATACGATAAGTATGTAGTTCTAATCATATTATAATATAATATAATATATGTATTATAACATAATATATGAATATGTTTAGAACTACATACTTATCGTATGTAGTTTTAAACATATTCGGCAGAGGGCACTTACCGAAAGGCTAACGGTTGATACAGCAGAAAAATTTCATCGCCTACAATAACTTGCGGTTAGCTCAGTTGGTAAGAGCAGCACGCGCGATACGTGAAGGTTGTGGGTTCAATTCCCGCACCGCAAGGGGAGATACAATTTTTCTGTTTCTGTTTTTAATATTTTAAAACTTAGTTGTAGACAGCTAAAAAATGTTTAATTGTTAATTTCTCAGCTAACGATAAAAAATTTATGGCCAGTTATTAATTCTACAATCGAGTTCAAAATATTTGGGTTCAACATTAGGTTAGTTATTAAGAGATGGGGTATTCTAAATTGTAGATTACAACGTTTAGCGAAATTGAATTTAACTCATCATAAACCCACTAAGAGTGATGCAGGCCATAAAGCGCTTGTTGTACACATTTTATCTCAGTAATAAAACACGAGTACACTTGCATCTAGTTTATGTGCAGCAGATTACACTTGTCTCATATCATAAGTAGTGCTATTTTCTCTGTAAAGTTTGTCAAAGCTTTTAAATAAATTTATAGCGAGCCACAAAGTGAGTGCAGTGAATTTTACGATCCCTAGTTTATGGCGAGTATGTGAGTTTTATTTGCTTATAGGCCTTTAATGGGTCGTACGTATCAGGACATTGATGGTGAACGTTGCAACGCGCCTTTAGAAGATAGGGCTTCTTTTTTCTTGTATGATGTACCAGAAATTGCGTTGTGGCTGTGTTATTGATCTATCACCACCTTACTGTATTTTAATTAGGGTTATGTAATTACTTACCTTTAAACAGGGGACCACTGTTAATCAGCGTCGCGAGAGTCAATAATGGGTGTCACGACATTTTGCTGAGCTGGGTGCTTTTTAGCACATATTTTGTTTGTCTTTTTTTTCTTTTCTCTTAATTGTATTGTCTTATTTTGTGTGCTAAATAAACAATTATGCTATTCTATTTGCAGTTTGGTTTAAGGGTTTGACTCACAAACACCAAAAAAGATTGGTAGACCATTATGGAAAGTCTATGTTTGTCCCTGTCGAATCTATACTAATATTATAAAGAGGAAAGATTTGTACCTATTTTTGTATGTTTGTATGTTTGTAATGAATAGACTCAAAAAGTACTGGGCCGATTTAAAAAATTCTTTCACCAATAGAATGCTACATTCTTCCAATTTTACATAGGCTACAAAATTAGGGATCTATGGTAAAATTTAAAAAAAATTAACAGAAAAGCGGGAAAAATTCTCTAAGGCGAAACGAAGTTCGCCGGGACCGCTAGTCGTATAAACTAAGGAAGACACCATTATAGTTTTTGAATTCGTATCTGATTTCAACGTTTTGTGAGTGCAAGTATACCTACATAAATATGTGACATTATCATAAAACTATGGACATACTCTATTAGAAGTTACTTTATCTATCTATTTATGTGACAATTATTGTCGTTATTGTGGCATTTCTCTGATTAATTATTGAGAAACGTTGGTTAGAATTTTCTAAGGTAAGATGTATGATATCTTACTCATGTATGTTAACTATTTGTTGGAACATGCTCATTGTTGTAGTCCAAGGACATCTTTACGTATCATAGAAATGATGAAAGGAATGTTCCTTTCATCATTTCTATGATGATATGAGGTAGTTAATCTTTGATTATTTACGTGATTTTCAAATAGAAGGAGAGAAGCAATGACACTCATGTCTGTCTCACTCGCACTTTTGCGCACGGATAATGCCCGTGCCCCTACTCTCAGCGACATGAAAATTGGGTCTGGTGAATGTTTGGCCCCTTGGATCGGTCTGTCCGTTTGCAAAACGTTTTAAAATAGTTGTTTGAATAACATATATAAAAATCAAGCATCAGAAAATAAGTGACCTTAATTAATTTTTTTAATAGCTTTGAAGCGTCTGTAAGGTAAAACCGCCGACCGCATGTGTCTGGGAGTAATGAATCCTGATTTTTAACGATATTGTGTGAAATATATGTTAAAATCAGCTATCAGAATTTAAGTGAAGTGAGCAGTATTTCTATGTACCTTGATTAATTGCTACCTGAAAAATGGCCGTCTGGCCAAGGTAGCAACTAGTCATATGATCATAGCACACCCCACCACTACTCACTCGTATATATTTTGTCCATCAGAAAATAAGTGACGTCTGGGAGCTCTGGGATCTTGGACTAATATCGGTTGGGGTCCTGTTGTTTCTCCTCTATTCGCTCCTAGCCCAAGGCACACCTTTTACACCCCTGAAATGAACATGTCACTCACACTTTCCACCTTTTCTATGTTCTCTATCTCAGCATTCGCTGTTGTCAAAAGCACAGGTTGATATTTCTAGCTGTTTTTTTTTTGTGAAAATAAGCCTTGTACCCATATCCTTACAGTCTATACCTAAAAATTTTGAATGATAACGTTCAAAATATAGGTGGATCTCTGTCGATTCCACTTACTCTCTGTATCTTCTGCCGCCCCGCTATGTCCTAAACCCCAGCTTTACGTCTCTGATAGCGTGCACTAACCCACTTTGATTGCAGCTCCGCTGTTTCGTGCAAAACTGCAACGAAACCCAATTTTTCTCTAAGTGTTCAAGTTTTTAAGTACCGCAATAATGCGAATTTTAAATTATAAGCATAGTTTAATGTGCATTGTAAATTTAATTGTGGCTTTTAGTAAAATTTTGTACGAAGTTTTTACAAATTGGCTAACTTACTTCTTAATCCTACTAGCAATGGTCTTTATAAAAACGTCTATGAATTTAGTTTGCAGCATTTTCTATAAAACTACCACTGACCATCTTTGTAATATCTTTGTGTCACAGCTTTATATTCAACTAGCTGTGCCCGCGACTTCGTTCGCGTGGACTACATCCTTTCATGGTCGGTTTTACCCCTTTCTCCCCTAATATTTGAAACAAAAAGTAATCTATATTTTAATCCAAGTTTCGAGCTATATTTGTGCCAAATTTCATATCTCTAACTTCAAAAATAAACATTTTCCATATAAACTTTCAAAGGTGGTAGTACCCCCCCCCCCTTATTTTCTAATAAAAAGTAGCCTATGTCCGTTCTTGAGGTTTAACGTATATCTATACCAAATTTCATCAAAATCGGTTGAGAGGTTTAAGCAGGAAAGCGTAACAGACAGACATACAGACAGACAGAGTTATATACTTTCGCTTTTATACTATTAAGTAGGGATTAAGTAGGGATGTTGAAAAACGAAAGGAAATTTTTAATACTTGTACATTTTTTGACTTTCAATGACTTAGATATCTTTAGAATTTAAACTTTTTCGTCCATTTTAAAGTTTATAGGTTAAATCGCAATAAGGTACCTATATTTTTAGTAGTATTTAAATATTTTCATAGATATTTACATAAAACAGTTTTTACCTTTCCTTCTTTGCAGATTTTGGGAAATTCGTATATTTTTATTGCAATGAACTGTTTTTTAATGTATAAACTGCATGTTTTCCCGATCTTTTGAATTATTGAATTTATTAATATTTATGAAACATTTTCCTCAATTTTGAAAACAAGGCTTTATTTCTTTTTACAAACATTGCCGACAACATCGGCAATCGAAAACAATTAGGTACGTCGCAATTCGAAGTTCAAAACCATTTCCAAAACATTAGACCTGCAAATGTAGGCGAGTGTACACGATAGACGCCGGCGCGGCGCCCGGCTAACGGCCGATAATTGCAGTGCCTACGTACAGTCGGATTCGGCGAACACCATTATTACTACAATAACAGTTTACCTGGCGATCCGACTGCAAACTTAGGCTGTACCCACGTTTCTCGGTACCGGCGGTACTTTCCGCATAAGTAGGGACGAGAAAATGCAGGTGCTAATCAAATTACGCAGAATAGACCTTCGTTCTTTATTATTATAGAGAATGTAATTATTTTGTTTGTTTTGGCTGAATGAAGAAACGAGAAGTAGATAGACTCGTAAGAAATTAAATTTTTGTACTATTTCCTGGTATGAATTCTATCCTGCGCATCAAATTACGGAGCCCGAAGTCCTGATTTGACAAAAATGGTTATTATTGAGATTTTTAAATTGCACTTCAATATTGACTTAATCCCACCTGGTCAGTGGTGATGAGGTTCTAGCTTAAATGCGACAAGTACAGCATAGCTGTTACTGGACTTGTCGCTCTTACCTTGAGGCTGGAACCCCCGGGAGCTCTGGAAACTTTACTCACACGCAGGAACACAACAACACCGAAGTGTTTGTTATGTGGCTGCGGTCTTCCGTAAGGTGGAGGCATTTTACCAGTCGGGCTGCTCAAGTTCAAGCAATAAAACGCTATTCCCTACCTCTCTCAACCCGTAAAAGTGACTGCATATCTAATTGCATCATGTTCAAGGAAATGGGTTGTTGTATTATGCCTTTAAAAACTCGAAATTATCATTATTATCAGATAGTCTGATAATTTAAGCTCTTGATATCATAACCAAACTATGATGATATACGAAGTGTTCTCTGCAGGATATGAATTCACGAGCTTCATGTTATGGTACCCAACGCTTTAACCATTATTAAGTGATTCAGTTTGTAATAAATAAATTTAAAAGCATTGCGGTACCATTTATTTTCATGATCGGATAGCCAATCTAAAAACAAACAAACGAATAATCAGCCTTGCTTCCCACTAGCAGTCAGTAAACACAATTGGATTTCCCAATTCCATATGACAAATATAGAGCTCACGTATCGGAAATAAATTAAGGCCGGTCACACACTGCGCCGTGTTTATTTTTCTGGGCATACGGAAAAAAGTTGCATAGGAATGTTGATGGAATCGGACAACGCGAAACCGATTAGGTATACACGACCGCGCTGCACTATCGGTGACCGGAATAAAGATCGGTACAGACGGAACAATTTGATCTACCCTACCAACACTATTAGCCCTTTTCCGCGGGTTAGAATCGATATTTCGATACGTTTTGAAACCGATTTTGTGTATGTAACGGTAGTTAGATGAAGTTATCTGATGATTATCGATAGTTAGATGAAGTTGTCTGTTGATAAGATGATTCTGGTATTTTGAACGTAATTGATAACAAGTCTAGGTTTAAAATCAATGAGTTTGTAATGCGGAAGCGAATTTTGTTCCTAGTAGTACAAGGACTATTTGTTTATTGTTTTAACTTTGTCCCGGTAAAGCCCTTTTTCATGAATATTAAAAGATTGGATCAATATCGAGTCAGTTTATCATAGTGGTTTTTAGTTAAAGTATATATTTTTAACGGCATTCTATCAAAAAGTTTAATACATGCGCATTGTTTGGGCGATTGGCGCGGGAACAGTCAATAAGTGTATTTGAATTAAAAACTTAACTTTTATTTTCTATAATTCTTAAGTGCCTTAGTGCTTGAGTACCTTAGCTGCATAAAATAATGAACGTCTATTAAATAACGTATGAAAATTAAATACTCTTCGAACTAGCTCTCAAACATATAATAATCCTACCAAAATATAACTAAATGCATTTGTTCCCTTTTGTATACATTTAAAAAACGAATCAACTGAATCGGATGCAAGCTTAAAAAATATTTTTAAGCTGGAAAATACTTACTGAATTAAATAGCTGTCATCAGTTCCATAAATTGGCGACTATCTTAACCATTTTATATGGATTCGCCACACGGCAATGGCCCTACACAGGACCCTTCCTCTATAGATACTTTAGTAAGTCAAATAAAACAATTATCAATATGAACAAAATGAGTCTAAAATTAACAATGAACAGCAAATTACAAGCGCTTGGGTACCACGCAACCGAAAACATCCTTAAAAAAAATATTTAAATACAAAACAAAAGAGAAAAATATATAAAATTACGGATAATATATATATACATTTATTTATCACATAGTCATTCTAATTAATAGAAAAAAATACCCATGCAAGGAATCACAAAACACAATCACACACCTTAACTTCTCACGCAATACAAAACACACCCTCACAACACGCACTAGAAAATACATGTCTACACATCATACTTTTCACATGGATAAATAGGATTTATAATATAATTATAATGTAACATAAATATATAATACGTAATGTATATAATAATGTATAATACAATAAGAATAATATATATGGTTCGGGTTCGATCCCCAGTCGGGTCAATGTGGAATAGCGAGCTTTTCTATATTGTCTCGGGTCTGGGTGTTGTGGTGCCGTCGTTGTTTCTAACATCTGTAACACATGTGCTTTAGCTACTTACCATAGAATCAGAATGGTGTATGTGATGTTGTCAAATTATATTTTATTTATGCAGTAAAACATAATATATTAAGCACACTGTCATTTTTAAAGAATCGGCAAGAAACTCTTTACTTGTACCACGCGCTAATTGTACGAGTACTACAAAAAATAGACAAAGCCGACCAGTGAATGCCTACTGTTCGACGCTCAGTCGCCGGGCGTTATTAGGATAGTAAAACTATTTCTACCCTCCCTAATTCCAATATTATTGTTTTTTAGTTAAATTTGCATGATCAGAAAATAAGTATAAGACCACTTTACGGGGTGGAGGGTTGATAACCTGAGATACAGGAACTATCCTAGTTCAGGTATCAACCCACCATAGTAACAATTTGTGACCTGTACCTATATTATTGTAAAAATTGTATTTGTACTTAATGGTGAGAAATAAATCTATTATCTATTATCTATTATCTATATCTTGGACGATACAATTAAAAACAATGCATACTGACATTTAGACGACTGTGGCCGTAATATGGCCATAGTTTAGTGTTAATTATTCTACGTTGCAATTACTATCGAATTGGATAACGGCACGCATGCCGATTGAATGGACAATGAATATTGACCCGTTAGTAAACAGTACCATATTACCAATATGTAACTTGTATGTGGTTAGGGGAAGGCCAAGAGGTTAGCCTAGAAAAGAAATGACGCGGTATTAGGGATTTTTCTTCACAAATATTAATAAACCATAAAATAAATCTATACTACCTATAGAAGAAGAGTTTGTTTGAACGCTCTAATCTCAGAAGCTACTAGTTCGACTTGATGATTTATTTTAGTGTTGGGTACTCCATTAATCGAGGAAGGTTTTAGGCTATATATCATCACATTGCGGTCAATACGAGCAGATAATCAGTAGAAAATAGCAAAAAGGGGAAAGTACGCTTACGAAACCGCAGCCGCTACTAACGTATAGTATGCTACTTTGCATACTATTACTTTAACTCTCTTCCCTTATCAATAAAACGCCCCACTCGTCATAAGTTACATTACATTAAAATGTTCCAACTTTCCTTTCTTCACTATGTATCACGTATGATACATTGTAGAAACATACTTTCATATCGAGACACTGATTATGACACGTCACTGCAGCTTTTACTTCTACGAAATAGCATCGTTGAACCGTTTCACTGGAAATCGACTGGTGTTCCCCCCTAGTTTTTCCCCCATACTTTGGATTGATGATTGACTGTGTAATTGGCTTTATGGTGTTGACTTATTGGTGGATCAAGTAAATGCGATTGTTCAAAGTATTGTTTTTTTGGAAATATGTCAGTTTGATTGTATGGCAGAGCCCGTTGGATTAATTTTAAAATTATTGTCCTTGAAAATTTAAGCCAAGTATACAATTTGGCAGTTTTGTGTTATTATTATTTCATCCCACACTAATTTGAACGTTGAAATAAATAACGTATTTGAACCAATTGTTTCGCAGCGTAAGTTGTAAGTCCATAAATACATATAATATATCTAATACTTTACACGACCTCAGTAGGTACAGTAGCTGAATTAGGCACCTGAAGTACAAATGATCTCTGATTTGATTCTCGGTCAGGTCAATAAGGCAGTAATAGGTATATATATTATTTAATTGGCTTAAACTGGGTGTTATATGATGTTATTCAACAATTTGAGTGCGTCTTATAAGGGAAACCTAATTTAGAAACCATTATTATGTGAATATCTTACCTTAAAATAAAATCTATGTGAGACAAGACCGCCTTACATGTACTATCATGTTTCCTTAAATAAGTTTCTTGAAACAGTTTGTGCAATAAAATATATTTTTGTATTATAGTTACAAATAAATTCTAAAATCTATTAGAACGATTTCAATATTTCCTTTACCAATAAAAATGTTACATTATGATGAGTGAGGGAGTGTAGACTGAACCTGGGTCTTTATGATTTAAGATAAATATAAAAACACACTTGGACGAGTAAGTGTTGCCGCCCAATTAAAAAAATCTTTGAATTTTTTTTAGTATACCTATAATCCTTATATTTTATTCACCTACATGGGTAAATACCCATTCCGAAACTTGTCCAAATGCGCAATTTACCTTATCAGAATTTCACTTCCAACTAACAGAAACTTGATTCGAGTTGGCTATCTCTCAGACAAGAGGGTGCCTACCGGAAACATGTTAATGGAACCCTGGCTTCCTCACTCAATAATAAACACATTTCATAGAAATTGTAGGTACAATGCAGCTGAAAGACTAATGATGATTCGTTAGATCTGATATGCATTATGCGTAAGTAGACTGTATTAACCAAGATTGGGTTCTTGAGTGCAGACCATGACTTGGAAAACGTAGTGTATAAAACGACCTTCGTCTAGGTATAAAATCTTCGGAACCAAATATTCCCAATTATTTTCGTCACGAAACCATTGTTGATTATATTTGTATAACATGCATTTAAAAAACATATTTATCTAGATTTATTTATTTAACGGCCTTAGATCGCGTGATTCACTCAAAGAAATATTTAAATAAATTGATATTTTAACTGTAGCGTCACAATTCATCCTTGACTGTATTATGTATATTCGAAAAAATCTTAATTTATTCTTTAAGAAATCTGATGTTCATAGTTTTAACACAAGAAATAAACATAAGCTTGCTATTTCAAACCATAGGTTTTGCAAGACCAGTAAAACATTCGTTGGATTAAGTATAAAAATATTCAACAAGTTACCGCAAGATATTATTGACTTACCCATGCATAAATTTAAGGTCTATGTTAAATCATGTTTAATGAAAAAAGGGTACTACAAACTTGATGAATATTTCAATGATAAACATATATGGACATGATAGTCTGCTCGCTCGCACACCATATTTTTAAGTTCTCTAGTTCCAAATATTGTAGGAAGATTAGGATAACTACTGAGTTTCTTGCCGGATTCTTCTCGGTAGGATTAGGTTCCGAACCGGATGTAGCTTCAATTTTGGTTTATATTAATTATGACGATGCAGTGTTACTTGTAACCAACATGAATAAATGAATTGATTATAATTATGATTATGATTAACTAGGTACTGCTATAAGAAGAAAGAGATTTCAAATGCAGAATTTCAATGACAAATTAAAAAGAGTATCTCAGGAGGATAAAACATTACAAAGATTACTTGTGCTATCTGGTCGGAACGCTAAGCCCTTGCTTGATTATATGGAACCCCATGTTCCGCGGAACACATTCTGGAAAACGCTATTCAAAGCACATTTATAAGTATAACAACAGAGTAATTAATAAACCACTAAACGCTACACAACACGAGCAGAGCCGCAGCTTTAAACAAGACTAATATGTAAAGTGCTTCAAATTAAACGCATTTTATCATAGCCAGTGCAAAACCACCACCACCGGGGCAAGAAGACGAATGAAAATATGCTGAACGTTATGGAAATGAATTCATGAATGAATGTATTTGGGTATTCTAACATTTTTAGAGAGGCCAATGCAGAAGAAAGTGCGGCTGAATATAAAAATGTTCTTTTAGCCGGAAGTCTTGAGCTAAATGGAGAATATTTTAAAATATAAAACATGTTTTGGAATGCTGGTTCTATTAAAGGCGTGACCACACTGCGGTATTTCCTTGAGGATTTCAAAACTTGGTTTTGATATCTGTTCAGTAATCGTGTTAGTGAAGTGGAAATCAAGACAGATACTTGTGCGTGAGAACTGAAATCCTACATAATGATTTCTAATCCTACATAATGACACTTTTAGTCTGACATTAGTTAGACATGAGACACCTAAGCGCTTTATAAAAGAACTTTCCACTGCACAAAAGTGTAGTCTGCCGTATTTTTTGTACATATATAAGAGCTTTCAATATTTAGAAAAAAACAAAAACTTTTCATCTCTCCTTTTGCGATGCGGGGCTCGAGTTTCTTTAAAATATTACAGGTTTACAGGCGCAAAGCAAAATAAAAAAATATAAAAATCGATATGTAAGAGCTGTTAGGTGTTTCCTTACAAATATTACTGTTCTACTTCTTTCCAAGATTTTGTAGATGCACATTTTGTAGGTGTTCGAAGCTGTTCTAAAACAATGTGTTTACCTAGATATAATCTTACTAAGGTAAGACAAGACATTTCAGACCACGATAAATTCAACCTTTGTTAAAGCCAGAAGCTGTTAGGAAAGAAAAATTAAATTGAGTTGAAGAGAATACTAAGGCCAAGCGTCTTGAGATTGAATTGTGGTAAGAATGATACAAAGGTGTAGTTACAAAGAAGTCGCGCCGTGAAACTACAATGGCAAAGGATAAATCGAGCTTTACACTCCTACTTAAGTCTAAGAATCACTTGTTTATAAATAAAATAAAATAAACACAGAAAAAATAAGAAAAAAACCATAATAGGTAACTCGCAAATAAATAAATTACAAAAAATAACATTTGAATTCTGGTCAAATTCATATTGATTTTATCAGAATCAATTTATTTCGATAAACTGCTAAAGAGCGACTCGATCGTTTAATGGTTTAAGATTGAATACTAGGTCTTTCCTGGTTCAATTGTCAGTTCAAGCAAAGCATTGTATGGGTCTTTAACATAGCTCGGATTAGTATCACAAATCCACATTTAGTAAGGGTGGTAATTAAACCAGTCCTCATTGAAGCGACTATGATTATGTTTAATGATAAATACATTACCCTGAGGCCCTCTTCAGCGTACAGATTCTATCAAAAATTCAAGATATTAGAGATATATGTAAAATTTATATAAACCTACAGCAAGAATAACGTTAAAAAATCCAATCACATCAAACTGAAACGAAATACCCCGGCCCTTGTAATATCGCTGTCTTATAATCGTAAACAATGATAAAGTATGTAGGTGAGCGGCATCGGAAAGTAATACGGTCCCAGAAAAGCTGAGGCATTACGCAAAGACAAATGTTTCTGAGGCGACATTAGCATAATCCGGGGCGGAACAGGAAGTGACGTGACGCACCGGGCGGATGCGGGGACAGACATCCGGCCGATGCAAGGACTGTTCGCACGACAACTTCATACGGTGGGTATCTGAAAGCTTTTTGGATTTACACTTTAGAGGGGGCATTTGAAATTATGATTAAAATTTCGTCCAAGCTTGTTGATGATTACGCAGCATCTGTTAATGACTATCTTCTACTCTCATGTTTATCTGTACCGCTTTTTTCATGCAAAAAATGCCTTTATCTCCAAACTTAAGGATTCGCGTGCATTGTATCTTGACTGAAAGTATGCGCTAACAGACATCTCAAATAAATGCAGGATAGAAGTCAATAGTATTGATATTGAGATATCCATACAGCACCAGAACAACTCGATATCAATATGAATATAAATTATTCGGCCAGCTAATCAACTCATTTAACATCATGACTAATAAAACATTGTAAATTGGGAAACTATCGATAGTCTAAAATAGTCAATTCCGTCGATATTTGTCAAGAGAAGCGTTACAAGCATTAGTATGTCTTTAAAATGACAGTATTGCGATGTTTTGAGCGATTGATTCTTTCAATATTATCGATAGTCCTGTCAATACCGTCTATAGATAAATCAACGCTAATGCAGTCTATTTCATTGTCATGGTATGCCACATCATGCACCCATGTATCGGTCACCTGTTTTATGATTATGTACATATGTACTTAGGGATAGAAAATTATTGACAAGCGTATTATTATATTATATATACTGGGTGTCTGGGCGCCTGTAGGTACAGATATTTAAAGTTGTTGACGTCGCAATACAAATCAATTTGAGTACATTGGCAATCATTTGCACGTTAATTCAAAAAGGTTACACACCACTGGCATATGGAGTTTGTTTTATTTAGTCTCTAAATAATGATGTAAAAAAGAATGGAATCATGAGTAGTTTAGGAGAGGCAAGTTATCACGGTTCCACTTCACACTCACTAGTATTTTGCCTACATTTCAGATTAGGGTAAAAATCGCAAATCGTTTTTACGAACTGTTCTTACGTGGGTTTGCACACTCAGTAACGATATATAAATACTCACACATACGGACAGACACGCTGACAGACACATCAAACTTATTAGACCCAGTCCTTTTTTTGTTGGGGTCTAACAGTTTATGTGAACAGTATTTAACAATGTGAGGCACAGAAAGTCAGTCATAAAACGACGTAGCCCTGCCGATTTTGAGGGTTTCATTCATATTGCCGAATGATATGATAGAATTTTTTTTTTGATTAGGTTTATTAACAAACTTTTTTTCTGTGATTTCATGTACGTTTACGGCGCCACCTCGTTGTACGGATTTCCCCCTACTTTGACGTGTCAAGTCCCAGAGATAGCGCCCCGTTTGTCTTCACCGACACGTGTCAGTCACGCGAGGTGTGAACCGTCCCCCGTAAGAGCACAACATTACGCGTAAATTGATGTGGTCCATCAACGAAAGGGAATTTGATTACATTCCGCCACATGTAAAAGCCAAGGTGGGCTTTTACTTCCGAATTAGTTAGATGCAATAACGTCGGTTCATGACGAGTCAAGAGCCGAGCGTGCTTTGAAGTTTTCGTCAACCTGAAATCCTTCATAAAAGATAAAATTTATCAAAATAAAAGTGTTTTCTATTGAAATTGCTACTGCTTTATGCATAAATGAAGTACATTTCGGTTTTAATTATCGCTGACTAAAGTATAATTAGTACTAGAATAAGCATCAAGTTCATTAGTTACAAAAAGTTAATCAGCCAGCACGTTTATAGTTTATTGTCTAATTTAAAAATGTTATTTTATATGTATTCACAATGACGTACGAAATTTAAATCGCTTTAGTAATATCCTTCAAAATCGATACCATAAAACAAACCTTAATGGCTTTATTATATATCAACTCGTAGCTTGCCCGCCCACTTGTATGTTTAATAACCCAGTAAAATTAAAAAAACAGGGAGTCATAAAATCACAAAAACTGTGTAGCTACCTACCTTATCTACATTTTTTTGGATTTTATTACACACAAAGTAAAATAAGTTTTAGAAGACATCTGAAAACTGTTAAAAATGTGTGCTAAAATGACTTTATTTGTATAAATTTTACGTAGGTACAAATTCTTCATATCTTTTTTATTATTGTTGTTTTTTAATGTATCTTACATTAGAAAAGTATAGTAAGTAAGTAGAATAGTTTTAGTATTTAAAATAAAAATAATTATTGTACCTATAAAAATGACTAAATTTAACATCACTTTTATTAAAATCAAAGTGAATTTCCTTAACTCTAAATACTATTTAAGCCAAAATGCAACATAATATTTAATTTTAAATAAATGGTTTTAGCATTTTAAACGAAACTGCACAAAAACTAATGCACGAGGTAAGAAGCATTGGCCATTTTCATCTGAGAGGCATTGTGTCCGAGTGAAGTTCAATAAAGACCTTATGTTACAAACCAAATTCTGAGCAAGGCGCGGCGGCAGGCACCTAGCATATAAAACGAGTTTCATCACCATCTGTCACGAAGCTCCCAGAGGAATTTACACAAGCGACGTCAGGTCACGATCAGAATTAAAACTCAAACAGAGATAAACTTATTTCTTTTGAAATATTTTAAGCTTAGTATTCATCTACGTGAAATAGGCATCAGAAAACTACATGAAGGTAATAAAATGAAATATTGTTTTACCGACTTAAAAAAATTAAAGACATTTCAGTGGTTTTTTTTTGTTGAAATTTATTTATATTTTTTGTAATGCTTAAAAGTTTGAAGTATATATGCGCTTTAAAGTTTGAAGTAAGAATAAAATAAGTTTGCCTTTAGCCGCTGAGTACTTATGCTATTTAGTGTTCATAGAAAAATTTATATTATTAAATATTTGCAATTTGTAACTTTCTTTTGATACCTATATTTAATTAATTTTATTTCGTATCCTATGAGATAGCTTTTAATAATATTGACAAACCAAAAGGTTGAACATCTTAAACTTCTCATTCCTACAACAAATTATTGGTTTGTTCGAATAAGCGTGCATAATGCTTTGGTTATCCAAATTGATGCTGCAATAAACATATTATTTGCATTTTCAATAAAGCTTCCCGTAAACGTCAACCAACCAAAGTAACAACCATAGTTTTCTATTCAAATGAAATAAAACCGATAACTGCGATATTTTAACGGACGAAAATCGTTTTATGTTTTCAATGCAGTAATTTACTTTGATTTTTACATCGAAATAATAAAATTCATGGTGATCACAAATTTTTAGTGTCGGAACGCGGAGTGTAGCCGGCTATCCGGATACGTCCGGCGGAATGGCTGAATTGGGATGCATTGGCCGTAGTTTATCTAATTCACAAAGCGCAGTCGATCCCTGAGGCATCAATCTTGATCAAGGGAGCGAGGGCCGCGCATGCAGATACATAATGAGGTCCCTATCTGGCGCTGCGATCGGCGTGGAGCTATGTAATTGCTAAGTTGACTTAGACGCTGGGAATGTGATACTCCGTATGTAACAACAAGGTTGATAAATGTTTATGGCTTGAAAACTATTTCCTTGTTTACTTTATTTATGTAAATTTGATTTGACGCACTGTTTTTTGCAGTAATCCTTTACAGATTCTATGAATAGGGACTGTGCTTTTTGCATATTGTTTCTGTATATATAAATATTAAGAGTTTGAAAAGAATTGTTGTTAAAGACTCTTTTAATACATAAAACCTTACTTATATAAACTCCTTTTTGTTACATGTCATTCATACAAAAGAAACAATGTAATGTCTTTAATGTCAATAAAAACTCTCATCAGCTCAGTTCAAGTTACATTATTTGTGGTTTAATTTATTTTTCCCTATAATTGTAACTCCATTAGTACAATAGTTCAGAGTTTAACAATTGTTTTAAAATAATGATAAAAAAACCTCGTTATTTAACCAACTGTTTTTTTAAACATTTACTAGCCATACATATTAATTCTTGCTGAACAAAGTTCTCGCGGCAAAACTATTAACTTTACTGCGATAACGTCACTTCTATCGGTCAGTTCTTTAAGAGCTTTAGGCTGAAGATAAAATTAAAAAACTCAAAGAGTTTACGTTAATCTTGTCATTCTAATTAAACAAAGCTTTTTCAACTTTTTTTTGCTTAAGCTTAGGTTTATGTACCTACTTTTTAAAGTAAAAATTTTGAACCCAGTCAGAACAAAACTTTCCTCAGTTTTTGCTAAACAAAAATAGTGTAGTAAGAAATGTACAATAAACGCCATTTTGTTTTAGATTGTTTCGGGTTTTGCATCTTATCCAATTTGTGAAGCAGCTGATCGCAAAATTGGTATCTGTTTTATTGTGACTACCCACTGAAACGCCCTGATTGCACCTCATCGCCTTTAATGTGATGCTGTTGGAAACTTGGCTCAGCTAAAACCACCAAGTAATACGTATGTCGTACCTAGCAATCGTTAACAGGCCAACAAAAAATAATAAAAGGAACTAAGACACCAGGAAATGTGTTTACCAATTCGGTCACTACACGTGTCTATTAAAATATGATCGGTTCAAATTACACTAAAAACTCGACATACGTTTTAAACTGCTGCCGCAGACCGGAATATTGATCATTAATATTCATAGTGGAAATGTAATTTTAATTACCCCGTGTAATCTATTCAAAGGCGGACATTCAACAAGTAGCAGTTTCGAAATCCATACTTTTAGTCTCTCTCAAAGTAATGAAGTGGGATTTACCCGGGAAAGGAGATTACTTTTTTTGCATCGAGCGTCAAAGGGTGGCGATCCAACCGAAGATTTTCTTTACGCCAATGGTCCATGAATACTCCACCACAATGCTGCGGTTCAAAAGAGCTTGATGAATCCTCGCTTCTTTGTTTCCGCTCGCTCTGTCCCGCCGAGGCATTGCTTTTTAATTTAGACCATTCGCATCTTCCTTTTATTCCGGCATTAAATCCGAATATCCGACTCTTCATGTCGACTCATCCGTGTGTCTCTATTAACATAATATTTTGTATTTTTTTTCAGCTGCTCCTTAATTAGCCTTTCGAATTTCTATTTTGACTCTGATTTTATGGCTGTGTATTTAGAGTTTGTCTGGAGTTAATAAATAGTTTTGAACATGAAAACATTACCAACCATTTTGAGCGTACATTTCATTAATGAACTAATTACTAATTGATGACAGTACGGTCCATGGACGATACCTCGGTAAACCTTCAGCTGGCAGGGCAGTAACGGATGAGAAACGAGAGAATCTTGTCGTTGAGCTGGACCGGGTGTTGAGCCTTATTAGCCAATAGGGTTCACATAACTTGGTTGAGTTCAATGCCAAGAAAACCCAGGTGTGCGCGTTTTCGACAAAATTGTCCCAATTCCTTCCTCTCCCCATTCTTCGGGGCACTCCACTTTGCCTGCATAACAGCCTAAGCATGCTCGGCATGGATATCTGCTGCAATCTTAATCAAGGTCAGTACATCGAGAGTCTCATCTCATTAGCATCCAAAAAACTGGGGATTCTGAACAGAGTGCGTCGGTTTTTCACGCCGGACCAGCTTTGTCTTTTATATAAGACTCAAGTCCGGTCTTGCCTGGAATACTGCTCGCATCTCTGGGACGGTACCGCCAAATACCTCATAGATGCCCTTGATAGGTTGCAGCGACGGGCTGTGCGCATAATTAACGATGAAGAGATTACTGGGAACCTTGAACCTCTTCGACTACGTAGGGACGTTGGTTCATTAAGTGTCTTTTATCGGCTTTATCATGGGGAGTGTTCCGAGGAACTATTTTCCCTTATCCCACCCTCTCCTTTCCTACACAGAACCACAAAAGCCGGCCAACGATGTCATCGCTTCACCGTAGAAAATATTCCATCACGAACCAAAAAGTTCGGTAACTCTTATATTTGCCGGACCATAAAGAAGTGGAACTCGTTGCCGGCTCAGGTGTTTCCTCCTTCCTTTGACATGGATTCCTTCAAAAGGAGCGTGAAGAAACATCTTGCGGGCCAGTATGGCGATGCTAAAGGATAGGATATTTTGATATCAAATCCGTTGTCATCGCGATGTGGGTTCCTCTCTTGCTTACCATCAGGCTGGGAGGAGCCAATATACTGCGCTACTATAAAAATAATAATAATAATAATTGATTTAAACCAGTTTTTTCAATGGTTAGAAAATAAAGATTTGTTGATTAAAATACAATGCCACTTACTTTTGCTGATTTCATAATAATTCGTAACAATATTACTTATGGACATTCTTAATTCTTACAGTTTATACTTTGTTTACTAGAGTTGATTATTTTTCATCAGACAATTAAAAAAACATGAAATTTATTTTAATTTTGCACCATAAAACTGGCTGATAATATGTTTCTTAATTTAATAAAATGATAATTTTAAAACTTGCAGATAGGTTTTTATTTAGAGAGTTTAATTAAATAGACTTAATTCCGTTCATTTAAATGAAAAAAATTCAATGCTTTTATTTAATTACAATAACTGTCTACATACTTGAAATTTAAGTCGTCTCCTCCTAATTTTTACAATAACGGTTTGCTGTTCGTAAATTTGATTATAATAAGATTAGGTATTTTGAATTCGTACAAATTCTTACAACTGTAAAGATAAGTCAGTTTGACTCGTTTCTTGAATTTTTGTAACTTTATCGACAGCTAACTTAAAATGTTGGTTGTAGCTAGTAAACAGTGTGTATTCCCAAACACGAAAAGTACATAAACGTGATCGTAATGAACAGTCGCAGCGTAATACATGTTTCGGCGACTCCATCAATCTCGATCGAGCCGCATGGGGCCTTAACAACACCGTCTGCCGGCTTGGCTGCGACAGACGTTTGAACTGAGCGTTTACTGACATGTTTTAAACGACATGGTCACCCTTAACTTGCGGAAAAATATCAATTCTAAAGTCCTTGCATAGCCGAGACGTTGACAATAATAAGAAAAAATTTATTTTCTGAAACTGACTTTAACTTTTAACTTAAGACACAAGTGTATGCAATATGTACTTTTTGCTATGTCGGGTTTCCATAAAAGTCACTAATACGGCGTACTATAGCAAAGTTGGACATATAGATGGTTGGCCACGCGCTGTCAGCATAAATGCGTACTCTTGTAAATTTTATACTTTAAGACGAAAGGAAAATAAATAATATTGCAGAATTACGTTGCTTGGACACAATAAAAAATAAAGTAAACCTTCAATCAGATAAAAAGATAGACTTTATTACATTTACTTTACATAACTTCACAGCATTTTCTGAAATTGGATTTACAGACACGTAATAGTAAGTACAATGATGCTTAACTAATTGATTAATAAATTATTATCATTTTCAAATACCTTTATAGGAACCCATTCTTTTGTGCATGAGTTTTATTTTAAAAGGTAATTTTGTTCTAAAATATATTTTTTACCTTATTACAATTTAGAACATTTCAGTGTGCTTTTTATGATGTAGAAGATTAACGATTCATTTATCTCGCTGTTTTGCTAGTAAATATTTGATGTTAAGGGTACAGTCATAGAAAAGCGCTCCTTATACAACAGTTAAGCATAAAATAATTATCTTGATATACGATTCTCAGAAAACGCAAACATCGGACAACTATCGGCATCGCAGTTTTAAATAGAAAGACAAGAAAATAATGTAATTCCCCGGGTGAGGGAAGTGGAATAATAAGTTTTTTCGAATAAGAGAACAAATAAGAGCGTTAATGCCGCTGCATCGAGATTTTCCAACTGGGAAAAATTGCTCTTTTATTGTAAGGGCGCCGTAAAGAAGGTTTTAATGAAAATTCTACACTGCGCATAGACAAAAGTTGCTCTGACACGGAGTGAGTGTTTGGTACGGAATTTATACAATTAATGTTAGTTAATCAACAGTATGAAGCAGATATAAGCAACGTATGTAATTCGTTCAGAACAAAATTAATTAAGTTTGAGTGTTCCTTTAATTTATTAAAATATCACAAGTACATTTTCTCTTGCTTATTTTTTTTTTTTTTTAATAAATATTGGACAACATCACATACATTGCTCTGATTCTGTGGTAAGTAGCTTAAGCACTTGTGTTACAGAAATCAGAAGCAACGACGGTACCACAACACCCAGACCCGAGACAATATGGAAAAGTTCGTTTCCCATATTGACCCGACCGGGGATCGAACCCGGAACCTCAGAGATGGCGCTCGCCAAAGTCAGGCCCGCTCGCCTCTCGGCTACGGAGGTCGTCAGATTTTTTGATTATTATTATTTTATTAATAAGTTAGTTTAAGAGTTTCACAAGTAAAAAAAGCGGTAATTTTACATTATTAAATTATCATACGCTTCAGCAGTTACTGTTATATGTAATTATTCGATTTTAAATTCGTATTTAACCGAAGTTCTAAAGCAATATTTATTTCTTTGCATTTAGTGGTTATCGGAAAAATCGTTACACCATTTTCGTTGATTTAGACAGACACCTACTTTTAAATTAATTGTATGGTTTTAACCTCATAATATATCATCCTAAATCCGTTACTACAATATCTTTTCTTATTCATACAAAACTATTGATTTTTTTTTATAAAATATTACAAAGATAAACAGTATTTTTTATATATCAGAATATCGGATACGGTATCGTAGGTAACAGCTTTTCAAGTAATCAAACTTGGTACAGTCGTCATCAGATATGTTGAAGCAGACGAAATACCTATATTATTGGTTAGTTGTATATTTAGAAGCTTATAAATAGTGTTTTCTCAGATGTAGTAAAGTATTTTTTGTTAACTTGTTGTGTATGGAACTTACTGATAATCAAATTGTGCCGAAGTATTTGGTTCACTCGTCGGCTGAGTAAAATATTTCTGAGGATAACATTAAAATTTTATATCTGAACTAGCGGTCGCCCGCGATTTCGTACATGCGCACATACAAACTGTCATCCCCTATTTATCCCCTTGTGGGTAGAATTGATCAAAATCCTTTATTAGCGGATGCCTACGTCATAACGTCTACCTGCATGACAAATTTCAGCCGGGTCCGTCCATTTATTTATTTATTTAAAAACTTTATTGCACAAATAGGTACAACAGGTGGACTTAATGCTAGGGGCATTCTCTACCAGTCAACCCTTGGCTCATGTAAATAGTTTGTGTATGGGTGCGGTAACAGGAGAGAAAAAAAAAATCATTTTAAAGAACAATAAATTAAGCATTAAAAATAACATTACGGTATCTGTTAAATATACGATAATAATACACATATAAATTAATTAGAATATAATATATACAATATGAAGGTATACTAAGATTTACATAATATTAATATTTAAATATCAATTAAAAAAAAAAAAAAATATAAAAACAAATATCTACATAACTATAAATTCAGAAGATAAATAAATTGGTTCAGCAATTGACAAATTCATGACTATCATTACTTGTTAGCGAGAGAGAAGAAGTATTCACGAACTTTATTTTTAAAAATTCCCTTACTCAGGGATTGTCGGATATCAGCGGGCAGAGCGTTCCAAAGCCGAGCGGCTTGCACAGTGAAAGACTTAGAGAAGAAGTCACTTTGATGTCGAGGAATGTTTAAGCTTAGGTTGTCTGAGGAGTGAAGAGATCGGTCATGAGATTGACAGAGATATTGAAATTGTTTTGTTTGATAGGATGGGGACAATGGATTGTGAAGAATATTGAAGAGCAGGCAGAGTATCCTGGTATTTCTACGTTGACGTAACGGAAGCCATTTAAGTTGGTTGGGAAAATTAGAAATGTGATCATACTTACGGAGCCCAAAGACAAATCTGATGCAGTTGTTTTGAAGACGATCAAGTTTTTTTATTAGGGTTTCAGAGAGATCAGGATAGCATGCGTCTACGTAGACGATTATGGGTAAGATTAGAGTGTACACAAGCATAAGCTTAGTAGTGAAAGGTAGAAAGAATTTAAAGCGGTAGAGGCTCCTCAGACAAGCCACCACCTTGCGACTAACCTCAGTGACATAAACAGACCAGCTTAGAGTGGAGTTTAAATGAAGTCCAAGATTTTTCACGGACTCACAGTAAGGGATGATTGTTCCATCAAATTTGATTGTTTCTAGGTCGGGCACGTGAAGTTTGGCCAGTAGTCTGGAGCTGCCAACGATAATAGCCCGACACTTAGCAGGGTTAACAGAAACACCAAAATCATGAGACCAGCTACGAATGCGATCCAGATTAGCGTTCAACTTGCAGATGGCCGAAGTTAACTCACCCAACTTTGCACTGGTATAAAGTTGTAAATCATCAGCGTACAGATGATACCATCCATTAGTTTTGGCTGTGCGTTGATAGATGTCAATCAGTCTGTCAGGTTTGAGTTTTATATATAGAGTGCCCAGATAAAGCCTATTTAGGCTCAAAAACAAAATAAAACCTTTGTCTATTTACACACGAAATATGAATTTAAAAAACAACACAGGCGTAGGTACGTCTAAGTTAGTAGGTACTACCTTAGACCAGGAAGTGCTTGATTAAATCAGTTACATTATTCTCGAACGTGTTTTGCGAATCACGCATAAAGTGGGCTTGTGTTGCAGTTCAATATAAAATTTGCAGATAATACGCATTGACAGTGACAAGGGTTGACTGCTGCTCGGCCAACCATAAAAATATCCGGCTGCAACTCAGTTTATCAGTTATTTTAATATCAGACGAAGCTTGCACGTTTTTACGTTATATTTTTCTTATTTCGGCGCGATTTTTTCCGCTTAGCTTTTATTATACGTGAAATCGCTGTTTTGGAACAGTAATTGGAAAAAAAGAGTGATTTCAAATGTTTACGTGTCAAAATATGTAAAAGGCAGCATTATTATCTCAAAATTTATTTAACTAAGGTAATTTATTAAACAGTAATCAGAACGGGAAATTTAATTATATGCTTTAGCGGGGCTGGACTTTTTTTCGTGTCATCTCTGAGTCAACAGTCATCAAGATGTTATATATATTTAAAAAAAATAAAAATTTTCGTCTACCCTTGTAGTGTTTTTCTTTAAAATATGTAAAGTTCGCTAGTGCTGCGTGAAGCACTATCAAAATGTGAAAATATATTAAGAAATTATTGATTCTAACACAAATATCAACCCATGATTTCAGTAAGATAGAAATACATAAGCCAACATATCTAATCCTCGTGGTATGGCTCAGTCGGTCCCCCAATTAGATACTGCACAGACACAAGTCACGGGTCAAAGCGCAACAACATTTTTATTTAGTAGAACAATCGAAAACAATTCTAGTGTAGTGTGTCGAAGTGACTTTAATATAATTTTGTAATGCAAGAATGTGAGAGTGGATGAAGATTTTCAAGCTCCCCCGAACAGATGAAGACGAGCGAGACCAGTCAGATCGTGACCACGGTTGGTGCAACCTAACCGAAACGTCGGGCAGTAAGTAGTTCGTATTAACTACTAAATAGAGAGGTAGGGCATAGCGATTTATCGTTCGAACTGGAGCTGCCCGTCTGGTGAAATACCTCCACCTTACAGAAGACCGCATCCAAATAACAATCACTTCTGTGTTGTTGTGTTCCTGCGTGTGAGTAAGGTTTCCAGAGCTCCTGGGGGGTGCTACATTACATTAGTAGAAGGGGTCAAGCCTTCAAGGTAAGGGCGACAAGTCCAGTAACATATTTATTATGCTGTACTTGTCACCCTTAAGCTAGGACCTCATTACCACCAGGGGGGGAGGTGATACCCCTACCTGGCGCGTCCTCGTGGTGGCGGATAGGGGAAGCCCGCGGCTGCCGTCCGGAGGGTATTCCTGCTTTAGGGATGCCTTGCGGGCGGCAGCCGGGGGTCGGAGCGTAGCTCCCGCGGACCAAACACACTGGGGGGGTGGGGTAGGCGGGTGGGGAATACCGTCCTCTCTGCTGTTCTCGGTTTTTGAGAACAGCAGTGGAGGGCGAGGCAAGGTGGTAGGGGAGCTCGCCCGTAAACGAGCATGGGGAATTTAGGGAGGGGGGGAAATTTGTCGTGCAAGTCGATGTCTTTTTCGTCGGCTTCACTGTGTCGGGGCTTTGCCTATGGCCTGGCCATGTTGGCCTGTTTGACCTCCGGGCTCTTCGGAGCGGCGTATGGCGGGGCATCCCCGCGGCGCGGCGGGCTCGGCCGGCTGCGTAATAGTAGTCGGTCGCAGCAGGCTTGGGCCACCGCCGGGCAACCTGTTTCCTGGTCGAGTGTCTGGTGATCATGTCTATCGGCTCGACCAGACCAGGGGGCTTGCCTTCATTGGCTGGCCCAAGTGGAGCACACCACAAAAAAAAAACCCCTAATCCCGACGTCGTGAGTGCTCGAGGCGTCGGGGCCATCTCTCTTCGGAGGGATGGTGACCGGGTGGGTTAAACCCGGTCGTGGTCGGTGGTATCGGCCTCCCTGCTCGGGACCGCCCGCCCCCGTGCAGTATGAGGGTAGCCAGGAGACAACCGGCTCTGTCCCTGGTGGTCCACCTTTTCCGTGTTCTCGTGGGAACCAAGATGAGTATTTTAAATAAAAAACAAAAAAATGACGTTCGTGGGGAGTTCGATGTAGTTGCATCCTCGGATGCGGAGAGAAATGACTGCGCAGTTGCGTTGTCATCGGCTGTTGGTGGCGCGGTTTGTTTAAGTGCGCCGGAGTTTGAAGATGCTGGGACCTTGAGTCGTGCACCATCTGTGACCTCGGTCTCCAGCTCAGCGTATGGGGGGGGTCAGTTTAGCAGGCCTAATGATTTGTCTGATACTGACTCGGACACACTGACGCATGTGTCAGACTTGTCGATCACGTCAGAACGCGCAAAGTACATTAAAGGGCGCAAGCGACCGATTGAAGATGTTGGGTCATCCTCGGATACCCCTAAAGAAAAGGGTCGAGGAAAAAGTATAGCGAAGAAAGGGCGAGGACGCCCGGCCACAACTGGCGATTATGTTGGCAAGGCGGAGGCTCAGCGGCAGCTGAACGCCGCTAAAAAAGCTGCTAAGCAGCTGGAGCTGGAGGCTCAAATAGCGGCTCAAGAACGGCAGAACCGTAATGCCCGTAATATGGTGGGATACGGGGTCCCTATCAGACCGGCCTTGGAAGGGAAAACAGTCGCGGAACTCGAAAAAGATTTGGACGAGGACGCAAACCAGACCGCGGTGTTAATTGCGAAGTCGTCCAATCTCAAAGGGACATTCCAGAAGGCCCTGAGAGAAAGGACGCAAAACATGCGGGCAATATGCGTGGAAGCGCTTAAGCGCACCACATCCGAAGAGACAATGAGACTGCAGGCGACTGTGGACCGCCTGCAGTCGGAGCTGGTATCTTACCGGAAGAAAGTAGAGGAACTTGAAGTTGTTCTGTCCGGTCTGGTAGGGAAATCGTCGGAGAAAGGGCAGAAATCTGCCACGTTGGTCCATTCCCCAGAACGAATGGAAGTCGGCGAATCAGTGCCGGACACTGTCACTCCGGCACAGAGACAGGATCTGAAGGAGCTCTTCAGAAAGCTCTTACAGGAAGAGCGGGCAATATTTTGTGCCCGCATGGATGCCCGATTTGAGGGCATCCAGGATAGATTGCTGCCTGCCACGCCCATTCGTCCGCCGCTCGCGGCCGACAGGAAGAAAGAACCGGTGGTGGCTCTTGAGAGACTACCTGATCTTTTCAAAGCCCCTGAGCCACCAAAACCACAGCGGGTTAAGAAACCCAGGACGGAAACATTGCCTGCCCCTAAACCTGGGCCTTCTAGAGCTATCAATGAAGACCCTTTGCCGGAAGTAATCCCTCGGCCTGCTCCTCGCGCAGCTCCGAGGGCCATCGTGAATGAGGATCCGTTCCTCCCATCTTCCACTCCAGCTAACGAAAGCTGGTCTACGGTGGTGAGGAAAGGCAAGGGTAAGGGGAAGAAATCTGCAGTCCCTTCCTTTTCGCAATCTGCTTCCTTGACTACACCAATGGCGGCGAATAAATCAACAGGTTCTTCAAAACCAACCGCCGCTTCTTCGTCGTCATCTAAAAAGAAGTCCCCGGCTTCTCAGCCGAAAAAGCCAAAACTGGTTCCCCCAAAAACCGCGGCAGTTGTCGTGACGCTTACTGCTGAGGCGGAACAAAAGGGGGAGACCTATGAGTCGGTGCTCCGCAGGGCTCGGAGCGAAATGAACTTCGAGGAGCTCGGGGTAACGTCTATCCGCACCCGCCCGACCCTAGCTGGGGCACGCATCATCGAGTTTCCAGGCGTTGAGTCCGCTAAAAAAGCTGATCTTTTCGCCGAAAAGATGCGGGCTGCTATCGGCGATAGCCTTGCCAAGGTGGCGAGGCCAATGAAATATGCAGGACTCATAATTTCGGACCTTGACGACTCTGTGTCGAGGTCCGAAGTAGTCGAAAAAGTGGCGGCTATCGGCGGGTGCCCCGCCGACCACATCAAGGTGGGCGAAATCAGGCCTGGCCGCTTGGGAATGGGCGCACTTCGCGTCCGGTGCCCCGTGGCTGCGGCCAAAGCCGTTTTGGAGGGGGGGCGCTTTCTGATCGGGTTCAGCTCCGCATCAGTTCGCGCCCTTGAAGAACAGCCCCTCCGCTGTTTTAAGTGTCTCGGAGTCGGGCACACTCGCCCTCTCTGTCCCTCGTCTGTGGACCGTAGGGATCTCTGCTTCCGCTGCGGGCAAATTGGCCACAAAGCCGCTGCCTGCAGCGAGAAGAAACCGCAGTGCTCCATCTGTGCGGCGAGTGGGCGGCCAAGCGGCCATGTAATGGGGGGCAAGAACTGCAGGCCTCCACCAAAAAAGGGGAAAGTTAAGGCTCAGGCCCGGCCTACCTTTTCTGAGTCCAGCTCAACGCCGGTAGTAGTGGAGGAGGTTGTAATGTCCGAATAATAATGGCCCAATACAACCTCCTCCAAACAAATTCCAACCACTGCCGCGCAGCCCAGGACTTGTTGTCTCAGGCTGTAGCGGAGTGGCTGGTAGATATAGTGGTGGTGGCAGAGCCCTATCTGGTTCCCAGTAATTGGTTCGGGGACCAGACTAGTACAGTTGCGATTTTCCGGCGATCTTCGTCGACGTCTCCCCCTCTATCTCTCATGGAGAGGGGATCGAATTTCGTGGTCTGCTTGTGGGGCAACATAGTCGTTGTAGGGGTCTACTTTTCCCCAAGTCGTCCGCTCGTAGACTTTGAGGTGTTGTTGGGTCTCCTACAGGGAGTCGTCCAGCGGGCCGTTTCTGCTGGACAGCAAGTTCTTCTCTTGGGGGACCTCAATGCCAAAGCGGCGTCTTGGGGAAATGTGGTTGCCTCGTGCAACCGACGGGGGCAGCTGGTGGAGCTTTGGGCCGCTTCATCCAGTCTTTGTCTCCTGAACCGGGGCGCGGCACAAACCTGTGTGCGGCAGCAGGGTGGGTCTGTGGTGGACCTCTCGTTCGCCACCCCTGCACTCGCCGCGCGCGTCCGCAACTGGAGGGTGGACCGGTCCGAGACGCTCTCGGACCACAAATTCATTAGGTTCGAGATTGGCACCGGTGCTCCTCGTCAGGCCTCGTCGACTTCGGCTTTGTCGCCTTTTCCCAGGTGGGCCTTGTCCCGCCTGGACAAGGCAGTTGCAAGGGAGGCGGCCTTTCTGCAAGACTGGTTTTCGCCTCCCTTATCTGGTCCAGACGTGGACTCTTCCGCAGTTGTCCTGCGAGATTGCCTGACCGAGGTATGCAACTCTAGCATGCCTCGGTCACGTCGTCCACCTCCCCGACGCGCCTGCTTCTGGTGGTCGGAGGAGCTCGCTGATCTTCGGGCTGCTTGTGTGACCTCACGGCGGGCTTACACCAGGAGTAGGCGTCGCGCCCATCGGGACCTCGAAAACGAGGCCTCCCTCTACGATGCCTATACAGAGGCGAAGAGGGTCCTCAAGGCTGCCATAGGGGCCGCCAAAAATTCCGCTCGCGTGGAAATGCTAGAGGGTCTCGACCAAGATCCGTGGGGGAGACCGTACCGGGCCGTTCGCAACAAGTTGCGTCCCATAGGTCCCCCACTCACAGAGACCCTCGAGCCAGGGCTGCTTGACAACGTCGTCCGGGCCTTGTTCCCGAACAGCAGACCTGGCTTCGTCCCGCCGGCAATGAGCGCCCCACCAGAGCAGGAGCTTGCAACTGCTCCTTTCGAGGCCCCTCAAATCACCGAGGAGGAGTTCGGCACGGCGGCAATCTGCCTTCGTGCCAAAAAGACGGCCCCTGGTCCGGACGGGGTCCCGGCAAAAGTTGTCGCCCTCGGCGCGATCTTAATGGAGGAGAAGTTTAGGGAACTTTTTGACTCGTGCTTTCGAGTCGGCAAGTTCCCTAAGCCTTGGAAGGAGGGGCAGCTTTGCCTCCTCCGCAAAGAGGGTAGACCGGCAGACTCACCGTCGGCGTACCGGCCCATTGTGCTTCTCGACGAAGTCGGGAAGCTTTTCGAGCGCATTGTGGCCGCGCGCCTGAAGGACCACCTTTGTGGGGTTGGTCCAGACTTGTCGAACCGGCAATATGGTTTTCGGACAGGGCGATCTACCATCAACGCCCTGTCCGATCTGAAATCACTCGTCTTGGAGTCTAGGGAGAGGGGGGAGGGTGTGTTGGCTATTTCCTTCGACATAGCTAACGCATTTAATACCCTTCCTCACTCTACAATTTTGGAGGCGCTCCGCTATCACGGAGTGCCCTCCTACTTGCTGGCCCTAATCGGCGACTACTTAACCGGTAGGGAGGTCGTTTGTTTAGACATTGATGGTCATCTGCGCCGTTACAGCGCTCAATCCGGTGTTCCACAGGGGTCTGTTTTGGGGCCTCTCTTGTGGAACATCGGATATGATTGGCTTCTCCGCGGCTCTCTCCTCTCGGGCATGAGTGTTTTCTGCTACGCAGACGACACCCTTGTCACCGCCCGGGGGAGAGATTTTGGCGCCGCAGCTCGTCTGGCAGAGGCCGGTGGTACCCTAGTTGCCAGGCGTATTGCCCTTTTGGGCCTTCAGGTGGCCCTAAGTAAGACCGAGGCCATATTTTTTCCTGGGCCTCGGCAGCGCTTCTTTTCTGGCACTTATATTGTTGTCGGGGGCGTTAGGGTGGTGGTCGGGGCCCAGATGAAATATCTGGGCCTCATCTTGGACCAGCGCTGGACTTTTAGGCCTCATTTTGCGTCGCTTTCCTCGCGCCTACTCAAGGCTGCGAATTCCCTGTCGTGGCTTCTCCCCAATGTGGGGGGTCCTAGGGCCAAATGCCGGCGACTTTACGCCGGCATTTTGCGCAGTATGGCCCTTTACGGCTCGCCCATCTGGGCCGACTCCCTCCACATTCGGGAAAACAAAAGGTTCTTGCGGCGCCCTCAGCGAGCTATCGCCCAGCGAGTGTGCAGGGCATACCGTACCGTTGGTTTTGATGCGGCGTGTGCACTCGCTGGGACACCGCCATGGGAGTTTGAGGCTCAGGCACTGGCGAGGGCCTATCAGTGGCAGGCTCTAAAGAAGGCCTCCGGGGAGCACTTCTACCTGGAGGACCTGTCGCGTGTGCGCCGAGAGGCGCACGAAGAAATGGTCCAGCGCTGGGCGGAGTCACTGCAAGTGGCCCCGTGGGGCCGGTGGACCCTTGATGCGCTCGGGCCAGCAATAATTCGCTGGCTCGAGCGCAAGTCCGGCTTCATGTCGTTTCGTTTGGTGCAGGTGCTGTCCGGCCACGGCTGTTTTGGGCAGTACCTGCACCGTATTGGTCGGGAGCAGTCTCCGTCGTGCCCAAACTGTGGCGCGGCGGAGGATACGGCCGGGCACACACTGCAGGTGTGCCCCGCCTGGGATGCGCAGCGCGCAACGCTGCGTGCGTTGGTGGGGCCGAATCTCTCACTCCCTAGCATAGTCGAGGCTATGCTTGGGAGTGAAACGGCATGGGATGGGGTGGCCTCCTTCTGCGAAGACGTCATGTCACAGAAGGAGACCGCAGAAAGGGAGCGGGAGGACGATCCTTCCGCTCCCGTCTGCCGCAGAAGAAGGCGGCTGAGGGCGCGGCGACAATACGAACGCGCCCAGCTACCGCGTGGGGACCGGCCGGCTGATGGTGTGAGGGCACCTCAGCTGGCATTGCACCGGCCCCCACTGCGAAGTGGGGATGGTTCCGTTGGACCGGCCATCCCCAGTCTCCCCCCGAATACTGCGGGGGAGTAGACGGAGCCGCGTAAGCGGCTATTCCGCCGGCGGTGTTGTGGAAGTCAAGGCTTAGCCGATCTCCCACAGCATCGCCACTAAGGCGATGGAGGTCCAACCGGGGGGTTTTAGTGGGTAGTCCTGCCCTTTTCAGGGCAGGGAGTCCCACACACGCCGTCACCCTCCCTTGGGGTGACGGTACGGTGCATCAACGCATTTCCCCCCGAAAAAAAAAAAAAAAAAAAAAAAGGACCTCATTACCACTTTACATCAGGTGGGAGAGATGAGGTCAATCTTGAAGTGCAATATAAAAAAATAAAAAAAAGATGTCGCGATTTGACCCGTTAACTTATTTCAAATGTTTAAAATGGAACGCGAAAGTCTTGAATAATATATCAGATATTCCTAAGCATCAGAGTGTAAAATCATAAGACGTTAAACAACTAGTTCGTTCGGTATAGATGTCAAGTTCACACTTGGCCTGTCCCGAGCATCGAATCACCTGGCTCGGTTCATGTCAAACACGGATCAGACCTGCACATCGGTCGCTGTACCCTCGTCACCGTCGCGCCTCATTGACTCGGCCCGAGTATCAACTGCGAACCAATTTATTTTATATGAATCTCAGACCTCCTCAAGGCGCTGTCAAAATGGAAAATATTGGTGGAGTTAGTTTAATATACAATGGTTGAATGTACTTATTTAGGTGACGGACAAAAATGTGGTATAGCTTTTACATGATTTTAAGGTCATTTATAGCCAACCATGCATTTGAAGCTGAAGCAGTTTTCGGTTAACCAAAGATTAATAAATCAATATTGGACAACATTACATACATTGATCTGACTTGAGTAAGTAAATCACTTGTGTTACAGAAATCGGAAACAAAGACGGAACAACAACACCCAGAGTCAAAACAACATAGAAAAGTTATTTTCCCATATTGACCTGACTGGGAATCGAACCCGGGACTCAGACATGGCGTGACGTCCGTACCGTTCGCGCTCGCGTTTTAGCTCAATGGAAGACGTCTGTGCAAGATTGCACCTTTTTACATGTGACCTATACTCTTTTTTGTACGTTATGTAAAATAAAAATAAAAGGGGCAATTGTGCTACGGCGACCGATGACTTTATTTTATTTTGTGAACAATTTACATCAGCAGTCATTTCGAGGACGTCGGAAATGACTGCCGAAGATGTAAATTACTACTTATTGACTTACATCCACATAATCTAAAGATCTTTAAGCACTTTACTAGCATAAAAATAATCTTAATTAATTTCAGGATTTGTGACTTTTACATAGTAGGTACTATATATTTATAAAATTTGCCGTTTCAAAGAGTTTATGGGATAAATTATAGGCTAAATAATATAGGTTGACTCTAGTAACATTTTCCTGTACCATTTCATTTCATAGATGAAAAAACAGTTTTCAAAATGCATTTCCACAATTGGAAAAATAAAAATAAGAGCCTGGTTCAAAGAAAGCCAAGAAATGGCGCACGTTTCTTGCGATTCGTTAATTCAACAATGTGACTTTTGCATATTTGGTAAATGCAGTGCACAGTACAGGCGGTCTCCCAATTAATTTATTAATGTAGTTATACATTATCAAAATATAAAACAAATTTGAAACTGCCACTTATGAGTCCTACACCGATGAATGCGGATAGACATTTTTTATTAAATTTGGTCTTTACAATTATATAATAAAATGCGAGCGAACGAGCATACAACATTATAAACGCGAAAATTTGTACGAATTTAAGGATGTATAGATGTTTTTTTGTCTCTCACGCAACAACTACAGAACGAATTTCGATTAAATATGGTAGGAAGAGAGATGAAATACAAGATTAACATATACAAGTAGAATTAATATGAAATATTTTAAGAAATTAAGCGGAATAAGTCGCAATCAGTGGATGGAACAAAAGTTATCGTTCCTGACCGTTGAACTACGGGTTGTGTGTTCGTTTTTCACTGAGGATATATATATAAAATATAATATATTTTATATGTATCTATTCGTGCGAAGAAATCTTGATTGTTCTGTGTGTTTATAAATGTATAAATTTAATTACTGTTGTATCATCATTTGCTTCTGAATTTTACCCACGATGGAACGGAGCAGGTATATACGTTTAAGGTGAAAGATGTTTGTTTTCATAATACAAGAACTTGAGCTAAATAACCTTAAAATAAAAAATAAAAATAAAAAAATCATTTATTTCGAGCAGCGAGTGGCTCATATAAAGGGGTTAGTATTACAAAGATCTTAAATGCTATGTTAGTATAAAATAAAGTTGAGAGTGGACACAATATGAGAGTGAACAAAATTTATTTGATCACTCTCTCTACCAAACACCGCCAGATAGGTGATGTGTATCTGTCAGTCACCGTCCTCAGAAGGCTGTTCTGACTGCCAAAGCTTTAAAGAGCGTAATCTTTACTTGGTCTGAACAACGGGAAAATCTGCGAGCCAACATATTACCGCGGCTCGCCAGAGCCCTGCGCTCCCTTTCAATATCTACATCGTCCTTAAGACCTTAGAAACAATACTTCATGCTATAGAAAATAATTGTTCACCGAAATGTACGCTCAACAGGCCGTCTAAGTACACACTTGCACTTCGATATTAGTTCTTATGCACAAGACGTATGCACTGTTCAAGGTGTGTAGTCTGATTAACTTTCTCTGTACACATGCGCATCACTTCAGAAATACTAGGCCAACAAGGATACTAATTATTTTCTATTATGTTCTCAATAGTAATGACTTGGTCTTGAGTGAGTAATACATAGCAATAACTTAGATACTGCTACTGTAACTGATCTGCTGAGTCTCTTACCGGTGTCTTCTCGGTAGATATAGGTTCCGAACCCGAAGTAGAATTGTATTAAATGACGATACACAAGTGTTATATGTAACCTACTTGAATAAAGAACATTTTAAGTTTAAGTTTGAGGTCAGGACTAGGTTTGTTTAAAAGTATTAATTTTACCGGGATTGTACGCGTGGGATGCCGCTGCGGGCCGATAGTTTACAAAAAACTTTTACATTGTATTTATTTACCCAAATAGGTATGAGTCGCAATGATCTATTATAAAGGCAATCATCTATTCTCAAAACCGTTTTCATGCTTTCAGCTAGATATCTTTTAACATTTGAAATGCGTTTTTAAGTTGTAAATTGCAATGCGCGTTATAACTCGGCCTGTCTCCCCATTTGATATACGGCACAGACTGTTAAGTGGCATGCAAAATGTATTTATACTTTGTACTTCCTTGGACCGTTATGGCAGGTTTCCAAGTAAAACAATCTTCCGCTGGATGGCGATAACGGCTGCCATGATTTTATAGTGTGACAATGTTAAAATTTAGCGTCGATCGAAAGACCAATCAGGTTTGGTAGTTTAAATGTGGAACTTGAAAATGTGTCTCTGAAATAGGATAACTTTTTAAAAATATAGAAGAAATTGCGGATTTACCATTTTGTAACGTTTCTCGTCAGTTTTAGTTAAGTAACTACATAACTATAAGTTTACGAAGTTCACAAACATTGGGACTGGCCGGCCGGGGTTCACGAATACGCGAGCGGCGTGCAACCTGCGCATACGCCACTCAGAACTGGCTCAGCTTCCACAAATTCAACTAGGCAGTTTTAATAAAAAATGTATACGAAATAAATTTGTAAATTTTAGGAAAATTGTTGAAATAATTTTATTTGTATTTAAATTCGATTAAAGAATGACGTCCTATCCTATAAGTACCTAATTGTTTATTAGGCAAACATAATATTAATTTGACCCCTACCTAAACTTAAAGCCAACTGAAAATATGAAAAATCCGCTTCCAAAACACATTTTCTCCTAGAATGACCGCGGCAAAGCTCGTAATTTTTTTGACTTTCGACATTCCCTGCCGGCTTAATGAAATGAGCGCCGTCAAATGACATGGTTTCCCTGACATACTTACCCCATTGTGCGTAACAAGCGTCTTTGTGCGCTGTGCCACTGTTAAACACAAAAGACTTTCATAGAATCTTTTCGTCTGCGCGTACAATACCGATCCCGCTGCAGGAGATAGGCCTGTTACACACTTATGGCTCGTTATTTGGTAATGTAGTCACAGCTTTTGGTGAAAGGGAGCTGTGAAAGGTGTCTTTTTATGGTTTAATATAATACTATTTTCGCTTTTAATTTTTTACTTGTGTATATTATAAATACAGCAGCTTTTTTTAGAAGTAATTTTGCTCTTATCTTTAGGGCTGCATGCCTTAAATATAATATATCTATGTTTTTTTATTTTTAAATAAAATTATTTATACGTAAATCGTGCGATTATGCATATTATAATGTAGGTACTAAAGTATTAGATACACATGTTAATCAAAAACAGCCTTTTAGTTTTTAACCGACTTTAAAAAAGGAGGAGGTTCTCACTTCAACCGTATATTTATATTTTTGGTGTTTATTAATGTTTAATTTGTTTTTTCTTATTAAATTAAAATGCCATCGGAACATTAGTTAACGATAATACATATATAAATTATTCTCGAAGCAGAATAGTTTTCATATGTGGGAACGTTGCTGTTTTAATAGAACCATTTGTTAGTGGTAAAACAAATAGACTTCCAAATTTAAACGAAATATGGTTTATAAGAAAAATATTTATAAGTAAAATAAAAACTGAATCGTCATACCTATTTTTAACACAAAATAAATTCTTGCCTGGCCGGGTGACAGATCTAAAATTTTCAGTTGCTTTTGAATTTTTAAAAACTACGCATGTGGGTCAAGCTTATCCGAGGCACAGAGACAGCCAATGATTACCAGGACCCTGGTACCGAAAGTAGACATACTCGTAATGTAACAAGTAATTGCTTTTCGTTACTTACATACTTTGTACAATGTTACCGCTATTTTTTTTTTTTTTCTGTATTTCCAAGTGGAGCTCGTGTGCACCAAGCCCAACGCCCTATCTCGATCCACGTGCGCTAGGTGCATAAACCGACTGCTTCTATGCATTCGTTTAAATTCCCTCGCCGTCCCTGCTTTATCCTCTATTAAAACCGGGATCTTTTGGCTTGCCCGTTGTGATGTTTGAAGTCACGGGAATACGCTGTTTTGCTACTGAAAAACTATTTGGATCAAAAGTGTATTTGTGTACGAGGATTAAAAGGAACTTTGGATGAAAATTGTAACTGTGCTTTGAACTCGGCTTTTGAATCGAGGGTCTTAGTAAGAAAGGAGAATACTCCAACTGAAAATGATTGGCTGATGATCTCGGTGGAAAAGGTAGCTCATAGTATGAAGAGTCCCAGGTTCAATTCTCAATCGACTTGGAAAACTTTTTAAAATTGATTTGAATTTGGTTGTGCTCTATTGACGTTTTGTATCCATCAACGTAGAAGGAAAATTCTTAATTTAAGACCAGAGGTTGCGGCCAACAGCCATTAAACTATTACGTTGGTCTTAATCTATGGTAAGGAGCTATAACACTTATACAACGACGATACCTTAACACCCAGATCCGAAATGCAAATGACTTGGGAACTTACTTTTCATCTGAATATGCCTTGAAGTGATTTTATTTTGGATCATTGGCTTGCGTGTTCGCTCGTGCGAGGAAATTACTAATAAACACTAATCACCTGTTTTCTATCACAAAATTGCACGTTTTGCAGAAATTGATATCTCTTAAGTGGTCAAGTTGCTAATATTTGTCGATCTCCGAAGTTGAAAGGCAAGCGTGCTAAATATTATTCGCAAATTACACATTACAGATTAACGTCGCGCCATCGCCGGAAAAAAAATAATAGGTTCCTGGTTCGATTCGCGGTCGGGTCAACATAGAAAACAAATTTTCCTAAGTTGTCTCGGGTCTGGGTGATATACTGTCGTTGTTTCTGATTTCCTTAACACAAGTACTTTAGCAACTTACCACTGAATTAGAGCAATGTATGTAATGTGGTCCAACTTTTTTTTATTACCAAAATTTTACAATAGCCAGAGAAAAATATGAAAATACTTACAGAGTTACATTTATTATATTGTTCTGAAACACATTATAATAAGTTATCAGAACCACAGCTGGTGTTGAGTTGATAATTATTTTGTTTTGTTAATTGCTTTCAGGAAATAAGTTAATGTTTTCTAGCGAGGATACACGCATACATTTTGGTAGCCAGGTTTGCTACAACTATGAAGCTGATTTAAGGAGTCTGGTTACACATACCTCCGTAGGCCTTATAATGCTAATTTTCACCTATTCGAATCATAGTTTTTCTGAACTAAAATCCACTCTAAATCTTGGAATATTTCTATAACTGATATTGTATATTTTTTCACAATCAAAAGACAATACCTACCATTGCATTAAATATCAAATTAAATATTGTGTGAGATTGGTGACCATTTTAAAAAGAGGTATGTGATCGTATAAAGTAGAACAACTATCTATTATTTAAGATAATTTTATAGTATGCCTTCGTTGTTTCTGATTTATGTAATTGTCACAAAATCAATATTGACATATTATGATTATACCTAAAATGTATTTAAATGTTACCTAATATTTTAAATGAAATGTGAAATTGATGAAATGAAATGGTTAATAAAATGAAATAAGTAATTTTGTTTCTGCAAATATGTTTACAATAAACTCAGTTTCATATATTGATTTAAATGAGTTCTTTTACGTTGGTCCTGTTGTCTATTGGGAGTTTAAATCAGGTTTTATTTTCATTGATTGGCCCGAAATTGTGACTAATGGAGGTGGCGGTAAAAAAATATCGTTTGCAAATCACCGCGCGAACCCCACAGTTTACTTGCATCACGCAGTTGTGCGCATTCAAATTGTTACCTCTTTACCTACTGACAATAAAAAATACAATTACAATCTAAGTCCTACTTTCTAATTAGGTTTATTTTTGTGACAGTGATCAGTGTTGTGTTGTTCAACTGATTTTTGCTTGTGATACGCTGATATGTAAGTTTTTGTGTCTGACGCTTCAAACTTCTGTGTCCTGTAAGTTTTTTTCAATTCCATAATCTATTCAAACTATAATTTTAACATTATTAAACAGTTTTTATTTTTTATTTTTTCTCACACTAAAAGTCTTACGTTTAAAACTTCTTAAATTGCAAAGTAGTTTAAGTGACATCCTACGTCTCAGTTTAGACTGTTCACCCCAATCATTATAAAGGGCAATTACTATAAAAAAACAGAGTACTAGTTTTGTTACCAATCAAACATATTAATGCTTAATCGTTTGACTATATTTATATAGTGACGATTTTTACATATTTGTTCACGTTTTAAATTTTCGTTATTCACCATTCCTTAACACAGTGTTTCTCTGATTTTTTTATTTTTATAATTGTCTCACCCTAATCCCACTCAAAAACATAAAATAAAGAAATGTAATAAAAAAGAAAGCGGCATTATCAGCAGCACCTATCTGAACTAAACGATTCAATTGTTACTTTCAACGTTTTCTGTGATAGTTTGTCACTTATAGATATCGTGAGACGCCGTTAAAGTATTATCAAGTTAACTCATCGGAGGATTGTGTGCAAAGTTGCTGGTGTCAATAAGTAGTCTGTTCAGTTACTTAGCGAACTCTGTCGCCTCTTATAGTTAAGGAAAATAAAGTTCAAAATCAAATGTCCGTGTAACATTAAACCTAATGCTGGTATAAGGCTTTGTTTATAAGGCATTTCGATATTTAATTAAAATAAATAAATAATAAATAAATATTGGACAACATCACATACATTGCTCTGGTTCTGTGGTAAGTAGCCAAAGCACTTGTGTAACAGCAATCAGAAACAACGACGGTACCACAACACCTAGACCCGAGACAATACAGAAAAGTTCGTTTGTTATCATCGTTGCCATATTGACCCGACCGGGGATCGAACCCGGAACCTCAGATATGATGCGACGCCAAAGTCCGGCACGCTTGCCTCTTGGCTACGGAGGTCGTCAAAATTATTAATTACATGATAAATCCAAGCACACTATTAAAAAGTATTCACTATTAGTGTTAAAATCTGCGGATAACTTTACAGAATAAAATGAAAACTCGAATTACGTGCCATCAAAATAAGAAGAAACACAGAGGAAAAATATACATAATCATAGTTGCTTACTTGAACCTTTTTACAGAACAATATTTTTTTTTTAGTGGGCTCATCAACGAAACATTTACGTAAGTAAATGATTTCACATTTGAAGATTTGCCGTATTGGGATTGACTAGTATCTTGATGATATAACTTACGAGATCATCATCGGGAAGGGATTTGAAATCAAAAGCTGTTGTTTTATTTACGAATGTAGTTAAATTATAAAGACTTGGGATTGTTACAACAAACTGCGCTAGAATTTTTATCCAGTGTCAGATTACTCATCGCAAAAATAAACAACTTTGTTTAGGCTCGATGGTGCTTTTGGAAAGTTATTTAACGAAATAATGGTCTTCAAGGCAAATTAGAACATAAGTGCTGTTTTGTGAAATCTTTTTTTAATGGAACTCGCGACCAGCTTCGGCTCGGGTGCGAAGTTAGTAATTCAAGTCATCGTCTTTTCAGTTCTATAATATGTATATTATACACATCTTGAATCATCATCATCTATCTATTAAAAGTCTGCATCACAATACATTTGGTAGTTTGAAATATCTAAAAATACATAAGGACTGACAGCGGGAAGCGATTTTGTGTATTATTATTGTAGTATTGTGTATTTACAGCATCATTTTCAGAAACTGTAAATGTCTACTTGTCCTTTATAGCAATGTAATGAGATGATGTCTATTGTTCCGCTCAGTAGGTTCAATCTACGAAGATAAGTTTTCTAATACCACAAAATAAGTATGCAGTAGATTATGGATATGTATTAAACTCTTCTATTATCTGGGCAAAAACAGTGTGAATCTAGTTAATTGAAAACAAAACAGGCCTGCTACTTCGCAAACTCGCAGCTAAGAGCTACTCCAAAGGCGAAATCTTAGAATCAAGCGGCGTGTTCAAGTGTTGACGTCCGCGGATTAACTCTGCTGCAAGTTTGATGCAGTTAAAATAGTTGAAAAGTGTTTGGAAGTAGATAGTTGTGGAGTGGCGTGGTGCGGCGACGGCGCGGCGGCGGCGGCAGCAGCGACGCCGGAGGCGTGCCCGCGCGGGCCAATAGCGCCGCCTCGCTCCCGCCGCCCCGCGGCCGCTGCCGAGACACCCAGCCAGTAGGTTTGTGTCCTTTTGGCTGACCGCATGACTCCGTATCTCGCTTCGACGCTCAACTCGTTGTAACCTGTGTACGTGCTACGCGCTTCACCGGCTCCCCCGGCAGACAACGCTTTCCGCCAGATCCGCTTCGCCAAAACTCAGTTTGTGAACTTTGGAACTAGTTGAGAAAGTTTGTGGGGAGCAGTGAAGAGTGACAGCGCAACTGCAAGGTACTGTCCAAGTGTCCACCGGCGGACCCCCGGCCCCCGCGCCCCGCCGAAACCGCCCCCGGCCACGCGGCCGTCCATGATCCATCGTATGACCATTTCCTGATCAAAACATGTACAAACACTTTCAAAGTCACCGAAAATTTCCTACTTCGCAAAATTTCTCGACGACGGCCTTTTTCGAGCCGAAAATTGGACACTTCATAAGTATTAAACCACTTTATAGCCTAACATACTCAATCCTTTGTAGCGGATAAGAAAAACAAACTAAAACTCAATTTTGTTCGTAGCATAAATCGTAGCGTAGCAGTCCGTAGCGGCGTAGTAAACAAGTAGCCGTAACCTCATAACCGACCTTACCGATAAGCGTCATAAAAGCGGTTTTGCAGTGGCCGGCCCGAGCGCCACAGCCGTAACGACGAAGTTTACTAAAGTTACACCTTTGCACCTATTTTCCATAAACAAAATTGTACACGTGAAAATGGAAAAAATAAACAACTCGGATAAAATATTTTATCTGATAAAGCGCGCACCCAACAAGTGACGTATGTTTGTTATCACAAATTGATCTCCTCAATATTCAGAGAAGTTGAGGGCTGCGAAAGGGAAGTAGCGAGCGACTATACATATTCAATGCGATCTCTGCGTAGGTACGGGGGCTACGGAAATCCAATCGCATTAAAGCGGAGAGAAAAAAAAAATAAAAAGGGTAAAGATACAAGATTCGCCGAATAAACATAACAATTTCCGGCTCATCGCCTTTGAGCGCGGCCAGACAAATTAAAGAACATTTTTCTCGCGGCGTCTCGCTCGCACCCGAGCCTGCGGCGTCATAAAACTTAACTACTCGCCGTAACAACGACTAATTATTAGGGTGGGTTTACATAACGTATTTATGAGCTCGAGATTTAACGGGAACGCCGGTCTCGGGTGGTCTGTTATCGCCCCATTAAAAAGTTGTCCTCGGCGGACGCGTAAATAACATAATATGAACCGGCGCTCGACATTCGACCAACAACTACGCTTTGTCTTTTTCGTAGTTTCATTTTACACAATTTACACCGGCGCACGCGGCTCTTATGGTATATTTTGTTTGGTAGCTCCGTTTTTGTGTGCCAACAGAACAATTTTAACTTAAAATAAGTAAAGATTTAGCTAAATCGTGAATTATGTATTAGCAAACGACAATTATTTTGCTGCTGATACTTAGGGTTGTGAAAATATATATAATGTTATTGCTATGTATCGAAATTGAAAAAAAAATAGAAATAAAAAAAGAGAAGGTACAGTTTAAATTTCGTGTTGCTTAGTCAGTACTGCAATGAGTCATCTATGATGTCACCTAAAAGCAATGATATCATGTATGACGTAATCGATCTCGTAAAATATTATCCACTCAACTAAATCGTTTTCTTATTGGATCCAAGTGTTGTAGTATATGAAAGTAACTTTTGTTCCAACTTGTAATGTACTTTTTTTATATGCATAGCTTAATTCTATGTACTATTTTATAGTTATATAAACAATATTTTATATAATTAAAGTAGATGTGTTTCTTCATGTGTATATTTTATATCGCTCTTATGTCGAGGAAATAAGAATTAATATCGAACTGCAAGTGTCAACCTTGATGAGTTGTCTGAACGACGCTTTGTTGAAATGTTTTTGACTTCACATGTATTTAAGTTCTTAAATTTAAGAGAGGCATAGCGATTTATCGCTCGCACTGGAGCAGCCCGACTGGTGAAATACCTCCACCTTACAGAAGACCGCATCCAAATAACCATCACTTCTCTATTTTTGTGTTACTGCGTGTGAGTAAGGTTTCCAGAATTCCCGGGGGGTGCAACATTAGTAACAGGGGTCAAGCCTTCAATGTAAGGGTGACAAGTCCAGTAACAGATTTATTATGCTGTACTTGTCACCCTTAAGCTAGGCCTCATACCACTTAACATTAAGTGGGATAAGGTCAATCTTAAAGTGCAAAATAAATAAATATATATAGGTATATAAAAAAGACGTAGGTTTATAAACATTTGTTGAATAAAAACTGCACCATTAATTTATTTACCTTTTTAATGTGGAAAAATGTATGGAAACCTAATGTATGTTTTTTCATTCCTTATGCATTTCTTTTCCATCTTTGAAAAAGTAACTAGTTGTCTCACGTGGCAACCCTAAGAAACTTCACTTGTTCACTTTTTTGGATTAATATAGTAAGAACCTTAACTCAGTAAGAACTTATAAAAGAAGTTGAGGTTTTAATAAGATGCCAAACCTAAGTTATGTAACTAAACGTTGCGTCTTCTTTTGTCCAACTAAAATTAGACTAAGTACGCAACTTGTACGGTAAGACGTCAGAATGTTTTTCTTCATACTAGTGTTGCCGGATAATCGATTATCAATTAATCGATTATCCCCCCCTTAAATAATCTAATAATCGATATGACAGTCGATAGTATCGGTACTATCGATATAATCGATTATATCGATACCTATTTTTATTAGATATAATTGATTATAATCGATTAATCGATTATAATCTAAGTCAAATACAATATAATCGATATAATCGATTAATCGATTATAATCGATTATATCTAATAAAAATAGGTATCGATATAATCGATTATATCGATAGTATCGATACTATCGATTGTCATATCAATTATTAGATTATTTAGGCCTCTTTTGGAATAATCGATTATAATCGATATACAATCGAATCGACGGCAACACTACTTCATACGTAGCTTGCACATCCATCGCAGTTGTGTCATCGCAGGTCCACGGTCTTAATTTTGGAATTCTATTCCTCATCTATATTATCAAATAACCATAACAAAAGTTATTTCTCTCAAAATATACCAATCTTGAAATTAGTTCCTCAGGCTTCAGATGAGGTTTATGGCCACGATGTCAAGATGATATGGATAAATGATAATTCAGTCATTTTACGAATCAGTGCTTTCGGGGATGGCCCAACTTTTAGTAGCGTATTCATAAATCTGAGTATTTTATCGCACTTCACAAACTTTTTGTCGACAGAAAGAACATTTCGAGTTACTTTATGTGTCTTGAAAAACAATTTTACGTGTTTTATAAGTAAAGTAGGTAAATTGGTGCAAAAATTCGCTGTTGTAACTTGATACATAAATCGGTGTTAATACGATATAGTGACAGTAAAATTGTTTATTGCAAAAATATTTTGGGAACGCTCAACTGTGTTCTAGCTTTGTAATAAAATATTCATACGTCGCATTTCTTTATTTGAGCGTTACAGGAGAAATATCAAATATAATCGCGTTGATGGGTACAGGCGTTATCTCAACTATGAGATAGAACGAGCAGTTTTATATACTTAGTATATTATATAGATTCCACAAAACAAGTCCAATACGGGTAATGGCTAGGTTTAACGTTTATCATGAAATTTGGTTAAAACGGTTACCCGTTAGCAAACCATGGCTTTCTTACCTTAACATTCGTATAATATTAAACCTTAACTTTGGCGGCACGAATTTAACGTTTTTTATTGTAGTTCTGATTTTTCTTTACAAAAATCATATTTTGCACCGCGCAACTATAACAAAAGTATCATTTAACATTATAATAATAACATGTTATAAAATATACAATCACAAAATGCTAGATCAAAATATTTTTATTTTCGGCGAGGTATTTGAAGCTACAGAGCTTTTAATATTTCATAGAATAACAAAAAGTAATGGAATTTGCTCAATTTTCACTTTAAAATAATACGTTTGCCTAAACAGTACCAGTTGCTTAAAATTGAGATCATTTGTATATATTATGTTTATAAAATGTCAACTGTTTTTCGTATAAAAAGTAGAACTGCCTCTAATCTGTTACAAAATCAAATTTAAACGCTTTAACAGTGAAGAATAACAGGCCTGTCTAACATCAGACGATGTTACTGAGGATCTTTGTCCGGGCTGGCTTAACGTCTTGTTTGCTTAGGACCAGTTGCCTCGAGTAATTTGACGGATCAAAACCGCTTCTAGATATCGAGTTACACAGGATTGATTCCGAGATGACTGTCGTTTTATCGGCGTTAAATTCCTTCTTTTGAATTGTTTCTTGCCTAAGAAAACATTTTTTTGCATCGCATAATGCTGAGATTAATATAGTCAAAGGAATGTTAAGGCACAAAGTTAAAAGCTAAAAATTTGACACTGTTAATACATGCTAGTTTTAAAAATAAAACTGGCATCGGTGTGTCGCAGATGATTTGTACATGTGCACCCAAAATTTAAAGTTGGAGTATGAAACCTTGTTACAATTCGATCTGAATCCTAGCTAGCTTAACGCATTATTTGCTACAGATCAGTCACCACCATAAATTTGACTGATATGCACACTGCATCATATCTCAGCAAATTAAATTGACTCCAATGTATTGTATGTTGAGGAATAATTCTTGCATGAATATACCTTTTTTTAATTTTTCTTTAATCAAACAGATTATAGTCGGTGATATTAAATAATAAAAATATTTTTAGACTAAAACGTGATGACCACTGGTTCTAAACCTATAATTACAAAGATGATAAAAACTTAGTGGTTTTCTTACAAAGGAAACTAAACTTAAATTTAATTTTGCTCCAACCATACCAATTGAAATAAACTTTTAATTTATTTCCAGACGGTAGTTTTTAGGTGTAGTATGTTTAAATTAAGTTAAGAGTAACTTGACAGAACCATAGAAAAGTTCAAAAAAAGTTCCAAGGTTATAACCCTAATATATGAAATACATAATCCAAGCTTCCAGTAAATAGATTAACAGCTTTATCTTTTCGCACTTGACACAATGTTGACAAAAACAATTAAAAAAGGAAAGAGAAGAAAAAAATAAGTTTCTCGGCTGACTTAGCTCCTTTGTCTGCTTATACGAGTAACATATTCGCCTTGAGTAATTTGACAAAACACGGCGTTTCGAGATATATTTTATAACACCGTAGTAAATCTGTGCTATCGGTCTTTTGATCGGCGGAATAATTGTCTTAATTTAATGTTAACTTCTATCTCTGTGTGCTAATTGGATTAAAAGTATAGCCGTATACACATTTTTGAAGATAGATCCAAACGTGCTAAAACGTAATTTACTGATTTGTAGAGAATTCCAGCCGTTTATTTATTTATTAAACCGAACGAGTAAGTGTATAAAAATAGACAGATCCCACAAAACTTTTCACAAAGTTTGTCTACGGGATCATGGGCAACATAAATGTTAACATAATTGTGCTAAGCGGCACTTTCTTTTTATAAAATATTTTATTTGATTTCATTAGTGAGTTTATTAGTTATCAGCTTCAAAATATTAGAATAGAATTTGCATTCTTTATTATTTTCTCGACACGATCAACATTCCGATTCCAAGTGTTAGATTCATAAGTGCTTTTGCAAAGCTTACATGAAAAAAGATGTTTTCTATTCTATTATATTCTATTACGTTCATATGTTTCATTTTATATTCATATAGTAACGGTATCCGATTTACAATAAAATATCGTTCTCATTAATCAGCTGACACGCAAACAACGGGCGATAATACTAAGTGTTGTAGTTGGCCAATATTTCAGGCATTAACTTATTTCTCCATTTACGTATAATACAGACCAGTCGGCGCCAAGCTTACTCGAAATCTAGATTAGTTACGGCTCTAGACGAATTCTGAAGGAGGGCGTCTACATTTGGAACAAAAGTACCGGGTCGCCCCCCTTTTTATGTTTTTCGTCTAGTCCTTGCCCTAAATAGGGTTACCAACTGTTGAGAGATTTATTTTTTGTATTGATTCATCGACACACTGTAGATGTAAGCATGAATGTATTAATCATTGCCGGAGGTTTAACGACAATTTATCAAACATTACAAAAGGAACCTATCTTTATTAAAAAAAACATTTTCATGAGACGGAGTAGTTTAACTAGAAGTAGGTTTTTGTTGCCAATTCGTTTTTTTAATTCGTATAATGGTTATTTAACCTAAATTATTTTTAAACCGTTTAATTAGTAGGTAAATATTTTTTTAACTTAACAATTGAACATCATTTAGCTCGTTTCTTTTAAAGCAAAGTTATGGGTAAGGCAAAAGACAGAGAAGGAGACTGACAAGTATTGTCACCGTTAATATAAGCTTGGTCCCCGTTTTATCCTTTGCAAAGAAACTATAAAAAATATATACGGTCGAATTGAGAACCTCCTCCTTTTTTTGAAGTCGGTTAAAAATAAAACCAAAGAGTTTGACGACCTCGGTGGCGCAGTGGCTAAGGTAGGTGGCCAAAGCGCAAAAGGTCCCGGGGTTCGATACCCGGTCGGGACAATTTGGAAAACTAACTTTTCTATATTGACTTGGGTCTGGGTGTGCTGGGATGACTCCCTCAGTTAGTACCCGCCGTCTGGTACTCATAATACAAGGGAAAACCTTAGTTTGAGACCAGGTGATTGTTGTGATTGTCTGGCGCATTTATTTATTCAAAGGCCTTTCAATTCTAATCAAATAAAAAAACCCTTTTTAAAATAAAAATCTTGTGTTTTCCTTCATCATTTATTTTGGTGTCTTCAAAAGATTTTTAAGTAATATGTTAGACTAAAAACCAGATAAAAAGAAGATGTTTTTACATGTCTTATAGTCAGTTTAAATAGTAACAGCCGTAAATACTTGTAGGAGGTAAACAAAACGGCTGGGCAGCGAACAGCGAAACGCGTTTAGTCACAATCCTCCGTAATGGATGGACGGCGTTCGGCAGTCGGTTTATCAAGATGTCAATAAATCCATACCGGCTGCCGCTTGCAGGCTAGAACACCGAGTAATTTTGCGACAAATACCAATATCCAAGAACTATAGGGAGCCTGACCAATGGGATTGTTTGTTTAGATATTAAAAACCATAGACCTGAGCAATGAAAAAATTACCTGTCTGTTAAAAAACTAATCAAGTGCGAGCCGGATTCTCGCAGGCTTTTGTACCATTGTTAGATACACAACAGCACACAAATTTCATTGAATATTTCCTATTAACTTTTATTAATAGTAAAAAAATAGGAGAGGAATTGCGTTTTTTATATGGAGGCTCCGCTTAAATATTTATGTTATTAATAATTAAAAATACAGCGGAGTATTTTTTCTATAAATGTTGCCAAGAAAAAAGTTATTTGGGAGCGTCCCGTGAATATTTGTTTTATTTATTATTTCTTTTTTTTATTAGGCCAACCGACATCTGTTTACAATAAAACTATCACTTACAAGAAACAATATAAATAAACTTAAATAAAACTGAGTGCAACAGATAATTATAAGTTAGCTCCACATGCACCAATGAGCTCACATATAAAATATCTAACTAGTACATATTAAATAAATTAAAAGTCAAAACAAAAAAGAAAAAAAAACATTTCTTTCGTTCTTGAAATTCAGCCTGGTATTTCAGCTTGAAATTTAAACAAACCACTGTTTTTTTTATTTGCCTTAATTAACTTAACTCAAGATCGGGCTACATTTAAAGAAAAGTCCTTCAGAGCTAGGTGAGCTATTCATTGTTGTGTATATAAATAGCATTCCTCGAAATTCCGTTTATAAGTTACTATATACATGTTACATGTAGTAACATATAAACGGAAATTCAACGGATGTTATAGTGTGCCCGATGATGGGATATTATGCCACACGTTGTATCGGCGGATCATCCGAGACGGATATCCCGCGTATTGTAGATAAGGCTTTAGACAAATACTCATTGGATTTAATGCCGGAAATTAAAAAACCGGCCAAGTGCGAGTCGCCGTTGATAGTATTGTTACCTTCTTTTTATTACCTTTTTCCTTATATTGTACACGTTTTAGTGTATTTGTATGACTTTAGGGACCATTACTCTTTAATAAAACCTACTGAACGGGTTTGGATGAAAATTAGTAGATATATAAATTAGGTGCTGGATTCACTTTTAGAATAGGATGCACCGCAACTTTACCTAAAAAAATTCAAATTAAATCGAAGTCATTATTATCGTTATCAGCCCATTATTTTCCATATGTGAATATAGGCCTTTTCACAAACACGCAAACTATTGAATTGGGCATTATGGTTGTTACGGAGGGAAAGGAAAGAGGGACAAGGAACTCAGAATAGGGCGATAAAAATATATTTAAAATAAAAGTAAAAGAAGAAATACAGTTAGATTGAAAGGATAAAAGAAGAAGAAGAATGCAAGTCAAATTGACATATTAAAAGAAATATAAAAAACATAACCAAAAATGTTACGAAGGGAAGGTAGACGGATAAGGAACTCAGAACAGGGTGATAAAAATATATTTAACATAAAAGTAAAAGAAGAAATACAGTTAGATTCAAAGGATAAAAGAAGAAGAAGAACAAGCAAGTCAAATTGACATATTAACAAGAATATAAAAACATATGGTTTGACTCATAAGGAGTTCGTAACAATGGTTAAAAATAAAATAATCCATACTAATAGCTTTAATTTAAGAAATCATTTCTTTTGTTCAAGGTTTATTTCGTGCTATATTGATAAACTTTATAAATTTCTCTCTAACCTGAAAACGAAACCCTAAATTATACTTTTTGTTGATTTTTGTTATTATTTTGTTGCTTAATAATAGTTTTACATTATTTTGAAAAAAAAATTCACACGACCAAACCCGCGGATCTATAAAAAATAAAACGCCGACAGCCATTATCAAACTAAGTGGTTTCAAGTTCCGATCACCATAGCATTTTACGCGGGCTAGTTGAGTATTTCCAATCTTTCCTTTTAATAGAATTTTAATTTCAATTTCACACGTAGAGGCACACGCGGATTACGGCGAGTGGTGCAGAGTTTTTCCGATCGGTCTAGCTAGTGTACCGTAGAAATTTTGATGGGGCTGTTATTACACAGTCCGTTTCGAACGTATTGTGTGCCAATGTGTACAGAAATATCTGTTTTTTTAACGAATGCGCGACGAGCGACCGCGCGAGTTGCGACCGACATGATTTTTGTTATGAGTTTGGAAACGTATTTTTTTGTGGCGCTGGCGCTTTGTTTTGGTATTGTAGAATATGTTTTTTTTCTGAGAAATTCGCATTAATATGGATTATTAAAGTTCAAAAATCTGACTATTGAAATATTCCCAGCTGATCGGGTTTAGGAATAAATAAATAAGCCAGTTTATGAAATAAAAAAATAAATAATTTCTTTGATTTGTTGAGTACCATCCAACGGACTAATTGGGAGGATTTTCTTTTTAAGTGATATTCAATTTTATGGTATGTCTAGAAACAGTTTGGTGTACTGCCAATAAACATTTAAATAATGTTGGTTAAAGATCACTTAATTTGATTCATCATACTGCTGGGTTCAATACTCATCAATTTTTTTTCATACAAAATAGATTTATGTTTGATATTAGTATAAAGTTTGACATAATAGCTCAAGTGTAAACAAATAAAAATGATTCGTATTTTATTGTGATATACCCATTTATTAACTAGTTAAACTCACAATTCCGACGCAATGCCAACACTCAGTCTGACAAAGCGTCATGAAACAATCCATCACGAATAACTCACAGTCGAATCTAAACAAACGGGTCTCAGATCTAGACGCGTCACATCAGCCGTCAATCGAATCGCCGGCCCGCATATCGGATGCCCCGAACGGATCGGAAAACGTGACGTCACTGCATACGACGAAATGGACCTTTACTCACCTAGAAACTCGCTGGCCGCTTTATGTTTTATAGCCGCGGCTCGCTACGCGTCCAATTAGCTTCAGTTGTCCAAACCTGACTGCCGTATCTGAGGCCCTATTGTCAGATTTAAAAAACGCGGGCCGTGATGCACCCGTCCGTTTTACACCTTTGCATTAACTTACCGAAACACAGAATGTGCGCATAGTGATTTATTTTTTTGTGAACTTAAAGAAAAAGGATTTTTCAATACCGTTTATTCTTAATGACTAGTGATTTGTGAAGTATGAGCGTAATTATCATCGTACTGTAGGCAAAAGCCTCCATCTTTGAAATAAAATCGTCTTTACAACAATGTGTATCAGCTTAATCAGCACCCTCGCCAAATGCGGACTGTCTACCACGGTGGTCGAATACAGGAATATCAAATCAGAATCTGATACTTAAGCCACTGCCCTTCTCATTCTTCTAGATCATCAACGCTAATAGCTTAGGTTATGCAATTTTCAATAACTTTTGCTCGGGACTTTGCTCGCGTTATTTTAAGACAATGGAATCATAATTATATTAATCCTATCCTAAATCTGGTATCTAATCTATATGACTATCAAAATTCATGCATAACCATTTTACATAGTTTTTGCGTGTGTGAATAATAATAATAAATAAATATTGGACAACATCACATACATTGCTCTGATTCTGTGGTAAGTAGCTTAAGCACTTGTGTTACAGAAATCAGAAACAATGACGGTACCACAACACCCAGACCCGAGACAACATAGAAAAGTTCGTTTCCCATATTGACCCGACCGGGGATTGAACCCGGAACCTCAGAGATGGCGTGACGCCAAAGTCCAGCCCGCTCGCCTCTCGGCTACGGAGGTCGTCATAATAAACAGAAACATCCATACATCCTTACATTTAAACTATATTCCTATTATTAGTTACCCAACTAATTATTAAATAAAATGAAATTGTCTTAAAGATATGCAAGCATTGATACTAAATTTAACACATTTATGATTAAATATCTACATTTGAACAACCCAAAAACAAACTTTGATATTCGTAGTCCTTCAAATATTCGTCATTCCGGCTAATTTCATAATAGAACACAACTCCATACGCAAAGTGACTTCGCAACAAAAACACAGCATTTCTGCGCACGACGTAATGGGACTTCACTCACCTGGAAACGCGCAGGCCGCTTTATTTTACATAGCTGCGGCAAACTGCGGCCAGCGTCCAATTAGCTTCAGTTGTCTGCCGCCGTAATGTGTGCGGAATATCGACCCCTGATGAGTGACGAGCATCTTTGTAATGCGTTCAATGTAAATTGGTATGCCGTAGCTTTTGTTTTTTGGTGGGAGGTTTTTTTATTGCGAATTTGGAATGTTAAAAATGCCGCAGTAACGCTATTCTAAATTATTTTTATTCATGTTACATTAGTAATATTTATGAATTTGTAGTAATTATTTGAAGCTGATGAGTTTGTTTGTTTGTTTGTTTTAACGCGCTTATCTCAGGAAGTACATTAAGTTCGAATTAAACAATTATTTTCATGTTGTAAAGATTAAAGAAGGTTTGTAATTTTAATCTAGATTTTTATTTTTATTTTGTTTTCATATCTGATCATTAAATATCACGTCGACTATTTTATGTATCTTAGCAACAGGATAACTGCGAAAACATGAATTTCCCTTCATTTAGTACGCAGGGTAAATATTATTACATACACACTATTCTATTATTTAAATTCAAAGAACCAAAACAATAACAAAGTACATTATCTGCAGCTTAACTTAAATCGTAACCTGTACGTACATCATGATAACCATTCATGAGTTTTCTAATAATTAGTAAAGTGACATAATTTTAATTAATTATCCATTAATTTTACGGTACGTTGACTCCGCACCGTTGTTGATTGTAACACCACTTACGTTATTTTATGACGCAGGCGCGCCTATTACCGCACAGCCCCACTGGAGCCTTTATTATGAGAAATAGTAATTAAAACCAACACTAATTAGGGTGAGCGTTGCACTGGCTTAGGCATTAGAGAGAATTGCGACACAACTCTGCTTTGTGATAAAAAATATCTTTTAATTTAGACGCTGGGTAAATTTCCGGTAGATAAAGAGGCAGTGAAGTTAAGCATCGATCGCACCCTGCTTAAAAAAAACTGAAGAAAGCTACTTTAAGGCACGAACGAAAGCATGTTAGACTACATACTTTGGATTTTGTAAAACCCCTATGTCGCGGGCATAAGAACTAAAATTGAACTTCAAACGTTAAGCTTAATGCGCTGGTCACTGTACATTACATAATGTGGAATATTGTAATATAAAAAAATCGCTAGAAGCTTCGATCAATGATACATTTTTGACCCCCGCGTCATGACGGACATAGGTCAACATTTCTATTGCCAAAAATGCCTAAAGTGCCAGTCAAATTTACACTTTATGTAACTTAGATAAGTATTGAAATAAATAATTTGTGATGTACTGTCACGTACGCGGTGTGTAAACATTGTTTTTATGAATATTTTTGTCCTTTTGGTTGACGTATTTTATGATTTTGTATTTTCACTATATATTATGTTTGTATATATATCTATCACTTCCAATTCTTAAATATTAACGATATCTTAAAACAATTGAATTTATTATAAGAAAATGAAATGTGTTTATTTTAGGTATAGGTAGACCATTATCAATTAAATATCTATAGTGTTTTTACAAAATACGATCACTGAGCTCCAGCATCACTTACTCTTGCTTTGTACAATCACAGCGTTAAATTTAACGTCTTTGACAAGCACGGCGACTTTTTATGAGCTCGATCGAGCTTGTTGCAACATAATTTATTTAAAAACTTAAGTTTAGCTTTCATAAAAATATCCTATCAGTGCCTTGAGACAGTCTCGTCAAGAAAATTACTTTCATACTGTTAGCCGTTATTTTAACATTGCCAGGTTTTTAACCTTAGTTTGATGGGAATTTCTTGTTAGGAAAATGTGAGTACTCTTTGGTTTATATTATTTATTTATTTAAAAACTTTATTGCACAAAAAAAGTACAACAGGTGGACTTAATGCTATGGGCATTCTCTACCAGTCAACCTTTGGGTCATGCGGAGAGTTAGTTTATGGGTGCGGTAATAGTGACAAAGTGCATAAGTAATCTAAAATATAAAATAAAAACATAATACACGAGAATAGTAACTATCAAGCGTTACAAAATTCATTTCGGAAACAATTAAAAATAAATATAGACATACATGAATAAATATAATATATATGTATATATATATAAATAAAATATGAAGCTATACTTATATTTACATATTGAGCATATATATACTTATATATATAAGTAAATAATACCACATAAAAATATAAAATAAATAATAACTATATATAAATGGATTCAGCAATTGACAAATTCATGTCTACGATTTATGTATTAGCGAGAGAGAAGAAGTGTTCACGAACTTTCATTTTAAAAATTCCCTTAGTCAGGGATTGTCGAGTATCAGCGGGCAGAGCATTCCAAAGACGGGCGGCTTGCACAGTAAAAGACTTTGAAAAGAAGTCGCTATGATGACAAGGAATGTTTAAGCTTAGGTTGTCAGTGGAGCGAAGAGAACGGTCGTGAGATTGACAAAGGAATCGAAATTGTTTCGTCAGATAGGATGGGGACAAAGGATTGTGAAGAACATTAAAGAGCAGGCAAAGTATCCTGGAATTCCTACGTTGACGTATCGGAAGCCACTTAAGTTGGTTGCGAAAATTAGAAATGTGATCATACTTACGAAGTCCGAAAACAAATCTGATACAGTTGTTTTGAAGACGATCAAGTTTTTTTACTAGGGCTTCGGAGAGATCAGGATAGCATGCGTCAGCGTAGTCAATGATAGGCAAGATGAGAGTGTACACAAGCATGAGCTTGGTGGTAAAAGGAAGGAAGAATTTAAAACGGTAGAGACTCCTCAGACAAGCCACCACCTTGCGACTTACCTCAGTGACATGAACCGACCAGCTTAGAGTGGAATCCAAATAAAGTCCAAGATTCTTCACGGACTCACAGTAGGGGATGTTTGTTCCGTCAAATCTTATCGGTTCCAAGTCAGGCACTTGGAGTCTGGCCAGTAGTCTAGAGCTGCCAATTATCATAGCCTGACATTTAACAGGGTTAACGGAGACACCAAATTCATGAGACCAGACACGAATGCGATCTAGATTGGCATTCAACTTATCGATAGCCAGGGTTAACTCACCTAACTTTGCACTTGTGTAAAGTTGTAGATCATCGGCGTACAGGTGATACGAGCAATCAAGAGTATCGGAAATTAGGTTGATAAACACTGAAAAAAGGATGGGCGAAAGAATACCACCTTGGGGCACGCCAGCAGATAAAGCAACCCAGTCCGAGTTGGTAGATTGTGTAGAGACTGACTGCTGCCGGCCGCGTAGATAAGAGGACATCCAATTTAAAACAAAAGGGGATAAATTAAGTGAAGATAAGACAGCAAGAAGAAGATCATGATCAACGGTATTGAATGCATTAGAGAAATCAATCAGGACGAGAATGGTGAGCTTAGTATTATCCATCGCCTCTCTTATGTCATCAGTTACTTTAATGAGTGCAGTAGTAGTGCTATGAGCGGGCCTAAAACCAGACTGTAGTGAATTGAGCAGATTATTAGCATTTAAGTGTGAGGAGAGTTGCTTCAAAACACAGGCTTCAGTTACTTTGGAAAGAAAAGGTAGTACTGAAATGGGTCGGAAATGATTGGGAGAAGTGGGATTAGGGACTTTGGGAAGCGGATGAACTAACGCCTTGCGCCATAAATCAGGGAAATTACCGGAGTCGAGAGAGAAATTTATCAGGTGTGATATAACAGGCAGCAGTTGTTCCAATAGAGGAATAATCATAAGGCGACTAATTCCATCGACTCCAGTAGCCTTAGATGTTATAGAAAGAATTGTTCTCCTTATCTCGTCCTGAGAAATGGGGGAAAAGTTAAAAGGATCAGTGACAGAATGAATAATAGATGAAATTTTAGACAGAGTTTTGGATTTAATAAGTGGATTAAGGAGTGGAACATTAGAGAAGTGAAGGTTAATTTCATTTGTATTATGCTAAAATATTTTTGCAAAGCGAGATATTTGCAACCTTCGTTTCTTAATAAACATTTTGATGTTCAAATTACGCCTTAATTTTTTCTACTAACTAAACTAAAAAAACAAATATACATATGTTCATGAATATTTTCCCTTTTCAAATATATATATTACACGTTGATGATCTACGTAACCTAAAGGCAAGCAATTTCAGGAAGGTTCAACATGAAAAATGATTTTTTTTCTGTATTTACTCGAACTTCGTCGTTGTTTCTGATTTTTTAACGCAAGTACCTACTGGAGCTATATCAGAGTAAGAGCCAGGTGTGCGACGTTGTACAGTATTAATTTTCTTAATGATACACTTTTCAAAATTTACAAAAGAGGATGACAATTAAATGTTAGCGTCGCAAAAGCACTTGAATAATATTTTTATAATATTCCGTAATGAATCTCCCCGAAACTAATACTAAATTGCAAATTCTCGTTCAAAGTGAACGAAATCAATGTCAGCTATCATCAAAGCTGCCACATCTGGATCAATCAAACCAAGCGCTGCGGAAATTCTAATGACCGCTTTCTATTACGTCAATCCGCGCGGATCGCTCCGTGATCCGGCCGGACGCGAACAAACGATCAGGTGGGACAGCGACTCAGTTGTGCCAGATGAGTGTGAACTGAGCCATGTACAGTGCATTCAAAAGTAAATCTTATTAGAACGTCATTAGAGCTCAAGTGTTTATATTTTGCTCGGAGCGGTACAGATGAAAGCACGTCAGAGTAACACTTTGGACTTTGTTCCACTGTTATGTCGTACGTAATAAGTACTAATGACGAACTCCATATATTTATTTTGATGTTATTCGTACAAGGTTTGTTTACAAATTCTCAAAAGATCAAATTAATTTATAAAACCAGATACATTTTTAGTTTTGATTTTCTGTATGTCTGGTTTTTTGTTTTTTTTTGTCATATGACCATAAGGTACGATTTTGATATTAAATTCGCTTCACAACTATGGTGTTTTAAATTTAGCACAATTGCATTTTTACATAGAAAGAAACCGAACAAAGTAGCGGGCAACACCAATTTAGTACTACGCGTTATAAGTATTTGGCTTAGTAAAAAATGTCTACATTGACGTACTTTGGTAACACTTTTCATACGATTTTTCCTCAAATGCAATCAATTTAAAATAAACCATAGTTCCTACTTTAAAATGTTCAAAATGCGCCACGAGTTCTATTCGGGTGAGATGACTGGATCAATCAAACCCAGCGCTGCGGATATTCTAACGACCGTGTTCTATAACGTCAATCCGGCCGGACGCGTACAAACGACACCGCAGGTATCGGTTGCATTGAATGAATGTGGACTAAGCCGCGTGTATTCAGTGCCAAAATCGAATTATCGAGTATGACACCTTAGCAACTTTTGTTACTGTACTTAAACTTTTTTTGATACATTTTGCACGTTATATTAATTGCAGTTCATACTTAGGTATATATATTTTTTTAAATGCGCCAGACAATCACACCAATCACTTGGTCTCAAACTAAGGTTTTTTCTTGTACTATGAGCATCAAACGACGGATACTAACTGGGGGCGTCATTCCAGCACACCCAGACCCAAGTCAATTTAGAAAAGTTCGTTTTCCATCGAACCCGGGACCTTTTGCGCTTTGGTCGCCTACCTTAGCCACTGCGCCACCGAGGTCGTCAATATATTATAAAGCTAATCTACGCTTCACTACATAGTATAAAACAAAGTCGCTTATTCTGTCCCTATATCCCTTTGTACGCTTAAATCTTTAAAACTACGCAACGGATTTTGATGCGGTTTTTTTAATAGATAGAGTGATTCAAGAGGAAGGTTTATATGTATAATAACATCCATCGTTCACAGTTTTTCTGTAGTGTATTTAGTATCAGTATTTCACCCGAGCGAAGCCGGGGCGGGTCACTAGTATATTATAAAGCAGAAGTAATTGTATGCTTGTTTATTTGTTTGTTTGAATGCAATTATTTTAGGAACTACTAGTTCGTATTGAAAAAATGTTGTGTTGGATAAGTCTCTTTATCGAGGAAGACTAGGTATAGATGAAGTAAACATTATACCTACTACGACAATAGGGAAATTTACGATGAAAAATGTGGAAAAACAGGGATTTTACGCGTGTGACGCCGCGCCAGGCCGTTAGTTAATACTTAAATAAATAGGTTTAGTATAAATTTGATGATATCCACCAGATTTACATACATACATTTAATTAACTATTGCTTTTTTTTTTAATGTTGGAAAACATGTTATTTTTTTTTTAATTTGCTGCCTCGTCAAAATTCAAACTACATAACGCTCAAAATATACAAAAGCACCGTAAACTCTAAGCCAGGCTAATCAAACTTGACGCTGCGGATATCTAACGACCGCGTCTCATACAGTCAATCTGGCCGAATGCGGTCAAACGATACCGACAGGTGTCAGTTCCACGTCTGTATGTAGCTTTTAGGACTTAGCCATATATGATATGTGGCCAATCATGAACATTAAAGGCCATAATCTATTGAAAATGGAAGGAGCAAACACAGTGACAATCTCATCACTGTCTATTAATTTTGCACTCTTAGCTGGTTTCACAATTCAGGTTTCGGATATACGGCTCCACCAGGTGGTATCAGTTGCACCAGATTAGTTTAATTGTAATTAACTTTAAAGTGAATCTTATGTTAGTAAATATGGAAAAACCACTGTATTTATAAAGTGGTTGAGATAGAAGATAATAAAATGTGACGTAGCACTGAATGTGTATCACGAAAAACGGATCATTTGCCACACACGAGACCTAGTTTGTAAAATGTTGTGCATCGATTGCACTTTTTTTTTATCTTTTACAAAGCAGCTGGCATTACGTTTTATTTGAACACTGGCTCTTGTCTGCAGTCTCACCGATTTCGTTTAAAGTATCTCATGTTAGGATTAATGTGGCAATCTATAGACAATTTTTTTTTATTATATCTGTCCTTTTCTTGGGATTTATCTATTTATGACGTTTAACGTCCTAAAGTAAACTTTTGTCTCAAATTAGTTGTCAGATGTGAGTATTGCCTCACTTTCACATCGGCTTGCCAGCTTTAACTCCAATGATAAATGTATGTCATTAAGTCTAAAGGATATAGTAGTGAACTATAAACGCGCTATTTTACCAAACGTGAGGATAATTCAATTCAATTCCATTCAAATAATTTATTTCAGGCCTACTTGGCCCATATATAGTAAGTAACAATTTTTCTTAAGAACTAATGTTAGTAAAATACAGTTTATTTTTCAGTTTATATAATGAGGTCACTGTTTCACCAATTTAAAAATGTTTACATTTTAAAAATCAAACTTTTTATTAAATTACAAATATCAAATATCAGGTATTGTGCGTTGCCTGCGCAGTAGCAAGACCAAGTATACAGCAAATGAGTGCTCCTGAAGTAACGCACACTAAAACAGGGTATGTGTCCTGACAACATTCATAACCAAATAGGAACCGTGATTCAAATTTATATAACCGACCTTGTACTTGGCTTTAAAGTACAATAACTCTACATTTAACAATGTACACTCACATTTAGCCCGCTCTGATGTCCCAACAATATGAAAAACACGTCATTAGTCAAGGTTAATGAGCGTTGAAAATTACACGTTTCACTAACTTCACAGCAAAACCAAATTCAAACATAACTTGTGCATTTGAACTCTGTAAACCACGCTGTCCTACAGGCAATATGTGTTTTATCGACCTACCACCGGCTGCCAGCGAATTAATTATCGCCTAATTTTAAACAATATCACCTGAATCCATGTTTTCGGCCGGCGTTGTGGATTCTAACGGTTTATTCACACCTACGAATTTCAAACGACATGGTGCGCTGTATATAAATTATTTTGGTATATAGAATTGATTTCATTTCCATACTCTGTTGAATAGGTTTGGGGATTTATAATTTTTAAACTTTATTTTGTATCTAATTAATTCGAGCTATGGGCAGTAAGTTCAGGCCTACAAAAATGTATCTTAAAAATAAGGATAATTTACTCAAGATTTTTGTAATTCATTTTGTACTATTTATCATCCATTGTGTATTAACTCATCATTTTGAACACCACCTCAGCTATTATTTTTTGGGCTGTATAAACATGTGCATAAATGTAAGATTTATTATGATTACATATTAGTATCGAGCGAATAATAATAATTCCGTTACCTACCTGTTGTACCTTATTGACTATTTTTAAACAAGGCTTTGTCAAATGACCATCTTATTTTATCTATATTAATGATACAGCAAATACGTTGTCTTGATTGGATCCAATAATAAATCTGTACGTATTTTAACGCAAAAACGTGTTTTTATTTTCGACGCTTCCGTTATTCAGAAGCGAGCTTACAAACTTACCCGTATAATATTAGTATAATAAGCTTATCTTACCTTTCGTTTCAGTCTATGCTTAAGCCTTGAGAAACGCCAGTTTTAACTTTTATACGTTTTTTGGAATTAAATATTTATAAATAACAGTACGTAGGCTTGAAGTCCACCAGTGGGCCGTTATTTAAAAAAAAGTCCATTAAAAACGTTAAAAACTCTACGTCAATGTACTACTACAGATATCATAGTTGAAATTTGAATTCAGACAAGTAAGCACGCGCTTCACGTGAATATTAAAACCATTTAACAACACAGTTCTAGAGGGACAATAAATAGTCCTAGTTGTTCGTCCTCTAAGGCAATGAAACGGCTCAATCACACCTACGTACTTCATAATCTCTGTGTAGGCGTTGCACGCTCCAAAGGATATTTTTAGATGACATTCATAGTCGGTCCGGCTTTATGGATCGTTATAACTTGTGTGGCGTTTCCTACACCACAACATTATTGATACCAGTATAGTGCTTATTACCTAAGCTACTCTAATACCTCCTCCACACTACTCGCGAAGTTGAACGAAGTTAGGTGGATTTTTCGAACACGGAAACCCTCATTATGGAAGTACTTTTAAACTGTTAGTTGTTGTTACTACCTAAAATAAATTCACACAAGGAAATACGTTCCTTGAAGAACCAAATTACTTCCTTTATATGCTAAGTATTATCGAAAAGATCTACCAAGTATAATCTTAGATCAAAATGGGTAAACATTCATATCCAACAAGATAACCGTGGTAATAATAGCTAGTAGGTTAATAACAGTTTAATTGTGTTTAAGTTCCTTTACGTTTCATGTTGCAGTCTGTCACGTGTTCAACGTATTAAATAACAAATAGTTTGGTTAGTTAGGACATCTCAAGCATAAATCACTTGATTCTTCGAAAATAATGATAATTACGAGCTTCGGCAGGCATGTTCAATTCAAATAGATTTTACAAGCAATCTTATACCGAAATGGGTAAATTTTCTTAGGTTAGACGTCAGCCGGGTTAATATAAGCCTAATAACAAACAATACCTGCAGTTCGCCCGCAAAGCTGTTACGAGCTCTGGGAATCAAATTGAGATATTCAGTATTGGGCGGCATCAGCATTCCAATTGATGTTTTGAATCCAATAAAAACGAATGGAATAATTTTACCACAGCGTTCCCTAATGTTGCATTCTAACGTCAACAATTAAAATTCTCTGCCTTTATTTTTAAAAGACCAAAAGTTGGCGTTAGATTTAGTCAGTCACTGATCAGTTTAACAAATACAACTGAAATGATTTTGTTTGCTTTTTTTGTGGAAGCTAGCAGAATATATACTTCACGCACTATTTGAGTATCGTATTTGATAGTGATCCTATCCTTTGAAACACGTAAGTTGGAGTTAATAGTAATTTGAATAAAGTACACAAACTATCTTATAGTGATAAATAAGCGCAAACGTACCTATGACATCCATAATCTTAACTAAATATGTTAATCTTCCATAAATTATTTCATTGCACAATTTAAAAAGAGTGACTAACGTGTTAAATGTCCTATACCAATGAGCTGACACAGTTAATCATCCGGTTCGATAAAATCTTCATCGGACTCTGCAGGACCTTCAAAATTTACCAATACTCAGTAATACCAGAACGGGTAAATTTCCCCGGTCTAGAGGTTAATTTCAGCCTAATAACAATACCTGTACCTACTCCGCTCGCACGGCTGTATTACGAGCTCCAGAAATCAAACGGCTTTATTTGGAGGCAAATATCCAGTATTAGGCGTTCCAGTTGGTGTTTTCGGACCCGATTTTGATAAAATTGAATAATTTTAGAAGCGTTTGCGAATTCAGACTTGAAATCGACTATGATATTGATTAACCATATATTCACTTTTGCGTGTTATAATGCAAGAAGAGGTTTGAATTTTTTTTCACTTTCTGTGACCTCTTTGAATTTTTCTTCACAACCTCTCACAAATCTTTGTTAAGTATAATACAATAAAATATAAGGTTACAAAATTCTGTGATACATTTTTCGAAATAATCGTGATAATTTTTTCGCAAAGCCCAAAAAAAGCAACCTTCTAAAAATATTAAGTTTATTAAATTTCTCATAATATTGTTTTCATTGTTGGAACCAAATCCCCAATAATAGCTACCCAATCCTCAGCTGAGACTTAATCAGATTACAAGGCTTAGTTCCCGCTATGCTGGCCTAAGTCTAACTCTTAGTCCCAATTTAATGATAATGGCAAAGCAGGGGTAATGGATTGTTAACGATACCGATATTGGTGATCATTTCGTTCTAATAAATCATGAGTAGAAGGAAGTGCTTTCATTTACAAGTCCTGACTATAATGTTATAATATACATATAGTCGAAATAGGATTAAGAAACAGCAAAAATCAATATCTTCTCACAGGGTGGGCCCTGATAGATTATATTTTCACGCAGTTCAAGTCCTCATTTCAAGTTAGAGGTGTTCCATTAGTCTAACTGCTAGTTCAGGGTTACCGATTTGCGGTAAATTCAGATTGCAGAAAAAGCGGGAAATATATAATTTTACAATGATTAATAAAACTCGCAATGAAGGACCATCAAAAAAAGGTCATCTTAGACGATTGCGTCCATTTTTTTAATATTTTGGTCTAGAGTAGGTTGACAAATTAAAGATTTGGGTTGGTATAACCAAAAGCTAAAACGTCATAGATAGAAGTCTGATTGCAGTCGTAATTTAAAAATTGTTATCCTAATTTTATATTTTATAATGTGTTAATTTTGACAATACTTTTCGGGGAATTTAATTTAAAACACTTGTTACTTTGGTAACTTTGCGCAAGTTGTAGTAGGCGATGCATTTTTCTGTCAATATTATGAGATCAAGGTTCACATTGTAAGAAGAGAGAATTTTCACACATTGTTTAAAATAAGTATTCAGTTTGCTTATGTGATGTAATGTACTATAAAATTTCAATCTTAATATTGATAGTGCCGATATTTCTATTTTGTAGTTTTGCATTGCTGAATTCATTGTTTAAAATAACTCCAATAATGTCCAGTAATGTTCCACAAATCCATCGGGGATATCTTCTACTTCATACGCTGAACTAAACTAGCAGTCCCCTCAGTTCGTGTAAGAAGCAATATTTCGAATTTACGAGTTCGATTCCTCAGTCAACAAGCAAGCTACTTCATAAACGGCATTTACTTTGCCGACTTATTCCCTTGCTATTAAACCCGCCGCAAACCCTAATGATCAAATTTCATCGATCGCCCTTTGTCTCTGAAAGTGGATTAGAATAGCTCTAGGTTTGACGTTGTGATCTATGACGCCAACATGTAAACCCCTTTGTTATACGAATCATAGCATTGAACGAATTAACGAACTGACTGTAATTGGCTACTTGACAGTTTTTGAAAAAGTATTGTAAAATGAGCGCCCGTTCATTTTATATCCCAAGCAATTCGATTTATCTGGAAATAATCTAAATAACCAGAGAAAAATAAGATTTTGTGTAACACATTTAAAAAGCGCGCAAAAACGCCAAGTCACGTCACTGTTGCAATTATGACGTCAACGTCCTAGACAACGAACCGATACGCATAGGAACGACTTAATTCAGATAAACGGAAAATATTTCAATAAATTCTTAATACGATTAGAGACACAATAATTCAATTTAATCGGTAAAATAATCATTGTTTCGCCACAATAAAATAAATAATTTTCGCCGACAGCTGTCATTTCCGAATTGCAATGGTGGTTTCCGTTTCGGTTCTTTTGTTCCACAGATAAAAAAAGTAAAATTTATTTTGCAAAAATAAAATACTAACTATGCTTTTAATTAAAAAGTAAAAATGTAAAATGATTACTTAACTAATAAGCTAACATATCTAACACTTTTCATATTTTATTGTTAACACTGTCAAGTAGCCAATTGTACGTTAGGTACGTAGTTCTTTTTAACTACCTTCTTGGTGTAGTAGTTAGAGCGCTGAGCTCCAAAACTCAAAAGGTCGTAGGTTCGAACACTTGCGCTTTCTGAGGTTTTCCCAGTAAAGTTAGGAAGTTGGGTGCAGAAGAAGGAAAAAGGAAAAAGAAACTATAATTATTTTATTACCTCATAGTTCCCTAAAAATGATGTTATCTTCGAAAGGCACATTTAGTGGTTGATCCTTACTATGATCTAAAAGGTCTGGATTTCATTGTAGGGGTTGTAGAGGTCAGTTGGTAATCACTCCAACAATACATCTCTTTAATAAGGAACACGTTGCGTAATAAATGTAGTCCTGCAACTGGGATACACGCTTGGAGAAAGTAGAAACAAGTAAATTCTATGTTCTTCTGTGTTTGTACTTCTTCATTTGAAAAAAGTGAAGGAATCAGAAGTTAGCCCTTTGGTCTTACTACTTTAGTACCTATCACATTTTCATTTTTTGTTTAATGAATATTTTCAAGTTCTTCAAAAATCATATCTTTAGAGATTTAAGCAATGTCCTGTTTTAATTAGAACTATATATATTACACGCAAATTGAGTTAACAGTAAAAAAAAATCGTAAAACATTCACGTCGCTGAAATTATTTTTATAGTTTTCATCGGGACTACCTTCATTAAATTATTAACATTTCCTCAGTTCTCGTAAGCAGCAATATATTCAATTAACAAGTTCGATTCCTCATAGTCAACACGCAAGTTACTTCATAAGCGGCGGTTACTTTGCTGACTTATTCTCTCAGAGCTATTCAAGTCCGCCGCAAGCCCTGATGATCAAATTTCATCGGCCGCCCTTTGTCTCTGAAAGCGGATTGGAATCATATGGCTCCCGGTTTGATGTGGAGTGCTCTACGAGGCCCACATGCAAATCCCTTCTAACGTGAATCATAACATTTACGGAATCAGGGAAGTGTATTATTGAGTGAGGAGAGTTTCGTTGAGTTTAATTTTCATTTTTTTTTGTATTTTACTAACTGAAGTAATGACGTCAGAAAAGACATTGATTTTCAAAACATTTTAGGTTTGTTTTAAATTTATTTTTATAAAACCTTGTCCTGACAATTAAAAATAGAATGAAAAATATCGAACTGGGTACATTAGTGGTGATGTTGTGCACTTATACATATTTCGTCATTTTATTTAAATAGATTTTTAATTATCCAATTTTCCAACGTTTCATACAGCATGAGTATATAGGATTGATAATATCCCAAAATTTCTAATAAACGGTGTGATGACACAAGATCCCCATTATTATTTTTAACAAATCCTTTCCTAGGCAGTATTTATATTTTGTTTTTGCATTACTTTAATGTATCATTAAATCCTATTTTTAAATGCGGACTTAGAAGTCTTCAAGTTATTTTCTCTCGTAATTGCCTTGTTAACAAATCAAATTGATAATTTTGATTTCGACATACTTAATTTGTTAAGGGACCTTTAGGGACATGATCCGATTATAAAAGAGATCGATTACACGCAGTGGGGATGATGACTGCGAAAAATAACAATAGTTTAACACAAGGTATCTTCGTAAAGTATTGTTTTCATAATTAAAGAACAAATGCGTGTCATATATTTTTAGCAATCTAACTATGTTGGACCAAAAAGTCATTCTAGTCATCTACCCTATTTGATTCAAAATCGAGAATCTCAAATTGAAAAATTGATGTAATGAAAGATTGATTTAGAGATAAATCATTACTTGTTTACATTGACTTTTGAAGTGGATAAAGACGTTAACCCCTATTTAATTCAACATCGAGAATCACAAATTGAAAAGTCGATATAATGAGAGACTGATTTGGAGATAAATAATTATTTGTTTGTATTGACTTTTGTAGTGTACAAAGACGTTATTTCTCTCAAGGAATATGAGCTTCTAGAAGAGGTTCCCACATCCGAGTGGTTGCCTTGTGGGATCGGCAAACATTTTTCATAAGGCTCCGCACACACTTGATACGTAATTTATGGAGACAGCGCGGCTAGGCGCCGCTTCTTGAATGTTGATTAGACTCGAGGAAAGCTTTTTGAATCAAAAGTCTCAACAGTATATCTTCTATCTTCTTGCCTGGAAATGTGAAACTTTGATACATAAACAGAGTCTCTTTTACTGGAAAAAATGTTTATACTTTATGAAAAAAGAAACACGTTTGAACATCATACGTAAGCAGTTTTATAAACTGTTTCATTATTAATTGATTTTTGGATTGTATTTAATTATTTCACTTCGAAAAAAAAATAGAAAAACTTTTCAAATATGTATTACAAAGGATTTTTCAATACTCAAAACAATAAAAATATCATATTTGTCATTAATCCAAAATTACTGTGTTCAATCCAAACCAAAGATTCAGTTCGCGTGGTTTTTAATGAATTTTTAATGATAATTCGCCTAATTTTACATTCAAAATGCACAGACTCAATACAGAACGCATACTCTTATTCCTTTACAGTATTCTCACGTTTTAATTTCAGTTTATAAACGGCTCCGCGCTCAAGGCGAGTTGTTAGAGCGTGTAAGCTAAGTAAACACGGTAGGTACCCGCCAGCAAGTGGCAGGAAATCAAAAGAGCGCCCAACGTGTGCTGAACTGGCTATCTTGAGACTAAATGAGCCTAATTAAGACGACTGGGAACTGGTGTGGACTTTTGAAATAAAAGCTCACGTGTTGAGTCAATATTTTTATTTGATTTGATGCAGTTTGTAGCCATGTTTTCGGCCAAATATGGAAGGAGACTACATTTTAAACGCTTCAATCGTCTAGTGGGTTAAGTGCAAGGTTATGATACCTATTGGGGTCCTTGGTTCGATTCTCAGGTCAAGCTTGTATGTTTTGGATTTTTGAACATAGCTCGGGTTTATGATCTTGGCTGGTATGGTGACTAAGCCAATACTCATTGTTAGGGTATTTGTTCTGCAGTGAGTCATTAAAATAGGTTGATAATTCACTTCTGATATGAACTATGTTCGGAAACTCGAAACAGACTTTGATTGGCTGAAGAATCGAATCCAGGACATTGAGATCATACGAACACCAGTTAATGGTACTTAAACCATCCATGAAGGATTTCTTGCTAACGATGACGCTGGAAGGTTTTATTTGATATTAAAATATCTTGCAGGATAAGACAGTACTGTAAATAGATTTTGGATTAACTTAATATACTAACAAAATAAACTTGCATTTCAGCCACTTGCTTTTGGAATAAATAAAAGCGTTCAATAATAAAATCAACAGAGCAGCTTACTTGTACGGAACTAACTATGTATATATCTTGAAATTAAATAACCCTCGTTGGGAGCTAAACAGGTATTTTCATCTAAAAGTTAATGCTATGAAGCTATTGTGGTTTCTTTGCATTATTTGACATACCTACTTACATATAAAAAATCTAATTATTAGTTATTGTAACAAGTTAAAGATTTTTTCATACTTAATTTTTAATACATTTATCATTATATTTTGGAAATCGGACTAAACAAAGTGATGGTTTTTTTTGTATCGACTCATCGCCCCATTTCTTTTTGACGAGGGAATCCACATGTTTGAGTATGTTTCAATGGTTTTATTTCTGTACAAAAGCGGCTCGTCTCTCAGGCTAGAGCGTGTTAGCTGGGTACACAATGCTCGCTTGCAAGTGGCATGCATTCACAAGAGCTAGCATATTATGCTTAACTGACTATCTTGAGACTAAACGAGCTTATTTGACATGATTAGGAACTGGTACCAATTTACGTCTAGAATTATTCGTGATTCGTTTTTGTTTTTAAGGTTTAATTACGCAGAGGTAAACGGAATTCCATTACTTCTAAGCAATATGTAGATTGTAGGCGTGTATTCATCGCTATTTTTCTGTCTGTCTGTCATCAAGCTGTATCTCATTAACAGTTATTTTAAGACAGTTGACATTTTTGTTTCAAATTTTAATGAATACTGTTTTCCGCTATTAAATGTAAAAAATATAAATGGTTGAATTAGAAATCTCCTTTTTTTTAATTGGTTAAAAAGTTTTTATGAGACATCCATATGTTTATTTTGCTCTTTTATGATACCGGCAAGACGCTTGATTATTGAGTATTTATTTATATATTAATATTAAACAAAAATATAACTTACCAAAAATAACTTTTCTTTTAACACAAAGCCAAGAATTCCAAGTCATTTTATTAAAAAATACGTTCCGCACCAACCAACTACCAGAAAGTAGTCCATGGAAAGACTCAAATGAAGCATAAATATTAACTGAACTATGTGAGCTAGTTATAAAATAACCGTACTTTATAGAGGTGCTTTGGTTTAATTTTCCATAAAACAGCTTTAACATTCCCGGTACACTGTGTAATTACTGAGATCCTCAACCGAGTAATTAGTTCAATCGTTGACTTAGCAGAGTAACACAACTCATTAATATCAGTTAACAGGGCTGTGCTTACAACATTACAATAACTGTTGTTAATTAAAATAATTAATTTAAGTAAAATTTATTTTTTTACTTGGAAACTGCTGCATTTTAAGACTATTTGAAATGGCTTATATTACGTTACGCGATTTTAGCGCTCTTTCAATGGAAGGAAAAGTTAGATTATCTCCTCTTATGCCCGGTTCTAATATTTTACCTACGTTCGAATTAATGTGTCAAAAATGACAATTCGTTATTGTCCAACTAGAAAAAACAGAAAAGTCTAGAACGGTTTTAGCTTACGCCTCGTATAATTTATTACTATCCGTTACTAAAATATTCAAACATTAGAACCGATCATTATTAAACAAAAGTATTTTTTTATGATTAGAACATAGCAAAAGTATATTTCTTTCATTTTCAAAGTCCCTACTAAAATATGTGCTAAATCTTTTAAAAATTAACATCATAGTATTAGACGACCTCGGTGGCGCAGTGGCTAAGGTAGGCGTCCAAAGCGCGTAAGGTCCCGGGTTCGATTCCCGGTCAGGTCAATTTGGAAAACGAACTTTTCTCAATTGACTTGGGTCTGGGTGTACTGGGATGACGCACCCAGTTAGTATCCGTCGTCTGGTACTCATAGTACAAGGGAAAACCTTAGTTTGAGACCAGGTGATAGGGTGGTTGTCTGGCGCATTTATATTTATTTATTTATATAGTATTGGCGCAGTGTTTCTGTTTATTTTTAAGAATAAAAGCTTTTAATCCATTTTTTTAATAAACACTACGTCAAAACTTTCGCTGGAAGGCAAAAAAGGGAACCAATGAAAAATTTAAGAAGATTAAAAAAATTATGTAAAGCTTCTCGGTAAAACATTCCACGTCGAAAAGATCATTTGCAACAAACATCGATTATTTGACATTAAAACAAAGTAACAATGTCCAATTGGACAAAGCTTTTTAAGTTTCTTTAATGATTTAGGGACGGAAAGTGAAATATGCTCCACTTATTATAAACAAAGGAACAACATGTCTTACATTAAGAAAAATGTTAGTGGACACATTGATGTCATACAATTTTCTTATCAGCGTAAGACTAATTTAAATTACTTATTATTGTTTAAAACCATTGTAATATTCTTGTCGTATTGAACCTGAAAATATTTAGAAAACAAGTTTACTACCTACGCATTCTTCAAAACTTGAACGTAATTAAAATAAAATTACAAATACTATTTTTGTTTATACATACTGTAAAACTTAACTGCTTTAACGTTTTAAATTTTATTACATTATGGATACGAAAATTCTGAGCATCAATTGTGATCTTTTTGAAGGGACCTTTTTTGATGAGAAATTTTGTACCAACTTAGCCTTAATGACTTTATTCCGCCAATGTCGTCCCAAGTAATGTTAATTAGATAATTTAATTTTGACGTTCTTGAGGGAAATTTCGAGTAGAATTTTCTTTTATGTTCCACGTAAAATAAAATTGTTTAACTTTCCGATAGGTACCCGGAATTTGAGAAAATAACATTCATGAGGCGTCAAAACTTTAATAAAGGCTCTCTTCACTTTAATCTAGAATTCATAAAAACCGAACAAATGTTTACTAACAATAAGAATATCAACAATTACATTAAGATAGATATTCTCCAATCCACAAAAACAGTTTTACAGACAAACTGTAGAACGAAAATTTGTTTGTCTGTTTGTATAGAAATTGTCTGCGAAAGTAATTTCTGTATATTTCTTTTCATATTTTACAATTTAGGCGGTAATTTCGAAAAGCGTTATCTTCGATACAACCTTTAGGTTGAGGAAATAATAGAGAATAACGGTATGGCCTCGCAATAACATGAAGTATCGTTTCTTATAATTTGACCTCTCTACATTACGTTTGCAAAGGACAAGCGATATTTTAATATCCTATTCCTATCCAAGCTATCCTATTTTTGGAATCGTTGTATGTTCGCGCCCTAAATGCGAGTGAATAGTAAACGTTAGTTGCATTTATCTGTGAATACATTTGAAAATACGTTGCGGTGCGATTTGTAGTTAGCATTTCGGCTGAATTCTCATCGCGGGTAGAAGTTCGCGGTCGTTCCGCTGTAATAAACATAGTTTCACTACAGGTAAAATGAGCACATACTGATGGTATGTTCGCCGCACATAAGTGTAGAAATTTATTCTGAGTGAAATGAAATTTTGAATCAACTTAGTAATTAATGAAATAGCAGCTAATTTGAGGGATTTCAACGACTTTAACAGCTTAGTTGCTAAGGTAGGCGTTCAAAGCGCGAAAGGTCCCGGGTTAATTTTTTAGATCAGGTAGGGAAACCGGACTTTTCTAAATTAATTTTGCTATCGGTGTGCTAGTTGAATCGCCTAAATTGTAATCGTCGTTGCACCACGATTCATTGCTTGAACCCAGGGCCAAGGTTGTGGCTTTAAGAGATTATGAGATTGCCCACTTTTGCTGAAATGGGTAAAGCGGACCACTTTTATCATCAGTTTAAAACTGCAATTCATTAGCGGCCCCGAAGTTAAATATTTAATATTAAGCGTGCAGAAGACAGGAACTTTAAAAAACGACATATGTCGGATGCGATGACGAAAATATTTTTTTAATATTCATAATCTTTACCATCTATAGTTATATTACATATTTATAGAAGCATAATAATTAAGAAAAGCTATTGTACATTAAAGTAAGACACGTTTTTTTTTGTCATCTAAACATTAATTTACTTTAATAAGTTGCGTTTATAAACAATTTTTTACCCAGTCGCCATACCAATTCATACTTAAATATTCAGTCACAGAAAAAACACAAGTGCTCATCAGAATAATTTGTGTTCTGGGTGGGAATTGAACGCATGACTTTTGCTCTCACTTGATTCAGCCAGAAGTAGTAATTGTTCCAATTGACCTGTCAAATAATGCTCGATACCAATATTTTACAATTCGTAATGTGAATGACTCCTATTTTTCTCCAACCGACTACGAGTCATTAATACCGTTCCATAATTTACTTTCCATATCAGCTGTCATCAGTCGTCCATCGGTCGTTTTTAGCTTATGCCTCGTATAATTTATTACTATGCGCAACTAAAAAGATTCGTTTTTCAAATATTGGAATCGGACATAAGTCAATCCGTAAACAAAACGGTAGGAAGTAGTTCGTTAAACTAATCGGCCGTGTGTGGTTTAGGTGTTATGTCGCTGTTTCGTGGAAGTGGAATCTCATAGATATCTCGCTCGTAGATTCCAAATACACAGGACTATTCATAGGGTAACCCACAAACAAAAGAAGAGATTTTAACTCATTTACAGAAGACCGATTTTCCAATAATCAAACAAAAGCTATCTGTCAAGAGATCACGAAAGTAGACAGTGCTATCGGAAATCCTTGTAAGAATTGCCTTTTCAAATTGAAAGCGACGATTTCATTAGTTGAATAACTTTAATAGGAGAGATGGCACTTAGTTTTATTGACTCTTGACTCAAGTAATTCAACTAACAATAATTGAACTTTGTGTGGTGAAATAGGGTTGATGAGTTGGCAAAAATAATGATGTATATTTAGTCTGTCAAATATATTTTCAAAAAACAGTCAGGACATATTTTTTGCATCAACAATTAAATAAAAGTTGATGATTAACGGCACTATTTCGTAAAAAACTGTTTGAAGTACTGACGTTAATTTTAACTTCAACGCGATACTGAAGATTGCATTAATGTTAAGCGCGTTAAGTTTTTTTATATGTGGTAAAAACGAGGGCTCTTTAAAAATCATCTCAAATCAAAAGTTGGTGATTATTAAAAAGAATTGATTTTTTTTCTCTCACTTGTAAAAGTAACTGTTGCTTTAGTAAGAAAATGAATTAATTTCGTTTTAGCGAGGAACAACGATCGAATCGTTTATTCGTACCTATTTACTGATATTTAATTGCAAGAAAATATTGCTTCCTCTTTATTATGCTGCAGAGTTTATACATTTGAGAATTATTTTTCTCGAATCGCGCGAATATTTATTTTAGGCAAAATTGATAGTACTTATTGAAAGGCCGTAATATAATATTTTATTTAGATACTACGTGTATCTGAGTAATATTAAAAATAATTAAATGATTCTTGAATGATGATGGGTCCTTTTAAAAAGAGGTCAAAGGAACAAATTGGTTTCAAAAATATTTGCATTTAATTTTGCAATTTATAATAATTAAAGTTCTTAATCTTTATTCGGTTAAATTTATTTTGACATGACTTAACATATAACAAGATATATAACATAGCAACTTCCTAATGCCGAACAATATTTCCAAAATCTTTGTAGATACTGATTACTGTTTTAATACAAGTCTTTACTGTTTTGACTGCTATGATCTAAAACATATTTTTATTAAAAACGTTGCTGATTAATTATCACACCATTTTTGAACAATTGAAACTGAATACTTGCAAACCAGTATTCAGTTTCAATTGTTCATCACATTTTCAGCAATCTTTTTTAACATAAAATTTGAATTAATTTAACAACAAATTTTCACAACTAAGCTTTGTACAATTTATTTAAATACGGGCTGGGTAGGTGCTTTACTACGATACGAACTACTATTTAGTATTAACAACTAAATAAAAATGGTGTCGCGTTTTGACCCGGTAATTTATTTTAAATGATTAGCGCGTTAAATCAAATAAACTCGTAAGGTTAATAATATTAGTATAGATTTTTTCCACTGTGAACATCAACATAATAAAAAAATAGAAATCAATATCATAATTAGGGCACATCCTAATTCTGTTTCTGATTTCTAATATTTTTTTTCTCAACTAGTGTTCAAACAAGGATCCATTTCATCAAATCACGCAGTCCATTTGACCGCTTTTAGTTCTCATTACTATCGCCTTAGTATAAACAAAAAGCCGAGCCACTTTGTAAAAACAAATAAGTGTTGGTTACACAGCGTCTTTCACAGTAATCAAATTGTCGCGCTGAAGTGATCGCACCTTAATTATCTCTGCGGCAATTGACTTGGGGTTGGATTACAAGCGACGTTGTTTATCGGCGTCACTAGCTGAGGATGTATTGATATATTGTTTGAGCGAGGTTTCGCCTACGCTGACTTTCAAAGTGAAATTCTCACTTAGAAAATCGGCTTTATAGATTATCGGGACAATAAGTTACTTTAATTTGTTCAGTTGGAGACTAGCTAAACCTCTATTTTTTAATAAGAATGTCAGTATATTTTCAGTAACTAAAACGGATGAAAAACACACACGTTTTTCATCCTATTCATAGTTTTTCTCGTTGCGTGTATGTTGTGAATCTATAAAGCCCGGAAACTGCTTACGACTATGCTCTAATTTAATCGAAAACAAATTTAATTTTTGATTTTTTCAGGTTTTCTGCTATTTTAAAATAAATATATGTATTTATACATTTGAACCATCATCTGGGATAACTATAGTTGATCTTTTAAAATACATCGAAATTCGTAGGGAAATTTTAAAGGTTTAAGCATATTATGTATAAGAACAAAGCGATTTCACTAACACTTCGAAACTTGTCAAACCTTCTTTATTGTTACAACTTTTTTATACTTCATTTTAAATCATGAAACCATGAATTTTGTCACAAACCTAAAACCGTTTAGCCTGCACAGCATGGCGGCGCTTGACTCTCGGGAAATTTGCATTTTAAGCTTAATTAAGTAGTTCACAAAAAGGTTTTCTTAAGTAGTTTTTCCAAACTCGCAATATATTCAAGACTTATCCAAAGATACCTGATTCTGTAAGGTACAAAAGAAAAAAAATACATCCCCAATGTTCTAATTTCAAATTAGCCACTTCATTCGCGTTTTATCACCTTGATAAGATTAGCAGGGTATTCATACCGAATTCTGGTTCTTAGAGTTACAGAACTAAGTTGCGAACAGACAGATAAACATTGCGTAACTAAATATATGTCTAGTAACTAGAACCATGTTACATTTCACACAGAAAAAGCAAACACGTAAAGGTGTTTGTTACACGGCGTCCTTCCGAGTAATGATATTGTCGCGCTCAAGCTATCGCACCTTAATTATATCTGCGGCAATTGACTTGAGCTCGGATTACAAGCGGCGCTGTTTATCGACGTCACTATCCGAGGAAGATATTGTTATAGTGAATACTCAGCTTTTGTTTAACGTTAACAATTTAAAGAACGATTCTTTAATTTCCGGGAACATTAATTTACTAAAATACAAGAGTTGCGGATAAAAGTAAAACACACATGATATTGAAAGTCTCAATTTGTGAGGAACATGGTGTATACTATGGGTAGCATAGTAATTATCTTAGTTAATTGGATAAAACCCCGTGAACTGAGGAGTCCCACACCTAGACAGCCTACGAACCTCATGATCTCAATCCATAAAACATATCAACAAACTAATTATATTATGAACAAGAAATTATTGTAAAACTTACCTGCAAACATGTTTTTAAAAGTTATAAATCTCTAGACATTATATTAAAAAGTACCAACAGTATCAACACGAATTCCACTTTGAACAAGAAATTTATTGTAAAGCTTAATTGTTAACATATTCTTAAAAGTTATAAATGATATGCCATCTGGTAAATCCAAAAATAGGAACGTTTTTGCAATAAAAAAATTGTATTTTTTACTGATTCTTCATTGAAACCATCCTTTATTTCATTCAATTAATATTACAAAAAATTAGTTATAATTTAAAAAAATAGAAATTAAGTGAATAGGTAAATTTAGTCTGAATGTGGTGTAAATATTAAGCACACCCATTTAGAAGTTACAGTCCAGGAGCCAATGTTTTCGTTTGGCTGAAAACAAGTGATTTTTACAACCGGCACGACTTTCTGCAGCTGCATTAATTGGATGCAGTGACCGCGAAGCAGCCTGAATGCACAATATAAATAATAGGAGTTTGGAAGCGAATAAAAAGCAATACGACACACCAAGACAGTCACTACAATCAGATTGCCAGTACTCATACTATTTGAAGCAATGTTTCTGAAAATTATATAACTTTTACTTCTTAATAATCCTGGTTTCCGTGCACAGTATGGAACGTTATTAGCAGAGCTCAAGTAAAAATCACGGTTTTATTTGAAAAAGTTGTGGATACTAAACATTAGCTTCCACTGCTTATAAGCTAGCCCTCCTGATCGTAACAGATCTATGTTGTTGAATGCGTTATAAGATCACATATACCGTACTCTAATGAAATTGTTGTAATACACATGACGTTAATATTTTTGTACGCCTATTGCCTGGCCACTGTAGATTTCGTGGATACCATTCCTGCTAAGGAAGAATATACCATTTATTTGCATGAGGATTATGAGGATATTAAAATTAGCATTAAAGTAGATTTTGAGGTATAGTTGATACTGTCATTACAAATGTCTTTGAGATGCTTGCTTTAAGATTGGGTTGGAATATATGTTGATGTCGATGACATTATACCTATCGATTCATACTTCTACAGTAGTTTAAGAACAAGATAGTGTTTCTACCGCCATAGAAAAATAAAAGGAATGGCGAAGAGCTCTTCCAATTCTCGTAAGTACGAACTTCAGTGTAGGACTTTCCGGACTGCATTAATTTATAGATTGTGGTGGAGCATTTACGGAGTCCGCAAAATATATTGGGATAATTTCCAGGTGGCTGGCCGCTCTATTACGGGGACGTTTTAAATTTCTGTCTTGTTCGCGTTTCGGTATGCCGCTACTGTGCGATGTGGATTGTGAAATGAACATGTGGATTTAGACAATAGACTGTTCAGTTGTTAGGTTAAGCATTTAACAAATGAAAACAGTAATCTTTAATTCTGACACCAACTTACAAGAAGTTTACGTACATGTTCATTTAGTTTTCTCCTATTATATACTTTGTTAATTTATGTTTTACCAATGTCGTAATTTAAATAACAGGGCTAAACATAGGTAATCATTTTTTTTAATGTATATTCTTGCACTTTACACAAAAATAAAAAAAACAGATGACAATCCAATTCAAGCTTTAATGAAGAGTACTATAGAGTACTCTCCGAAAAAAGAGAGAAAAGATTTTCGACCTATGTGTGTTCAATTAGATCTTATAAATAGTATTTTGCCATTCGTAACCTCTTTCGATCGTTTCTTCCAAAGTTTGATTGGAACATCATTGTTATTATATCTATGAAGCTTTGCGAAGACAATATTTGTTAACCAGTCCTTACCCAAAGTCTCTTGTTTGAGCGCAATGTTTGCGCGAGGCGGCGGCCGGACGGCGCCCACTTGCCACTAATCATATTTTATGGAGTACGCTTTAATTCTGCCAATATTGGATGCGGATTATAGGTCGTGCGCCCACATGTACTTCTTACCTTGCCATGAAATATGCGTAAGGTGCTTTACCAAATTTTCCGGAGGGAACTAAGTCTAACTATAACCTACCTTTTTTCAGTCCTTATTCCCTGTTCGCACTGATACAGAGGAAGGCTAACAAAAAACTAACTTTGAAATCATACAATATGTTTCAGCTGGTTGTGTCTAATGTTGGGCATAAGCTAAGGCTTAAGTGTTAAGATTGAGATTGAGATAAATTTCAACTATAATAGCTTTATATCGCTTTCCAGCGAGAATACCGCCTAAATTGGATATAATTTGTCTGTAAAACCTATTTTTGTAAATTACATAACATAAAACGTAATAAAGTATCTTTTATATGGAACGGCCATAATTCACCAGTGTATATCAATCCGTTGTAAACGTTAAGACATGATAAGAAATGTAGGGGAGTTTTGGGTAGTCCTCGTAACATCTCGAGGGTACACATACGCCGCTGTCCTACGGCAGCAGTGAGTACATGATATGTCAATGTTTCCCGCCTGAATAAAAAAAGATGGGAATCGCTCCAATACAGGTAAAGACCAGGATTGTTCTTTTAGGGTCATAGTCATAGCAGACCTAAAGCTCCGTAAAGGATGCAATACTGAGAAAAAGTACATGAACTTACTAACTCTTTAAGACTGGGGAAAGCCAACTGCAAAAATGGTAAACATACCAATGGTTACTCGGACTTTTTTTTATCCTACTAAAGTTTGAAAAATTTAAAGAGTTGTTATATAATTAGTACCTACGTTGATTCATTGTATGTGCTATATAATAGTTTAAAACACGATGCCACATTCGTATTTCAAATCAACAAAATAATATTCTGAATAGTTTGTATTGAAAACTATTCATTATAAATTCATGCATTTGGAATAAATAAACTCTGTCCGTTTAGTTTTCACTGCTAAATAGCTGAAATTGTTTGCATTAATTTTGAAATTTGCTTGCTTGCGTTATTTTACCTTTGTGCAACTGTTATTTATTTAATAATGAACAAATTTTTGGATGAAATTGAGAATTTGCAAATTTATAAGGAAGTAAATTTATAAGGATTTAAATTTGTTAGGTAGAGTAGATTTATTCTTTATGGATTATTGAATCTATAAAAATTAAGAAGCCGATAAAGTAGGTAGGTATGTACCTACTAGCTTTTTAAAATAAGAACATCATTTAGTAATTTAGTTCCAGAATATTATGATTATACAAATTCAAAATAAGGCGTATATATTGTTCTTTGATTTTCCTGTTAAATCCTATCGGACAATTGAAAAATCTAGTCTAATTCGTGATAGTTTATTGTAATTTATATTATAAACCCAATACCGCTAGTTTGTTTTTAAGTTTTTCAACCAATTTCAAACAATGGAAAGGGTTTTCTTTGGAATCTTTTTTTGGATTACAGTATTCTATTATTTTTCATTCCTCTGCGGTCTAGTGATAATGAGCTTATCCTTGAATTCAGACCACGAGGTTCGATTTCCACAAGGGTAACAAGTTTGTTTGCGTAATGTTTCCAGTTTTTAAAAGGTTATCTCAAGATTGATCACCTAAATTGCCTTATAAGGAAAAATTTACCTTGCTGGCGGAAAGGCATGTACATTTTCGGATCTGCGCCTCATCGTTTTGGTTTACATTCCCATTTATAAATAAGAGTGGAAACGGAAGAAAGAATAGAGAACTCACTTATGTGATGCGCAAATGTTCGGACACGACAACCGAGTCCTGCGTAATGGTGGGTCTCAATGAGATTGGTCGCTCGATTGAGACCGATATATTTTTCTTATCACAAGGATAAATTAAATGTGATAATTTGCGTTTAAGCGTGATAAGGTTACAAATAAATAAACAGCAGTTTGCCTCCATAGTATAAATCAGAATCACCCACACACAAAACGAGAGGCAGGGCATAACGATTTATCGCTCGAACTGGAGCAGCCCGGTGAAATACCTCCACCTTACAGAAGACCGTAGCCAAATACCAATCATTTCTGTGTTGTTGTGTTCCTGCGTGCGAGTAAGGTTTCTAGAGCCCTTGGGGATTCTACATTAGTAGCAAGGTCAAGCCTTCAAGGTAAGGGCGACAAGTCCAGTAACAAATTTATTATGCTGTACTTTTCGCCTTTAAGCTAGAACATCACTACCACTTAACATTAGATGGGACGAGGTCAATCTTGAAAAGTTCTTTAAAAAAACTTCTCTAATTTAGGCGTGTCTTACACTTATTAACCTTAAGTCCGCAATTAAAAAAATATACGGTCACAAATCACTGGCAAAAATCCGTTTACAACAAAAAACCATCGAGCTGCCCCTCAGTTGAATGATTAAAAAGCATTAATTAACAAAATGACTAGTTATTGAATTGTAAACTAGGGCTTAACAGGCGGCGGGAGCTGCGATGAGCCCGGTATTAAATCAAGATTACCGTTTGGCGTTTCCGCTCGGCAGGGTAATCAGCTGGACTATATTAAAGCTATCAGTCACCTGACGCATGACGTACGCGTCGCGGACGCAACGCTTACTGTCAGCGGTATTAACTTATGCGTAAACGTAATGCGTGATTGTGTTGTCGAAGTATTGTGACCAACTGTTTAAGTCGGAATTAACTCAAGCGGTCATCAATGGGTTGAACAGTGTTACCTTGTCAAACGGTTTTAAAATCTTGCCGACTTGTCAATTGTTTTAAGCGACTTAAAAAAATCGCCTTTTTATACATACTTAGGTACATTTAAATGTGTGTACTTGCAGATAACTTCGTCATTTATGAAACCATTTTGATTTTTTTGTAAGAATAATTTCAGCAGTGCTACCATCATACGAAGATCCGGGTCTGAATAAAAAAATCTTTTTTTTTTGCTTAAATTGCTAAAAACTTATGACAGTCGATTATTGTGCCCACTCAGCTGTTATCCAAATAGAGGCCTAATCAATTTGGAAATAAGATTGAAAAGGTTTTCAATTTTTAAGCAAATTATTTTTTTTACATAATTTTCATACTGTTACTAATATACCATAGAGACAAATATTTGCTGTTGAAGGAAATCTTTTAAAAGTTCCTATTTTACCTATTTTAAAAGTGTTTCTGTTCTATTAAGTAAGCGGTGTCTACATGTAACAAGTCTATGTACTTACCTAGAATAAGTAAAAGCCTATATCATTTAAGGAATGATGTAGTACATAAACTGTAAGTAGAACTTTATAAATAAATAAATACTTTCATTAATATGAATTCGACTTTCGCGGTTATCGCTCGGTGCCACATATCGCGTTAGTTCGGTTATTACTGCCGGTACATATTAATTAACACGTGATGTGCGTGTTTACACATACATTTCAGAATTAATTTGTATCTGGTTAAAAAATCCACTACATTTATAGAAAAGTAAAGACCTGATAGATAGGGTCCCTAGATTGATCCGACTAAACCGAACCGAGGTAATATTACCTTCGTCGTGACTGAATTCTATTTTCTATACCCAAGTGCTTTTTAATGCATGTGATATTGTCAAATATTTTATTATGAATAAGTTAAACAATGTCATTAATTTATTTCCTTATTCCTTTGCATTTCAAAACGAGACATTCCTTCTAACCAAAAGAATCCCACCGCGAATTTGCATGGAGGTGGCAAAATTCCTCAGTCTGTCCACTGTCCATATTCCATATGAATCACTTCCAAAGAGTAATTTAAAACCATTTTCAAATGCCGACAAAAACATTTATGTCAGACATAATAAAGCTTGGAATCGCATTCTAATGAATGGTATTGGCCCTCCTGTGGGATTACAAGTTAATCCTCTTCAAACGGCACTGTGGGGGGACGGGGGGGCTATGAGTAATAAAATTCTTACGTCATCGCGTCGGACGATCCCGGGGCCCAAGGTATTACCGCCTCATCTGCTTTGTTTTTTAAATTCCCGGATTATTTTTGCGGAATTACCTTAATTAAGTTTTGATTTTAGCAGGCAGAGCGCACACTTTAGACTTTAGGCTGTGCTTGTATGATAGAACGATTTATAGCACCCCAATGTCATAATTTTGGGGGGCACTTTTAATTGAGACTAGAGATTTTATTATAATTGACCGAATTTTTTGCCTGTGGCCGCGCGTGGCAATTATTTTTTAGTCCAAATACTCTCTTATGTTCATTGAGGACCGTACCGAAGTCTAGTCACAGACAGTATGTTTAATAGTATAGCATTATTTTTAATATAGAATTGTACAAGAATTTTGAGTTAATAACAAGGTTATTTGATGACGATTGAGGATATCTTCGTGCACATATGTGCATGAATACCATACGTTATGCTAATATATATAACGTTTACTTTAGAAAATTGCAAGCGTCTTAAAAGTATTTATTTTTGTGTTTCTATGCTTAAATCAACGTCGGAAACATGTCTAGTTTAATTTTTCTGCGGAGTGTTAATTAAGTATTAAGGAAAATACTAATTTAAAGGTTTCATAAATATCAAACAAATCAGGGCTCATTTAATATTTAACAAAAGAAATCCTCCAACAATGATTGCAGCTAAAAATTTCCATTGGTATTCGGTATTCTGAAGATACACCAAAGCGTAAGGAAATTTGTTTTCCCTCAATTCTTACAATAAAATGACATTTTTTTTTTTTTTTTTTTATTTATTGTAAGGAAACATACAGTACTTATCACAGTATAGGTAGGACAGACAAACAATATCTTAAACCAATTAAGTTTCCACCTATAAACAATGTTATACAAACTGCAACATGTTAACCAGAAGTTTAAAAATTACATAAATACATATAAAAAACTAAACAAATTACTTAATTAAGTTAAATTAAGACACAATTTATCCGCAACAGCCTTTTTGTACGCCCTTAAGGAAGAATCAAAAATGTCTAGGTCATGAAAATCGCTATTGTACTTATGACATGAGCGCAGCAAAAAGGTGTTACGGGCGTATTTAGTTGAGGTCAACGGTACACTAAACAGAAGATGCCGACGAGAATTCAACCGGGGGCATTTTAAATGTATATTACTTAAAAGAAAAGGGGAATCAATGTAATCATTCAGAATTTTGTACAAAAATACTTGATCTTTTTCCATTCGGCGTGATGCCAAAGAAGGTGTAAATTTAGGCTTAATATCCTTGTCACATTTAAACTTTAGGTATTTGAGGAATTTATTCTGAATCTTTTCAATATTCTCAGCATATTTCTTATAATGAGAATTATAGCAATGTATGTGATGTTGTCCAATATTTATTTATTTATTATTTAATGAGGATTCCAGATTACAGATCCATATTCTAATATAGATCTTACAAAGGCAAAATATAGAAGATATAAAGTGGAATGATTTTTAAATCACATTAATTTTATTCAAATTTACAATTAAAAAACTGTAACTTATCTTTATTGCTGACACTTTATAAAACACTTTCAATTTATTTTATGGACAGTAATTGTCTTTTGGAGGTGCCATTTAAAAACATATTTGTTGCTGTATGTTTTCCAAGTATAACTTACTCTTAAACTAGCAGCTAATGCAAACCATGTCTCTTGCTCGTATTCTAAGCCAGGTGTGCCACAATACTTATTCTTATGCATTTCGACTATAAATTAAACGAAAATAACAAGAATTCTGCTTACAGTGTTTGCCGTGCTTTATCTCAGATTTTCCGAGTACGAATTTGTACGAAGCAGTTCCCTTTATCCTTTGTCGCCTCGTCTATACAATAGCATTACACGGAACCGTAAAACACGGTAATAGTTGACACTAGTAAAAGCTTCGGAGGTCGAGCGAATAAAAAGAAAACAATATTACCTACTGCGGTTTCGGGAGGCACATTAATACACATTTGGCGCGGCTCGGGGGGAGGGTCGCATTTTCATCGCAAATTGAGCTACAAAATACCTACATTTAGCTGTCGTTATTTATAACAGCTACCCCCGCTTATATTGAACGCATAAATTTTTATACGACACCAAATAAGCAGTTATAATATCGTGACGGCACAACTATTACGCTCCTACGCAATTGGTCACCAGTGTTTTGGATTCGCGTTCGCGTTTACAGTTTAGTACATTAAAATTTTAACTAAACAAGTTTTAAACTGTACGGTTTCCGAGTGAAAATTTAATCTTTCAGTTATTACTCGCTTCTACATCACAATACTCGGTTAATTAGTATAAATAACAGTGTTTCGCCAGACGCGCAAACAGAGGTCGTTAATGAAGGGAACAGAGCGATATTGAACCGAAACGCTCTTTCATTTGGGCGGCGAAGGCGAGGCAAGGCGTAGTTTGCCAAAAACAAGCTCAATAACTGCCTGGCAAACAGTACAAATGATGCGTTAGTGACAAAACGACGTACGGCCGTCCCTTTCTGTCCCTGAGCGCACAAATAGAGACGGCAGAGGCTTGACGGGAAACAAGACAGGTTATTATCTCCCAACGAGGCAAAAGACGTCAAGAATGCCTCTGATATTTTCCACACGTTCGCGGGTATTCGCAAGAGACTAGAAGCGAAAATTAGTTACTGAACATTTCTTGTTTTTGTACGAATGCGTTGCGTGATTTTCTTTGTTAACGAATAACAAGCGGCACCTTTGAAATTGAACTACGCGTCCTGAATAGCAAAGAGGTAACATACTCGTTTCTCATTTATTGCAGCGCACTATAAGAGTGTTTTGTCTCCGTTTATCACATGATTAGATCGATTTTTATGTACAATTGTCAATACTTGGTTTACTTATTAGAAGTTCAAAATACAATCTTATTTAATTTGTTCACAAATTAATTATTAGTGTAGCTCTTTATAAGTTAAATAAAAAAGCGTTTTCATAAATCACTCTGTTTCTCGCAGTTTAGTATGATAGCGAAGATAATGCAGACTGCCCATTGAAAGTATTTTTTACGAAGACTTAACTCAGCCCCCTTATTCACAAACGTCAGATAAGATTCCGATACGGAAAAGTCATTCTACGTTTTTACGTCTCCATTTTCTCGTCTATGTCCAAATGACGAGAAAATTTAGATTTTATGAAAAGATAACTTCCACTTAAGAATTAGATTAACTTAAGAGAAGTTTCCACTTAAGAGAAGAATTAGAACCGTTTATCACGTTTTGTGAATATGAAGGCTGTAATGGATTACATTCTCTAAATTTAGCCTTATCTCCTAAAAATTGTGTTATGAACAATTATTTTTATTTAATGAAAAAGTAAACTTCACTTCATTTAATCAATATGTGCGTAAATACTTGTCGGTTTCCTACTTAAAATCAGTACCTACCAACTTATACAAAGCCAATTCTGCAATACTGAAATACTATATAGGTGTTTACTTAATTGTAACACGGTTTTCATGCCACTAGATAAAATTCTTCAAATCACCCGTCAATCTTCCGAAAACTCATATTACTCTAAGGCTTTAAACAAAAGATTTAAAGACTCCAGTATTTTCCAAATCCCAGCCCATTACGTTCCTTTCAAATGAAAACCCTAGTATTCCCTTAGTTATGCGATATCTAGATACCTAGGTACCGAAATACCTTGGTACCGGAGCGTAATGGTGTCCCTGGTCGCATATTTCGAGGCAGACCGTAGTGTACCCTCGCCGGCGCTTTGTATTCTTTTGGTAATTTTTTTTAGGATTAATTTGTCTGCGTATTCAAATTGCAAATTGTGAGATAAAAGGATGACCTTTTTACATTTTTGCGGAGCCGCGGATCTCGGATATTACATGACGGGTTGTTAGCTCGTTATCATTGAAACTTGGTGAAGAATGCAGGGATGTGACGTAGACGGGTGTCGGTTCCAAGGAATTTACTTTTAAAAATGTATTTAAACTTTTCATCTATTTTCAAATCATGCAAATTAACGTTAACATCAATTAATCACATAAAAAGATTAATTCTTTGTATGCGACTGAAGACCAAAATTTTTTTTTTTACTAAAATAAATATTAGTTAAAGAAGGAATAGCATAAGAAGAAAAATTTCTGAATAGGGATAATGTTGAAGTAGGAAATATAATAAAAATATAACAGATTGGAAGAGATGTTAACAAAGTTCTTAGTAAAAAGGCTCGTATTAAGGAGTCTGTAACAATATTACTAGCTATTCAAATTGTTAATGTATTCAATAATAAAACATACGAGAAATCCAGCAGTTTCAAATGAGAGAGACCGTAGTTTTAGTCAGCTTGGTGCAATAAAACGTAAAAGTAATTTGCTCGAAAAGTCCTTTATTCGACTGAAATATTTTTAGAATCCCAGATTTCGAGTGTAGTCGTTCTGTGGACGCGTTCAACCAGTTGTTTTCATAGTAACTTTATTACCTTGCTAGGAAAATAGTATTTTAGTGGAATATCGAAGAAGAGTAGCATGTTTTTGTCCCCAGATTTTCAAAAATATTTAACGTGCAAAAGTAATATTTTGAACTTCCTGATAAAATCTACTCAACCCGGTTACCATGATGCATTGTTGTAGGTACTGTTATTAAAAAATAATATACATTTTTACTTATTTTATATCTTTGCACGTCTAAAAGTTTATTTTAAAATTTACTGTTTATAAGTTTTTTATATTATCATTCAAATTTATTTTAAGTACCATTCAAATTTATTTTTGACGATTACCGTAACCGATAGGCGAGCGGGCCAGATTTTAGCGGCACGCTGTTATTGAGGGTCCGGGTTAGTTTCCCGGTAGATTAGGAAATTAATTTAATATTGTCGTGGGTCTGGGTGTTGTGGTACCGTCGTTGATTCTGATTTCTGTAACACAGTCGCTTAATGCCTCTATTTACCACAAGATCAAAGCAATTAATGTGATTTTTTTCAATATAAGATTACAAACAAACAAAATAAGATTCTTTACAAAGAAGTACATACTATTTAATTATCTTTTGCAAAAATAACACTAACAAAACTACTGTTACCTGGCTCAGGTTTTATTTCTCCCATGTGGCCTATTATATAATTAACACAGTAAGTTATAGCTTTTTTCAATCACATATTTAATTTTATTGTCTTTATATTAAAGAAAAAGTTAATGTCATTTCTATTTTTAATCTGAGCTCAAATGTGATCTGTTTCGGTTTACGTACCGCGTATCTATCTTTGTAAATAAAATTGAATCTCTGAAATGTTGAACTAAACGAAATGGGAATCTTTTTTTTTTATTTTACTCTTAGGAATAGGTTGATAAGAAAAAAATATTAGGCAACATTCGAGCGATGCCGCGGCGGCCAGCTAATAAGGAATAATTATAGCCTTTGATTGTTATTCTGATCTGTACCTACTACCTACCTACCCTAAATTAATAACACTATCTCATTCCTGTATCAACCGCGCACTTCGCTGACACTTAAATGAAAAATTTATTTCCAAAGCGCATTATCCTTTGCCATAATAAAAAGTAAGCGAGAACATTTCTGCCAAGTCCCAGTGAGGAAGCTCAGCTTCGCCTGCTATCAAGATCGGGATCAGTACAGTGCAACACGTAGAGTTGATAAAGGGTGACATTTTCCTAACTTACGGCATTTTCTTGCCGATTCAATATCCTTTTTCTATTTTGTTCGTCTGAAGCATAAAATGCAGGGTAGATACTACATAGACGGTGCATTTTCGCGATAACAGCTTGTGTCTGAGAGTGATTTAAAGCTATTGTAAGGTGTGAAAAAACGTCTCGAAACAATGTTGATACGATTTTATAGTGTTTTTAATATTCTTTCCAACACATACTTTATACAGTTGCACAATCTTTAGTACCGCACAATTGTTTTGAATTGCGACTTATATTAATTATATCTTAGCTATGGCATTAGAATTATTTTCATTTAGAGTGAGGCGCTATAATGAAAGCCATGTCAACTGACAACGGTGTTTAGAAGATGTTTTGAAAAACGGTCGAGGGTTGTCGAAGGAAAAACAAAGTCGATTTATTAGTCTATTTATCATTTAGTGATTTAGGTATGTCATGTTGGTAAATATTAATACGGAGTGAAAAATAAAATACTCTGTAATTTAAATGGACCCCATTGAAAAGCGCATCAAGTGTCAGAAATGTTGTCACCTGACTTCTAACCTTATCGTGCCTTAAAGCGAGCTTATATTAAACTATAGCCTCCACAGATTCTTTAAAAGGCTATAAAACACCGAACACTTGTGTTTTCTCACGTAACATTGGCATAACTACACTCTGACTAGATCCTGAGCTGGTTGTCATTCAACATAATAAATTATTCGTTTTGTTGACGAATAAGAACTTGAGTCATGTGTCACAAGAGTTAGCTTGGCAGTCAATCAATAGTAAATTAGTACTTATTTTTATTTATTGAACAAAATCAACACCTAATGATTTTTGATGAAACGGCGATATCCGACACGCCATGTGACGTCAGCCGGCGCGCTTAAATGCGTCATTCAATATCCATAGAACCACATGGAACGACGGATCACATTAATATATTTTATATTTTTTGTTACTCTAATTATATAAGGTAAACGTACTATGTGGCCAGCCCATTGCCACTTCAGCTTACTAATCCTACGGGCTATGTCAGCAACTAGCTAAGATCGGACGGTCGATGGGGCAAAAAGGTTCTTGAGTGGAGACCACGTACCACCAAGCGCAGTGTGGGACGGCCACCTACCAGATGGACCGACGACCTAGTAAAAATTGCTGGGTCTCGTTGGATGCAGGTGGCAATGGACCAGTCGCGCTGGAAATCGGTTGGAGAGGCCTATGTTCAGCAGTGGACAGTAACAGGCTGAAATGATGATGAAATGATTACTCTAATTTATAACTCATTTTTTTACTTTTGCCTATATTTTATAATTCAACTAACAGGACCATGAAAGGTATAATACCATTTTTGAATCTCAACACATTCCGCAATTTGAAATAACCAAAAATAAAAACACAAGATCCGTCACAATTTCAATTTGCGTCGCGAGGGCCCGCAGTGTTTCCGTGTACACTTTCCCCTCTCTATGAAGAAGTCATAAATCACAAGGATGTAAATCTGTAGCATCCAGTGCCAGATGAGTGACGCACCATTATCGCTGGCGTCGAGCCGCGGCCTAAAACTTTTGGGCCCAGCTCCTGTGCTGGCCGAATCCTTTTTATCCTTCTACTCTTTGATCGTTGAGGGCAATGGCTGTCAAAGTTACGTGCACGACAATGTGTATATGTTCCTTGGGAAATAATCTTTATTTAGAAGTAAAATAAAAATGTAATGAAAATCTAAATTGGAATGTATTATATATATTTAGTGTACCGGTGCAGGGCTTTATAATATCTTAATATCATAACTGTGAGTGATTTATTTCTCATTAAAGTATTTATTTTATATCTATCTACCTACTTAAATTAGTCACTATCATTTGAAGTAACTCAAATCATCTCTTTCCGAAAAAGAAAAATCTAACAGTTGAAAAATGTAAGTCCCGCAAACACAAGTTTCAAAAGCTCTGGAATAGGTAGAGATGAAACATTGTTATTCAATTTAAATTTCAACTGAGTTGCAGTGTTGTAGCACTCGTAATATCACTAGTTTTACGGCCGCGTTCAATTTCTTTTTACGATTTTTTACGACCTTGCCGATGCAAAAATTAAATGTGAATAAGGGAAAGTTTCATGCAAACTCCGACTAACGGACCGAGCGGTGTTTTCGGTTTTACGACTAAGAGCTTAGAGAATGATTAGGTATTATTACATTTTCGTATTGTAGTGTTTCAGTTTTAATGTCATGTCTGTTTTTTTATATGTTACGCCTATAGCTGGGCACCGTTAATCAAACAGTTAACTTCGTTAATCGTTAATCCGTTACTAATAAAGTTAGCTTCGTTAAACCTGAAAGCGTTACATTTCTAAAGAATTAACGCAAGTTAACGTTAATCGTTAATCCGTTAAAATATAATGGAATCCGAAATGCGTTAATCCGTTAAAATATAATGGAAAGCAAAAAATCTTAAAAAATTGCGTTCCGTAATACTTGAACGCTCTCTTCTTTAAAACAAACACAGCAGTCGTCATTCTAACTAAACACCGACTCTAAGCAATTAATGACATGTTGAAATCAAATGAACATTAAACATTTTGAAAAAAACCCACGACGGTAAAAATCGGACAAAAATAACTCAAAACCCCCGACTTTACCCAATTATTATGTAACGAAATATTATAATGGACGTAAAAATACTTTCTAAAAAAGGGTTGATATGTCGATAAATCGGTAATAGATATACTTAAGTACCTAAACAATGAATATCGATGTTTACAGTTTTTTCCTAACGTGTCTGTTTTTCGAAGATATACTTACTAGTAAATGTAGCGATAAAAATTTTACCATAATACATAACCGAGGAATATCCGTCAGGGGCTGCCTTTCCTATATGAAATTTCAACAAAAATTTAATCATACTCATAGGTGTATTTTATGTCATCGTTAAACCTCTATAATTCTTCAATAATTGTATTCACGTCACTAGAAAAGCTTTTGCTGGGTTAATGGCAGCCCCCAATACTCTTGAGACTATAATATTTTTTGAAGTCGGACAATTCGTTTTAATATTATTGCCATATTATTTTGCACTAATATTGTAGCGCCCTCTAGTGAGTTACATATGTTATTTTTATTATTTGGGAATATGCATTTAAGCTACCACGTTAGTGTTGCCGGATAATCGATTATCGATTATATTGTATTTGACTACGCATTATAATCGATTAATCGATTATATCGATATTATCGATACTATCGATTGTCATATCGATTGTTGAATAATCGATTAATAATCGATATACAATCGAATCGACGCCAACACTATACCACGTACACATTTTTGAAAACAGAATTGTAATCGGACATTTCGTTTTGTTTATATTGTAACATTGTTTTACACTAATATTGTGGCGCCCCCTAGTGCGTTACAGTCATAACACCTGTCTAAGAACATGAACTCATCAAACACAAACCCGTTATTGAAACCCGCATTAAATCGGATTATTAGTTTAGAAGATAGGTGGCAACATTACTTTGCACAAATGCACACACAAACATCACCCTAAACGCATATACCTGCTCTGTTCCGTTGTGGGTAAAAATGAATCTATTCGCAGCTTTCTCACACGCACTCGTATTTCACTCGCGGTGCCATGCGGGGGATAGTAGGCATTGGATTAACGATTAACGGACTTCAATATTATTAACGGAAGTTAACGAGTCCGTTAACAGTTTTTCAAGTTAACTTAAGAGTTAATCCGTTACTCAAAATGTTAAATTCGTTAATTAACGATTAACGGATTAATGAGTTAATGCCCAGCTATGGTTACGCCCTACCTTGTCTCGCATATGTGAGAAAACTATCAAAATAAGTAAATTTGAGTACACGCGACATGCATAACTTCTAAGTACTTAGTAACTAAATAAGTTACGGGCAATTATCACATACGGTATCTCGGATATATTGGTTTGTTTTTATCAAATTACTACCTCTACTCAGCTCTTATATGCTTATTTTGTAAACTAAATGGGTTTGAAATAAATAAATGAAAAAAAATCGTGTAACTATAATACTCATTGAACAAGTTTAACTGATACTTATAGTAAAAGCGTAAACAAGGTTTTTAACTATCAGTTAAACTTGTTTCCCAAAGTGACTGAACGGGAACCGAAACCGGGATCTTACCCGTTACGGCCTTAGTCACTGCGCTACCATGGTCATCATTACCGTGGAAAATATGTCCCCTTATTGGCATTTTAAAAAACACCATCTTTTTTGGTCAGGCTTGGGCGGTGTATTTTAGTACGGTAAAAGCATTATATAATTTTTCAGGTCCGAATCTACTCATATAACACAAACATATATTTTGGGATGCAATTATCCGGAAAAGTTGCACGAACTGATCATTTTTATTATGTTAAAAAAATCCCTTTCCCTTTTTACAGTAGTAACTTTCATGATGCATGTTTAACTGTATGCTGCGCTTCTGAACATAGACTTCTCCCAAAGACTTCCTCATAGGGTATGTGCCAATCCTATCCATCGTCTCCATGAAAAGTTTGTCATGGTAACGAGTGGTCGAGTGGTAATCTGGTGAGGAGCTGCTGCATTTCCCGAAAGTAATTGCCATTCTAGAAACATTCTGTCCTACCGGCCATAATAGTCGGATTAGTAAATACGATCATTCATTCCTATTCAACCTTTTGCTACAGTTTTGAAGCTGCGAAAATCTATAAACAAAAGATAGCAAAGCGTTATGCTCGTATAAAGTATCGTGAACTCTGATACCCTCCCACTTATCATCTTAGACCACTAGTCGTTTTTCACGTACAGCCAAGGAATTTCTTCCGGCTTCCCACTTTCTACAAGCACTTGAAGTTGCCATGATCATAATAACAAATGTACTCTTATTTTTGGCTATCACGGCAAACTCGAGATATACGACATTATTACAATGAAAAACAATTTTTCATTCGTGGAATCCGCAGCACTACATCAACATTTATCTTATAAAATAATGGAACGTCACTTTGGTGCGGGACCGATTTTTGTTTGGAAGGAAACAGTTATTTACGTAATAAGCTAACACGTTCTCTATTACTGGGCCCGCATCCATCACGCGGCTCGTCGTGCTGATTCCTGCCATCCGTCAGACTTCGGGCAACCTTTCTTGTTTCTGTATATTTCACGCTCCGAGAGCATTGTCTTATTTTACCAATTTGTCCTAAGTGAGCAACGGGAGTGAGCGGGCGATGACGCCTTAGCACACAAAAACTCAAGGCGCTTACTTCCTTATGCGGCATTGTTTTGTTGCTTATAAAATAAAATAAAAATAAAGTTTAAAATATATGCTGTATCGATTATAGGCACGAATATTGTTTCCGCTCTGAATATAGCAAACGCCCCACGCGACGGAAATGAAATAAAAAATAAATAAGAGCACCTCGGGGCGATCAATGGCTATCCTAAGCATTTTCAGAGTAAATGCCTATATTTATAAAAAAATACTAAGAAGATAAAAATATCGTACAAAAATTATTAGATTGAATATTTTAATGCGAACAAAAATGTTTTCATCACAGCTCCCAACAATTTTTCCTACAAAACATAATATTTAGATCAGAATGATAACAGTTTATTCCGTTGTAGAATGTATTATTGTTAGAGAATTGATTCTATGATTTTTCTTTGTTCATTCCTTTCACTTGAGGTCAATCCTCCTCGTTTGTTCGCTACAAATGTGATCCGAGTTATTGTTTGTCTGTCCAGTTCGGTTGGAATATCAAGTGCACATATCGCGGTGCTCTTTCTCTTGGAAAATGGGCCTCAATTTATTTACCACATACAATTATTCACTTGGATCTTAGGTACTTGAAATAACATGAAAAAATACAAGAAACTTTAGATATTTTATATTAAACAATAAAAAAGTAAAGTTTGTTTAAATTCAACTTTGTTTATCTTTAATGACCACTTAAAAATAAACTGATTTTATAAATTAACTTATAAAAAGTAAAAAGATTTCACATGTATTTTAATTTGTTCACAGGTAAGCGACTTAAATATTCAAAACTACGAAGAGTTTTCACTAACACCGGTATAATAAAGTAAGTACCTACCTATCTTTTTTTCCTTCTGTTTTTTTTTTAAACTAGCTTTACATATTTACATAAAAATAAATTTACGTACCTTTAAACCATACAGATAATGATGACAAATTACATTGGTATCTGATTATTTTAGAAATACCTGCATTCCGTTTTACCCAATCTATTATATCTCAAAAAAGTATGTCAAAAGCTATCTGCAGTGTTACACCTTTACCTACTTGAGTGATTTTAGTTATTCAAGTTAACCCTGATATTTTTGCTTTTTGTACAACCTTTAACTTGTTAAATGAATACCGTTTTGTTCTTAATCAGCTCTTCATTGATTTACATCACGTAATATAATATATTAGTCCAGTGATAATATTTTATCCATCTTACGACAATTTTTTTTCAAAATACATTCAGTAGGTTGTACGTAAAAAAGTAACATTACACATACAATTTTAAAAATGTTCCCGTTTGTTATATTGTATTGTCTTAATTTAATAACTTTTAAATTTAAATCTGAACTGACGATTTAAAATAGATTTATCACCTACGTAGCTAGGTATTTTACATGATCAATACCTATTTCGAAATCGTGCACGTTATAACGTCATTAAAACTTAATAAATTTACGGTTATTACCGACGTCTTTAATTCCAAGACAAGGATTCTATTTCATTAAAAACTTTAGCAGTTACTAGACCCAACTTGTCTAGGTTCCATTGGTATTCTTACTTAACTAACTTAATAATTCAGTCAAGCTAAAATTTTAGAATCGGGAAATTTTCTTAACTGGCACTGTTCAAAAGTTACCAAAATTTAACTTAATCCGTTCCGTGGTCGTGGCTAAATCTATTTCCTTAACAGGTTTTACCTCCAGCACCTAATAGGGTTACAAATTAACTTGATTTAACTTAAAATTGTTAAGTTTCTCTTTAAACGGTTCCCTGATATGTATTGTTGGAATAGAAAGAAGGAAACATTAATTACTTAAAGACATCACAATACTAAATTGTTACACATTTAGGTACGTACAAATTTAAGATTATAATGCTGCAGAGTTTTAGTTTGTTTGACCGCTCTAATCTTCGAAACTACTGGTTCGAAAAGAAAAAATATTTATGTTTTAGATAGGCCATTTATCTAGGAAGGCTTCAGGCTATATCAGATCACGCTGCGTCTAATAGGAGTGAAGAATCAGTGGAAAGTATGTAAAATAAGAAAGAAAGAAGAAAGCTAAGCTGTGACGGACCTCTGGGACTTAAACTTGGCTTAATAATTGGTCTCGGCCTAGTTCATTGTAATGAATTAGTCGCACTAATATGTTATGTTGTTTTCGTAGGAAAAATTGGCGAATAATGCGATTGATGATGCCATAGCAAACATTTAAATAAGTAGGTCACAGTGCGGGTTTTATGTGAGGTTTCGTGCTGCATCGCATGTTGGGTAGGTATGCATTTGGCATGACCGTAATGGCCGCCATCGTTACTGAAATACCACGTGAATATCAAAGGTAGTTGATAACATTCAGTTCTAGATTTCCCAATGGTTTTGCCTGCGTGAATATTATTGGACTTTACTTTTAACCAAATTTGCAAAATTTTAATGTGAGTACTGAATCTGAATGTCCATAAAACATAATAATAACATGATTTTCTTACATCTTTTTATCAATATAAGGCAGACTGTGTAACTAGCTAACACGAACTAAGTGCTTATGGGAAATTTTTCAAAAGACAAATTCTACTTGGTCCATGTTTTTTGTTTAATTTAGTTTAAATAATTAGTTATAAGAAAAAAAAAATACATTTACATTATTTTACCATATTTGTAATATAACCTAAAACTTATTCACAAAACACGTCTTCATCTAAACGTGAATATTCATGTTTCATTTATATGTTCATAATAACTTTGGTCTACCGAAACCTTAAACATATTATCCTGATATATTACTTAACTTCTCCATTATTGCAAAATAATTTACTGATGAAGTAGGAAGGAAATTGGTTCCTTTATCCGGTCCGAAGATATAAAATCCCGGAGTAAGGGAATTTTTCAGTGAAAGAAAATAGGTTTAGTATGCGCAAAGCTCAAATAGTGCTATTCCGGCGAGACCCACGGTTCGTGGAATGGACCAAGATTTGCATGTTAACTCAGTTTTCATAAGTAATAGTTTAGCTGAAATAAGCCAACTCCGCAGAACGAGTTAACTTCACGATGTCTGCGAAATATTTTGAATTTGTTTCAAGTGTCAAAAGTTATATTATCTTAATCTTAAGGTTGCGTTGCGTTCCTCCGAGCGTCATTCATCCTCATAACAAATTCATTAAAAGTTGCTAATCTTTTCTAAGCGCTTCGCAAAGAAAGCACGCTGGGACTGCCACAAACAAATCTTTTGGAAGCTGTTAAATTGAAAGGGTTAATGATATTTCTCGGCAGCAATAAATAACTTACAAATTGTTAAAGGTGTCCTCGGGGTATACTGGGCGTAGACTCTGGATTTGCGGGAAACGGATAAGTTTTTCCACTGAAACTTTATTCGCACCTCAACTTGCGCCATCTGTCTGTTACTTGCAACTTATATTCTTGCTTCAAATGATTTAGTTTGGGAGTACTCTTTCAGAAAATATTTTCTTTTGAACTTCGTGAGACGTATGAATGTACAATGGATGGCCCGATCGAGTATTTTTTACTGGAAACAAGTTCACGAGAGCGCTATTCAACAAATAAAAGTACTCAAGCATTTTGTATTTCTATCGAACTTGGAATCACTATACAAAATAGAGTATTGAATTATTCAGAATGTCGTTAAGCAGTCACACTGTATTCTATTTATAGTTTCTTTATTATAGAATTGTCTTTCTTGCCATCGTTTTGAAATCAAACTTTGAAATGGTATATTTTACTTTGTTCTATTATTGTGGTTGAGTACTCAGTAATATTCTCTAACTATGATTCTCAGGAAAGTTTGAACTCATATTAACACAGGTAGTCTCTTGAGAGGCCATATCGTATGGTTTCACTAAATACTTTTTATGTGCAAAATTTAGTTGAAATTAGTAAAGCCGAAAGTAGTATAAATTTTAAATATTATGAATTTCGAACTCATTTTTAAATTAAATGACTCATTTTAATTTATACTGTGCAAGTCTAATGATCCGTACTATATTATCTTTTAAAGTTGTTATTAAAATAATAAACTCATTTTTGATGAATATTTACCTACAATTATAATTTATTAGACCGTCATAGTTCATTTTTTAATACGACGTCCTCCGTAGCCGAGAGGCAATCAAGCCGGACTTTCGTGCAATCTCTGAAGTACTGGGTTCAATTCCCGGTCGGATTACTATTGAAAATGACTAATTATCTTATGTCGGGTATGAAGGTTGTGGTACCGTCGTTATCTGTCTACCACAAAATCAGAACAATATGTTATGTTATCCAATATTTTTTTTATAAATCTATGTGACGTTATCCAATATAAAGTATGTGTCATCGAAAACGTTTTACATCTAGTTTTTATTCGTTGATAAAAAACGTATCATCGGACCAGCGATGTACCAAAGACTTTGAACAATAAATAAACAAACTCACTGTCGTCCAATACACCGTTTTCCTAAAACGCGCAAAAGTGAAAACACCGAATCCCCCAAACGTGACGCTGGTCCAATAAATCTAGTCTCAAGATAAGACTCAATAAAGTTGCCTGTGGCTCATGCTGTCATAATTTTAAGAACGTTCATAAATCCATCAATAGTTAAGCTCTCCGGCAACAATATTTTTCTTCGCGCTGAGCGCGGTCCCCGCAAGGTGCGTCACACACGAGCCTCATAAATTCCGATAATCCCTGCCCTGTGCACATCGTGTTGGTACTTTACTATATTCATGGCTATTATTCATGAGTTTGTTTTGCGGGCGAGCACCGCCAAGACTTAATAACGCGAACAATATCGATGTATTCGACGGTTTACGTGTTTCGTACGCTTGTTTGCTAACTTGCCGCTTAGCGCCCGTTGCTTCTTGCTTAAACTAATATTTATTTGGATGCGGTGTGCTGGTGGAAAAAGTTCTCATTTTTATTTTAAAAGCTTTTGTTTTTTTCGTGGGGAAGTTAGTATAGCGGCTCACTTTAAGGCATCACTAACTGTTGTATTCGTTATCATTCGCGTTTTACTGGGATAAAAATCCTACCTGTCGTAATTAGTATACTACATTCTCATAGATCTAGCACGATTCAAGTATCTCACATGTCTAGCTACGAAGCAAAATTTCATCCAAATCAAGTCAGAAGTTCTTCCGTGAACATTTATACACTAACGACATCCGTAGCCGAGAGGCGAGCTGGTTAGACTTTGGCAACGCGCCAACTCAGAGGTACCGGGTTCAATCCCCGGTCGGGTCAATATGGGAAAACGAACTATTCTATACTGGGTCTGGGTGTTGCGGTACCGTTGTTGTTTCTGTTTCTGTAATACAAGTGCTTAAGCTACTTACCACAGAATCAGAGCAATGTATGTGACGACGTTTTCCAATATTTAACTCGCTTACTATTTACATTGTTTGAAATCTGAAATTTAAAATGTAATCCATCATTGACATATTTTGATATTGGTATAGTAGGTCCTTGCAACCAACAGTGAGACATAAAGGAATGTGATTGTTCCACAAGTCACAATTTTTCCAGATAATAGTTTCCTATACCGTCGTTGTATATGATTTCTGTAACACAAGTGCTTAAGCTACTTACCACAGAATCAGAGCAATGTATGTGATGTTGTCCAATAATCCAATCCAAATCCAACTTATATCGTCAATATGCAGAACACCTAATTCCCAAATTGGGTGGCAGGGGAATATTCTCGCTTCTCCTCCATAGGTCACGTCCCGGGTCGTCTAATACAATTCTTGCGACGCGTGCGCCAGGAATGCAAAACCAACACGATACAAGGCAGGACTTTTGGTTGGCTTTATAAATAAATAAATAAATAAATAAATATTGGACAACATCACATATACATTGCTCTGATTCTGTGATAAGTAGCTTAAGCACTTGTGTTACAGGAATCAGAAACAACGACGGTACCACAACACCCAGACCCGATACAATATGGAAAAGTTCGTTTCCCATATTGACCCGACCGGGGATCGAACCCGGAACCTCAGAGATGGCGCTCGCCAAAGTCAGGCCCGCTCGCCTCTCAGCTACGGAGGTCGTCAAATGCTTTAAATGGTGGCTTTATGCGTCGTTAGCTGAGATATATTGGAGAGACGCGTTCGGTTCCCTTGTGTAAATGTAAACCAAGACATTAGGTGTAGACAAAGTTCTTTTGATCATTGTATCTAGTCTGAGCTGATTGGTGAAGAGAAGTTAAACATAGTGCTGGTTCATTTTAAATTCACTAATGTTTTTAGTTACACCAATGAATTAAAAAAAAAATATCTAGCATTATACATTTACGTCGGAATTCCATTTTTCTGTATAGGTACTGTACGTATTTAAAGTAAAAATAAGAATTATAATTATAGATGCTTTTAACCGTCGCAAATGGTTGACTGTATGTACATTTCTTAAACTCGAACCGCGGGACCTTACCTGAATAAATAAATATCAGACATCACATAAATTGAACAGATTCCAAACTTTTTGACTTAAGCGCTGATGTTTTAGAGAACCAAGAATCAACGGCGGTCCCATAATACATACTAAAACAAATGTATAAACACCCAGACCCAGAATAACTACAAATATTTGCCCTGGATGGGAATGGAAGCAAAACCTTTCGCTCAACACCCGGCTACACTTGCACAGCCATCCGACCAGTAGGTAACATTTCCACCGCCAAGATCACATTTGAGCAACGAAAACCCGAAACTTGTTCGCGAGTTCAAAGAAAATTCGCCTTATTTTCCCAATATGCAAAACACCTAATTCACAAATTGTAAGTCGCGAAACATCCCACACACGTTGTTCGGTGCCTCGGTCACGTCGCGCGCCGTCTAATACAATTCTTCGACGCGTGCGCCTCGAATGCAAACAACGCGACACTTCATAACACAACGATTATTCGCAATTTGTTGGTGAGACGTGGATGCCGCTGGGTATGCTGTGACCATGCAAGTTTCGCGTTCTCGTTCACCAAATACAGGAAAATAATTAAACTATATAACTTGGTCCAAAGTGTTTTACACATAGCTATAAGATAGATACTGCTACTGTAACTAATCTGCTGAGTTTTATACCGGTGTCTTCTCGGTAGATATAGGTTCCGAACCGGAAGTAGAATCACTTTGCATTGAACTCAATGATGATACAAAAGTGTTACATGTAACCTACTAGAATAAAGAAGTATTTGAGTTGAGCGAAAATTAACTTCCTTTGACATGGATTCCTTCAAAAGGAGTGTGAAAAAACATCTTGCGGGCCAGTATGGCGATGCTAACGGGTAGGATATTTCGGTATCAAATCCGTTATCATCGCTATGTGGGTTCCTCTCTTGCTTACAATCAGCCTGGGAGGAGCCAATATACTGCGCTTGTATAAAAAAAATACTACTAAACTTCCTTTGTAAAGCGTTTTTTATGCCGCATAAGGGCCACGCGAGTAAATTTTAACACGGTCTAAAACACTGCCAAAATGAAAAAATTTACTGTGCCAGCCGCTGATTGGCTGAAATACGAGTACAATTTGCTATCCAATCCAATCAACAGAAACGAAACTTTTGTCGTCACATGTGGGAATATTTAACGTATTATCCTAGAATTATGTCGTGATTGTTTCACACACAGATAATTTTGCTATACGTACCATGTATTCATCCATACGTATGTTATAAAATATAGTTTTTTTTTACATTAAAAAAAAGCTATATTACAAAGTAGTATAACTATAAAGTAGTAGGTAATATATATTATTCAGCACTTAGGTACTACTGAACATTATCCACTGAAAAATTTAATTATTACATAATAAATAAAAAGGTATATATCGGTTCGAGCGTGCTTTTTCTTCCGTTACTCTCGACCTAGCTTTTAACTAAATAGATTATTCTTCACATTTAAAAATTACAGTTAACATTTAAAAACGCACTACCCTATGCAATCGAAAGCTCGTCAGACTGTACCTTTAGGACTTTGATCCGCCCTTTAAGGCGTTGGAAAAAGAATTAATATCGAATCGCAAGTATTTACCTTAACATGCCGTTGACTGTACATTGAATTCGTAGGGATCGGTAAATTTGTATTCAGTTCGAGATATTACGCGTTATACGGATAAGCATGATAGAATACCGTATTTTTTGTGAGATAAAAATTTGTTTTGTGTACAATAATTCAGACATGATTGACTGGTTTAAATTCAATAAACATGCAAATAAGTATTTGTAGATATGAAGACCCTATATAAATAATTGCATACCGGGGTGAAATGAAAACGTATAAATAATCGTCTGACTATGTGTGTGTATGTCTGTCTGTGGCATCTTAGCACAGGGATGCACATTAATTTTATATTATATATAATAGTTAGGTGCTTTTAACTATGAGCTTGCTTGTATTAGTACACGTATGTACGTGATTGACTTAAAAAACTACTGATCAGATTTGGAAGATTCTCGACAATGTATAAAAACATCTGAGCAGATGTTTTTATACATGCCATGTGAAAATCATCGTCTCTATTCCGATTGCTTAATGGATACGAGGAACTAATATTTTCCAGGTCGATACAATAAGATACTATTATTGTTTTTAAGTCGGATAATTTTTGTAAAATAAAACGCGTTTTTAGTTTATGAACTTATAAGGTAGCAAGTAATTTTTAGCGTTCCATAAATTCGCAGATACGAGTAGTAACGCGCTGGGCCCGCGTCCGAGCAAAAGTGGTGGGCGTTTGTGATTTACACATTCATTGCGTATTTCATATTACAAATATCCATACTGATGATGCCATGGCTGAGTTAGCTGCAAGACGCTTCGCTCACCAACCGAGTCTGCGATTAAGGTTGCTTTAGATCACTGTAATACGATTGCGGCGACAGGCCTCGTAGAAATTAAAGCGTCCACGTAAATTCTAGCACGCAGCACGTACCTAACTATTATCTAAAAAGTATAAATTGCTTGAGTGACCTACTAAAGCTCGAGGAAGCATAAACATGCGCAGCGTGGTAGTTGGCTAGATAGGGAATATTTATCGTTTGCCGGGGCCCCGTTATTGGAGTTGTCTTTTCGTCGTTTAAGGCGCTCGGTGATGTGTTTATTCAATTTGCTGGCGTGGGAAATATTGTTACCTGCCGTCGTGTCGTTTATTGAGTACGTTTGTCTCGCAAGAATGTAAGCTAAACGGTTTTATTGCGCGATCTAATGTGCATTTTGTATTCGGCGCCGCCTGTGAAGAAAAGTTGTTGTTCCGTTCTGAAGGAACTGTTGGAGAATTGGTGATAGTTAACTAGCGAAACTACATATTTGTTGTTTGTTAACTAGCGAAACTACACGTAGGTACATTTGAAAATAAATATGTTTAAAGGTGAAGTTCAATAACTAATTTTAAAAATTAGTGAAATCTGCTTTAGATTAACTTCGATCTTCAGTTCGGTACTTTGGCGTCGCGACATCTTTGAGGTCCCGGGTTCGATCCCCGGTCAATATGGGAACTTTTGTATATTGTCTGTGGTACCGTCATTGTTTCTGATTTCTGTAACACAAGCGCTTAAGCTACTTATCATAGAACCAGAGCAATGTATGTGATGTTGTCCATTTTTTTTTAACTATGATCCATTGCGTTATAGTTTAGTACCACGACACTTCGTCCTACGGTTTTCACAAAATAATTTTAACGTTAACACACCTCTCCACTGAACTTTGTTACGCTGTATTATCAACTTCTATTTATTTCTTAAAACATAAATACGTTTTCATTATTCAATAAAAAGTAACGGACTAAATATAATCGTTTTTTACCGCGTCATCACACCTGTTATTGCGTTTTAACAAGTGAAATGATCGTATTTTACATTAACACTTTCTTTAAACCCTTTGTAAATATGCGTGTACATCTGTAGCCAAGGCCCGGACGAATGGAAACCACAATAGCCCCTGGCTATCTTTAATTTTAAATAGTTTCGTGTTTGCCCGCACAAAATGTTCATTCCCACTGACCAGTCGCGTGAATTGGTCACGAATGTTATGACAAATATTAACACGGCAAACAAAACGGCGCACAACATTGATTCTGAATTTATAAAGAATTTAAAATGAGAGCATTGAAGCGAACTTTATGAGTAATTAGTTTTGGTTCGACTGACAATTGTAGCGTGATTGGGCACACCGCTGATATAATACTTACCTATAAATTGCGTGATGTTCATTCAATAATTCTTGTCATCTTCATTTCGAAGTTTAAATGCCACACAAACCAAATACTATTCAATCAATTGATCACGTACTTGTCATAAAATTTGAAGAGTGTACATTTTATCACATTTTTTGTAATGTAAAGATATCAAAATACATGCATCACTGAATAAACTAGTCATCTTAATTTCGAAATTCAAAATGCCACAAAATCAATAACTATCAATTGATGACGTACTTCTCATTTTAATTTTCACAATAATGTTCATTTCAATGGGGGTAGAAATAATTTAATTGCATATTTTTTAACTATTTGTACTTAATTTAAATTTCTAATAAGCATTTAATATTAAATTTCTGTTCTGAAATACGAATAATGACAATACTGAATGAATCATGATGAACATTTGAATCCAGTTGTGAGGGGTAGCAGGTGTTGTTTATTTTAAATTTTCGTTTAAATTTGCCTAAATTGGTAATTCATAGTGGTAGGTATGATGAGCAGCACATTAAGTTAAACACTTCCAATTCGATTTTAGTTCTTATGCCAGTGACGTAAGGGCGTTACAAAGTCCGAGTGTGTAGTCAGTATCTACTATTCGAGCGAAAATGTTAGCTGCCGTGTTTATTCGTCATCGTTGTGACGTCATCTTTGTAATTTTTTTTTCTGTCATCTGACATGTTGAGATGTAGTACTTTACTATCGTAATCTTTAAAATCACGGTCAGACACTATACCATCAGCTAAGGCGGCTGCCACAATATACCAATCGTGTATGGTTTTAAAAAATAAATTGTGAAATTCGAAGTATATTCGAAATTCATAATTCACGATCAAACATATTATAGTGTTATAAATTTAGATGAACATTATTCAACTTTTTATTATCTACTAATACTTGTATTTTAGTTTAGTTTATACACAGAAATCGTATTAATGACATATATTTGATGTTTTTGGCATAAATCTGTATAGAAACAGACTATACACTTTTTCATTCAAAAACACTTCACGTAAACAAAACTTTTTATACGAGAACCTAAACAAAATTAAATAAAAAGCCGAAAGCGAAATGAAAACAGGAAAACGTCCCACTATTAGGTACCGGCATCCCCGCAACCGAAACTAATGCCGGCAAGTACAATCTAACTTTTCCCATGTACCCAACCTCTCTTTAAAACGCGAAAATTCCCGAAACACAATTCGAAAACTCACATAAAAGGGGCTTTTAACGGGGCCTCTTCGCGAAGTGGCTAAAAAATATCCCCCGAAATGATCCATTATCATCTCACGCGGACAAGTTAGCGATCTCCTTCCGTCTATTTTCACAAGTAATAACTAAATTTATCGTCAGACTTTCGTCCGGCGTTAGTCTTCCAATATCAGGGGCGTTTGGTAGTCCCGTCACGCGCGCGGCCGGGCGGTGGGTCCTCGCTGTCGCAGTGACTCGGCTCTGCGACGCGTCATTAAAATTAAGCGTCATTACTCTTGTAAAGCAAGCAACGTTTCAGGCTGATGATAATGTATACAGTACTTTGCCCAAGTAGTTTTCTTTGAGTCAACTGTTTTTTAACTTGACTCTCCCTCTAGGTTGGGCTTTATTGAATATGCATAAGTTATATACTATGTAAGTTTATTTAAAGTATTGCATATAGTAGTAGCAACTCATCGGGTATGTACAATAAAAAGTCATTAATTACTCTCATAAAGCAAGCGATGGTTCTGGCACGCCGATGATAATGTAAAGGTACATTGCATACAGTGCTTTATTTACCCAAGTAGTTTTCTTTAACTACCGCTTCCCCACTAATTTGTGCTAGTTAGTTGGCCTCTAGTATTTCATGTAATAATAGCGAATCCGAAGAGCGACGAGTCATTTAAATTAAGTGTTTAACTTAACTTAACTCTTTGAAAACAAGTGATGGTGTAGAAGCATCGAAATGATAATGGGAACAGTCTTTTTATGATTGAGTTAAAAAATAGTCGAGTTTCTTGCCGGTTCTTCTCGACATGATCAACATTCCGAACACGGCGGTAGAATACTTTATTTGTACTGACTATTCATAAGTGCTTTTGTAAAGCTTACATGAATAAAGATATTTTCTATTCTATTCTATTCTAATACCTTCATGGTTTCACAGTGAATGGCTTGAATTGAGCTAATTTGTTTTTCTATAATATGTCAGCATCCTATATTACGTACATGAATTAAGGATGTTGAAATTTAAAATATAGCTCCATGATCGTATAATTAAGTCTAGTTGACGCTAGTCTCAAAGCTAGTTGACGCTAATTTGACATTTTATCAAAAGAGAAGTGTCAAAGGGAAATGAATGATTGTATGTGCCTACAACGAAAGTAAAAGAAGCAGAAATTCGAACAAGAGAAAACTGACTTTATAGCTATTTTTATTTTAACAAGACGTTGACTTCATTGTGTCTGTTTTATCATGTTTACATATCAGCAAGTTTTTAAAAGAGTAGGCAATTAGATCTGGAGTTTCTTGCAAGTTCTTCTCGCTAACATCATCATCACAGCTATAATTATACTTTAATCTGACAAATGTTTTTGATTTATAAAAGTTTACATGAATGAAGTCGAAGAGACGAGAAGTTACACAAGGGTATCGTTGTACCGTCAATATTTCTTATTTATGTTACACAAGTGCTTTAGCTACTTACTACAGCATCAGAGCAATGTATCTGTTGTTGTTTATTATTTATTTAATCCCAATTAAGAGCTTGGAAGATCAGGCTGGGTTGCTAATCCTAATTTTATTGCATCTAACATGTGATTAGATAGCGCGAGGGACGTAACTAGAAGCGTCGCCTCAGCTGACTGCCAAGGAACGAGAGTAAAGTTTTTAAATCTCACCAAAAAGCTAAAACAAGCAATGAAAGTTCAAAAACGAATACTTGAATGCTAAAAAATCTAATCCGGAATTGCAAGTAAAGCCGTAGTTTGTAAACATTTAAATTAGAATCACGAATCATTGATGTGCTTATTTTTATCAGCCTTCAATGTAATGCATATTATTATGATAAATCAAAAGTACTTAAATCATTTTCCTATTTTGTGTTTAAAATTAGACCAGTCAAATACATATTGGTGTTATAAACGTTACTAATCCCAATTTCATTATTAACAAAATCAATCTGGCTCCGTTATGGCCATTGATGTAGATATTATACGCTTTGGATACGCTAATCAGAATCGTACGTAATTAGAAACGGTAATTAATATTGCAGATCATGCATAGCTCTACTTAATCATATACAACATTGATCTTACGAATGTTGGAGTTGGCAAGTCGTATAAAGGTAGGTTTTATGACTTCATACTCAAAAAGCCTATTCGATTAACATCGAACATTTCAAATTATGACTGCCTCTTAACAGTGCAATCGTTGTGATTTTGTTAATAATAATTATACTAATAATGTAAAAATACGCAAAAGTTTGTAAGAAAGAAATGCTTGGGTCCTTGAATGGTAAAAAGATAGAGGAGACACTAAATTAAAGTATAGCACAGCTTGTCTTCATATAAAACGTAAAAGAAAAGATGTATTTAATGCACTCCATTATTCAAAAAATATTTGAATTATTACAGTAGTAAAACCACCGCAATAGACGATATTGAAGCTGATGACGATGTTGTCATTCTAATTAAACGATAGGTCATAATGGCCGCAGCGGCAATTTCACACAAGCCGTATCGCAGTACATTGCGCGCTCGTTTCGACCGATATCGCGACATGCGTAATTCATGACAATGCAAGGCATGTCACAGGATAGGATTTTTACTATAAGTAAAGGCGAGTAAATATAAAAATACGGCACGAACCCATACAACGATTTCTGAACATTTCCATTAAAGATAACGCCTTAATGTGTAATTAGGTATGCATGGTGGTTCAGTTGATAATAATGTTCTTAAAATTAAAAGTAAATATATATTTCACACGCTTTAGATAACCTATTAAATTAACAAACCCATCACATAAGCATCTTAAAGCTGACTAATGCTGTCGGTGCGGTTCTAATTAAACGATAGGTCATAATAGCCGCAGCGGCAATTTCACGCAAGCCGCATCGCAGTACATTGCGCGCTCGTCTCGACCGATATCGCGACATGCGTAATTCATGACAATGCAAGGCATGACACAGGATAGGATTTTTACTATAAGTAAAGGCGAGTAAATATAAAAATACGGGACGAACCCATACAACGATTTCTGAACATTTCCATTAAATATAACGCCTTAATGTGTAATTAGGTGTGCATGGTGGTTCAGTTAATAATAATGTTCTTGAAATTAAAAGTAAATATATATTTCACACGCTTTAGATAGCCTATTACATTAACAAACCCACCACATAAGCATCTTAAAGCTGACAATGCTGTCGGTGCGGTTCTAATTAAACGATAGGTCATAATGGCCGCAGCGGCAATTTCACACAAGCCGCATCGCAGTACATTGCGCGCTGGTCTCTACCGACATCGCGACATGCGTAATTCATGTCGGCGCACGACGCATTTCAAATGTAATTTCGCACGTCGAATGAGACATAAGTTAGGTTTTCTATTACACGAGTGCTCGTTAAGTAAAAGCTTAAGACATTAAATTGGATCGAGTTAAAAGGCTAAGGTAAAATCCTTGCAGAACACTTTCCTCTTTTTTGTTTATTTTTGCAATTATCCTAGACTGACGTTTTCATGGGTTGATAGTGAAGATTCGCTTCTCTAAAGTATTTCTATCTTAGTTTTACAAATCATTATCTTAATGAGCGTTATATCAAATAGCCTACCGAGGTTTTCTTTATCGTCGCCAAGTGGTCATTAACTATTTTCTATGCTTAAAGGTTGTCTAAAGAGATCGCTTTCCAGCAATAAGATTGCCTAAATTGTACTTTAATTTGTCTGTAAAACCAATTTCTTTGAATGTTTTGTGGAATAAAGTATATCTATACATATAAAAGACACTTAGGCCTTATATGTATAAAAGTCGTAACAATTATGATAAGGATTATAACGCAACTACACCGGCTTTTTCAATATTCAGTAAAAATCGTTTTGAGATTTAATTATTAATTTATCTTACACACACACTTATATTTTGCAATAAAATTATCTTAAGATAGCTATCAAAGAAGTATTTGAGAGCAGTAGCTTATTAAAATTATATTTAAGTAATTTGGCATGATAATATTTCAATTTATCCAAGATCTCTTTAGAGAGTCTAAAGTACCACCTTCCTTTGAAGTTCAACAGTTATTCATCAACTATCTCTTTATTTTCCAAGTTTGATAGCTTTTGATAGCTCAAAAATTGATCCTTGTCTAACTAGTCAAATCGAAATTCTTTCATAAAGTTAGACTCAAGTGTTTTAGGAATTTATTAAAATCTTGATTTGAGATTTGACTGGTCAGACAGACGTTCAGAAAATTCCAACAAAATGAAAAGAGAGACAGATCTTGACATCAGCTTTGTCAGAACTATAAATTCGTAGGAATTAAACTTTTTACCAATTGGCAATTAAATATGAGAATGAGGCTAACAACTTTATATATTTAAAAGAAAAAGAAAAAATATTTATTTTTAATAAATTATTACATCGCGATTAAATAAACTTCGCCTAATTAACATTAACACAATCAAAGATAACGCCCTTTATTTCAATTTTTATTTAAAAACTAAAAAAAAATTAAGAGACATTTTTTTTATTAAAAATGCAACAAAGTATATGAAATATGGCATGTTAAGGTTCGGAATTGTACCTACCTTAGTGACAATGTACCGGAATGTTTGTTTCATTAATTCGCTTGTCCCGTGGTACAAAAATGCTATTTATTGACATGTACTGAACACGGAACTGTAAGGATACTGCAAATTTAAATAGGTGACTTCTAAAGCCTAAACCTATAGTAAAACATTGTGAACATCAAATCAATCAATATAACAGTTACGTATCCTATGTTAATAAACGTGTAACGACTGGTATTAAAACTAAAAGTCAAGTTTTTATACTCGTTTACACAAACACACAGTTCACTATTTACAGAGATGGAACAAAGGATAGAGGAAATTAAATAACGATTAAAATGGATAAATATTTTTTCACAATCTGAAATCTTTACAGGTACAGACATGTTAATTGTATTTAGTAAGCGGCATCAATTCACCAAAAGGCAAGACTAAGAGATCAAAATTCCTTTTAAGAGGCTTAGGTACATAGAAAAGGATGTAAAGTATGAAATCAATTGGTACGGACTTTTCCATTAATAAGGAACGGGGAAGAAAGGGCCCACTGTCCTCACTAATTAGAAGTCGCGAGTCGAATTTTCAATGTGTCCCCACCCTCCACTAATGGCGAACTGAAATAAAAGTTTATATTTACTGTGCGTAGGCTGTCTGGCTGAATATTTATACTTTCCCTCGCTTTATCCACCTCAATGACGAAAGTTTACGGTTATTCTTTTAGGGGTCTGTGGACGAAATAGGGAGACGTTGTATTTGGTTGCATGCAAAACAAGATTGCAAATCTGCTTGATTTGGGGGTTGTACAGTCGCCGTCAGATATATCAGAGCAGACAGAGTGACTAAATACTTCTGAACAGTTAAAATGTCAAAAAGTTCCATACACCACAAGTTACCATTAATATCTGAACATTCATTATTTCAATAATATCTGAGCAGGTGCTAGTCAATAATTTCTATACACACAACTTACCTATAATATCTGAACACTCATCTATACAGGTAGCTAAATAAGACACATGACGTGCGTGACACATATTGACGTTATGAGTGTTCAGATGTTATTGGCATCTGATATTACTGAAGTGTATAATGTGTAATGTTCAGATATTAATGGTAACTTGTGGTGTATGGAACTTTTTGACATTTTAACTATTCAGAAGTATTTGGTCACTTTGTCTGCTTCGATATATCTGACGGCGACTGTACCCATAATTGTTAAATAACATACGTTTAGTTGTCAAAAATAAGTTTGTCTGAGTCGCGTTTAGTTTAAGTCACAAAATAAATGCGAGTTAAATGGTTATCGCACATAATACACAAACGACTAATACCCGGTTCCAATATTGGAAAAACGTTCCGTTATATTTACGGATGGTAATAAATTATACGTGATGTAAGCTAAAAACGACTGACGGATGACTGATGACAGCTGATGTAGAAAGTAAATTTGAAATTTGTATTAACGCTCGTAGAAAAACGGATAGTGTAAGTGGTGGGGTTGTAATGAAAGGGTCCACAGCGTAGTTCACAGGTTTATTCCTTGTCAACAGTCTCGTGTACAAAGCAAGATATTGAATTCGCCTACTATAACCTAGCTATAGCTACGGTGTTACCGCGAAACCACTTAGGTTCAGGGTCCGGAGTATCCCAACGAGGATGACACCGTACGCCAGAACGAGGACGAAGAGTCGTTTAGATATCCTAAAATCTTCAATAGGTCCGATAGATCCAAGAGAGGATGCTAACATACGCTTTAACGCCTGAGCTACTGAATCAAAGAACATCCGGTCCGCAGCCTATATAAGGGCCGGGCGGAAAACAATGATACCGCGATGTAACTAGGCACAGCGACATCTGTTGGTGGCCGCGCGGAGACGCGCTGTCTTGTTGCTTGACGCGAGGCTCGTTGTTACAATAGTCATTTTTGACACATCACGAATCGTAAAATATAAACCGGGCATATACTTTAAAGAAAGTAGGTAATCTATATCGGATTTCTTTGTTTGAAAAAACAAAATAATTACAGATACTTTTCGTGTCTTTCTCTTTAATAGCAATTGATCATTTAACAATTATGGACGTTTAACATGAAAATAAGAACATAATATAATTATTATTAACACGACTCAGTATGACGACAGTTTAAGCACCATTTGATAGTTTCCCTACTAAAAATGTAATAAACACACTCTAAAACTAGACTTGGGTACATCGTTGACAGTCGTAAAACATATCCGCAAAATAAGTAGGCAAGTGTAATAAAACGAATCATGATGACTTGTGTACTGTGAGTTTTATTAAGGTAACAATAATATTATTACAGCCATGAATAAAAACTATCTAGTACCAGTCGACTTAATCTCCCTTCAATTTGTACTAGGACTACATAAGACTCGAGATGCTATCTTAAACTTGAATATTTAGGTGCCGTTTTCTCCAAATGCATTCTTTCCACGTCCCTTCACTGTCGTCGCCTAAACTCAATTTCGCTGTTCATTCCTTATAAAGTTTTCTGAAGACACTGTTCCATTCGCAAAGTACGTATGGAACAAGACTTCTTTACTTTATTTCGCAACTACTTTACTCTAGAGTTCGTTAATTAGCAGTACAAACAGTCTTAAGCACTCATTGCTAGATTTCGTTGTTGATTACCACTGTGTTAATTCTTATGCCTTAACTTGTGTATTGATTATGATCTACGCTAATCTCATTCCTTTTCTATATTGTCAGTTACCACCACCTTATGCAAGTTAGGTATATCCAAATGTTTAAGCAAGTATCAATCGTTACCTATTTTAGCTTTAAATGGGTTCAATTATATCAGTTATAAAATGTGTATACCTAAATTGTTAATATAAACCTACGTATACATTTAATGATAACTTAAACATTTATAATACGGTCGTCACTGTTCGGCATATGGGTTGGCTAATAATTGTGACACTTTATCTTTTGTTTCTTAATATTAGCACTGTTTTGTCTATTTCGAAGCGACTTACATCTAGCTATCTATGCGGTCCTAGTTTTGTTTGCAACGGATGACCGCATAAATATTTCCTAGAAATCGTATGACGTATTAATTGGAGCTTTTCAAAGGGTAGATGTGCAGATGATGGGTATGGGTGCACTGGCTTTGCTAAGCCCTATATTTATGTTATTTTTGTTACATTCATCCAGTCTATACACCTGTATTTCAACTTCAAACTATCAGCAGGGTTGTTACCGGTCGTAGGTTCAATTCCCGCGGATCATTTTTGAGTGTGGGCTCAGTTTGGTTAGAAAATTTTAGATTGATTACCTAAAATGTCTGATATGAATAGATGATCCATGCGTTGGTATATAGGGCATGTAAATAGTCGGTACTGCGCCTGATCTCTTTTTGTCAATACACTAAAAGCAGTCACGAGCTCAGAATTATTTTTCTTAGATATAAAGAAAAATAAACTCACCATAGTAAATAAATGAAGAGAATCATAAAAATCCTATTACCACCAAATTCTGTTTTGTTTACCTTATCGCAAAGCTAACATCCCGCTCTCTGATTTATCCAATACGCATCGGCTTAAATCCCCAATTTTCTCATATAGCGCCGGCTTAGTAGCACAAATAAGTTAAAAAAAGCAAAAGAAGGTTTCACGCGAGACCCGAATACGAAGCGGGCGGGGACTCCCAAAATATTTCCTTGTATAAAAGCAACAATATCGGTTATGAAGGTCAACTGTCTGATATAAAGCAAATTTATTCTGTTCGTTCGGTGTATTGGCTCATATAACTGGTGATCTCGGGAGCGACAGCGGCGGAATGATAACGGTCTAATTTTGGAGGTTGCTTCTCCGTATGCCCTAAATTACGCTGCGGCCCCGCATCCACCCTGAAAGGTTTTATTCATAAATCTACCGAAACGTTTTCATAAAGTTGCGAAAAAATGTGCGCTCCTGATGCTCGGTAGGTACCGCGATCCCATCGCGAAATTTCTGCGGCTCCCTTAAATTTTATTTGAATCGGGCGACATAATTAAGGATTCGTTATGCTGTTATCATGAAGTGGTTCTCGCGAAACGATTTCTGCCACCGTTCGCTGTCTTCAGCAACAAATTTCTGGCAGAAAAAAATAAACAGAAAGAGAAACGTTTAAATATTTTTGCATAAAAAGGCTGACGAAATAAATTTACGTAAGGGTATTATTTATGTTGCTGTTTTGCAAGCCATTTGCATATCCGTACATTCGGTACATACTTATCGGAGTGGTTAAATTAGGTCGTGTGGATATTCAAACATAAATCAATTGGCCGCGATTTAGTCCACAACGAGTGGGGAGTGTAAACAAAATCCGGAACGCGTTCCTGTCTGCTCTCCTGGAAACCGATTGCATTTTCAGTTGTTCTACAAATGTTTCGAATATTCGGAAATGACAACTGCGCCGCTACAATTTCCATAACTTTAAAAAATGTGGAAAAAATATATTTTAACCTTCACAAACAAATATAACTATCAGGAAGTCTAAATAATGATCCCAAGATTTATGACTGAAGTTTAAAAATAGAGAGTAAAACACTTCAACTTTGTGTTTGACCTGGGCCCATAATAGCCGTTGCAACCAGACTGACATTTATTTATATACCACAGATAAACAATAGTTCATATCAAAACAAAACTTTACAATAGATGGCGCTAGTATCAACGAAAGTAGATTAATTTAATACATATTTAACAGATCTCGTAGACTAACTGTGCCAACAGTTTTGTGGAACTCTGGCTATTTTAATACACCTACTTATTTTGTTTTATAATGCCCGGTTTCAATATTATACAATTCGTAATGTGTCAAAAATTACTATACCGACTACGCGTCGTTAATACCGTTCCATAATTAATTTTCCATATCAGCTGTCATCAGACGTCTGTCAGTCGTTTTAAGCTTACGCCTAATATAATTATTACTATCCTTAACTAGAACAGATCGGTTTTCAAATATTGGAACCATGCATTAATAAGTTCAATGTACCAGGAACAAAGGAAGACCGATTTAATCAACTCCCAAAATACTACTGCCATTACCATTAAGTGCAGCGGAATAACCCTAAGAGACGAGCATAAGACGCGCCATAGCCGATTATCGTTCTCCGGCCTATTACCGACATGATTGGATAGTCAAACATTGACTGTAATAATAGGATTATCTAGTATCTGCTTACGATCTGATTGGTCTAACAAAAGGCACAGATATTATAAGGATACGGGGCATTTCGATGCGTAGATAATGCAAATAGACTTCATGACGGTGGATGGGTCGTATCTAGTTTCTTGGTGATCTCAGATCCGTAGCTGTGTCAACTTTTGTTACTTACTACGATAAATTAATTAATTGAGGCGCATCACTAAAAGTTGAATGATGGGAACTTTCAGATAAAAGACTTTAGATGATGATCGTCTGATTACCATGGTAATATTTGTGAAGTAGTTTATAACAGCGTAGTTGCTAGTCGATCATAGGATCGAGGTTATCAGCAAACTGTTCTTCGACATATTTTCAACATGTTTATAATTGCATACATTTAAAACACGTTAAAACTATATCGAAGATTGATAGCATTAACTTCTTTTTACAATTAAAAGAAGAAAAACTCAATTTAATTTGCTTATTTAAATTTGTTAAAAACTTGGTAAACTGTTTCTAATGGAGATGGAAATGGCTGCATTTCCAAATATGTTTAAGAAAGTTCGCATTACTACTTCTATATTGTGGCCCGAAATAAAAAAAACTATCGGTAGAATTTTTTCCACCTTTATGAATGTGGATATAGCAGTACGTATATAAGTTCTGATACCGTTACATTGAGACTAGGTCTCAATATAAGAATTTCCCTTATATTATGAATACCGGACTATCGACCACAGCTCGGGGCATCAACCTAGCAGCGTTCGATTCCCAAATTGACGTTACTGAGAATTGAACTCAGGACTTCGCGCACTGAGCTACTTAAGCCACTGCACCACTAAGATCCTCCAGCTTATCATTGGCTTCACCATCAAAACTAAACAGCAGCTCACGTAGACACTTCAAGAAATCAAATGAAGATGAATCACCCACGTTCAAAAGCAACAAAAACGCATTTCCAAACATGGAAAAGACATTGAAAAGAGACGCGTCATTGGGTCTATCGGCGCCGGAGCGGCCCGCTGCCGAGATGATTGGATAACCAAACATTGACTGTACTAATAGGATGAGCTGACGCCAGCCGATTTGCCTAATGAGGACCGATTTCACTCTGGCAAACTCCGCACAAGGACATTATGCAAAATCGTGTTTGACTTCTATATTAGCTTCCCCGCTTTCTTAATCACGGATAAAACAATCGTTTGATTTATGAAAATCGATATTCGATGAACGCCGAATCTTGTTATGACGCGGGGCTTTTAAGAGATCGCTATATTTGATCGGTTCAGTGCTTAACACATTCTATTTTTTAGGTTTTTTTTTATTTAGATGTGTTCAGTGACAATGGTATTTTTTAATTTGTTTTAATTTAGGCTGTATTTTTATCGAGATACAAAAATATGATACAAAATCTTGTTTGTGTAATTTTTTGTGATAAATAAACGAATTATGTACAAAGATTTACATTAAGCAGAACAGAAACATTTATATCAAACATTTTAAGTGCGTTATAATTAATATATATTTTTTATTTTCTGATTGATTTATTATCAAAGGTAAAATCAAATCATTATATTTTATTAAAATGCTTACAAGAATAAATATAGGTAAAAGCAATTCAATGCGACATAATTTCCTTTTATTTTACTGTATATTGTGCCTTATACCAAGAATTTACCTCAAAATCTTTTACGGTAATTATCACCAGTTTTTTCAAAGAATTAAATAAATTAAACGAAACAATCCGGCGGAGAAAAAACATCAATTCCTCACAAAACCAGAGCCAATTACCCCTAATAGGTATCAGTAGATAAATACGCTTTATAAATATTTCGTTAGCACTCCACTGATTTAAATTCCAAGACTGAGTGAGTAATTAAGTCTCGTAATTTCGAAACTTCGCCTCACTTTTTTGCGATAAAAAGGGAGCATAATCTTAGCACAGATATATATCTCGGGAAAACTTTTTACTGGGTAAGTTAAAAAATCTTCCAATCGGGCTCCGTATGTTGCCTTAGACTTTGACTAGTACCGAGCTAATGAATTCTCGAGGCGTAGTGGCTAGTTAAAAATAATACAAAACTGCTGCTAAGTTCTCGTTCGAAAGTAGTTCCAGTCGTCCAACATTAATACACAGTTATAATTCTGAGCTCTTTTTACCGGAAAAGTTCAAAGAACTTTACTAAATGTCACGCGCGCAACTTCCCCTGCTGTTTATAGAAATAACAATTTTTGTTTGCTACAGTTTGTGCTGGCTTGATAAGCTATAAATACACTTCTTCACATTTCATTCAAAGCTGTAACAAACTATGCTTCACCCTTATCACTATTTTTATTATTATATTATTGCAATGACTGTTTTGCAATGACATAATAAAAATAGTCTCAAAAAGTCTATGGCTTTTTTGAGGTAGACTAGTAGTCTTCCATAGTAAATTTAGCTCTTCGTATTAATTTAGAATGATAGTTCAAAGGTTTATCCACGGGAGCTGTATTTATTTATCTCAACAACAATAAACAGAATATTCCAATATTTAAAAAGGAATGCGAAAGAGTAGGGGGGATATACCTTCTCTATAATATTTTTTGTGCTGTTGTCTCAATGCGTATACCTACATTTTTTAATCGAATGTTTGAATGTGAATACCCTTATATTGATCCATATATTAAAATACTCTCCAATTTCATTTCAACCACCGTGGCAGAGTATAAATCTCAAAATAATTATCTCCCCAAAGGAATTAATCGTAATCCAATTTGGCCCTGTTAATATGAAAAGCAATAACTCTGAGCACAGTGCAACCGTTTTAGAAAGTTGCCATAATTCTCGATCAAATATTCATCCGGTCCGATCCGCCGGTTGTTGACAAAACAATAAACATCTGAATATTTTGTAGACGAATTCTGATAAAGGGATGTAAATGACTAGCCCGTCCAATTTGCATTGAACAGATTAACGTCATAATCGAACCGATTCAATCAGCGATCCCGGGAACTCACTCTGGACAGCGGGGAGCGGAGGGGGCCGATGGCATTTACGGGGATACTAATAACTTCAGATAAAATGCTAATTTTGTGTTCATTCGATTTAGGGAAGGATAGATAGGCCTCTATTGATAACGGTGTCCGCGCTTGCTATTTTAGAGGTAAATCTGTATTTTTATATATTACTAGCTGTGCCCGCGACTTCGGTCGCGTGGACTACATCCTTTCATGGTCGGTTTTACCCCTATCACCCCTAATATTCGAAATAAAAAGTAGTCTATATTTTAATAGAGCTATATTTGTGGCAACTTTCATAGCTCTAACTTAAAAAATAAACACTAATAACTTTCAAAGGTGGCATTACCCCCCCCCCTTACTTTCTAACAAAAAGTAGCCTATGTCCGTTCTTGAGGTTCAACGTATACCTATGCCAAATTTCATCAAAATCGGTTGAGAGGTTTAAGCGGGACAGCGTAACAGACAGACAGACAGACAGACAGAGTTACTTTCGCATTTATAATATTAGTAGGGATTAGGAATTAAATATGTAGTGCTATATTTACTTCTCTATCCTGCCAAAACGATATTTTTGATATAGAAAACTTAACTTTTATTGAAAAGTAAATATAAATATCGCTTGAGATTTGTTTAGTTTATCTTGCCATCAATATAAGCAAAACTGAATAAAATTATGAGGTATTCCCATACCTACTTCGTTTTATAAATGAAAGAAAGAAAGAAAAAACATTTATTGGCACACATAGACACACAAGTTTTGTACACATAGCCAGTACTTAGATAAGGTACATTTATGTGCCAAAAGGTCCCAGCCTCAGCGTGAGCTGCTGCAGCGCAATGCTGCATCAGCGCTGGTTTTTAGGCGAGACCTTGTGGTGAGTGGCGCAATATAAAAGTAACAAGAAAAGTTTAACTAGTAGTAAATGAAATTATAACTAGTTCTAAATATTATGTTCTTCAAACAGAATGTTTTTGAACTTCCCAGTATTAAATCTTTACTAATAAATATTTTCATGTTTTGAAATGATTGATTCCTCTAAAAGATACTTAATCAAACGAATAATATATGGCGATGCTAACGGATAGGATATTTTGATATCAAATCCGTTGTCATCGCGATGTGGGTTCCTCTCTTGCTTACCATCGGGCTGGGAGGAGCCAATATACTGCGCTACTATAAAAAATAAAAATAAAAAAAATAAACATCAAAACCAGTGATCGTGACGTCACATTATTTCAAATCAACGCAAAGTGAGTTCCTCTAACCATCTCAATTCTGTATCACTTCCCTGTTTTATTTTATAAAAGCCACGAGAGTATTCTTACTCCGATTGCTCTTTGCCGGGTCAAGCAATCCACTGTAAGCGAACGCTTGTCATATTGATTCAGCGTAGCGAGTGTTTTCGGGGCCCAGATAAGCACGAACGTGACTCCGGGCTCCGCCACCGGACCAACCATGTGGACCTTTATACTTTATACTTAGGAAACCCTGTAAGCAATGTAACCACCCTTGGGACCATTCAGTCCCGTTTGACTTACGGCTACATTGTACTAGTTTGTAGGAATTTGTTCTATGAAGGCTCGGAAGCCGATTTTCGACAGCATATTGCATTGGCTCACGTAAGTCTACAAATGGAATGTCGGGTACAGGAGTTTTAGAGATTGTTTGATGTACAATTCACAATGCAATCTGGGAATCACGTTTGGATTTTGAAATGTGTGTCATTGTATATTACGTGTTTGATTTCGGAATTGATATTACTGTGTCTAATATTGTGCATTATATCAAATAGTGGTTAGTTAACCTGAAACAAGGATATTATATCTTTCATTAAGTATGTCCGTTTTGATAATCTACTTGCCTATAGCGGAAAACTAAAAATATGCACAAACAATAAATGTAAGACAGCACTAATGCAAAAAAGTGTTATAGAAATGGCCCCAAAGATGTTCAATAAACTACCTGAACATTTTAAATATTTGGACATTCATAGGTTAAAACGAGAATTGTATATTTTTTTAGTGGATAAGTGTTACTATAATATTAATGAATATCTTATGGACTTTGACATGTAAATTTAATTTAATTAGAATGACATTTGTTAAAAGTGAATATTTCATATTTAACAATAATAATTGTCGTATGCCATTTGGCTTATCATAGCGATACTATAATAATTTTGTTAACACCTGTATGTACCCTGACCTGTGATAACGATAAATAAAGTATTTGTATTTGTATTTGTATTTGCGGATTTGACTAGCTCATTCAAAATATAATAGCTCAAAAATCGTCCGAAATATAGTTCTTCATTTAAGGGGATATTAATTTGACAGCGATTTTGGCTGAAGTTACATAAGTTAGATAATAATAATAAATATATATTTTTATATTACACTTTAAGATTGACCTCATCCCACTTGATGTTAAGTGGTAATGAGGTCCTAGCTTATTAAAAGAACAAGTTAAAATATAAAGCCCGTATTTCATTATTTCGAGATCACTGTTTTAAAGATCATACTGTACTAAATTATCTTTTTCACTTTTCACTAAACTGTCATGTCAATACATTAGTGATTTTTCTAGAAATGAGGAGCCAGTACATACTTCAATTGAATTTTATTCTCATGACCAAAATTTTCACGCTTGATTTAAATTAAAAAAAAACCTTTATTTATAATGCACGTTTACCCCGAAGGAATCATGCGTTATATCAAAGAACATTTCCCAAACTTGTCTAATCTTCCCCAAGTCTTTATAGTTCTATCATTCTATTGCTTATGTAAAAAAAAATGAAAAATCGTCATTTGATCGCAAGCTTTTATTTAAACAACAAAAAGCAATACGATCTTATAAAAACATCTTTATCGGCACGAAAGCGATTGGGTCTTTTTAATTTCCCCGAACATCATTTACGGGTAAACAAAGTTGATTAATTAGCCGGGGCATTCTGAGTTGAGTGAACGCTTTATGAGGAAATATCCTCGGTCTAAGCTCACGAATAAAACGCCCCGGGGTGAATAAGCGCGGTGTAAATAGGCACCTCTTTCCCTCAAATCTGGGCCTTCCTTCATTCTATCGGCGCGATTTAAAGTAACAAATCGCCGATGTCTGAAGTGGGTACACAAGTTAATGAGCGGATATTTGAGAACGTCTGAAAAGATTAAACGTTAGCCGTTTCTCAAGCAGGTACTGCGGAGTGGTGCAGCACTGACTGAAGTATTAGATCGCTGACTGTGATCTTTGGTCTCGAATTTTCTATTATGCAGCTTCCTTGTGGATTAAATTATCGTCTTGTAAAACGGTCTTCGGTTGCTATTTTCATTTATTCGAATTCATGATGAATTAAGCTTATCGTCTTTGTGAAACGAAATCGTTGTTCATTGGTTTAGAATAAATTTGTAAATTTTATAAAGTAACTAGTTGGTGTTCGTGTCTTCGTTCACGTTTTTTTTTCAAGATAAAAAGTGAAATAAAGTAATTTAATTTCAACTATCTTTTATTTTCTTTTAAATCTATTCAATAGTTTTTGTGTATGAAAAAAAAAACACAATAAAAATAATGACCAAAAGCTTTCTGCTTGACTTGGAAGTTATTGAAGTTGCACTGACGTACATTTATTCAATTCCTTTTCGTACACAAAAAGGATACGGACAGAGTGGTAACATTTTAAAATGCTTTTTTAATTTGCTTTTATAAATATTCCATTTACTCTATTTCATCACCAGAAGACCAGGCGTAGATAACCTGACATTGTCGAGTTACCGGCAGCTCGTACAAACCGTTTTGATTCGACATTCTCAATATGCACTGCTAAGGAATGGAATTCGCTACCAAGGTCTGTATTTCCGGGTAAATTTATTGGTTTGTGCCCAGATAGGTATTACTGGCTCAGCCAATTTCATCCTTGGCATCATCTTTGCTTAATATTAGCTTAGCTTTCATAAAAAAAATATAGTTCTTTTGAACAAAAAACGAAAAGAACACAATAAAACCACTTTCTTATTTATTACTTACTAGCTAAACTGCGGCCATGATTAAAGGATTATCCGTTTACGGTTAGACGCCTAACATTTAGTTAATCGATTGTTGGCTACGTAAGTAAACATTTGGTTAAACTGTGTGCTAATAGAAAGCATACAAACAAACGGAAATCAGATTAACATCGTTAAATTTCGGTCAAGTCCGGTATTGACTTTATCGAAATTGTTCCATATCATTTGGATGGTGGCAAAACCAAGATATGCCCTTAAATACGTATTATTGTTATTTTGCTGACGGGTTTAGAACATAACAACTCTAGATCATGATCAAGGTAATATTTATTTATTTAAAATTGGTACACGAACAGATCACTGCCATAAACATCACAAAAAAAACTTATCACTATTAATCTAGACAGAGATCCATAATTAGCGTACACATCATGAGTTAACTGTATTTACTTACAATTAGCATTAACTATTCCACACTAGTTCATATTTTATTCTATAACTATGGGTAACACAACGCTCAACAATAAAAGGTCGCTTAAACACTTTAATATTCAAACCGACAGACCATAAAGGCGTCTTGAAAGAATTTGGCAAGCGTGATGATGACACCATTTAAAATTAGATTTTAATGAAAGAGCCTTCAATCAAACGCAGTTCCATGTAAGTATAAAAAATACTGTTTGTTTACCAACACAAGCATTGCAAAAATGGCCTCAAGTATCATATAGTCTAATTTTGCTGAAACATTATGTGACAGACTTGGTTGAATGTTCAACCGTAAGGCGAACAATATTAAACATGCAATGAATGATCAAACAAATTAAGCTAGGACCTCATTACCACTTAACATCAGGTGGGATGAGGTCAATCTTGAAGTGCAATATAAAAAAAAAACAAATAATCGTATAGTATAAGTAGCATGTATTGACATGATATATCAAAATACCAACTTCCTGTGCAATGCACAATCAAAAAGAACATGCTTCTTGAACAAAGCAGAACGTTTTAAAAGGAAAAACTTTAACTTAAAATCTCCAACTTGTGATTTTGGACGGTATATCCTGACCACCTAGACTTCGGCATCTTGACTACCACCTCACGTACGGCGAGTCTACCCCGGATATTCTCGTTACGCGTGCAGTCTAGCAAAATAGCACACAACCACTGGAAATTTTTATACCCAGTTGCAGCTCTTAGACGAACGAAGCATTTTTCATCTGCACCTCTGTGATTGGCGATATTGCCTTGCCGAACATCAAAGTGTATCGTTAGCCATTTTTATTTAGACCACTTCGCTTCAAACGAATACTAGTAAGTTTTACCCCGGAATTCCGATGCTTTTTCTACAAGAACGCATGTTAGTATTCTCCCCGCATCTGCGAACGGACAAAACGCGCAATAAAAACGCTCCTGTGCCGAACAAAGGTGTTGTTACGGGGTGTTAACAGTTCCAGTTTCAAACAGTCGCACCTTAAAGCGATTCATAGTCGACTCTTTTAAATCATTTATAGATTTTTTTGAGTTGGAAACTTTCCCTTCGTTTCTAGTGGAGTGATTTGCAGCGCAGTCCGGAGTTAGCCTAAGTGAGTAAAGAGTAAAAGTCTAAAGTCAATGTTTGCTGTCGTGATTTCAGCTCCCCTCGGCCGGTGACGCGCACTTTCCAAGTCTCTTTCCACTTTTGCTCTGTGAAAATGTGCATCCCATTTTTAGTGGGCCGCAGTGTAGGTGCATTTATAACAACCGCGGTGATGCAATGAACTTTGTTTAGTGAGCACGCCGCTATCTTTGCTGCCGCGTTACCCTGATTTATTCATGCTAAAACGCGGTAACGTATCATTGAAACTTTAATAAACGGAATGCTACAAAGCCCGTTTATTCCAGCTGTTGTACGAGGAAGGAGCCTAAATAAAATTGCTAGCGTTTTGTTTGCACTGCACATGCACATTCAAAGGAATACTGAATGAAACTGCTACTTTAATGCACTTGGAAGAATGTAGAAAAGTGGGTTAGGTCACAGTCTCGTATATTGATGGTAAATTGAAATATTGGGAATGGTTTTTAAAACTGGAATATATCAAATTGCAATAAAAAAATGTCTATGCATTAAATCAATTGTCTTTAATTTTGGATTCCGTAATAAGTTAGTTTCATAAAAATCACTTTAAAACATCAGCGTATTAAATATGCAAGTTTTTATTCTGTTTTGTTTTGTTTTATTGTTTATTGTTTTTGCTACACAAAACTAGATGAGTTAAAGTATTAATCTTCCTAACTGTTTGTTAGGACGACTAATACTCTAATCTGCTTGACTAAGCTAGCACACCACTTTTACAACCTCAATTAAGTACCAAAATATCACATACAAACACAAAAAGGCGATATTTTGCATCCTAAAATAATACCCGCTAGATGTTCTTTGTAAATTCCGTTCTGAATTGCCACTTACCTAAAGAATAAAAGAGTGCATGTCATTTCCCGGGCGGGCCGGGAAGCGAGAGCAAATGTTGACATCCGGCTTTGCCCGGATCAGATGCCTAGAGTCCAACTTGCAACTAGTACGTGGTCGAGCCTTTGTTAGCGAGAGGCTCTCCAGCTATTAGGTGCTTTATTAAGCTGTAGGAGCGTTAGGGGATTTGAAAAAGAACCTATGGAAACCTATGGAAATAAATGTGATTTTAGCAGTCATTGGTATGAGTCAGGCTATGTCGTTAGAGGTTTGTATAACATGAATTCGCCACTGTTATATTACGCAAAAATACAAACCCTCCTATTCTTGAAAGAAAATACTTTACATGACATCCCCTGTGTAGACTTAAATTGAAGGAAAGTGCCTATAAAGTACATATGATACATAGATAGATAGATAGATACACTTTATTGAACAGAAAATTTAGAGAAATTGGTTTTACAGACATAATAAAGTAAAATTTAGGCGGTCTCATTGCTAGAGATCAATCTCTTCCAGACAATTTATATATGATGTGTGTTATGTATTGATAAATTCAAGTATCGGCTTTTTTGAACCCAGAAACGAAACGTCAACATCGTCACGGACGTCAACTAGCACTAAATTCAAATTTATATATGGAAGCGATTGTAGGTACAGACAAAAGCACGTTATACTACACAGTGTGGACTTTGTGTCACCCTAATGTCTTGCATATAAGCGCCAATACTGAACTGGAAGTGATTACTCCTGTCAGCCGTCCAATGGTCGTAAGTTCGATCACGGTCTGGATTAAACTATAAACTTACTAAAAAAAATAATGTGCTGAACATTATTTGTATTTCAGTCGTGCCTAGGGGTAGTTTATACATAGTATATGTTGCCTGCAACTTCGTTCACATCATCATTCATCATTATTTTGGAATAAAAAGTTTCTTCTAAATTAATCTAGTATTCCACATAGTATTTACCATAGATAGATAGATCCATAAATTCATATAAAAAAATGGGTATACCTTCATAAAAACATATTGTAGTTCCACCATTGATTCTGGTTTTCATATAACAAGCGCTGAGCTACAACACATCGTAGATGTATATACCTAGAAACTTAAAAAAAAATAAAAACTGGACAACATCACATCTCTAATTCTGTAGTACCTAAGTAGCTAAAATACTTGTGTTACAGAAATAAGAAACAATGACACCTAGACCTGAGACAATTTAGAAAAGTTCGTTTTCTATATTGCCCCAACCAGGAATGGAAACCGGTTCCTCAGAGCGACATATATGATTATTTATATCTTAAAAACACTTGTCGAAAAGATGTATTAAAATAACACATTCAAATGTCACAGTCAGCTGTTTTCACGATTCGCAACGTGCACGAATAACAGCCACATTCGGCACAATGACTTTTTATTGTTACGGCAACAGTGAACTGGATTCAAAGAAGAAATCCAGTAAGGAGAATTTTCGGATGCATGCATTTGATCCCAAACGTTGCATAAAGCGGCAAATGAGCCGTGATACTGTACAGTAATACACGCACAGAGTTCACCGAGATACTGCAGCTACGCGACCGGGGTGTACAAACCATAGTGCTTGAACGCACTCAATTGAATCCTAAAATATTGCCGTATAATACTAGCATTCCAATTTAGTGCTATTGTAGCTCCAATGTTCTGTATCTTGTATTCCTTATGAAAAAAGGTTTTAATTTAAACTAATATTATAAAGTTCAGGTTTATAATATTAGTTTAGATTAGAGTTAGTTAGAGTAAGAGAGGAAGGGCATAGCTATTTATCGCTCGAACTGGAGCAGCCCGTCTGGTGAAATACCTCCACCTTACAGAAGACCGCAGCCAAATAACAATCACTTCTGTGCTGTTATGTTCCTGCGTGTGAGTAAGGTTTCCAGAGCTCCTGGGGGGTGCTACATTAGTAGCAGGGGTCAAGCCTTCAAGGTAAGGGCGACAAGTCCAGTAACATATTTATTATGCTGTACTTGTCACCCTTAAGCTAGGACCTCATTACCACTTAACATCAGGTGGGATGAGTTCAATCTTGAAGTGCAATATAAAAAAAAAGAGTTAGTTTGTTTGGACGCGGTAATCGCAATAACCACTGGTTCGAATTGATTTTTTTTTGTGTTGAATAGTTTATTCAATAAATAGACTATCCAAGGCTATAGGCTGTAAAATATTATGCTACTGCCAAGAGAAAAGAAGAACCGATGGAAAATTGTGAAAGAACTCTGGGATAGTATGTGTGCGACGACTTGACGGCCCGCTAGTTATTTTTATGTAGACGCTAAAGGCTACCCAACGTGTCGATTCTCCAGTGTTTTAAAGACCGTGTTTTGAATTTGATCTTTAGGTAAGATTTCCAGGTTTACCATGACTATAATTTTTTGAGAATAGCTCCCGTTTATAATCCTTATCCCGCATTTGGCTCTTGATTACCGGCTGATGTATAACCAAACGTCGTATTTTTTTGTCTGTATCCCCGTTTTTTTGTTGTAATTTCTGAAACGGTTGAAACAATTATTACAAAGCTTTCACTGATTTATTTCAGATCTTTTTTTGTATTTTTCTGAATTAAAATTATAAACTATTTATTAATATTAATTGCACGGGCACATAAGCACGATTACGTTTGGGAATAGCTAGTACCAATTTAAACAAAATACTAATACCCTACTAAAATAACTCTTTGCCCTGAAAAGTTGGTAGCTTGGTTGTGAGATTATGCAAACAACTATTAAATATATTCCTGAAAGTTGTGAGTTTATATTCCTATTTTATGTCTTTTGGTCAGCGTTGCATGCGTGGTATTGGTTTTGTCACAGAAGGTTATTTGAGCGCATCCCTCGGGAACAGTGCATTTTTCCATATTTTCCTACAAACCTGGCTCGATTTGGTTAAAAATTTCGGAATTGGTTCAGTATTTTCTACTTCACGATGTGACACGGAATAGTGGTTTGCATGTGACAAAATGATAATAGGTTTTTATAAGCGAGAGCACCTATTGTTATTTGATAATTAAAACCAAAATATGTTCACATACTATGTTTCGGAATTAATAGATTCAAAAGCGGAGTCAAAACACACACCAGTTCCATCCAACGAGCATTGCCGATTTTTGGGGAATTCCTCATAATGTGGGGAATTTGACACCGAACGGGCAATTTCCGGGGACCATTGATGTAGGAGAAATGCGCTGATTACGTACAATTCACACGCTTACAAATTGGCAATGGAGGATATATAAACATGATCACAAGACGATTTCCCTTAGTTAGTTTGTACGCGGCAAATTTGACCTGATAACCTTAAAAGATCAAAAGATTTTGACTGCCGTAATAGTTATCTGAGATGAATTTCCAAATTGAGGTTAAACAAAATAAAACAAATAATTATTGGAAAATATCGCATACATTGCTTTGATTCTATGGAAAGTAGCCTACTTGTGATACAGAGAAAAATAACCATGGTACCACAACACCCAGACCTTTGACCACGCACTTTAGAATTTGGACCATTGGTAAAATGCAAACCACTGTCACTGAAAGTGGCATAAACGCAGCACTGAGTCTGTTGGCTGTAGGTGTTGCAGCTACCGCGCAATAATGTTAACAAACCGAATTAACCGGCTGACAATAACGGGCGAATTCACTCAATTCGATTTAATGCTGTCGATGCATCGTTATGTCTCGTTAAGTACACCCGCTTGTTTTAGGCATTCGCAATCTGATGTTTTGGCGCGAATAGAACACGTCTCTTCGCGGCATTTTCAATTGTTTTATTCTTTTTTCTTAAAATGTAAACGGAAAACATTTTTTTGTTACAAAGTTCACCTTTTATTTGAACAACTTTAGTGTATTACTAAAAAAAAATATAGCTTATACTAGTTATTGCCTGCATTTTGTTTCGGTTTATTTATGATAAAAATAGCATGTAGGTTAATCTTGTATCTATTTTATCTTCCTACCAGTAGTTTTTCTCGTGAAAGAGTAACATACATCCAGATATCCATACATCCATACATTTACGTTTATTATATTAGTATCATTTAATTATTTATTGTGCCATTTTTTTAACTTTTTGTTGATAATAATACAACAAGTAGATTTAATGCTATCAGGGTTCCAAACCAAACAAGACTTGAATCATGGCGAAAGTTTCTTCATTTGTGTGGCAACTGTAAGAATGTGCGTAAAGACTACAAAAGATAAAATAACAAGAATAAAGTAATCACCAGAAATAAATAACGGTTATAATAAAATATCCCAATCAGTCCAGTCAAAAATACAAGTTTATTTTAATCGCAAGACAATATCTAATGATATTTTTATGTACGTCCTTAAAACCTGTTAAAAACAGATTTCTTACGTACTTCCTCCTCACTATCTAAAAACTTATTTGCACTACTAAATGCACTAAGCATCTATTCAAACAGCACTATTGTGTTGTCTTATTTTGTGTGCTAAATAAACAATTATTATTTTCTATTCTCTTCTTTTCTATTCGCTACGTCTCCGCTTTGCAATGAACGATTCACCTAATCCGGTTTATTAATGCCTTAGTTTACCATTACTATGATATTAGCGGAATTAATTCCATGGCCCGACCACGTTGCATAATATTTTGATGATAGCGTTTTATTGTCGCGGTGATCTGAGCGATCAATTTGCATCGTAATTGCGAGTTTGTTCTGTATTTAAAACAAATTAGCTTTAAATCGACATCAATGGAGGCATGCGACTAATCTGGTCAGTAGATTATAATGCATGCTAATGAGATTTTTGTGCTATAATAGACATATATGTATACAGATGTTTAGAAATATTGAAAGGCCGAATCTGTGATGGTGACAAGGAAAAAATGCTATACAGGCGACTTTCTAGTCGTGTTCATTAAAATGGTGGATAGGTAGGTAGATCCTAGAATTCGTCCCAAATGAAACAGCTTTGGTTTGAGGCGTACGAGTACACTTAGTGATAATCAAGTACGGAATTTGAGATTAACTGAGCAGACCTATTTATAGAAGGTCAGAATCAGATTCGAAATCGGAACTATTTATCCTTTTCTTAACTTAAACTTTTCGATAGGTAGCTTACAAAATATTGACTTAGACTTATCCGATTTAGAATATTGTTTCTGAAGTTTGCAAATCAACAAGAATGGCTTTTGTTCACAAACATGACGTCATATCCTAATCATCGCTACAATGCATCTTATTGAAGTTTTAAAACCACGATAAACAGTCAAATGCGGTGCACAAATGTAATTCGAAATATAGCTGTAACGACATAATACACTCAAATAACGCAGAAACAATTTCATCACCACGTAGGAGCACAAAATGAATTCGTAATATCAATAACAGAGACAGCCTAATAACAATAAATCTCAAGGTTTATATCGCATAAAAAATAATACTGTGCCGTTTTAGTGCAACACAAACATGCTTGGGGTCGGGTGTACAGCGCAGCACAAAATGCACTCCACACACTCATTACTAATTCATGCTCTGCGGCCGTCGGTACAGTCCGCCGCATTCCGGCAATAAGCCTGCTCCCTTCTTAACTTTGCTAAATTCAATTCAGGGGAAAATGTTAGATGAAAGGATGTTGTTATTATTCTTCGTACACAAGAGATTTAGTCTTTTTCGACCTTAAAGACTTGGCCTATTTTTAAGCCTTACTTGTACACTTCTTTTTAAACGCTTATTGGCAGATTGTTTTTATTTGAATTGAGCACATCATTGAGTAATTTTGTTACGTAATATTAATGACATTAAAAATAAGTGGTGCTGTACTTTATTTGACTGTTATTTCTTATCTGACAATTAAAAAATCTAATCTAAGACGTAAAGTTAACATACAAATACTTAAGTATTTTTAAAACCAATTTAAAATGGCCTTCTCCTTTTTGTACAGATAAAAACAAATACCGAAATAATTGTAAGAATGTAACTTCAAAAAACTGCATCAAATTATTATCTTTACAAATATAACAATCAGTTTTCGTGAAGCTTTCTTCAAAATGATTTAATTAAACAGGTTGAAATCGTGTCTAGTGAAAATTTCAAACACTGTTTCATTACAAAATAATCTGCTGTTTCTTAATTTTGTTGAGTTCAGTTTTGCTGACGTAAGGAGTAAATGTGAAATGAAATGTTCTTGTCATCTGATTCAGGTTGATACAGAAAGGTCTTAAGTGAGAGTTAATACGGAATGTGCGAAACCTGATAACGGAAGTCGGGGTGGATGTTGCTGATCCTAGGTGCCTTAGTTGGGTAGTTGTAAATGTTGAGTAAAGATAATATGGCGTGTATCTAGTTGTGTGGAAAAGAATGAAAAAGAAACCTGAAGCATTACAAATTTCATTTATATATTCATCAACATTTAAATTATCATTGAAATTTAATTTATCTAAACTCATTTCCAGTCTATTAAGAGCAAAAAGTTTAATGCTATTAACTTAGTTCCACAGAAAATAAAAAGCACAATTTGACTGGACTAAAATAAAATTTAGTTCAGTTTGTGGCGAGAATTGCCACTATTACCTTAAAAAAACTTCACTAAAGTTTATTATCATTGTTAAAAGAAATTTAAAGTGTTGATTCAATTAACATTTTTCACAGGTTTTGTCCCAAATAACTCACAAAAGCAATACGAATTTCGCACCCTGCAAAGAATTAATACAAATTAGGTATAAAATGGAATTCAGCCCGCGGTCCACCATTTCCAACACAATTGAGGATATTTTCAACTTTTTCCTTATTTTGTCCTCAAAATAAAATATCTGTCGAATAAGAATTAATTTTCCGGAAAGGTTAAAATTCGGATCATTCGAGGCACAGAATTGTAACGACCTGGAATCCGCTGAAAAATATAACGTTCTTTCGCAACGTAAGTCTACTTCAGAGCTAATTCAACAAGTAAATAGCTATGTATAACGAGTGTAAACGAGGTAGGTACGGGTACAACACGGCACGCGATTTGCAAATAAAGCTAGGAAGATATCAAACAACGAACGTTTGCCACAACATGCGATAAAAGACCTGTGCCGTTTCAAATGGAAATAACAAATGGATGTCTGATTTTTTTTTCTGTTGCGGCGTGCAACGCGGCCTGGATCAACTATTCATTCATTCCCCGGAGGCTCTAGTGATAATTTAAATTGAGATCGGAACCATGATACGAGCTTTTCCAGTGTAATGTGCGCGATGAGTAATGTGAAGCAAATGGAATTTTATCTTCGGAAAAAAAACTGCAACTTTTAAATCGACAGCTCGTTTGCTCGATTGGATAGTGTTATGCGATAGGTTGAAGGCTATTTGTGTGGTAATCTTAAAAGAGAATCATCATTATGCTTAGTAACGATTGTAACATATTATAGAAAACCTGACGCTATTAGTGAATACATCACACACCCCTCGATCTCCAAAATTTGTGCATCGAAAAACCCACAACTTATGCGGACAATGGTTCAAAGTCCATAAAAGATAAGGCGGGCACGGACACATTAAGCCACCTACGGAAAATTCGCTCTCAATATCTCACATTTGATAACAAAGGAAAAACACCGATCGACCTACAAGATGTTCTAAAAATACTTTTGCAATCTTCCGTACCTGTTCACCTGGGCTGGCCATTCCGACCTTCCCATAAAGAAGAGTAGGTACCTAGCCGGGAAGCGAGGGTTTATCGTGCCTAAGGGAACACCCGCCAGCCCGACACTATATCATTGCCAAGCTATATGTATACTAGACCTTTGTACTTGGCCAAGCGCAAAACTCTCTAAAAACAGGCAAAGACGAAGTTTTGATTTTACTTCGATCGGTTGAAAAGAGTGTACTGGTGATTTGTTTGAGAAAACGCTTCTTTATTTTCGAGTGCGCTCGGATCCGTTTGGGAAAACTTACTGGTATTATGATTTCTGTTGACGGCCAAGTTTTATTGGCTGCTAGTCGAAATCTAGTGATGTCTGTATTTTTACTGGATTGGCCCTTTAGGATATAAGAACTAAGAGTTTGATTCAGTATTTTGTTAGACATATAAGTGTATGTCAGGCAGAGAAATTCACTAATCTTCTTATATACTTCTCCGTAGAAATAGTTTCCGAAACGGGAGTAGAATTAATAATTATGACGATTTAAAAGTGTTCAATATTACCTACTTCAATTAATTTGAAAAATAATAAACAACATAAAACTACGTTATAATAAAATAGTAGAGTAGTGGTAGTAAATCTAAATTACAAATAGATCACTTTGCTTCGATAACAGATCCGAAATGTCCGTCGCTAAACGAGTTAAAAATAATTTGCTTTACAATGAAGCTGTTTGTAATAATGATACAACGTCCCGCCCACCAATAATTCGTTAAGTAGGCATGTAATTTGTCCCTGCATTATTGTGCATTAATCGTCCACGTGCGACGTCAAAGTACGTATTTATAATGAAATGCTGCGCACATTTTGCGGTCGCCGCTGCGACACTGGCAAACAAAATATGTGAAATAATGTTGGTGGTGCGTATTTGCATAATGTCTATCATAAACGCGGTATTTTGAGCCCTGTCACAACATTATCGGGGTTGTAAAGGCGCATCGATGCACTTGATTGGGTACAAGAATGTGATGGCGGGTGGCGTTATGCGAGAAGTACACCCTTTGTTGTAGGTGGATAATGTGACATTGTGGCAATGAAAATGTGTGTTTACATTGTCAATTCATTATAGCGATTACAGCACAACGTCTACAGTAAAAGATCGGCTGAACGTACACTAATCTGAAGGAATGATTATGTAAATCAGCTTGTGATTACTCTTTTACACTCTTTAAAAGAACAAATGATTGATTTCACATTTGTAGTTGATACCTGCATAATGTAAAAACAACATGACATGAAATTGAAAAAGTTTTTTCATATGGATGACGCAATCTACGAACATTGTGGCGTTAGAAAATAATAAATCTATGTGAGTGACAAGCTCATTTTGAAAAATTTATTTCAAAATGGCAACTAAACGCAGATGAATTCACTGGTCGCCGCTAAACTTAACAAAAGAACAACTCTACAATTTCAAAGTTCTAATTAAAGGTTCTTAAGACGAGTAGCAATTACATAGGTGACGACGATGTTTCGATTCAATAGATTATAGCTACTTATACGTACAAATAATACTTGGAAGAGCGTGGTAGCAATAGCCGTAGAGAAAGTTCGTAATCGCCGTACAATAGCACCGACTTGTCTCTGTACAGAAATTCCATCGTTGTTTAGACATCAAATAAAAATAAATATCTTACACAAAAACGTACAAATAACCTCATTTCTATATTTATATTGAAATTTGTATTTTCTTTAATAGGTACAAAGGTACCATAATAAGAACCAATATAAACTTGTGTCGTAAAAACGTCAAGGGATTCTTACGACTACATGTATTTGTAATTTATTCATGTTATTTCTTTACACTATTACCTTCGGTCCCCTCCAATTACTGCCCTTGGAGTAAAACTTCAAGGAAAAAATACGGTCTGCAAAAACGTTTTTGCATATTTGTAACGCTTGAAATCTACACCAACCGTTTTAGATTTAAATATACGTTAACAACAAATACACAGCTATTAGTACTTAAGCTAAATATTTTTTGAACGCTAATAATTAGTTTCCACAAAAAAACACAATTTAAAATTCATAATTTTGGTGTTAATTACATAATTATATTGTACTTTTTTCACTGTTTCTTTTTTATTTTATTTTACACGTTTTTATTTGTTCATACATGTGGCATGTTTAAACAATTCTGAGATTGCTAACTCTACCATACTCGTGTTTCTGCAGAGCGCCGCACTGAGACGTTACTGTGCCCTAGGGAGATACTCACCTCGATAATTCACATACATAATATACGAATGTCCTTACAATACCACAACCTTCATACATTTTTATGGAATTGGACGGTTTTTAATACAATTTAAAATCAAATTACTAACGGTCCACCTAAGGAGACTCAATGCAAATTCACAATTTATAACTGTTCTTATTGGTGAAATGAAAACAACCTGTTTCGAAGTGTATAAATAATAATAATAGTAATTATCTAGAATAATTAACCCTCTTTGTACAGGTTTTAGAAATCCTTATTTAAAAAATATGCAGATTTTGAGAATTTAATTTTTTAGAGAGCTTCAGAAATTGAAATCTACGTAGATACAAAAATAATACCCTTGATCCTACGAACTAGAGAATAATTTTTAGACTGTATTTTATGAAAAAAAAACCTTTATTAATTTAAGCACTATCTTGAACTAGCACATATTAAAAAATCGTCAAAATGGCTTAGAAAAAACTGCAGCCGCAGTCAGTAAAGTTAACAGAAAAATCCATGTGACTAATTCTATTCAAAAGAATCAATTAACAAATTCATTTTGTCGCTTCCGCTGCTAACGGTATCATCTACTCATGTTCCCTCTCCGCAAGACGTTAGTGTGCCCTCGGGATTTAGCTTACCCCGACGATCCTCACACATTATACCCAAATGTACATCCAATACCAGAATATTAGTATGCCTTTTTTAATAAACTTAAGTAAAATAAACTCATATTACTTTTGACAGGCTAAATACCTACATAGAAACGATGTAATGTGCGTGTCCTTCTGCGGTTATTTTTCCAAGATTTTTTCTTTTTTGTGCTTTTTAAAATGTTTAACTAGAAATGTTGAAATTTTGTAGAAACAAAATTACATTTACAGTTTCGCCGGTTTTTAATGAAATTTTTAGAGCCATTGTCATTAACTAACGTCAGCGTACGGTAGGTTGTCATTTGCTAAATAACATTAAGAGTCACCAACTTGTTTTTTATTTAGACGTAATTATTTTGAAGTTTATCGTCAGGGTTAAAACGTTAACAAATTTTAAGTGGCCTGCTATCTTTTCATGCGTAACCATCCCATAAAAGAAGATTTTGTTTTGTTTAACCTTCTGACAATTACAAACATAAAAAAGAAATATCCTATTTAGAGCTGTCATTCTGAAGAAAGAAAAATGCATGATTTTGATATGATATCCATCACTTACTTAGTGAAATGGGAAAACAATTTAGTTGCAGTCAGTACCCGTACGCTTCGTATTACCGCGCCGGCGACTTTACGGGGCCCCCGGGACGCGTTGCACCTGACCTCAACCATGTGGATTATGCTTAGATGTGTTGCAAATCTACACCATATACCTTGTAGACTGCACTATAGATATCGCCAATACACCTATGTATTGTCATTGTATCGAAATACTGGCAACCGCCCGCGTATTTGTATGGGTTAGTTAGTTTGAACCCCAAAAGAGTGAAATGTTTCTAAAGACACATTATTAAACACCTCCACACCCTGTATAGAGTACAGATTTTAAATCTCAAGTTTTTATTTATCTTATTAATCGTAGGATTTTCATACAAACTTCCAGCATCTCTTTTACCCCACGTTAAAGGTTCTGTAAAATCTTTTCTTAGCTGATGCCTACCACCCTATAAGCTACCTGCAAATTTCCAAATTAGTAATAGTTTAAATTTGTGATTAATGAGTCGGTAAGAGTGCTACATCGCTTTTATATACTTTATATGTTAACGTTAAACTATACCCGATTCTATATAAGCTTTGTGTTGCCTTCTCCTTAAAAAAGGAATCCTATGAATAAGGAAGCTATTTTTAATAAATTTCCCACTATAGGTTAGAAAAATATAAGCATAGTTTCTTAACTCGGATCCATTTTCAGCATTTTGTGAATTTGGGATACCTATGGGATTAATAGTTATGCGTAAAAAATAATATTTCTAGTAATCTACCCATTTATTTATTCGTATTATTGCTTTCTGGCAATATGCCCGCCTGCATTATACTTTAACATGTTTGTAAAACCAATTGCTGTTAATTATCTGTCCAATAAAGTGTATCCATCTTTCTTATATTATAAGTAGTTAATGTGTTTTTGTTTAACGTGAAAGAGTTACATCATAGATCCAGACGACGACCTCCGTAGTCGAGAGGCGAGCGGGCCTGACTTTGGCGAGCGCCATCTCTGAGGTCCCGGGTTCGATCCCCGATCGGGTCAATATGGGAAACAAACTTTTCTTTATTGTCTCGGGTCTGGGTGTTGTGGTACCGTCGTTGATTCCGATTTCTGTAACACAAGTGCTTTAGCTACTTACCATAGAATCAGAGCAATGTATGTGATGTTGTCCAATAATATATAAAGGAACATCTTTATAAAAATTCAAACAGTTGCCAATATAATAATACACTAAATTAAATACACTGCCAGTAGTCGAGCAAGTACGATTTCACTCGAAGGCAACATTTAATTTTTATGCGTCATAAAATATTCATCGACTTTCTCTGCTGTCAGTACGTATAGGTAATGCGTAGGCACTAAACGTACGCCTAACTTCAGTAGCCGGATGAGTGAACTTCGATTGATTAACCATTCACAGTGCTCAGTCCAAATTCTGATCCGTATTGTGTAAAGTTTATACATTGAGACTAACATATGGAATTGATGATAACTCGTCTGCGCCAATCGAGTTTGAAGTTTAAATAGTGGTTCAATTAACAATTGTACAGTGAAAAGATCGCTAGATTATACATTTTGGACTTTGTAATATTATGTAGTGAGTAAAAGAACTGATAATAAACGTCAAATGTTTATGGAGAATTTATGCAACAGATCTCTTTTTTAATTAGTTACTTGAAATTGGAATGTGTTTTTTAAATTAATTAGCGGTTTAAAATTGTTCTTAAACTAAAATAATTGCAAAAGCAACAGATAATTTGATATTCTTTACTAATATTAATACACAAGAGCTTACCTTTGTATAGAACATTTTTATTCGAGTGTTATATCGCACCCTTCGTGGAAGAAGGATGTAACTGAAAAATGACAACTTTTCAGGAGCGTAAAAAAACTGTCCTAAGAATTTATTAACATTATTAGAAATATGTAATATACAAGAAACGATAAGTAAAACTACCTGTAAGGGTCCTACGTCATTATATTTTAAAATAATGTAATGCGTATTATAAAAAAACCTGAAAATGAGCGATGCGTAATTATTCCTCGGTGCATATTAAACACTTGATGGAGTAATTATGAATACTGAATTGTTGACATGTTAAGAAAGTCTCACTGTTTGGTATTACTGCAGATAACTTTTTATTTGCGTTCTAATTTAGTCATGCATTCAATGTGTAAGTGTGGCTTACGTACGTTTTCGTCGAACTACCCGTTTGTGTAAAAAGGGTTACGTACATTTACCTTGTGAAACATTATCATACAATGGTGGTTATTTGGAATAATAACTTTACTGAAAATAAATAAATTTAAATTTGCATGTCAATTTTGTTTTTGGTTACCTTGGACATGAAGACGGGAGATTTCTCTTTGATTTGCAAGTTGAGAGCGAAGCAAAGCAAACACTGCCGTACCATCCTTTACTGGAACCATTTCGCCGCATTTTCAGGCCCCTATTTGAGAACCTCTGGATAAAACCAGAACGCTGAAATTTTCGTTATCTAATAAGCTATAGACACTTACTTGAAATCCAAAATTTCAAGTCTGTAGGTCATTTAGTTCCGAAGTTAAGGGACAGCAAAGTTTCGCATTTTCGACACACACTCACTCACTCATGATCATCAAAATAGAACTAGTATATCCCATAAACTCAGAGAGCTGAAATTTTGTACAGAGTTAGGTTTTAATGGCCACATAAAGGGAAAACTATAAAAACTAGGATTATCGAGGTCTGGTGTCCCTGGTGACCCTGAGTAGAAAACACAAAAGCCCAACCAAACTATTAGCGATCGACATACTGCCTATACAAAAAATATTCATCCAGGTAGGCCTCTTTATTTCATTGAGAAAGCAATAGTCAGAAAGGAAACAAAAAAGAAAAAAAGAGCTCTTGACTAGGCACCTTTACTTAATAGCAAAAAGCCTACATCGGCATCTTTGCTATTTGCGTTTGAAGACAATTGCAACCCCTAGATAGGTACTTCTGGCCTCGATCCTGAAAGTCATCACTAACTCGAGGTGTATGTGAAAGATATTGTTTCACCCCATTCCGTTTTACATTTTTTCAGTTGTATGTAGTACATACCTACGCTTATACCGTGAATAAATATTGCCTGAATAGAAACTGGAAATTATTCAAGCTACCTGTGTTATCTACGGACCCAACAACCCCTGATTACAGCACACTAAAATACTTTTTTTATTGGTAAATCCAGCACTCTTCCCAATTTCAAAATCTTAATTTTTCCCGCTAAAAATGTTCACAAGACGACAAGCCCGGTCTAATCTGCATTCGAATTCCTCCACACCCAGCGCCTCAACAGTCACCCGATTCAAAGCGGCAGAAGCAGTACGTAAACAGTATCTTGTCTAAATTGCAAAACGGGAGGTCGTAGCCACAGAAAAGTGATTTCGCAGAAGCAACATCGAAAGCAACTGGTATGGCTCTCGAAGAGAGAACGGAGTGTTCCGTGTGAACAGAGTGAGGCTACTACTACTGCGCAACAGATCCTTATTGTGGAACCAGCGCGCGACTCCATACTGCGTTTTCCGAACGATGTCACTGACGAGGCGACGGTTTTCTAACCACACCCGCTGCATGAAGAGAAGAGAAATACTCAAATCCCAAGACATGGAAATATTACCACTTTATAGGTTAGTGACATCGAGAAACTTACTCATGCTATTAAGTCACTAGCAAATCCGAGTTTCAAGACTCATCGTAACGTTGAACTACCTGAGTTTAGCGGAAATATATCTGATTGGCAATTATTTAAGCGCATCTTTGATGACACTAAAACTTATTTCCTAGCTGGTGAGAATTTAGCTAGGCTCCAAAACGGGAAAGGCTTAAGAAGCCGTCCTTTCCTTTTTATGTTCTCATGATCCTGAACTTGCCATGCATTTTCTAATTTTTCCTTGAGGTGGAGGCTGAAAAGCAAGCTAACTTCGGCTCGTGTGAAATTTTTAACATACCACTTCGGAGCGACAAGCCCAAGCCGTTACCGCAGTTGGCTACCTTTCCTGATCGCAGTAACATGCATTCATCACGCATCATTCATTCGCATCACATTGCTGCATCTCGTACTGCGAATTTAAATGATGTTTTCCCTTCATCTTCTGTTACCTACACGCCTTTGCCATGTCTGTATGGTGCAGTTAAAAATCATAACATTAAAGCGTGCGCCTAATTCCTAGCACTTCAAGTTTCCAATCGCTTTCCAAAGTTCGCAAAAATAAAATATGTACGCGGTGTTAACGCAAAGGTAAACAAAATATATATATATATATATATATATATATATATAATTTGCATTTAATAAAGGCAAAGCCGTATGGCCTGGAAAACTGCAAGGCATTGCATCACAAAAATTTTCATCATGGAGAAAATCCCTAATTTTCATCTTGTCTGATTTTAAATAGTGTCATGCTGCTGGCATGCCATCGCTCATTTGCCATCGACATCTCATGTCATTATTGACAATAATAAAAAAGAAATCTCGTTTGTGAATAATGAAAAAGTTTTTACACCACCGTATGAGGTTTTATTATATAATCATACATATTTCGTCTCAAATGTATTATATTCTTGCGTGAGAGTTCCGTACTTTTAAAAGTCGCTCTAATCGTTCTTTATGGACCGTCGGGATCTTACTATCAAATTGCTTATCCAAAGTTTCCATGTTTGGATTTAACACGGCTACAGAGAAGAGATATTTGGCTCTCTTCACTTGTCTCAATACAAGAGCAGTTAATTTGGATTTGGTTCGTAGTTTGACTGCAGATAGCGCAATCATATAGTCTCTGATCAGGTTTGTAGCTCATCGAGGGTAGGTACCCTGTAAAAATATTGCCCAACAACGGGATTGCATCTGTCGGTGCAAAAACGAAAGGTCCCGGGTTCGATTTCCAGTCAGATCAATTTGGAAAACCAACTTTTCTAAAATGACTTTGGTCTGGCTATGTAAAGATGACGCCCCCAGTTTGTATTCGGCATCTGGTACTCATAGCAAAAAGGGAAACCTTAGTTTGAGACCAGGTGATTCGTGTGGTTGCCTGGCGCATTCATTCATTCATATGCTAATGGTCTTTGAGTTTATTTGTTTTTGATTTCATTGTCAAATGAGATTATCTAATAAAATAAATCAATGTACCCCCGTATCTACAAAAAGAAGTGAAATCCCACCAAAAACATTCTGTAAAAAAATTGCCAAGTCTCGATGGAGCAGCTTGTTTATCTCTAAAAAGTAATGAAATCTAGACAAAGTCCTGCCAAGTCTAAGGTTTCTTACTGCGATTGCTTTATTATTATATTTAATGTTGTGTGACTTGGGCGTCGAAGGATAAACAAAACCAGGTGATCCATGACACCATTGTGCCAATCTGTCGCCAGAACCGTTACCCATTGACGATGGAAAATTGCTACTTGGAAAACATTGATTCAATAAATAATTCATAATTGACATAATGTATTAATAATACCTTTGTATAGTGGAGGTTTAAACAAACAGTATATAAATATTTCCAGTACAGATGGACTTCTAATCATTGATAGAAGTCCGTCTGTACGTCTATTTTATGTAAGATCGGTGGTGGATTTGAAGTTCTAAAAAACCGGTCAAGTGCGAGTAGGACTCGCGTGGAGAGGGTTCCGTACGTTGGGCTCATAGGTCACAATAACTGCTTTCACTTGATTGTGAGAAACAAAGAAATATCTTAATTGTCTCTCTATCTTCCATCATTCTCTTTTAAAAATATACCAAATTCCTGGCCCTAATTCTTCGCCCCACAAACCCCCCTTCGTGGGGCAATCCGTAGTTGATGAAATAATGTGTAATCTGCTCATAAACTGATGTGTCAGACCTTTTGAAATTAAGCATCACATGGTACAGGCAGGTAACAATAAAAAAACGTAAATTTAACAAAACAACCCTTTTTTTAATCCATATACTTTTTATAGGTTTTCCTGTAATCTATAGGTAAAGAGCTATATTCCGCATTAATTTCAAAATTTTTAGCCTAGTAGTTTCGGAGATAAGGGGGGGGGGGATGGTCAATTTTCGCCTATTTTCTTAAATAACTTAAAAACTATTTATTTCAAGATTATAAATGATACATATTTGCAATCCTTACAGCAAGATCTTTCATTTGATATGTCACACGATATGGTTAGCGAAATAGCTTCTATTAATTATGACCTTTTTAAAACAAAATGCTAAACTATTTTTGTAATAACGACCAAATAATTTACAAACACTCTTGAGTAAAAATAAGTATCAACTATTACATAGCATAAAATCAACAAAAGTTTCGTGGAATAATTAGGCAACTACACTTGCACAAAGATACCTTCCTAAATCTGCATAGACAAATAACGTATCAATTGTTATAATAATATCATCTGAATTAAAAATTCGTGGAAAAATTAAGCATCTAGACTTGCACTACGATATCCACCAAACTGTATCCTAAAACAAGTCTGTATCTATCGTTATGTAAAAATATTTAATAAAGTCTTCGTTGAAGATTTATGTGAGCATAAATAAGCTGTTAGTCCTTGGGAACTTTAGTAAATAAAAAAGTGCAAATGTATTAATTTCCTTTTTATGATGGAAATATCCAAAATTTTATGTTGTAATATTATACATATTTGTGTTTAATTCCTTCGTTTTGAACATAAAAATTATGAAAAAAATTGACAAGACGTATTAGCTTCTTCTTCATTTTATAGTGCAATAAAAAAAAAATCACGCAAGTGGACTTGCGTCTTTGTTCCAGGGGGGGTGCGATATGTATTTCAGTTGCAGTTATTTCAGTATACATTAGCACCCTCCGATCTAGTATCCATAACACAAGGCTTTGGCTACTTACTAAAGCATTAGGTGAATGTGATGTGATATTGGGTCTTAAAAGAATTATAAAATTAATATAGAACCGACAACCGAGAATGGAACCCTCAGTGGTGGTGAGACGCCAAAGTTCCATCGCGCAGTTGGGAAATCGTCAAACATCCAATCACAAAAACTATTAAAGCACTAACTATGAGCCAAGTTGTCAAGTTATAACAGATACACTATCCTAAGAGCAATACTTTTGTTCAGAGCTGCCGCTAGTAGGCGCGCCCCGGAGACCGCACCTGCCTGGACTGGACATTGATTCTACATCCTACTCTGAGTAACTTTGGCTTTGGTACCGTTTAATATATTGCAGACTTCCCGTACTTTACAGTCAACAGACCGTAATGTAATATGAAGTAGCTTTTGAAATAGGTAGATGGCATTGCTTCCGAGTCGAAATCATAACAAAACTAGAGTCATCAGGTAGTATTACTCTTTCCAATTTTTTTCAATCACAAATAGTTCCTTTAATTTCTCTGCCACGTCCACTGCTTTAATTACACAAACTGAAATCGATGCCAAAAGTTTGTTAATAAAAAATAACTAATAAACTCTAGAGTCATGAACCGTGAACCAAGTTGTCAAGTTAAACAGAGATACAATTTCCTAAAAGCAACACTTTCGTTCAAAGCTGCCGCGAGTTAGCGCACCCCGGGGGCTCCACCTGGCTGGGCTGGACACATTGATTCTACATACTACCCTGAGTAACTTTGGCTTGAGTGCAATATATGGCAAATTGTTTTCAACAGGGCTATCCTGGACATGGTTACTCAAAACCACTTAAGGTCTCTTGCAACATCTCACTTTAATCGTTAAATGACATTGTACACTCTACGAAGGCTTTATGTTATTTATACTTTTCTCAATTTTTTTCTTGTTTATTTAAGGGTTTTGTAAATCATATTTTATTATTTAATATATCTACTTATTGCTATTCTTTCCCTACAGTCTAATGTCTTTTAAACGTGTCAAAGTCAAAGTCATATTTTTTATTCACATAGATTACATTAGTAATACTTATGAATAGTCTCTATATAAAGCAATGAAGCTTGTTGTATTTGAATGTGTTTTTATTTTTAAACAATAAGAATATAAGCAATGATGTCCCGACATATTTTTAACTATCATCATCGGTGTGAAATTTCTCATATCTTTTAATTTAAATAGCTTTTTAAAATTTTTAAACCTTCAAACTAATCCAAATACTTTTTGATTAATATTTTCTATTAAAAACTTCTAAACTTAAATTTCACAATAACTTGTTAACGCTAAATATAACGGAAATTTTATATTTGGACAAGAAATAATTTGTCAATAACTATTAAAATTTGTAGGTTTTGCCAATATATAATAATTCTGGAACAGTGATTTCTACAAACATGAAAATACATATTTGCAAAATTTTAATCTACATTTTAGTTTTTGTTATAAGCTGATTTACCAATAATATCTTTTCGTATCATAAGGTAAATACAAAATATTGAAATTGAAAACAATGGTCGATGTTTCTTTCGTAGTTCGTAGCACAACGGAGCAAACGTAGGCTACTCCTTCGTAGCATAAGTAAAGTGGACGTAGCAACGTAGCTTAGATTTCGTTGCAATGATCTCAAAAACATCAAATGCAACGCGTCAATTAGATATTGGATTAAGAGCCGGGTTTTTATCTCGGGGTCCTGGATTCGATTTCCGATTATGGTGTAATTCCCAATATACAACATGAAAGCTTAAAAACTCTTCATCTTTGGGGAGTGATTACTTAAATAATTAAACATACAAAAAGCTGCAGCTTAATATACTTGCCAAATTATACAAGAATTCACTTTGTAATCTTTCATTTTAGGTTTAGCCCAAGCTTGTGGGAATTAAACTGGGGGATTGGTGAAAAAATATAATAGATATAAATTTACATATATTCGCCAATCACGCTGGTCTCGCCTTATCAAGATAAAAAGGCAATGATAATAAATACCTTAATCACACCATTCAACTGGTATGTAATTTCCCAAATTGACCTAATCGAAAATTTAACCCGAGGCCATAGCACTACTAAGTCGTCTAAAATATAGTTTATCTAGTTCGGTAGGTGCTCGTCCAAATCCATTCTGCCAGTAAATTACTAGTCACAGTTCAAATGAGGTGATGCATTATTCCCTGACACAGACCATGCCCACACATGAATTTGTTCAAATTGCCTATATCACACACCTTCACACACAGTGCAGAAGAATCACAGTAACTTGATGGCTTGCGTCAATTTCAATTGACAGACAACAACAAATTTCATACTACTTTCAATAAGAATCAGGCTTTATATTACTCCTGGGAATTCAAGTTTATGCATAATTTTAAATCATAGTTTAACTTTATCTGGAAATCATGTTAATAATGTTGAAAAAATGTTTTGACTTGAAAAGCATGATCTAAAAAGAATTGTAAAACGCGTTAGAAAGTTTTAATTTGTTAAATATCAAAAATAATAGTAATATTTTAAGAACATAACGTATTTTGTTAATAGAAATGTATGTTACGAGTATTATTTATTTATACACATCGGGAAGGTGTTAGTACGGTATCTACACTGAAATAAAAGTCTTCATTTTGAATAAAAACTTTCAAGCTTTTTAAAATTATTAATACTAATAAATATTTACTTTATGTTTAGTGCTTTGACTAGTTGTACTCTTGTAGTTATTTTGCAACGCCAAAGGGTTATTGTCCTGATTTTCAAAAATATTCTAATGAATAGGTTTTCCTATCTATTGGTTCGAAAGTTTTATTTTTTGTTCAAGTAGGCCTCATACAGGCATCAAGGGAATTTTAGAGTGGAAACCTATGCTTAGCAAAACATTTTTGTAAATTTGAGAAAAAAACATGAAGATTTATGCTTTTCACTTATTTGGTATCATACCTAAATCCATTTTTTTGATACGAAACTATTTACGAGTAGGTGTTCCTAAGTGTCGCCACTCTCGGAACCCTGCTGTGGGAACATGTACTCAGTTATAAACATTTATAAGTTTTAAAAAATTAACGATTTCCAATAAATTATTAATTCCAAATAAAGTACGCGGAAACACTTACGAGTAAGTAAGTCTACCTACGGTAGAGTAACCTCACTGACATCAGATCAATAACTGCTTGCTAACTGGGCTACTGCGTCTTATTTGCACTATGTCTTTAACGAGTAGAATGTACCCGCTAAATAATTATAGCCTTCCACAGTTACATATGAGCTCAGTCTGTTTCTTAGAGGGTCGCTGGCGAGCACCCCCGGTGAACTGGTGAGGAAACTTTTGGGTCTTTATTTATGGTTATTGCCTCATTACGGTACCTACCGAGCGATATCCAACAAATTGCAAATAAATAAACCACCTTTGTAGACACCTACAGAATAAATAAGCTTAATTATTTTATTTGTTTCTCTCCATTGCTCGAGAAAAATATTCGGCGAAAATAGTTTTACAATAGTGCGCTCTGTAGAATTTGCAACATTAAGTTTGGCTGTTGAAAATTTTAACTGATCTCGACAAAAGTAATCATTTATTTTAGATCATATCTATCCGTTTCAAACTTCTATCATGTATATCGTCGAACCAGAGTTTCTTGCAAAATAATATTAAATTATAAGACCTCGCATCAATACATACACAGCAAAAAAGGTCTACAGTAGCATACAGTTAAATCTAATTCGAAATCTAAATGCGAGCAAAATAAAGCATTGTGTGATGTTTTACCTGTGCCGTTTTTTTGAAAATGGATTTCCAAGTTTTAACAAAATCTCATAAGAAGAGTAACTCACGACGTAGTTTATTGAGTTATAGAGATAGCAGAGCGTAGTTTAGAGTTATAGGTAAGACATTGATAGAGTGTTGTAAACAAAATAGACAATATTAAAGTTTACACACTTAAACCTAGAACAAACAATTATCTTGCAAGTGTTGTGAGTATCAAAATAGGTTAATTTACACTAACTACGCATCAGATTAGCATCATCGTATCAGGTAAATGTATCGTAGGATAATATAAAAAAAATCATAACCCGTGTGAACCCATGGGGCAGGCCCCTAGTTTTATTTGCTTCAATATTCATGAACTCCTAATAGCGGTATTAATGACAGAGTTAATGTAAAGTGACTTTCTTTATCACTACTTCGAGCAGAAAATGTATATATGGCGGTGCACAAAATCTGTGTGACAAAACGTGATTTACAAACTTTAGTTTGTGCAATCGTTATACTAGTAAAAAACCTGTTAATAGTCTAAAAACCGATTATGAAAAAATCCTCAAAAAATATACGAACGATTATATTTGAGACGGATGAGTTTACTGACAGTTCACTAGTGCCGCGGCGAGAAGTTGTAGCATCTAATAATGTTAGTGAAACTTTAAAATTATAGTTGATATAAGTCCAATGAACAAGAAAAAACCAACGTACTTTTATATTTCAACTAAAAATAATACATTCTGTTTGCAATAATTGATTAATATTGCTAATTGGGCGTAATTTTGAACAACACAAAACCCGGCGTTTGATAAACACCGGCCCATTTTACAATCCGCGTAATCAGGAGAGCAACCACGTCCCCGCAAAACCAAATGATTGATTATTAAAACATAATCTGCCAATGTTCCGGCTGATTGAAGGGCCGAGCGCGGCAAATTGCGCGTTAACTCAAAGGTGAGCACAGGTATTTTGGACTTATTGAGCGCAAATTTTGAAGACCGCAACCCTTTGAATAGTCAATGTCGCGTACCCTTATCTCGCCACAGAAAGGCGACACCACATTACCGGCATTATACTACTACCCGCCGTAACGCGCGCCCATCCCAAAAGTTACCCTGCCTGCCGGCGTTAAAGACGATATTCGTATACATACAGCCGAAGTAGAGGGCATTTTCAAAGTGCAATTTATATTGTATTGGAAGTTAGAGCGCGTTTACCCGGCGTGCACAATATTTTGTGCCGCGTGGGTGAGCCTTGTTCCATGTCTTCAGTGAAAACTGGCTTTACATTTTCTTGTCTATACAAAAAATTTAATAAGCATAAGTGGAATTCCCTCACTCTAACGTTGTTTAAGGCGATTAGAAAAGTTTTTCTGTCTCGAACGCTCTTCTGTTAAAAGGTGCTCAAGCGTCGTTGAGGATACCCATCTCTTCTTCGAAACAAACTTTTATATTAGTACTTATGAGTTTATTTGTAAAGTATTAAAGTTGTGATGTCATGCTGCAAGGGAAGTTCAAACTGCCTAATAAGAAAAAATGGGGAAAACAATGGTTTGCTTGTTTTTGTTCCGTCCAAACTTTACTGTCTGAAGTGTTTTGATGACATTTTATGTTCAATAAATTGAAACAATTGCCATCAAATGGTGTTGCATATTATTTTTTTAATATACGAAACAGAAAATATTTATCTATGTACGGCGTATAGTACCTACTATAAAAATAAATAAATATTTTTTGAAGTTTTGTTTATAAATAAATTAAACACATATAAGATAGATAAACAGGCAGCTTTTGAGCTCAAAAGCCCATAAAGAGATGTCACTAGTGCATGCGCAGTCGGCTGGTCTCGCGTGTCAAAGGCAAATTCTCTTGCACTCTCCTGTTCCAACAAGACAGTGATCAGTGAAGAAGTTCCATATTTCTGTAATTTATGGCAAGCTATACTAATCGTTAATATGCCATTAGGTTAATTAGGATATTGTTGTTGACTTCAGAAAGAGTTTGCTAATTTCCAATTTTTCAAATCTCGCAATACCCCTTTCAAGGCAATACCAAGGTTTTGCAAAATTTACGCTGAAGGTAAGACTGTTAATAGCCAAAAGACTACGCAACAACAAATTTTGTAACTCACTGTACATAATCTTTAAAAAGTGGCATTGTTGGGAAGTTAAAGTCTTGAGACCTAAATTTGGTGTTAAACCTGATGGTGATGAAGCGAAATACCTAAAAAAAAAATTGCGATGTTTATGTATAAATTTTACCAGAATTTTGTTTTGAAAGAGTTGGAAATTGGAATGAAAAACCAAGTGGAAACTTTAGGTAAAAGAATATAATAAAGGTAGCAGCAATGGTACAAGAGACAGATGTATACGTAACAGAATGACAGAGTGTTGTAAAGACATTTGACAATATAAAAGTTTAAACTTAAACCTAGAAGGAACAATCATCTTGCCAGTGTTGTGATTATAAAACAGGTTTTATTAACACCTCCCCGTAATCACAACACTTATGTACACCCTGTATATACACATTAAATAAAACATACTGTACAAGACATCTACCTATCACTAACTTTACACCTAGCTACATAATATTTACAAAAAAAACATGATAATATGAAAAACACTGTACAAACCTAACCTAACCCTAAACTATTTGCACACTTGGTGTGCTTTAGTTTCGGCAAAGGTTTAGTAAGTATGTCAGCGATCATGTTGTTTGTTGGTATGAACTGTAGCCGAATGTTATGGTGTGAAAGCGAGTCTCGAATGAAATGATGTCTTATGTCGATGTGTTTTGTACGTGCGTGGTATGTGTTGTTGTGGGCAAGTTTTAGTGAGCTTTGATTGTCTGTATGAATGACGATGGGTTGTGAGATGGCAAACATTTCCTGGAGGTTCATTTCCTGAATGTTCTAAGGCCATGACGAGTGGCTGAAATTGTTCAGGAAGTCCAGCTAAGATGATAATTCCGAGAAATTCATCTTCCACTCCAGCTCCTATCTCTTGTAGCTCCTGTTGTACACTAAGCAGGGAATGTACGTACTTGTCCATCTTTCCTTCATATTTGTTCGTGAGAAGCCTTTTCATAAGTTGCAGTCTCCGCGTTAAGCCGCTATCAGCATAGGCTTTTTTGAGATTGTTATATGTCTCAAACGCGGTTTTTGCATTTCTGATCACAGGGTATATGGACTCTTCACATGTTAGGCATATCTTTGCACGCGCTTTAGCATCCTTACGTTTGGCGTCAGGATCAGATGCGTCGTCTACAGGGTTTATGACGACATCCCATAACTCCTGATCCGTCAAGAAACATTGGATTGCAAATGCCCAATTGTTAAAATTCCTCCCGTTTAGTTTCGTAATGGGAATACCTGTGAAACTTGGTGCCGGCTTTAAGTCCGATGGATGGTTCTCCATAGCACGATCTTCTCACACTTTATTCAGTTAACAATCCTGGGCCCATAACCAGTTGGAAATTGGAATGAAAAACCAAGTGGAAACTTTAGGTAAAAGAATATAATAAAGGTAGCAGCAATGGTACAAGAGACAGATGTATACGTAACAGAATGACAGAGTGTTGTAAAGACATTTGACAATATAAAAGTTTAAACTTAAACCTAGAAGGAACAATCATCTTGCCAGTGTTGTGATTATAAAACAGGTTTTATTAACAGAAAGGAGATTACTTCTGATGTTAAAATCGTCTATAATTATTAATTGATAAAATAAGTTTAACCAACGAAGACAATATCTATATCATCATTCAACGAAGTTTACGGTTTAGAAATAAATTGAAACCGGGTACTATAAAACAAACTTATAACAAAGTACCTAACAAGACTTTAACTAGATGTATCATGAAATAGGCATGTACAGTTTTTTTTATTTATAGCATTTGACATTACTTAGTGATAAAGGCTCTATAAGGTGTGACACAATATTAAATAATATCAAACTTCCAAACAGAAGATTTACTCTTGTCACAAATTTTTAGGCAGTAACGCATTAGTATTAATTAACCCTAGAAGGATGTGTTTTGACTGCTGTCTTATCATATTCCGGCAATTACTTCACTGTTTTATTATTTACATTGCGTCCCAGTCGATATCGCATTCGCCAACCGGCCAGGGTTTAGTGGACTCCTGGGATTCACGTTCCTATATCATTGCCTATGTCCACCCTCCGTTGCTAAGCCATAATAATTATTCGCAGTACGTGCCCCGTACGTATGTGGAGGCTATTTACCTGACTTAGGTATTAACGGACGAACGAATGATATTGCCATTCCCATTCTTTGCTTGATTAATGGCCTCAATACACAAGGGTGCATTGGTAAATCTGCTTGATGGATTTTTATTACGTAATCAAACGTCGTTGACACAACATCCATTCGACCGTTCTCATTTTCATGCCAGATACAAAAAAAAATATTGTTGAGATCGGAATTTCAACAAATACCTAAGATAATATGTTTTTTTATTAATTGTTGTGATTTCATTATTCAATAAGAAAATTTCATGAACTTTGAGATTGCAACAATAATGGACGTTTGTCTTTAGGAAAAAACAGTTGGGACAATGATCAAGCCATGAAATAAAAGCAAACTAATCGATTAAATGAATGGCAGATAAATTGCGAGTATATATTTTTCCTATTCCCAGGGATACCTCTGAAAATGCCGGCCATAAATCCAATCGCAACAACATCCAATTCAAAACTAATAGTACGTTAGCACAGATCGATGTTGGCGCGCCTACCGCGGGAGGGTTGACTGTCGGATCAGATCAGGCTGGCCCCGTATTTATTTACATGTAATTAGGTCGTGTCAGTGATCGACGGCGGCGGCGGACGTCCGCGCGGAGGTAAACAATCCATTACGACGCTGTCAGCCGCGCGGCTAACATGCGGCACATTCGGCTTAGGGCAGATAGTTTATTAGTCAGTGTTTTGGTTTTAGACTAATTTTAATAATAAAAATAACAAAGGGCCCAGAATCGACCCCTGGGACACCCACAGAAAATATCTGAAAGCTTATTAAACACTGCAGTGCTTCTTTTTTCAGTTTTGAATTCTAAGAAAATTTACACATAGTGCACATTTACTAGCGTTTTACTGTCTTAATTCAAGTAAAAATTATATTTCATAAGAAATTCGTCATGATGGTTTTCAGAATCAAAGGCTTTCAAACCACAGAATGCATCAGAAATATTAAATTTATAACCTTTTTAAATACTTTCCAGGTATCCAACTAATTTGGGTAATAATACTATTTCCTCAACGATGAGCATTAAATGTACTATTAGATTAAATCTGGTAATTAATGTGATTAGATCGTGTCAGTGATTGACAACCGCGGAGAAGGACACAATCCATTATTACAGAGTTATCAGTCACAGTTGGCTTAAGGCAAATATTTAATCCGTAATTATTACTTTTATTTTGCGATATTTTAGTGCTTTATAAGAATTTGTATATCTTGAATTAAACCTTGTAGAAACAATTTGCAAAATTATTCCTAAAACTACAAAAACTGTTTCATTTGATAAAAACATATTGATAAAAAGCCAGCCAATTTTGTAGTACGATTATTACTAATAGTATTATTTATTTGTGATAAGGAAGGCATGCTTTCAAGCAGTAAATAAATGCCCCAAATATATATTAATTTTGAAATAACATATGATCAACCGGTCCAAATGTGTATTTATTTAAAATTTTATTTAAAAGTTGTCATAACATTTGAACCCATTCTTGGCTGAATTACTTTAATTCTTTAATAAATAATTGTGTGTAAAGTCGTAGTTTAATTCAAAATATAACTACGTATAACTTTTCCAGATTTTTTAGGAGTGGAGCGAACTTATTTTCTTTAAACGACTCTTCTTTGTTAATAATTTATCAATTTCGATTATATTTTTCATATTTTCTTTTTTACTAGTAAAATAAATTAAACATTATTCATGACCATTCGCTAAAGGATCTGATTTTGCATTAAAGTGTTGGTTTTCACTAAAATATGTACATTCTATAAATATTAAAATCCATATAAGTATAAACAAAATTTCAAACAATTATTTGTAAAAATAATTTTATTATATTACTAAAAAAACTAAGAAATTAAAAGCTAGTCACCGTATACATAGTCAATAATAAAGTACAGAAGCTGTTAAGTGAAATCAGAGGATTTAATAATTAGGGCGTGTTGTGATAGACAGAGGCGGAAGTCCGCACGAAGGTAAACAATCCGCTACCCGCTTGTCTTCCGCTCTGACACGTTCGGCTTAGAGATGCCAGACCATAGATGTGACTGTTTATTGGAACATTTGAGTGTCTCGGAATTGGAGTGGCCATTTGAGCAGTTTAGACTTGAATTAAAATAATTTTGTTTGTTTACCTATTAAATCCTGCTCACGTCACGAGGTAATTCTAATTAATTATTTTCGCAATAAGGGTAAGATTTTTGTGAAGGTTCTTTAGTCAATTTTTTTGAGCCAATTATTTAAATATGATTGAAATTTTTCTGATACGATTGTCCATTAGGTATTTCACATAAAAGTTAAGTTTTGCTGTTTGTGAATATATTATATATTTAAGGTAAATGAACACACTATGTGTTCTACGAGTATAAACTATTTTTGCAATAGAAACCAATTTCAGTATTATGTGAAGTTTGCCGCTTCAATTGTCTTCACGAGACAAAAACAATGAAATTTTATTTTGTAGTCGATCAACATTTAATCTTAATATCTCACAATGACTGTCTTTGAATATATTACAAGAAACTACAGGAAAATTAAACACTGGGGAATTGATTAAGAATAATTATGATCATGAGATCACGCTAGGATAATTACATACACAAACGTTGTGGAATGATGATTGCATGGTTTGAGAATTTCCTACTGACATATTTAAAACAACATACATATATAACCATCGAAAATACGATTACTTTTAGAATGCATGTACAAATGATATATGTTTTTCTTTAAATTTTAGTACGATTGTTAGTGACCTTATTTCCAAAGGAATTCATAAAATTTGTGTTGGAATATATAATAGTGTGTGAATAACAGTTTTGGCTTAATATGTACTAGATAGTACACTTAGTTTAAGTATATAATGCAAGGATGTTATTATTCCTGGAATTAAAAAAGACCTTAATCAAAAATTTCGAATTTAAAAGTACAAGTGTGCCCTGCCCCTAACACGCCGCGGGCCTTTGCATATAGTGGGGCAATATGAATGGCAAACAACTGAATTTAGACCAGTTCGCTGTCCTCCACCGTCAATATTTACCCTTATTGACTTTTTATACAAACACTTTTTACCCAATGCGTCCAATTAGTAGAAACATGGGCGGATCCCAGAGTCGAACACGAGTAATTAAGCCTGTTGTCGCGTCATTATTAGTGTTGATGACTAACAGTATATTACGTTTCCAATAATCTTTTTTTAAGGTTAAATGCACATAAATATATCTATATATAAGATATTCCAAATTTAAATTTAAGAGAGGTAAGGCATAGTGATTTGTCGCTCGAACCGGCTGCAGATTGTGTGTACTCATTTAGTATTTCTTAAAAAACTTTTGCGCATATTTATTATTAGAATATAGGTACAAGAATATTTATCTGCTAGATTGTCTTTTGAAATTGTGCCGATATTTTTGGTACAAGTAATATGTCAAGTATATGACAGAAATAATATTATTTTTGTTAAAAAAAACATCTTCCACATCATAGCAATTTATGAAAAGACTAAACATTTTGGTTGACGTTACCGTCTACCTGTGTACCTATAATATAGACCTAGCTGCTAAAATAAGAGGTCTCTTAGTAAACCATCTAAGCAATTAGATTACGATCTCGGGTTCCAGGGTTCGACTCCCGGGTTGCAAAAAATATCATCCGTGTATTTTAAACTAGGGGTTTCTGTGACCAAAGCAAGCGTATTGATAAAATCAACTTAATGTTACTATGAATTAATTGCGATGAAGGATGCCTTTGCCCTGCAGTGGGACATAAATTAGATAAACAATGACATTAAAAAAATCTTTAATATTTCATAATAGTAGAATAACATGTCAACCATTATCGAGCTGTAATATCAAACGTAATAAGAATACAATACTGTTTATATCAGAGTATTATTGCATTCTCGAACAGACCTTGCTTGCACAATTTTGCTGGTTGAATCTAACCCTGACCTTATAACTCTGCAATCTTGTAGGTGTGCACAACAATTTTCTGTTTTCAAGTTACAAATAAGCCTCATGCTTTATTCTTGAGAAAAAGATTTTAGTAAAATGAAATTCTCGAAGCATACGATGTAATCCTTCAACGGCACGATATCACACATCGCTCGTAAGAAATTTCCCTTTGTTAGGATCTAGTAACATCAGAAAATAGCGTAGCCACGTAAATAATACGTATTCACGGTCCATGTGAGAATACAAAGCGGACCTCAGTGTAGTAATCCATTCAATGTATCACTATGCAACTCTTATCTTACCGCGTATAGCCACGCCAATCCGTTACCGATATTTAGGCAAAATACAAATTCTTCGGCGGTCGAACGAAACTACACTCTAACGGCTGACCACTAAGTCCACTTTGAAGATTAGGTGGAGCGACTTTAGGGCGTTTTACACCGGATAATCCGCGTGATATTGGAAGGCCCGCCGATGCATTCGCTGGGATGCACAAAATTTTCTATAAGGATAAAAGCAAACAAGATAGCGATTGAACCAAATGTTACGAGCTTGGACCGTAGTCGTACAGTTAGCCCAGCTCGGTCGACTAAATATTTTACAACAATTTTACATTCGTGTGCTAACAGATTTTTATATTGCATGATTATTTTCTTCACATATTCTTATCGTGTGCAGAGTGCAGTTCAATTAATACAACCCTTTATATGCCCAAAGGTATCATGAAAGGGAACTAAGTTCAACTTATTAAGATATTTGTTTGAGCAAATAATTAATCGTCTTCCTTCAAGCTTTCACTTATACTCTCTCGTATGGTCTTGGGGTTTCATCCATGTTTTAATAATAAATTTCGCCGAAATATATGTAGGTACGCGCATAACTTCAGGAATACTGGACCAAATTAGTTATATTTTTCTATATAAGTTATAAGTTCGTAATTGTTAGAAAAAGATTTGATAAAAAGTTGATTTATCGGGATACCGCGGCATCTATATCCTACGAAATCGTTCTAAAAAACTAAAACAGTAGTGTTTCAGAAATTAAATACTAAATAGTACTTTCAAATATGTACTAATTATTTTTAATATTTATCTATTGCTCAGCACGAAAGAATTATGTTGAAATAAGACTATATAACATGAAAAAAATGTTTTATGAGTAATGAAATTGATACATTTTTAAACACACTCACTAACATTCGAAATATTATTGACACAACGATGTATGTTAATAATATATTCTTTGTTATATTAATGACGGCCTAATTGAAGATTTATAATGTTTGTTTATAAGGTTGAGGATTTTTTTCAAATCTAACAATCCGCATAAGAATGTGTGGTTAATAACGCGTACAAATTTGACATTGTTTGTGTGCTTTAATTACTCCAAATGAAAACATCTTATAGTAGTATCGAGAAAGGAGTTTATTTAAAAAGCAAACTTCTTTTACGTCTACTTTTAACAACTTCAGCGCAAAGTTAAACTCAATGTCGACTGTACCCAGCATTATAGCCGGGACTGATTTGCCTGTGTAGCGCCAACAAATGGAAGTTAAAAGCAATAAAACACTTTTATTTGCTCATGTTAGCCGGTGACCGATGAAGCCCGTTTTATAAACCAGCGAAGCTTTCATCGCAAATATTTAGCAATGTTTTTTTAAGTGTTTTATGGTTATGAGTTAGCAGTTTAGGTGCCTATTTTGAGTTGTGGTAACAATTTGTATAGTAATTAAATCTTTGATATTGTAAAGTTTATATTTGTTCCAAAAAAGGTCGGTTCTGTCAATAGGACCCAGATATGTAAGACTACACACTCAAAACAATAAAAATTGAACGCATGATTGAGATGTCAGCATACCAACATGGTTGTTTGAATGGAAATTCAAATTTTTGTTAAATAGTCCTATTTATACTATTTTATTCTTCCATAGTACTTATTTTTATTTAAAGTCAAGGTCCGATATTTCTTTATTCAAGTAAGTTATATAATAGATATAACACTTTTGAATCGTCATTGAATACAATACAAAGTGACTCTACTTCCCGTTCTGAACCTAAATCTACCGAGAAGATACCGATAAAAAACTTAGTAGATTTGTTACAGTAGCAGTATCTTACTTATTGCTATAGGTATGTACACTTTGGATCAAGCCATACAGTTTTGTTTTGATGAGCTAAGAAACTTAATCGTATGTGCCAGGTATCACTTTAATCCACCAATAATATATCATTGTATTGAAAAAGAAAATAAAGACAACATTACATCTAAATGGAGATATAGGTTACTAAAAGTAAATAGTAGGTACCTAATGCACTGCCATATTTTAAACACTAGTTTTACACGCTTTAAACTTCGTAAAACCAACATTTAAGAGTCATTTTAATGCAACATTTGAGAAATAATAAAACAGTTATTAGTGGTAACATAATTTCATAATCCAACGCAATTTTCACAACCGCAGTATATAATGACAGGCGAAAAACTGATTTCACAGAGCTACGCGAAATAATTTATGAGAAATATTCTTCATAGGAAAATTAAATCTTAAATAAAATTGTTCTCTAAAATGTGATGCCAATTAAAGTTACAACAGAGAGACTGTCGTTAGATCAACTTGATTGCGATTAATTAATTTTATTGTTCAATAGGTACACACTGTAATAGAATAGTAGACTGTATGCAGCTTTAGGTACAAATTAAAACTCGTTCTATGCTCGTACACGTCATATTGCAACTAATTGGTAGCTTCATTTGTTTTATATAGAGACTGACTATTCATAAAAATTACTAATGTAATATATATGAATAAAAAATATTGACTCTGACTTTGACTTTGAATACAAAAAAACAAAGAAAAAGAAAACTCAAACTTATTAAAGAACAAAAGCATAGCCAAAAGGGCCGTGGAGATCTGACACACGCATTTGTACTAATTAAAATATCAACTTCATACACACGTAGAAAAACAGTTGTTTTGGTAGCATTAACTAGCTTGAGTGCGCGCCAGAAACGGAAACATTTTAGCGTCAGCGCCGGAGCAACGTGAGCCGGTCAAGTGGGAGCTTCGTTTTGTCTCCTCCTGTTCTTTAGTCTGATTTTGTGTATTGTTTTTAAAGTTAAAAAAAAGACATCCTCACTCAGCGTCATCACCTTCATCATCCACCTATTTGCGTCTTCTATTGGAACTAGGCCTCTTCAATACTATTCCACTGATATTTGCGTCTGACGTCAGAACAACGTGAGCCGGTCAAATAGTAACTGGGATTTGTTGATATTGTTTTTATCATTAATAAAATTTATAAATAAAGACGGATTTTTATTTTGCTTTCGGTATGTCATTGACTGCGACAAATTCTATGCATTCACTAAAAAAGGGATAGCTAAAATCACTGAAAATGATTAAAGTAACAGTGAATTGCGTTAAAATCGAAAGGTAATGTGCCGTATATTGCGACCCCGACTGCATCGCTCAAGTGAAGAAAAGAAAAGTGAACAGTGAGAACGTCACCTTAATTCGAAACGAATGGAATGCAACATTCTCAAAACTTTATTTCGCACATCGAACGCTTGCGTCAGAAATATGAAAGTGATAAATGCACGACAATAACGGTGTAACAAATCGTTGCCGGTACCTGACTAACGTCACACGGCAAGTCTCGAGATTGCGGGCTAGAATATGTTCAGGCGCTGGGAGAATCTTAGACAATCTATACTGTATTTTTAGTAGTTGATTGTATTGACTACGGCAGAAAGTGTACCCGTAGTTTTAGCGATGCTAATAATTAAAGGCGATACGACTAACGAAATCAGCAGAAGTAAGACCGTTGGCCGTCAGAGGCCGTTTGGCAGCTTATTAACATTTGACAGTAAGGTTGATACTTGCGTTTTGGAATCGCATGCTCGGGTTAGACCCGTTCTATGTTATTACTGAGTATTAATACCTGTGACAACAAAAGGACGTATAATGACGGCCTATTTCGTGCAGTATAGATGTAAGATAGTTAAAGATAGACGTCCAGCTTTAAGGTCGCTGGTAAGATATTCGGAGAACTAGTAATTTAACGCTAACCTATACATGCACAATTGTTCTTTACATCATAACATTAAAGTATTATTTTTCCTTTACAATCAATAAAAAATATTTAAAAGTCGGTCGTTTAAATTTTAGTTTATATTTATTTTGCTGAAGCATAAATAATCTGTAACTTAAGTAAATAAGTTAATTGAGTTCTTTTATATTGCACTTCAAGATTGACCTCATCCCACCTGATGTTAAGTGGTAATAAGAACCTCATTAAGGGCCACAAGTACAGCATAATAAAGCTATTACTGGACTTGCAGCCCTTACCTTGAAGGCTTGCTCCCTGCTACTAATGCAGCACCCCGCAGGAACCCAACAACACCAAAGTGTTTATTATTTTGCTGCGGTCTTCTGTAAGTTGAAGGAGTCGGGCTGCTCCAGTTCGAGCAATAAATCGCTATGCCCTACCTCTCTTAAGTATTAATCAATTGCACCAATCACGCGTCCCTTTATCAAGAAAGCCACGTAATTGTTATTAGGTATTACATAATTTCCCCGGCATCTCAGTGAGACACAGCAACCGTCTCATATTAAAACTATTTTGTTTCCACCACGGTCGCAATGTCGCGACACACGCGCGCCCGTCAGCGCTTCCGTTCAAACGTTAAATATTGCCGGCTTAAATAAAATCTAGATTAATGTCCGACCTCAAACGACACTCAAATCGCGTCATAAATTCTCCGGCTTCTTTTATTTGCTCTATTATTATGCAATAAATGATGGAGATGTCCAAACTCGCGTAGGTTGTTAAATAATAACGGCTTTTAGAAATGTTTGTCTTTTATTTTCCGTTTATTTTGATATACTCAAAGCACTTTTAAAGTATAAATGTGATGCATAACTATTTATTTCAACTTAAATAATTGTTCTCTTACTCAATACAAAGTGCATTTCGTACTAAATGCCCTTCGAAGATAGACTAACAAAACGAAATGTGTTCTATTGTAGGCTCATCTGTTTCCTAAATGCCCTTAAGGCTAGTTACACACAGTACAAGCCTCGTCAGCGGCAATTAACGCTTGCAAAGTTCATAACTCATCGGGAGTGACGCCGACCGCGGCTCGCGCCCAACAGAAAACATCCAGCATCGCCGCCTCTCGGCCCACTGTTTGTAATTAAAATGCCTGTATATATCTTGAATAATTTCATCTTCATTAATAATTAAAAATGCACAATCTAATACGGTGTAGTGAACGCCGGCGGACAGTATGGAATGGAAACGGCATTCCTGCCTAGCAATGTTGAAATGTAATTGTGTAGCGTGCATTGGCAATGAGACGGGTGAAGGCAAGAGTCGACAACAACGAAATTAAAATAGTCAACTTGATAATGCTTGTTTGTCCAAACATTTTGCTAGACCAAACTGCTGTGATTTTTCGATTGCGCGCGACCCCAAACGCCCTAAGGCTAGTTGCACACAGGGCGGACCTCGTCAGCGACAATTAACGCTTGCAAAGTCCATAACTCACGGGGAGTGACGCACGCTATCGCACGCCGCGTCCAACAGAAAACATCCAGCTTTGCCGCCACCCACGCTCGCACTCATTCCCGCTTGTCGCGCCACTGTTTGTAATTTAAATTTCGTATTTACATAGTTTATTGCAGTTTAAGAACGCAATTTGTTAATACTCAAGTACACTCACCCGGATTTATGTTCCACTTGGAATTCAGCTCCGTTTCGTGTCATACGTGGTGCTGCTTGTCATTTTCTTGTTCTAGTGATAGGAGGAGTTTTTGCAAAGGAATTAGCATTATTTTGTTGTGCATTCGTGCGTTTAAACATTTTAAACCTCAAATTAAGTTGTTATTTTTTTGTGTTCACCAAACCAAGATTTGAAATATTATTGTTTTGAAATTCTACTTTATAACATGTAAGGAAAGTCTAGTTTCCATAATGGGTACTGGTTTAATCGCTTACCAAATGTGGATATGCGATCACCAACCAGAGTTACGTTCCAGATTTCCTTACAGCACTCGGACCGACCCGGAAAATGAATTCAGGCTACCGAGATCATAATCCTGCAATGAAACCTTGACCATCGAGGATAATATGTGCCTATTCATAAAAACTAAATATAAAACTATTTTTAATCACTTATGATTAACAAGATACAAAAACGAAACAAAATAATAGCGGAGACAAGTGTCGTTCGTTGAATTTAGTTTCTGAATGAAAAATAAGATTTCCTTTGTTTTGATAAGAACTCTCTGGCGTGAATAAAATATTTTACCTACTTTTGGAATATTCCTTACTGTTGTAATAGGCACGATGACTCGAATAAATCAATTATAATGATTTTTGTGGTTTGGCACATATATAAAAAAATATGATGATATAATGCATCAAGTTTCAGTCCTTTTACGTCACTAATATGTTTTAACTGTGCAAAGAAGTGAAGTGTATCTTAGTATATTAATGTTCTCTTGCTCAAAATTTCTTCCGTTTACTAAATACGCCATCAAGGCAGTCAATCGATATACGATTGTTCCGCTGTTTTTGTGTGTGGGGAAATTCACGTCAACGTAGGTATACACTTACAGTTTGAATTTTGTTCTTATTCTCGCCACACAAGGGTACAAAGTCCAAAATGTGTAATCTGACTTGCTTTCGATCGGACCTGTACAAATACCCATGCGTGAACAGAAAAAGTCCTTCAACATAAAAACTGTGTCAACGTAATTATTATTTGCATTATAACGATGATGATGAGTAATTTAGCAGATACACGTGAGAAACTGTACTTATCTTCAGATACAAGGTATGTTGTACAAAAGATTAAAGGATAAAGGTGTAATATTTTCATTAGTGTCAATGTCAATAGCGCATTTTATTGGTATCATTACAGATTGCCGGACTCATAGTTACGTAAATAATTTCTTTCTAAAGTGAGTCTTAGGGTAACTACATAAAGTCTAAAGTGGTAGCATATGCATGCACGTAATTGCCTACAAAACCACCTACAAAAGAGAATCTGGTAATTTAAAATTACTTTTGAATTTAGTTCGTGTGTGTCAATTTCTGATTAGTCGAATAATTGATTTCGATAAAGTATCTTCGTTGCTACTTAAATTTTGGTTTAATCAGAGGGTTCCGCATTTATTGTTCCGGTTTCAAATAATAGAATAGTTAATATAAACTGCATGCAAAATGCTCATCAAGTGTCATGCGACTTTTACGTAAAAATTTACTTTAGACCCGATTGGGTCTTGAAGCGTGCATATGACACTGAATCATCGGACTTCACAAAATCCTTAGAAAAGCAACAGAGCTCCGAATATCCGTGTTCTAACATGAAATTGGAATCATTTTTTTCACGTAACATTAGTAGAAACGTATTTCGCAGAGTCAAATCTAGGTATCATTAAAAAACATTAAAAAGTAAACCGAAAGCTAAGAAATCATTAGTCAATATTACGAGTAACATAAAGATGGGACTCCATCAACGTCGAAACTTGCAAATATCAGTAAAGAAAAACAAATTCAAAACAACTGAAATGGTAAGAAGTACGAATACAAAGATACAAACCACGACTGCATCGGTCAAACGTCAGCGAGTTTTCTTTACTCACAGAAAAAACCTCCGGCACCGCTCACTTCCTCGCTTTAAAATAATTTTGAGCAATGTGGCCACTTTATTTACTCTTCTCACCTGAGTAGTTCAGAGGGGCATTAATTTGCCCAGTCTAGTCACGAAAATTTTTCATTTTAATTAAAGCGCCGACCGGAGGATCGTCGGCTAATTAACCCATTAAAACACGAACTCGCCTTTCATTTTGTCTTTCCCCTGAGCGTTCACTTTCTTGTGATTATTAGGGTTCCGTGCTTGAAAAGGAAATGAAGAACCTTTTTTATTTTTTTAAGCCATCAGGCTAACTATTATCTGTATCCGTAATTTTACGAAATAATGATATAAACACACTCCTACACTGAACTTTGATGGGCTGTATCATCATCATTTTTTATTTATTTGTAGAACCAAAAAAATAAGTTTCCACTGTATTTTAAAAACTTACTGCTAAAATAAAAGGAATCATTGATTTCGGACACGTTTCAAAAAGCTTAAATTTTTCTTTACCACTCCACGTTTGGCAAGCGTGGTGATTAAATTATATATTAATTGAACGATGACTTCATTTCAAGGATTTAACCCGTACAGAGTGAGGAAAAAGCTATCAGCTTTATTTACTTTCTGTACTTCTTTTTCCTAGATTATTATAGAAAAAATGAATGAATAGCGTTCGGCCTACCCAAGGTTCCGTGACCACATTCTTCACGAACTTCAAACTTTTTTTATTTTCTGAAATAGTGAAAATGTTGAAAAAATAAAAGATGAAAGAAGGAGGTTACGAAGCCGTTGTCATGTAAATCCGTCTCACGCTTGACCAGTTTTCTTTCCAAATGAAAACGGGAGTGCGGAGCCGGGCGGTCAGCGGAACCGTCTTTGACAAGTGGCCTGCATCAAAAAGGTTTAGCTTTAGTTATGCTGTGGCCGCTTTGGTAATGGTTTTCTCCGTCTATGGTTATATTACTTAGGACATTTTCTAACCAGAGACTTAAGTAGAAGCCATTGTTTTTGATTTCGCGTAAGGTTCTGCAATTTTTCATACTATTGAAAGACGATGTCTGAGCTTCAAGTATTTATTTCATTTGTATTAGTACGGTTTGTCAAAATTATTAAGATCCACGACGAAGTGAAACTAAGAAACCAAAAACAAGGAAACAGAAAAATATTATTACTACTTGCAATATGAGATTCAAACCCACGACCTTCACGTACTGCGTGTGCTGTTTTTTACCTGACTGTAAATTATTGCAAGTAAAGAAATTACCTCTACGCATTCAGTTGCTGTTTCTTTAAAAAATATATACGGTCTAATGGAGAACCTCCTCATTTGTTTTTGAAGTCGGTTAAAAATATGAATTAATGTAAGCTACAGCGGTCCAATGCACAAGAAAATAATAAAAAAATAAAATAAAATAACACTTAAATACATTAACCAACACGCAGATTCGAGAACAATAGACGTAATTATCTTATGAATGTAGGTTCTAATTCGGGATCGAACCCACGACCTCTAATCCAAGGGGTAGGGTTGCTTTCACGAAGAACACAACGAAATTGTATCAATATGTAAATGTGCAATGGCTGACAAACTCAGAGATAGTAAAAAAGGCTTTTGATCTTATAAACCTCACCACAAAATTATTAAGACTCGTTCGAGGTGCAACTATGGGCCCTAAACCTTTTGTTTACGTAATAACGATTTGCTTTAACGGGCTTGTAACAAAAACGAAGAAATATAATGAAAAAAATTAAATTCGCCAACGAACAAAGTAGATAGATGCACAGCTTCTCATCAAAATAAGAAATTCGGCGCAGCGTCGTCAGTTAATTAAGTCATTAAAATTTTTCATCGCCTCGAATTATTTCCTTCAGCGAGACGAAAGGCGTTTTTAGACCATTTTTTTCCGTAAACATTTAATTTTTCTTCATACCAACTAAATTAATCAGCCTTCTAAAGGCTTCCTTTGCGGAATACATAAGTTTCTAGTCTCCATCTGAGCACATTCAATTAGGTCGCAGAGACTCTTGTGAACCGCTACGTACCGCAGAAATTAATTTCTCTACTAATATAGCTTGTCTATTTTTAAATCTAATCCTACGCCTAGTCAGAATGTTGAGTAATGTTTTATAGTTTTACTCATTTTGTTATTCCAAATTAATCTGTAATACGTAAGTGATTAAAGCAAAATTAGACGATAATTGGTCGAAAAGTTTTAACCTTTATCTTAGCTAAGGCTATATTAATAGCTATCTATTCTTAGGATATGGATTTAACTTCTAATAATAGTTTAGAACCATAAGCACTCGTTACTAAATGTTTTTTTGCAAACAAATGCGAATGCATACCAAGACACACAAATACTTATATACAAACATCGTTTGAGACAAATAGTATCTTATTACTGAATATCTGATATCAGTCAAGGCAAGGATTCAGACGAAGACACATATTCCACATTATTAACTGATTCTTCGCTTTCTCTTAATTAAATAAGAATTAATAATAGTTTAACCAACTAAACATGCTTCAAGTCACTTGAGTATTTCTGACAGCAAACCCTTTCATTTGATACCCAAATCATGGGGTTGGATTTCCAACAGCCAGTCCGCCATCTTAAAGAGGCCGCCATATTGGATAAGTAATTACATTTTTAGCTTACCATGATTTGTCATACCTAGGAACTTAGAGCGTGTGCAAAATTTCATCCAAATCCCCGTGAAACTAAAAGTGGACTAAATTAAGATTCCAATATTTATTTACATACATATAGTTACAAGTGAAGCTAATAAAAGCGTGTTAAAAAGATTTGTCTAAATATTGCCACATAGACTAACAATTACCACATTAAAAAAGCTCCTTAGTCACTCAGCCCTCTAATTCAAAAGCAACAAAAAGGTCGCGTCACAGAGCGACTTGTTGCCGCCAAGACAAAACGCATGTAAAGCCGCGTGCACACGAGACAAGCGAGATCATCTCAATGACGGCGCAATTACGCGCATTCAGCGCAGTCAGACGAGCCAAGTGCCGAGATTGGTTTCAATAAAAGCACAACCCCACCCCATGTTTTTCTTTCATCACTCAACTCTGAATGGTGTTATTCAGTAGTGCGATTATTACTCGCTATTGGCGAACGACTGATGAATGTTTTCTGTTTCAGGTAATTTTCGCTTCGATCTGGATTTAATGGTATGCTATTGACAATTTTATCGTTGCAACTATAATTACTATGTAACCATTTGATTGGTACCGGTCGTTATTTCTTTCTATTACCTTTCTATTACATGTCGTGAAAAACAAGAATTCAGTCGTCCTATAAATACCTACTTATAATGATTATCCGCATAACATTCTTAATTAAAAAAGGGTTAATATGTTAAGCATGACGTCAGACATCAGAGCAATCCTTTCTAATAGGATTAAACGAAACCTTTTTTGAGTTATTACTAAATTTTTGGTACTTATATCATTCAGTCTACCTAAACTAAATAAGGTAGACTGAATTATATAAGTATCAATATTACCTAACTGTATTATATAAGGAAATGATCTATGGTTTTATTATTAACTAAATAAATTTTACATTTATTAATTTAGACTCTGGTTTTCGATTGTGAAGAATAATTGCTATGTGACAATTACTTTGTAAAAAGAAAAACATTTGTTTTTGCATTCGCAAAAGTTTGTCAAAGCGCCAACAGCATAATTAATTAAACACATTGCGATCATTTCGGACTAACCAACAATACGTTACCGCGAGCAATACGCGTCACTTTTGCAGCGCCGCTAAAAATTCCTTTGAGCCGTAAATTTTTGAAGAAACGTATAGCATAAAGCCGTCCATGGCACGTGCCATAGAAGAAATACTAACATCCGACAAACGGATCATTAAAGTCGTGTTTAAATGTGCTCGGGGAATGATTGATCATCGCCCCGTGATTAATTAGTGCATCATGAAAAAGTATGATGGGAAGCGTTCATTGAGAATGGTTTCCCCCGCCGCGGTTCTGTACCTACCCTTACAACAGATTAGAACAAAAAGGTATGAAAGATTACAATCGAGAAAGCCAACTAGCCCTCAGATGATATACCGCCGTCTAATTTGTCACTTTTTAAAATCTTCTAATTGTTTTCACTTTGTAGTGACTTGTATTTTGCACGTAGATTAACGCGCATAGATATGTTTATACTTCAGGCAAGTTTCTTTGAATTTCAGATTATAATTCCAACTTTATCTGTTTTACTTTTCCAATCAAATCAAAGTCAATTTTAAAAGGGTAATGGTTTTCATAGATGATGTCAACACAATTATTTTTCGTGAATACTCCGAAATGTATGACGCGAGCAGGTACATCATTTTGCATACATCAAAAATGTTCAAAAATGTCAATAAATTTTAGATAAAATTTTATATATCATTCAAATCTACATTCCATATCGGGAAAAATTGCTATTCACATTTGATTTTCCTCTTTACACTTCCTTTTTCCATATTACCGCACTTATTCTTATAATAAATATTCATAATTAGATTTGCATCGAACAATAGTTGACTTAATGCGTATGGCATCAATTTCGCCATTTGTGCTTGTTAGTTCCTCCTTTACTTCCTGACTGAGTACTATTCCAGATTGTGTCTTTAGTCACCGCGCTCCACCTCGAAACATACTCTAAATGATTGGGCCGTTTGACGAACGAGCGACGAGAGCGGTCGCGATTTATACCCAAATAAGCTGTTACTCATATTACAAGGGGAGATTTAAACGCCACTTTAGGGGCCCGCACACAATAGGCTAATCTACTCATATGTATTCTTGACCACGTCCGCTTAGGACAAAATAGCCGCTGTTTTTTTGTAAACTCTAGGTATTGCTTATTAAATTTTTATAGCAACTTTTTAACGAGCTTGTGATGGTCCACTGGTTAGTAAGGTTCTTGCTTAAGTTTCCATAATGCTTCGGCCATTGTCTTTATATGGTCAATTTCTAGCATAGTAATTTACGCCTTCACTTTTTTCTTCCACCTCTCAGGCAAAACTCCTCTACTCATTGCTATTTTTTTTTCAATGTGCCGCCGCGCTCTAGCCTCCTTTAAATATTTAACAAAACATTGTTTTATCTCCATGTACGACATAACCTCTACTTTTCTATATCTTCATCTATTTCGGATAATCCGTAAGCCAGGTATACCCGCCTGCTCTTTCTTCGATTAGGCAGTTTTTCGCCCACATCTAAAGACTAAAATATTCTTAGAACAGACTGTATTTTTAAGCCAGTATTTTAAATATATCCCTCATGAAGTTATTACGTATCACAATAAAAAAATATCTAGTTATTTTTCTTAAAATATTTACCATCTCTTAAATTTCACTAACACTGTGCAATTACTAATCTCAATATCGCCATCTGTTTTGTTTGATGTTTTACAAAATATCACAGTAATTCATCATGAAAAAGTTAAGCAAACTTATGTTGTAAGCAAGCTTCTATTTTGGACTCGACAAACCATTTTACTTTGTAGTTTTAGACTTTATTTCGTTATTTATTCGGCTCCACTAAAATCTCGAAAAGGCAAACTGGGGATAATTACTTAACAAATTCCCTGCATGATCCTGGTTGACTAGTAAAGAATACACCCAACATTTAGTTCACCGGTGGTACATAGATTGTAATATGTATTTAAATATATGAATATAGTGGTAATAATGTAAATATAAAAATTGTGTGCCATAAAGTTCTTCAATAACATTAAGTTAACAATTTTTTTTTATACTTCAGATCCCGTGACGTTAAGTGATTCGCTGGAAAAAATATTTACTTTGACGACTTCCTTTAGCTTGGCCTCTGAGTTCCTGAGTTCGATTCCCGGTCAGGTTAATGTGAAAAACGAACTTTTCTAGATTGTCTCGAGTCTGGGTGTTATGGTGCCCTATTTATTTCTGTTTTCTGTAACACAAGTGCTTAAGCTACTTAACACGTAGCAGATAAATGTGTGTAATATTGTTCAATTTATATATTTTAATTCTTTTTAATTTGAGATGGAATATTAAAAATATCAGTTAAGTGTATTTTGAATGAATGTGTTATTCTACATTATTAAGGCTCATTTATTTATTTATGAAACTAAAGGAATAATTATACTTAAAACATACAATTAAGAAAGACCTTGTAAGGGACTACTACTCCTTTCTTGCTTCCAATATTTAGAACCATTTCATTCATAGATTTAGAAACATCTCAATACACAATATCACACTTTATAGGTTTAAATAAAACTGTTTTAATAAATGCACTCATTAGATACGGACCCCTCCGGGCGTACCCATTCCCAGTCGGCCAGTATTAAGATGAGCATTCCACTCACCCATGAGTCATTGTCAGAGAATTTAATACGTTAAGTGCATGCCGGGAAAAGTTTTAAATGCACCAAATTGATGAATCGGCCCGCCGACTAATATAATATGCAGAGTGAAATGTACTGCGTAACGTGCTTGCGCATAAATTCACTGTTTTTGTGCAGTTAAATTGTTATGGGATGAGCCAATCTAGGATGGGACGAGCACATGTGTCATTATTAAATAGTTGTTCGGTTACGTCGTGGCTTAAGTGATTCACTAGGGTCTTTATTGTGTCGTGTTATAAATAGTATGAATTCTGTTTCTCTCGTAACTAGCAGGCATTCGTCATTTCGTTTGATTCCTTTTTATTCTCATGGCGGGTAATTTACGGACAATCCTTTCTTATAACGAGATCCCATATCGGTGAACCACTCTTCTTAAAATTAAGAGGACAGTTTTTAATGTATTCTGTAGATTTATTAAAAATTAAAATTGTGTTAAACTATATAATTACTATGATACTAATAACCTGCGTGCTGTGATTAAATATAAAGTAAACGACTATTTAGTCGTTTACTATTTAATTAGCCTTTCGAATATATGCTTAATGCAATAAAATTTATTTATATGACGTCTTAAAAAGGAATACAGGAAACAAATATTATCAAACAAAACACAAATTTAGATGTAGGTTGTACGTACAAGTAGTAAAACAGCACGGTATGTATTCCTGATTTATTTGAAAAAAGAAATAAAAATATGAAAATTTTCTTAAAATCTTGTAAGCCTGTATATACCCTGCACATTACAACACCTAACTTCAATCTTAATTTAAAAACAATAACTAAGAGATACCCCGTAGCTCCCCACACTAACCGTGATTTAATACAAAGTTAATAAACAGACGAATTTATGACGTCGCAAATGCTCGATTAAGTAGGAAATATGACTCTTGTCGGATTGGTTGGATGCTTCAGGTCGGCATAATTATAATAATAATTGCGAAAGTTTCACCGCAAGCGCGATGTCGGGATACATTCGACCATGTTTATGCAACTCAAGTGAACAACTTTTGACTACACGTTTGTGTGAGGTGCAATTTCTTTGGAGCTTATAAAATGCGGCAGTTACGTTTTGCTGAATCAAGTTTAATCAAAACAGAAGATTTTTTACTTGTGATGAAATTTTTTTCGTAGAAACAAAAGCACAACGAAGAACTACTGAGAAAACAATTAAATTACTTCAAAGCACTTTTAATACTCATAAAATTACATCAGTAGATAATACCAATAAATCTTCTTAACCAACCAAATGGCAAACTGCCGGTTCGGAAACTACGAAAAATTTACCCGCAAGAAACTCAATTCATTCGTATGGCATTCGTATGAGCTAAAGACACATTTGAAGCTGAATCTCTTTGTTTAACGTGAGACGTTGAGGCTTTAAGGCCCTGGCAATAATGGAGATATTGGAAAATTTGTGTAAATTACCATCTCACCAACTCCGTGTCCGGTCCGTTTCAAACGACTAGGTATAGACAAAAACTCCACCCATATTTTGTGGAGAAGCTCATACAAAGCGTTTCGCTTGGTCATTAAATTAATATGTGTTCTGATGCTTCTTCTGATGAAGCTCTGTATGACAATACCTGGGGTATGGATTTGCTGAATCACATGAGTTGCGTATAAAGTTAGCTGTTACAACACGTTCAAACGGTCCCGTTGTCCAAAGCAGCAGACGACGACGATTGGCAACTTTGTCGGTGCCATATCGCCCAGTCTCACGTGGCTCTGGAAGTATGACGCACTCGAGGCGTCAGTTTATGTACCGTGCATTTTGGCGGACACGAACTTTTATAGAGGAGGCTAAAACATTCGGCTCCCCAGGGTCCGTACGCGGAGTTAGGGGTCCGCACTAAACAAGAGTAGTCTGTTACTTTTTACGCCGCACTTGTTTCCTTCTCGCGATTCTTGGGAATATTTTACAACGCGCCGCACTGGTAGGGCTGGCTGCAAATAGTTTAAAACTCTGAGCTAACACAAGTATTGCCCAATAGGATCAATCTATCGGGCAAATATTTTTTGTATGATATTGCGGGCAGACGAGCACCTGGTTGTACTGATGGTAAGTGACCACCGCCGCCCATATGCATTTGCAACACCAGACGAGCTACATATGCGCTTCCGGCCTTCCAGATATACGGTCTTATTTTAAACTTTTTTTTCAGCACTTATATCACGGGCATATAAGAACTTTAATCGAACTGCGAATATTTACCTTGATATGCACCGTAACTATCAGGGCACAGATCTATGCTATCTGTGCCCTGTGCCAATTAAGTAAAAAAAATATGAGTCACTGGAACTAGGTCAATTTGATTCCATTAAACCCAATATCTTCAAGCAGCACAGGCTTGCAAACTTCAATTCATAGATTAGTTTAGAATATCACATAAAATTTTTTGACACATTGAGGTTCGGATTATTTCCTATCAACGTTTGTGTATGATTTGTGAAATAAAATTTTATTAATAAACCTTTCAATACATCCAATAGCTTCAATTCGATACGTTTTTCAGTTGTTTACACACGTTTTGGGGGAAAAAATAAAGCTTCAAGCATTATTAGTAGGTAAAAACATTGGTTCGCGGTATTCGCACATCGCTTTTCGCGGAAATTTACAAACGCGTAAAAAGAAACGACAACGTGATGTAAACATGTTCAGTGCTTAGTTATTATATATTTTTTCCTTCCCAAATAAGCCCAACGTGTATAATGTCAAATACTGTACCAACTTGATGAAACATTTGGTTCACTAACGTGTTGGTGGGGACTCGCCAATGATGTCTGATTAGAAAACTGTTCGTGAGATGAATATTTGTGTTTTTTCTGTGTCTCTAGTGCTAATATTTACCTACATTTAAGAATAAATAGCGGTTTTGGTGTATATTCTGTTCTCCATAACACAAGTAAGTGCTTGAGTTACATGGTTACTTTGAGATCTACTCGTAATTCATATTCTTTATTGAACTCCACAAACTAGGTAGTACACAAAAAAGTTGCTTACAGGTACGACTAGGTAGGACAGAGAAGTTGAACTTAATGACGACCTCCGTAGCCGAGAGGCGAGCGGGCCTGACTTTGGCGACCGCCATCTCTGAGGTTCCGGGTTCGATCCCCGGTCGGGTCAATATGGGAAACGAACTTTTCCATATTGTCTCGGGTCTGGGTGTTGTGGTACCGTCGTTGTTTCTGATTTCTGTAACACAAGTGCTTAAGCTACTTACCACAGAATCAGAGCAATGTATGTGATGTTGTCCAATATTTATTTATTATTTATTTATTTAATATTTTAGTCAAAAATATATATATATGTAAAGTAATACACGAAATATCAATATATAGGTATGTAATGTTACTTATTGATTACATCTCCTTTTAGGTAAATATACAATGTTAAAAGAACAGAGTTAACAAAGAAGGCGAAAAAGTCGATATATTTCAATAAGCCCATTAGTAGGTATCATACATACATTGAATTGTTTTAATGTAATGTTTTGTAGTTACATTATTGATGAATTCAATTTAAACATTATTGGTTAAATTCTAGCAATTTCTCCAAGTTACAAAATATGAATAAACAAGTAAATAACTTGTGGCAACGGGAACTTATCAAATTGAATCTTCAAATCTGTTTCGTCGCTAAGAACGAACCTTGTTTCTGTCACGGTTGAACACGGGTTTGAATTTTCCAGCCATTAACTGAGTTTCAGAGTTAGCTTTATTGCCAACCTTGCAATATAAATAGCTCGATAGTGCTTTAGATTTATGGGGTCGCATTGTTGGGTGCACAATTAACGATAGCCTTGGAAATAGCGAGAAATATAATTGATAAGCACATGTAAATGTTTGAATAAAGGTTTAACTATAGGAACTTTACAATGGGTAACAGTTGAAACTTTTCTTTATAGTCAAGTAAAATCAGTTGCTTGAAAGATTATATTGAGAAATATTTTACTTTATTTCTTTGACTAGCAGGTAATATCTTTATTTTTACTTCCCAAAAGATAATTATAATCTATCAAATCGAGTCTTACTTGGAAAACGTAAGTTTAGTAGCTCAGGTCTTACCTATAATTTTACTTTAATGTTGTGATATCCATAAATAACAAAAGTGGTAGTGGTGTTTTTTCTTAGAATAATAACTAAGTGTAATTGTTTGTTGTTTCAAATAAAAAAAATAAAAAAAATATAGAAAATAATAAATTCAAAAGTAGAAACCTAGTTTTAAAAATAATTCAACATCAAAATGCTATTTTTTGAGTGGCATGTTATACTTTTTAACGTAACTTAAAATCTCTTGTTTCGTTTTATAAAGGATATAAAGTTAAGTTTACATGTACGTGTGATTCTCTTTCACGCAAATGTATATATTACATATATCGTCCTACAGACTGATTTTGAATGATATTCGGCAACAAGACCAAAAAAAAATCTGGCACTAAACTTTATATCTTGAAATCACGTAAACAAACTCGCAAGCAACAATCGCACAGAACCTTTAAATATGGCCAGTTAGAAAAGTATTGTTTCAGATGCTTAAAACCTGATGAGGCTGTATAGATAGCCAGTCATTGAACAGGGTAAAAAATAAAAAACTTTCTGCTGAGAGCTAGCAGCCCTAGCCCATTCATCTCAACGATGCTACGTCTGCACGACCGGAGCAAATTTCACGTGTTTCGACACACGGATTATGAAACAGTCGTAAACTTTGGACTAGTATTTTTCCCGTCCAATTTCTACTTGGACATCCTGCTCGTCTAGCCTGCATGTTTCGGGCTAAATCTGGTCTGTGCAAGCAATTGTTCGACTTTTATTCATGGGCTAGCCTGAACGGCCAGAGCATTTGGGCTGGAACTTGATCCTTTGGTCAGGCTGGAGGTTGACCTTACGAGTACGAGTAGAAGGTTGCTGTAAAAGGTCTTGTACTTACCCATTATTATCAGCCTAAGTTGATCCACTGCTGTAGACTTCTGTGTTGTTGTGTTCCTGCGTGTGAGTCAGGTTTCCAGAACGTCTGGGGGGTGCTACATTAGTAGCAGGGGGCAAGCCTTCAAGGTAAGATGACAAGTCCAGTAACATATTTATTATGCTGTACTTGTCGCCAAGGACCTCATCACCATTTAACATCGGGTGGGATGAGGTCAATCTTGAAGTGTAATATATATAAAAAAAGACTACTTTTCCAATGGTTCCGATGTTTAATGATCCCACCACTAATCTCGATATTAAGTTCTGCACGGACACATCAGACTATTCATTTTGGACTATAACACCTTACCATAAGAACTAATATCGAACTACAAGTGTTTGCCGTGAAGTGTACTTGTACAAGACATTGCGATGCTACTTGACGAACTTGAAATTTCCATTGAAAAGTAACACTATTCAATTAGCAATTTTATTCACGTTAACACAAAGGATAATGTATCGGTAATTACATTGACTTATAATCAGCGAACGTTTGATTTGACTACTGACGCGTACTTTCACCCAAATTAATTATCTGTTTGTGTTCGAATGAAGTTAATCAAGAGAAGTTCCCGCGGTAGGTATTTAGCAATTTCGGATAGATTCAACTTTATCATTGGCGTGACGGCTCGGCAATTAAATCTTCTTAAATGTAATTGGCGTGAGCAAATATCAATTAATACACTTCATATTTCGTCTTGCGTTATTTCAAGTGTTATCATTTTAACGATTCGTTAAGCAATTTATAACGTAAATATATTTTTTACGATTAATAAATACGTGCGATAAAATTTCAAAACTTTTACAAAGCGGATATTTCTTCGTTTTCACCTAATGTTTAATGCAAATAAAATGCAAGTTTATGTATAAAAAAATATCCCTATTAAATGTGTAGTTAATGAAAATAAATGCTAATTAAAAGCACATATATAACAAATGCGCAAGGGTAAGATTAACAGTAGTTTGTTTAGTCGATGATAAAGGTTTAGACCTACTTGTTCATACTTTATGTTTGTGCAAAAATATAATTTAAGAACATTTTATTTTTTATGTTCTATAGTTAAAAACGAAAATATACAAAAATCGGCATTCACCATATAGGCTAATTTAATACTTATAAATAGGCACACATTCTCGCAAGAGCCATGGCTTATCCTAATCATAAATACGCTAAAACAAACGTCGAGATTAAGCAAGGTCAAACGAGGCCTCAACTTAAAGTAGGACAAATTCTCTCCATACGAATATACAGCGCGTAACAAGCGCCCCAGACATAGTTAAATCTAGTGAGGCAACCGACTTAAAGACTATAATAAAAGACTCAATCATTGTAGCCACAAAACTTCACTTGTCTTGAAATTTTTAACAGTTAAAACTTGATATTTTTATTCACATGATCAACACACAAACAGTTCAAGCCCCGAACGCTTTAAAAACTGATCTTGTTTTTAAGGATGTTACATTTTTAGCATTACGCCTCAGTCTTCTAAATATACTTCTACAAATTGCAGTCCTATAATATTAAGGTGTAAGTTTAAACCCTCAAAAGGCTTAACGATCTCGTCGTCAAAATCTTTGCATTCAAAGAACACACAATTTTCTGGCTTGTGCAACATAGATCCATCGTCTTCATACCTTTAACAAGGTATCCTTAATATACGGGCTGGTCGTCTACTTTCCTTACAACTACGCTAAGATTTGCCATCCTAGAATCTGTCTGACATGTCCAAACAATTTTCTTGAAACACAGGCGCCTCAGACGCTATTAGTCATACGAGCTATAGACGTTACTAGTTGTAACTACATATATTTAATACTTTTAACACAGCATTCCGACTCTGGTATTAAGACTTCTCAAACCCCGAACACGATAAAAACAGCTCGTGTTTTTAAGGATTTAAAATTTTTAGCGTTACGCCGGAGTATTCTAAACTTATTACTACAAATTGCAGTATTCTTTGAGGTATCAAGGCAGCTCTATCCTCGAACGGTTTAAAAACTGCTCGTGTTTTTAAGGATTTAACATTTTAGCATTACGCCTGAATATTAAAAATATACTACTACAAATTGCAGTCCTCTTTAAGAGGCTGCCCGTGCGAATTGTAATCGAGACTCCTTTGTAGACTTTATAAGACTGAGCACCTTGCATCACTAGCAACATCTCGCATTAACTCCCCTACAATAACAGCGTTGACGGCGAGATCCGCGAAATTAACCAGAAAATATAATGCGGTGCGAGTGCCTGCGTTCTTACTTACAAAATGTACATAATTAGAAAAGTTTTTACGACCGAGCCTCGGCAAGTCGTCGCTTGTCACAGTCTGACACCGCCCTATGTCCGGATGCGGATTATAATTCCACTGAACAAATTATTTACAAATTGTGATTCTCGGTGATGTTGCCCTCCCCTAGCGGTTTTATACCCTGTTCATTAATTATGTGGAGTTGTTTTTATTTGTACATTCGGCAGTGTCAAAGTTTACGCGGGCTGTAGTGTCTTTTTATGAAGATGTCTAAATAAATTATTCATGCGTTTCGTAAGTTCGTGGGAATGGCAACTTTGCTTTACGTTTGCGTAAAGTAGCTTGAATAAAATTACGGTCCATTTTTTATTTTTGCTAATATTTTAAGCGAGCTTAGGCATGTTCCCTTTTATTTCTTTAACTTTTCTTGGCTGAGTTTTAAATTTGAGAGTTGTAATTAAATCTTAGCTTATTTACGTTATATATTCAGGTTTTTTTAACATAAGTATTCACCATTAAATAAACTAAAGTTGCTTTGCAACAATCTCATAAAGGCCCATTCTACCTCAAGTATTAAAGCTATTAAAATCGTAATAAAAACACTAAACATTTTGTTTAAGTTGAAATCATTATTAAAAAGTGTTTTGTAATAGATATGTTTTTGCAGCAAGTTGCGTTTTATTAAAGTGTTTCAGAATCGTTTAAAACCAAATCACCGTAAAAATCGTCAACCTTTTAATTACGGAATAAACTTAAATTTATTTGCAACCGCCGTTGTGTACGGCGCTTATACAATGCAGCCATAATTGAACTGTCGCCTCTTGTCTCGAGTACATCATCCGACGCCGAAATAACCGCTCGAGACGACTATTATTAAGACCGCAATAATACGTCAAATAGACTGCATTCCACTCTTAACACTATTGATTATGTTCCAAGTGCAATAAAGATTTTAGGTACGATAGCGATGCATGAGCCCGCAAGAAGTTTTAGCTCGTGTTATAAAAATAATTGTCGTTTTTGGCACGACATCCCGTCAGCGGCGGTTCCTTGCCCTAAATGGGCGTAATTACAAAAGTTTTTATTACTAACTGTGAGCCAAAACCGGAATGACGATCGTATACCGCCTACTTTGGCGACTGGAGGCTTGCAACTCGATCCTCGACCATTTTATATCTGCTTCATGATTACTTTGGAAATTAGGACGGAGAAAAAATGATAACGGTCTGTTCTAGAATGTTTTACAAAGTATTGAAGTTTTGGGATAATTTATTTTTGTGGCTCTCGGAATTAAAATAATAATGAATGCATTCGGTCCAACAGTTAGATTATCAAAAAAACGACGATTCCGATACATTACCCTAAAACTTAACGCGATTTCATTAGCGTAAACACACCCCTGATCTTTGATGGGCTGTATCATCATGAATTTTTATTTATTTGTTTAACCTTATAAGACCAGACTCAATTGATTTTCTATAACGGTCTAATATTATAATCATAGTTTTTTACCGAGTCACCATCCCTACGCAAAATGATTTGCGGATCCTGGAATATAGATTGATTTTGAGAACCTAGTAAATGGAATAAAAGCCAGTTCTTATTTCTAGATTAACATTGCCGACGTTCAGCGTGCAAAATGAACCGATCAGCTTCGAACCCGCGATCCGACGGAAACGAGACTCGCATCACTTGCTTGGGAAAGATACGTCATTTGAACTCTAGAATGGAGTAGAGATTTTGGATTTGCCTGGTGATTTGAAATGTAGAAACCCTAAATTATATTTTTACTGGTTCGATTGAAATGTTAGTGCAAATTAAGAGGTGACTATAGTTATTTTTAATACGTCAAATTATATTTTTATAACAAAACAAAGAAATTCAGTTGTTTTACAATGGGCTTTTTTGTCAGTACTATGCGAGAGAATTACCTATACAATTAAATAATACAAAATAAAGTACCTCTAGAAATATAATTATACCTTCAGAAATAATGCTACGAATAGAATTTGCATAAGAATTCCAGATAAAATAATACTAAATAATTATATGAAAAACAAAACAATTGGAAAGAACATGAATATTTTCACAATGAAGCAAAATTTACAAATAATATTATTTTTTATATGGCAAAGTCTTTTATTTTTTTTTAAATATATTTGAAAGAGCCAAAATTAATCAATAATATATTTATATAAACTTGAAGGAGACACCAAAGGGCAGTTTTTAAATAGGTAGTTCAAGTTAAATAGCTCAGATACTATAACGTGCTAGACGCATTTTAAAGCCAGATTCGACTTTCATATACCGGTTTACAGCACATTAAGGTAAACACTTGCAGCTTGATATTATGCTTATGCTTACGATATAAGGGCGGTACAATGTTCTAAATGTCTGTACTAGACAGAAGGTAATTTAAGACGCTCAATGTGAATTTCAGCGAAACTAAACGATTAGACTACAAATCGAGAATCAGTTCGATGTCTCGTGGCAGACGGAGCGGCAACTCGCAGATTGCGCCGTCAGTGCGTCACAAGCAGCGCATGCGACTGGTCGCTTACTTAAATGTGACGTCAATTGATCGCGATTGTCTTTTAAAACCCCGATCAAAACAGTGTAATGTCATTATTGAAAAAAATATATATATAGTGCATCACGCCGCACTAGCGAACTTAGAATAAATATTAGAAACAGAAAAATGTTATCTCCCCTTGCGATGCGGGAATCGAACCCACGACCTTCACGTATCGCGCGTGCTGCTATATGTGTATTGCCATTTTAGCCGACGTCGCGTGCATTTATATTTCTTCATGATAGAAACTCTAACACTAATCGGTACTCTTTAACTTTCAAACGAACCTGGAGGTAAATATTTTCTACACGATCAAGTTTAAACTAAATAATTTTAGTCTTCACTGAGCCCAGGTTTTCCAAATTTATACCATTTTAATTATAAGATTTCCAGATCTCCTGGGGGGTGGTACATTAGTAGCAGGGGTCAAGCTTTCAAGGTAAGGGCGACAAGTCCAGTAACAGATTTCTTATGCTGTACATGTCACCCGTAAGCTAGGACCTCATTACCACTAGACATCAGGTGGGAAGATGTCAATCTTGAAGTGCAATATAAAAAAAAGGAAAAACCAATAAACTCCGCTTACCGTTCACCTATTCCAAGATGCCTCAGTAATTTAAGGATCATTGAAATCAAGCCATCGTTAGAATAATGAGTGCTTCTAGCTTAATTACCAAGCTTGCCGAATTCCGATTGATGATCACAAACCCGAGATGTTCTCTAAATCTCAAATACTCTTTCCCAACCCTGGAACCGATCTCATGATGCCAAATTCATAAATTAGTTTTAAGCCACATACCAACTAGAGGTAAGGGAAATAAGCAGTTAAATTGATACAAAATCCACAATGAATCCCTCGAACAACATTAATTTTGAGATTTCAAAAACACTATTAAATGTGTTATCACAAGAGTTACATTTGCGTGATAATGTAGCACACGTTGTCGCGATACGAGCCGCCCAGCTTGCGTGTTCCTTCTTGCTAACAGCGTAAACGCTTACGCGGCATAAATTCCAACTTAAACCCACAACTTAACTCCTAGAAATGTGTGAAATTCACAGAATGAAGTTTTTACAACTCCACCGACGTTTTCACCCGCTAACTCCTTAAATTATTACGTTTCGGTGCTCTTCTTCACATACGTATAGTGCTTTTACAAAGATTTATGTATGACGGAAAGTTTCGATTGCCGTAAATTGTAATTAGTGCTACTGTTCGTTCGCGCAGCGTGCTGTTTTAAAGTAACTAGGTACGTATTGAACGTTGGTCGATTTTTCGATACCAGTTTTACTGGTGCTCCTAAGCGGTTAGCTTTATTCGTAACTTAATAAAAGTGTACTTACTTTAAATGGTTAGGCTAGAAAAATAATTCTAGGTAATAATCCTATTACAGTCAGGTTAGAGTTCTCAATCATAGATGGTCATATGTTTCATGTAATGTTCAATAGTTTTTTCATTACGTTTACACGAAATCGTATAATAACTGAAGTAAACGTTAGAAGTGTTTTAATTAGCCGCAAGATACCTATATCTTTATATTGTAGGCAATGTGGCTATCATCAATTGCATATAAATCTGATCTAATCTATCATTACCTCATCAAGACTTGTTGAATATCAAATGAAAAGCCTTGCTTTGTATATTTAAAATAATTATTTTATGAGTATTTACTCACGGCTTGATTCTTAACAGATACCCTGTCCCACGAATCGCATTTGATTCACGGCCATTGTTTATGTATGGTGTCTTCTGTCTGAACTGTAAATCGGTTGAAATTTAGTTTTTGAACTAATTTATATGCTTGTTACATATCATTACTCCAAATTCACTTTTGACTTGCCTCATGATCCCTATTATACCTACATGTTTCCTATTTGTGTGTTGCAAAATCTCATTTTAAGTTCGTTTTTCAGTAATTACCTGAGCTTCGTTAAAGCTAATACAGACCAAGGTTCCGAAGCGTATCTTTGTTTCCACGTTCGATTAAAAACAGTACTGATCGTTCCGCGTGTAGCGCTGATTAAAAAATCGAGCAATATTTTTAATAAATTTCTGAAGGTGCGATTAAAAGCGAAGATTGCCGAGGTGAGCAGCTTCAGGCAGGGCTGCCACACGGTCAGGTAGACCGAGGATAGGGATGAGCCATTATGTACATAGCAGAGTAATTATGTCATCTTTTTCTTCCGTAGCCGAGAGGCCAGCGTGAGAGAGGGGTTCGATCCCCGGTCAATATAGGAAACGAACTTTTCTATACTGTCTCGGTTTTTGGTGTTGTGTTACCGTCGTTGTTTCTGATTTCTGTAACATAAGTGTTTAAGCTACTTACCATTTTCACACTAAATTACACTAATGTGTGTGATGTTGTCCATTATTTATCTTTTTTCAATCCATAGCCTCACTAACAAAAAATCGATATAATCCTGGAAGGGGCTAATCCATTATCAGATCCATACTGCTCGATTTCTCAAGTCCGTTTTCTCGTCTTTATGAAAGTTTAATGTTGCGTAGGAATTCTTTAAAGATCAAATTACAAATAGGAAATTTTAAACCCTAATCTATTTTCTTGTGTCTATGGGAGAATAAAATCGACTAGAAATGTTTCAAAAATCAGATTACATATAGGAAATATACTTTCTAATGTTTACAAACTTTATGAAATAAAAGTGCAACGTTGGTCTAAACCATACGTAATCTATTGGACATCCAATGTCTGCTAACATATTCGTAGCTAACCAAATTATACTTTAAGTTCAACATGAGCTTAGTAATAATATCCTAAGACATAGGTACCTCATTTTTTCAAATACTAAAAAATAAATTGTATTTTATTGTTTTAAAAATAACAGATTGTGACAAAAAATACTTGACATTTCTTTCAAAGCCCGCATTTAACAACCCTAGCTCCGGCGAACAGGGTTGTATTCAGGGGGGAAGAGTATCACGAAACGAAGGCGTAATATCGGGAGCGGTGGAGCGTGGTTGGCATCACGACATTTGCATCTTGCTAAATTAGGGTTGCCAATAAGTTCTACGAAGGTTCTCCCGATAGGCAGCGTATTGAGATCGAAATGCGGTGACAATAGTACCACACTGTGATATATTTAATCTTTGCTGTACGGGCTAAATTGGATGCGCAACTTAGTAAACTTAATCTGTTAAATGTTTCCTTTTGATTGATACCTACCTGGTGGAGAGAAACATGACCAAGTCCCATATTACCTACAAATTCATCCAATATTTCATCTAAACCCATGCAATTCCTTTAGTGTAAAGCATAACAAACATCAATTCATCCATCTACTATATAAAGTTACAATTATAATGAAAAGTAGGCTGTTTAATTCTTATTTATGAAAGACTCAATAAATTACCACCTTAAAAGTCATGGATGTCAGCAAATGATGATTTATTACAATACCTGCTCATTAAAATAGAGGTATTCATAGATTCTGGTAATCGCCTAATGATCATGATAATGAAAAATAAAGAAAAAACCATTGATTAAAGCAAATAAGCATCCAGGCTTAAAAATTAATCAAGGTAGTGGGTACATACAATGCTAAGTTTCTTACGGCAATCAGACAATTAACAAATGTTCGTCAGTTCCTTCAGAAGAGCCAGCCCTGGTTCTAATAGGAGCATATTATCGAAGTTGTGGCGCACTTATTGAAGAGTTATTGTGATTGAGGCCCTGTGATAACGTCCCGCCTAACGAATGCTCTGTTTCGTTAATATATTTCGCTGGGGAACGACCTGGCGAAAACTATTGAGTTTTGAAATAAATTCCATAGTTTTCCTCTCTTTCATAGAACCCAAAGATACAACAGGGAACTTTTAAAAGTTTTGTGCATTAATTATTTTTATATTTTCTCAAGGGTATCAGACCGGTAATAAAAACAATTAAGGTTGGAATCTATCTTTTAAGTAGTATCGATACTGTTGATTCGATTCAACTATCAAAATGCATCAATGTTTAGAAAAAAAATATATGGGTTCACAAGTACTTATTTAAAGACTTTTTGGAAAACATGATGGTTACAACCAATTAGTAATTGAAATGAGAAATAAATGTTAATAATTTGTCAGCTAAGTGGTAACTTACAAAGTCCTTTGACGTATTGGCCTTTAGCTACTTAAATTCATTGTATATCATCTAAAAATAACATCAATTTAGATCAATTGAATCCAAGGTTACGGTACGCAATGCTACAAATAGAATTGTCGAATCCGCAACGTGTTTGAGTCATTTTATCAATTGAATGATCTTATAATCATGTTAGTTCACTCGATCTTAGATAAATGCCTATAAATTTAAAGATGTACTATTTAGCAATTGTCCTTATGACATCAGGCTTGACTTCATGACCTCATTCAAATCATGTCATCATGTTATTAGCAGTTACTATTACGTTAGAGGTATTGCTAGAAAATGCTCACAAATACTCGTAAATATTGTTAATGCAAAAGTTATTAAAAATTATTAAATATTGGTTTTATAAGTAATTTTGTTATTTTTTTAAGAAAACTAATTGTAATGCTGATAGAAGAATTTTTAATTCCAAGAAAACAGCCCTTAGACTGAGACGTTTAAACCCCGATGTAGTTTTAGTTGGTATTCAAAATTGTTTTACTTTGAAGAGATTACTTTTGTCTCTGGGTTATATTGTACGAATAAGTATTTCTTTTTAATTTATCTACATGTTGTGTGCTCTTAGATTTCAGTTAATTACAGCATTAAATTTAATATTAAAAAAATAATAACGACTGAGTGTTAAATATACATACAATAAATGTATAAAATAAAACACGTCAAGTTGATTTCTGCGAAGACCTTTGGATAGAAGTTAGTAAAGTGTATGTTAGTAAATTTATGGCTTAGAACCCATGCTTCTCAAAGTTAGACGATTCAAAAAAATATAATATATTTCATTCTTTATTTAAATATAAATAAATCAAATCGAATTATTTACTTTTTTACCACCTAATTGTTAGTTTAGAGTTACAGATGTTATAGCACATAGATGCTAACGGATAGGATATTTTGATATCAAATTCGTTGTCATCGCGATGTGGGTTCCTCTCTTGCTTACCATAAGGCTGGGATGAGCCAATATACTGCGCTACAATAAAAAAAAAAGAAAAATGAATTACCCTATTTGGAACTTTGAAATATCCAACGCCATATTAAGAAGTAACTAACGGTTTGAAATCCAAGTCTATTTACAAATCCTACAAATAAATATTGAGAAATAAGAACACAAACTCAAAGACTTTAAATAAAGAAAAATATATTTGTCACACTTTCTGTCAAAGGTCCGATCGTGCGTGTAATGTATCTGTCTTTCGAACCATTTATTCTAAAATATATATTACTTCAGTTTACTAAATTTACTTTTATTCATCAATAAACGCAGAAATTCATAAGAATATATGGATCTGTATGTAAGTTTAAACTTCTGAATGGATTCAAATGAAATTTGATAGTGATATAGATGAAATACTAAATTAACATATAAAATACTTTTTAGCCCCAAATAACTTGAATGGAGTTACTGACAACAGTTAGTTAGCAAGGCAAGCTTATTCCCATAATTAAAGGCATCATGAAGCCGTGTAAAAATCCAAATACAATTCCCAAACACTCCAAAAGTGTTCAAGTAGATCTGATTAAGCTCAGAGTCCCGGTAATGACTCTAATGTCCCGCCGTAAAAAGGAATGACACAGGAACGATATTCCTTACACGTTTTCGATTCTTGATTCCATTCAGGAAGAGACGCTTTCGCAGCAACTTTCGTTGCTCGCACCAGCCGCAATATGTATGATAAATAAATTGCTATCCAATATGAAATGGGAGCCATACCGGTGAAATGTACAAAGCCTTTATTCATATTATATTTATGGCGATGAATGAGGATGAGGCCTAGGATAATTCGTTTTCATGCCGATGTAGAGGTACTCTGCATATCAGGGCGAGATCTGTTGCTAGTTTGTTAGCAAACGATTATGGATACAGTCTACTGTCAATGGGGTGAAACAGTTATTAATTTTACATAATATCATATATACGTCGACCTGATCCTAAAGTAAATAGCTGAAGCACGTATATCATGGAAAAAAGGTACCACAATATACTAAACTAGGGGTACTACACACACTACAGCAAATAAATCATAATAATATTTTTATAGCTTTTCTGCACTATAATGTATGTATTATACCAACATATAAAACTTCTTCATGAATCACTATAAAAATCTTGTAAAAACACCGCATCAATATCTGTATCGCATTTTTTATGGTCTAAGCATTCATAGTGAGTGATAGACGGCGGAAAGCCGAATACCTGTCATTTAAACATCCACTCATTTGAATAAAATAACCTCAAAAGTTTGTCACTTGAATTTCACAATTACATTTTATATCGGAATAAAGAGTAACCTGCATGTATTGCAACAAGTATTAATTGACTTTCATAACGAATATGAAGCACTCGTTATTTTAATTTGTAAATTAACGACTTACTTGGTACAAAAAAGTATTATAATGTCTACCATTACCAAACCAACCTTCTTATTCAAACCATAGAACTAACCGAAAAACGAAATCCGAAAGTGAGTACAAATATATTTCTATGCTGTTTGTAAATTTTATAAAACTCAAGTCTGAATAAAAAGCTACAAAGCGATTCTAAGAGAAGAAGGTTTTAAAAGAAATACAACTAGAAACTTGAGTTGTAAACTTCAGTGCTGAAAAATGAGGATTTGTTGAATTTCTAAAGAAAGCAAAATTTACGTTGTAAAATCTTCATGAACAGAGCGTTCATTTTGTGCATTTTTCTGGCTAGGTATGAGCTGAATTTACTCTTATATTTATCAAGAAATATGTCGAATGCTTATAATTTCGTCGAATTTGTAGGTACAAAATATACGTAACACTACAGAGTAGGTACAAAACAAAGGCCTAATGTAGGTATGCTTAGATGTTTAAAACGAAGAAATTGATTGTTATATTTATTTGACTTATGTTAGTCTGACATTATTATTTAGAACTTTTGTATTCCAAAAACGCGTTACAAACGGTAGGATTGTGAAGGAAAGTTAAGACGTTAAAAGTAATAATGGGTAAAACTATAAAATAAGATCAGGTAATTCCGAAAAGAAGAGTCTTATACACTTAAACAAACACGAATATTTATATAGTGTTTTCTGACAAACTAAGTAGTCCTTTCAGATTATTCCACCTCCCAAAGCCTTGAGTGGCCGGACTTTGGCAGGCCATCTCTGAGATTACGGGTTCGATTCCCGGTCAGGCGAGTGCAGAAACCAAGCTTTTTTATATAGTCCCGGGACTGGAAGCTGTGGTGCCGTCGGTGTTTCTGATTTCTGTATCACAAGTGCATGTTGTCCAAGATTTTTTAACTTTTTATTTTATTTAACCGTATAAAGCTCAAGCCAACCAAGCGAAGCATCTGAGTGACACAAGTTTATAATGCCCCTAATAGATCACGCCCGCACGGACCCGCCTAGTACCGAACACACAGAGAACCGAACATTAACTTTAAACTGCGCGATACACAGACCACCGCAAGCCAACACAACTTGCACTGAACAAAAAGACGGACAAGTGCGAACGAGTACGTAAAGTAGAGGTTCCGTAGCCAATTATTTAATTTCACTATGAATGTTGCATTTATCGTAAAATATTATAGCTTGCGCCACTTATGCGTGTCAAAGTAACAAAGAATGGATTCAGAAAAAAATATCTAATCCACATATGTAGATAAAACTATTGCACTTATAACCTTATTTTTAGGAAAATAGGATCTAGGCTCTAATAGTTGTAGATATTGCATTCCATTCTGAATACTTAAAAGATAGTTTCAGTTCGTTAACAAACTCACCCAGTGATAGAAATATAACTAAAAATTAAAATGTTAATATGAATTAACGACGATTAACGAGCTTACATCCTAGACGTTTCAATTTACGAAAAAAAAACAGGGCTTATATTTTAGGGCATCACATCACAACCTAATTTGTACACATAAATGAAAAGACAAGAAAAATAAATATGGAGAAAAAACACAAATGACAGAAGCACAAAAAATTAATTAATATTAAAGTAACACATTATAAGAGACGCATTAATATTTTTTTAATATACTGCCAATGTTCATCGCTTTCGTTCGTTAAGATAAATAGTTGGACAAACGGACTTCCTCCTAATCCCTTTTATCTTTCTCAAGGAACCCTAAAACAAGCTAAACCAAAAGCAAAACGTTAACTCAGTTTCGTAACTGGAAATCGCCTGAGAGTTCTGTTTTTAAGCTGCGCAAAACATAAATTTAACAGCTCGTTTGAGTTCAGCTCATTATTTCATTACTCGCATTATCTACCGGAGGAGCTGAGATTGTTGTTTTACAAGAAAGCTGCAAGATGGCTGCGTGAAATCCGTTTTACTATTCAGTTGGGGCGATCCAGACATTCAGACTTTGTCTGGACCTATGCGCTGTTAGTCGTCCTGATTTCACATTTTTTTAGAGAGGTAGGGCCTGTGCCCTATCTTGTCGATTTATCGCTTGAACTGGAGCAGCCCGACTCGTGAAATACCTCCACCTTACAGAAGACCACAGCCAAATAACAATCACTTCGGTGTTGTGTTCCAGCGTGTGAGTAAGGTTTCCAGAGCTCCTGAGGAGGGGGGCGGGGGGATGCTACATGGGTAGCAGGGGTCAAGCCTTCAAGGTAAGGGCGACAAATCCAGGAACAGTTATTGATATGCTGTACTTGCCGTTCTTAAGTTGGAACTCATTGCCACTTAACATCAGGTGGGATGAGGTCAATCTTGAAGTTAAATATAAAAATAAACTATCTGCTGCCTGTTATTATTGTAAGTAAGGGTAATATTTTAAAAATCATATTATCTCATGAACAGTTTGCATCTTTATTGTGCATACACCAAGTATCTTATCATAATTGTGCTGTTTTTGTGGAAAAATAAAACTATTATAAACTATAAACTATTATAATAAATATCCACTCAACGTACGTAAAAATACGACAGAGGCAATACGTCTTTGTTACTAACTAAACTCATTGCTTGATAAGTGACAAAGGAATTAAAAATTGTGCCAGGAATTAAATATTAATCATAATGTGTGCGTAGTTTTTTACTTAATCGTCCACTATTTTAACAAACTTGGGGTACCTACGTTTGACCTCAATCTTGCCTAATAGAAGGTAAGATCTGTTTGCTTTAGACTTTATCCAGACTTTCTTTCGAACAAGCCAATTCAAAGATGTTTACAATCATAATTCGTCACTTAATTTATTTATGTTGAATGGAAACCTGTATTATTTACTGAAGTCTATTTCTGCCAATTCCGCGTGAGAAGTCACATTATTCACCGTAGAACACGGTTTCAAGACACACTGGGTTGGTTGTCCACGTGAGCATTACACTTGACACTGGATACGGTTTGAATGTAGCCCAATTGATACATATAAGTATTTTATTACTTACGATTCACTGCTGAATATTATTGGATAAATCAACAATTTACGCACTAAAATTTACTGCATAATAAATAAAAACCAAAAAATACTAACTTTCAAAACCTCAATGGAAAATACCTCGTTTAACATTATCTGTTTATATAAATTCGTTTTATGTTAATAGGCAATGATGACAAGCAATTCAACGTACGACGTTGACGACGTATATTGATAATACTTTACAACAAACTAAAATAACAGAATTCTAAGGAAAACATTATTCGTTGGTAACAAATACAAAAACAAATGTTACCGTCTCAATTGCCTGCAAAGCAGACAATCCCATAGAAATGTGACGTAAGTAAAAAAAACCATGACGAAAAAACAAGGAGATAGGCTTGATGCCATTTCTGAGTCGAGGACAAATGAGACAAAGGAAATAAGAAATATTAAACGTGACTTGACTGCTGAAGCGTTTTCCATACAATGATATGGGTTCTGCCATCACACGTTGGCTACGGAGGCATGTTGCTTTTATGTAAATGCGACATTATGAGAGGCAAAGGCGCATTACGGGGTGGATTCCATGAGAGCAGAATGGAGGCACATTACGGCTTTCTTTGCTAATTGTCAATAACATACTCATAATCTTGAAATACGCAGTTGTTGCTGTATAAAAAAATACAATGCTGACTTTGATGGCATTCAGTAGATTAAGAATTAGAGCAAATAGCATTAGCGGACCTCGTAATATTCTAATACCATCATTCGTTAAATTTGAAGCATTAACAGGTGGTCACTGCACTAAGTAACTGGCTCGCCTATCAGCGGCACGGTACGCATGAAATAAGTAATTTTAAGCATGTATGTATGATAAAGATGAAATTATATTCATTAATATAAATTGACTTCACTTTGCCATAATTATATAAGCCCTTATGTTTATCCTTCATCAACAAAAGGTATGAAACCCAAATCAATCAATTGTTTAATGTTTATGAAAAGCCCTTAAAGTAACAGAGCAAATAGTGTTTGAAATGGCATTGACTCCTTCAAGCTTTTTTTATTGAAGCAAATCCGGTCACTAAATATTATCAGCTTTCAAAATTTTGTCTAATGAATATTTTTAAGATCAATAAGTTTAGCCGATTAATTACTTCTATCACTTAATCCAATTTTATTTTTTATATTGGAGTTGATTCTGTAAGAACAAACTAAACTAAAATTGTTTGATATTGAATTTGGTTTTGTATTTCACACAAAACTTAATTAACACAAATAAACTGTTTTATCATAGCAAAACATTAGTTTCAAGAAGTCAATTAATTTCGGTAGAGAAAGAAAAACGCATCACAAACATTTTGTTTAGTTTCTTTTATGGCAACATCAAGATTTAAACATCTTAATCTTATTCATAAGTTACAAAACAGTGTCTCTCATTCTTTGCCTTTTATGTAAATCTGTCAAGTCGCAAGCACCGTGTAGGTCAAATTTACTACAAATTGGATCCCACAAGGCCACGTTTAGGTGTTCCTATTTTTTCCTCCCGAGATCAATGTAGACAGAGACCGATACAATCTAGACATTTCCAGTTGTAGGAAGCTGATTATCGTCGGAGGGTGTGGAGCAACCCTAGGGGTGGAACAAACACGACGATTTATTGTTAATGGCCCTCACCCAGACGTTAAACGCGATGAATTCCTTACACAAACAACTGTACCACGGACAAAATACTGGAATAGAATAAATGTGTGGCCTCAAAATAATTTTAATTAAATAATACGTTTTAGATTCTTGCGGTATTGAAGTCAAGGGTGATAAAATTAACTTAATAAAAATGATAATGGAACGAGCATACACGACCTTATATTAAAGCCTATTAATAAGCACTATTCCAAATTCCAAATAAGTTTAAGAAATTTCAGAACAATCCTACGATTTTTTTACTGATAATAATGTCAAGACTATATTTATATTTATAATTTTCTTAGGTTTTTCTATGTACTGAAAATGTGAATGCGCGATTTAGTATTAAAATACAAAAAACAACTTTTACAACAACCTTACTCATATTTATTCTTGAGTTATAGTATCATCGATTTTGATAACTTAATGCTTGTATATCTGCCTTCTATCATAATTTAATTCAAAGACCTCCATCATTAAAATTAAGTCATAGTTTCAACGTTGTTACCGACTAAATCACTACGCTTGCCTTATATGAATCAATGATCAATAAGCCGAGCTATTCTTGAAAAATCCGTACCCAGCTTTACTCGACCCGGCAACCAAACTCCGGGCCTCAAAATCCTCATCTAATACCAGCATTAATATTTTACTAGCGACGCGCGGCGGCTTCGCTCGTGTCCTAACTCCGTTTTTCCCACATTTTTCAATGATTCTTCGCTCTTATTGGTTGCGGCATGATATTATATAACTTAAAACCTTCCTCAAAAAATAGACTACCCAATACAAAAATACCGTTTGAATTCAAACCATTAGTTCCTGAGATGAGCGAGTTCAAACAAACAAACTCTTTATCTTTCTAATATCAGTATAGTTCTAGGAAAACATAACCAGGTAAATGAAAAGGAAACCTTTTTTTCCTTACTTCTTTTTGAAATTGAACATAAATTCTATTACAAGATTAATATAATACTGGTAAAACATCCCAACTTCATATTAAGTGAAATCTTATCCCAGCGCAACATTTCACGCGGAAAGTTCACTTAATTCCAAAATTAAGCAGAACTTAACAAAGTGCACAAATTTTCCACGGCGTTGACTCTTACACACGCGGGTGTCATCCACGCTCCCAACTTCGTAGACTGCAAGCAAACAGAAATAAAACTTACACTCAACGAGCCCAACTGGAAAATTACACAGAATATCAATAGCAAAATTAATACCTTCAAATGCTTCATGGTGAAGTTTTTCTCGAACAATTCGCTCCAAGTTTATTGCCCGTAAAACAGTCCGGAGTGAAACTCACTTTGTTTCAGAGCTGGATGTAGTTCGGGATGCAGAAGTTTGCGAAAATATTGTTTTGGACATTAATTGTATGCAAGCTTGAACGTACATTTCGCGCACAATTCGTAACAAGATCCGAGCGAAGAGGTTTAATCAGTGCCATATCTTCGTCGACAATCTTGCTCGTGTATTGAAAACGTGGAACGGGAATCCTTTCCCAGCTCTCCGGCTTTCCGGAGATTAGAAAACACGTTTTCGAGAGCTCTCGAACAATTTTCCGTTTACGTAGCGGTAATTGTCTTAGAACAGGTAGGAATAGCTATCTGGTCGGTCTGCGCACTGCGGCATCGCCGCTGCCTCCACGCAATCCGCCGATACGGGACGTGCACCGAATCCTAATACCTGTACTGATTTTATTTTTCCCTCCCTCGTCCTTGATTCGACTAATAGTTATCTCCAGACGGCCAATGATTCCGTACCTCCACCCATAAAACCGGATAACCGTCTTAAAAGTTTAAAGTCTCAATTTTCGCCCGCTGTAATTTCTCTGAAGGATAATCAGACGCGGTTTTATTGCCATTTTTACGTTTCGCCCGGCAACGTTTCCTTTTGTGTAAATTATGCAGAAATCAATTCAGCCTTGTAAGCTGGCCCGGTAAATAATTCAGCGCTGATTGTAACGAGGGTCCGAGCCGGACTAAATGTCGGAATCTTGAGGTCGACAAACAAGGCTTGTTTACCTTATCTCTGTATAAGAATCTCGTACGTCGCATTTCGGTCGAGACCTGGATTTCTATTCCGATAAGCGTATCGATCGCTCTAACTATCCGATTACATTGAGCATTTTACTCGTTGCAAAAGTTCGTAACGTTAACTAAATCGCAGATACACGTGCTCTGGTCGAGATAATCCGTGGGTTCCAAATGAAATCAGAGCTGCCCCCGCGCCCTGTTCTAGATTCAGCCTGCGTCCACTGTCCACCGTACTCCCACTAATTTAATTATTTCATTAAAATAATCTCCAAAGACTGCGTGGTCTGCAGGCTGCACTCTATCGCATAATATTATCACGAGTGCTAAGCAACTTTGTACGATATCGAATTTGCGTTTGTTTCTACAATTTGCACATGTTAACACGCTCGACCGTTGTTGTGAATAATTCATAATCAGCCGTAACTTTAACAAGACGCTTTATTCTAGAGATAAGCTCACAAATTTACGGCGAAAGACATTCCGTCCGTACCGGCACTTTAAACAGTACAAATAGCCTTAAAATTTAATCGTTTCCCGCAAAGATTTCTCCATGAAAAGTTTTCCACTTCAAACTTTGCCACTTCGCCGAAGCCAGGACGCGTTTAACAAAGCTTTTTCATACTTACATTTTTATATCGGAATGGAACGTCACGGTCGGTTTCACCGGCGCGCGGCCGGCCGACCGCGAAAAGAACGCACATAGACCCGTAATAGGTGGCGCTTCATGCCGCATTCGAGTCACGTTTACAATTCCTTATATTTCATCTTTTTCTACGGCCCCGAAAAATGTCATCGAATACACATTTTCCCGTAATCCTCATAAGTCTCTGGCCTCCGCGCGCTGGGCCCTCGGCTCGACGCGCTCTCCCCTTCCCTCCTCCCCGCAACCAACAAGTTCACGCCGACATGACTCGCATCCCAATGAGGGCGGCTAAAGAACTGCGACAAGCCAATCTTCAATTAATAGACCGCCACATTAGTTATCCTAAGACCTTGACAAAAACATTATTCAATGCCGAAACAAATTGGATTTCGCTGCAAAACAGAGCGCGGCTGTCGAATGAATTTGAATTAAAATAAAATTGAGACTGATTCCTTTGCTTAACCTGCCCCTTTTCACTTCTCAGTTCACTTTACGTTTCCCTATTTATCCATAAAGTTTAATTCAACAAATTTTTAGAGCTATTTATGGTTAAATATGATTTATTTCTCAAAAAGAACTTCATATTCACTTACTGAGAAACTTATGTTACATAATACTCACACTATGCAATAAACATAATGAGAACTATAGTACTTTAAGGGCGCACTTATAGTAAAATCACACAACGACAATACTATTCTAAGTTATAAATGGTAACCTTTCTTTTAATGATGTCTATTTTTATTATATTTGTTTAAAATACTTCCAGACATCTTGATCTACCTCGTGAACCGACATGCCGATGATCCCGCAACATAATCAAAATGTGCATCGGAAATTCTTAAGTCAAAGTTTTAATTGCGAACGTAGCGAGTGGGCGTTGCGCTAACCTAGACAGATCCGTGCACGTGTTAGGATTTAGGGTTGAATCCTACCCCTTATCGAGAACAGGTTGGAACATGCACCTTGCGCCGAGCAACGTCGGAAGTTCCGACAACAGTCCAACTAGTTTGGAAGCTCGGAACTTCATCAGCTACGTGTGCCAGAGCGATTACCTCGGGCTAGTACTGGCTAAGAACGCGGTGACATGCATTAGATACAGGTTTAAAATCTACGTCTAGAAAATCCTGTGTTGACTATTCAGACATAAGTTCACATAAGTGTTGGTGTGTTCAAACGCGCTTGTTACATGCTTCTAAACAAGTAATATGTCTATCTATCTAATTGTATCTATTTGTTTACCATATATACGTCTCGGTTGCAAAACTGTCATGGCATGTTATTGAATCTGGATAGAAACAATCGCACACGTTGTAGCATATAGGCGGTTCTGTTCTGAAGGATGACATGGTAACCAGCGGCGTGGTATGAACTTAAGAAGCAACCTTAATAGCTAGTGCGAAGATGATGCACTACAGTATCACAGGGTCCAAATCGGATCCGAATTCTATAACTCAGAATTATTTGTTTTATCTCTTTCTTAACATAAATGATTGAACATGGACAAAACATTACGTTTCTAAATGGGAACGTTTGTGAATCAGCTCCCGTGTATTAAAAATAAAAATCATCTTCAGGTTTCCGTATCAAAATTCCTAAACTTTAAGACGCACCAAACGCTAAAAATAAACTAGAGCTACAATTTTTGTACAGCAATGCAGCTGCTAAGAATTTCTCCTAGAAACTCTTTTACGGTTAGTAAGGATTTCAATTATGGACTAAATTGGCAGAAACAGCACGTACAAAAATGGAATAGCTGGACGAAAGTAAACCACAATTGCGTTGTGAAATATTGTGCCATCTTAACAAAGCAAACAAGGGTGGCTACACGCTGATTCGAGGAGCTGACTCGGGTTCTTAGAAATTATTTGTTGTTCAACGATTTTCATGGTTGTAGAACTAGTCTTTATATCTGTGAAACCTCAATATTGAAGGAGCTTTATGTATTAAAATGACGCTTACAATTTGTTCTTCATTGTACAGAAAAAAATATAAAATAGGCAAAGACCTTCAACATAGAACCATGTAATTATTACGCTTGCCGAGTGTGGATTGGTGATCCAACTGATCGGAGGTACGTTTGGGATCAAAACCTAGACCCAATACTAAAAGTAATTGTCTCTGTCAGCTAATTTAGTAAATGATTCAGAGCAACTTTTTTATATAATATGGTATTTTTCGTGTGTTCAACTAATTATTACAAAAACATCAAAAGTAGAAGAAAACATCACATCACTAACACCTAACCAAATTAGATGACTCATAACAAAATCATACATTATTGATATTAAAATTATTTTGGGATATTTCCACAGCAGGTATATTTCATTGTCAGTTTTTAAGTCTTCTAGAGCTATATTTTCGACAGCCTGATGTTACTACAAGATACTTCGTTTTATTTAAGTGTAAATCGTTGTTTGAGACTAAAATTTGGGGGTTCATTTTCTTTTAGGCTATTTGTTAATAGTTCGCTTTAATTTAAAAAAGTCCAGAGTTAAAACGCTAGCTGTCCCGAATTCCCGAACACTGCACATCTTCCCAGTCCAACAAACGGCCAGTCCGACTCAGATTCTTGTAGGTAATTAACCGTTGCTATAAATTAGAGTGGGGTCGGCTCATTGCGGATGCGGGGCACGCTGTCCAAGGATGGGACGACCAAACATTGTCGCTGCACCGCAAGCCAGCTGCGTGCGCCAGTTACCGCCCACGGCACTGCGCTGAAGCAACGCGAACCGATATGCTGGAATTTATTGGATGTGCTCGATAATTCATGCTCATGTGAAATACCTTGAGATATAATCTTACAGTAGTGGAGGCGCGGGCAGCGGAGATTTCAAATGCATTAATCCAGTTACTGTTTTATTTGATCTATAGGGTTGAGAAGTCAGAGATCCTGGCTTCTATAGTAAGAGTTCAAAGGGCTCGAACTCTTATTCTAGCAGCCAAATGCTTTTGTGATTAATGAAGGCATAAAATCGAATCATGAATGCTATATGCAGTAACCATCTCACTAGCTATGAGCTTTGTTTAGTTTAAGGTAGGTGTAGGTCCGAGTATTATTTATATCGAGCTCAATAAAAGCAGAACGAGAATAGAAACTCATGGGCACCACCATCAATATTTATTTCTGTAATCATTGTATCTCAACTAACAAAGACTTAATCGATGAAATATTGATGTTCTCGTTGGCATTTTACTTATTTGTCAGTAGGAGCATTTCAGCTTTGTACAAAGAATGCTGGTAGGTATATTTTTTTAGTAACAGCAGCCCGCATTCCATCTTTCTCACCCCATCACGGTCGCCTCTAGGAAGCTGTTCTCTGGTCTTCTCCTAATTGGATCTCATGCAGAAGGTAATCGGAACAAACAAACAATACTGTGAGTGAATTCCGTTTGTATATACGGTTGTAAACAAGACAGTCCAGGGAAAAAGCAGCAAAAGTCGAAGCCAGTTTCAGTCACAGACAGGTTAAAAGTTCTATGAAGTCTGCATGCACTGGTTTATTGTGCAACCAATTTTGGTGTACGATACCAAGTTACAATTGACGTGGCCGTGGTATTATAGCGAGATTGGCTGTAGTTTGAAACTTGAACTTGATCATCTCGAAACGCTGGTTTTAATCAAATTCTCGTAATTAGAAAAGTTATTTGTTTTACAATTTCAATCATATTCGTGCAAAATAAACTGCAAACGCCCGCCCCCACCAGCCGATATTATCTATGTAAGTAATTCATTCATTAAAATTCCCGAAGATAGAAATATCTTCTTGTTTGTTTTGTGTTTGTCCCTTTTATACAGTAATTAATATGCGGAATGTGTATTGAGCTGAATAGTAGGAAAAGTTACGCTGTTTACAGGACTTTGATTAAGACTTTATATTCATAAAGTATTTAATTATTATGGTAACGAAACCTTCTTTTGAATAAAATATTAGACACGTCAAAGGGAATTAAGTCTTCATTATTCGATGTGAGCCCAGCGTTGGTTATCAAAAAATTTGCTTGATGAACTTTAAAAACAAACGTGGTAGACGGGGAATCACTTTCATTTGGAGAGTACACGCGTTATAAAAGATGCATTTATTCCTGCGAAAGTAGTAAAATACAAACGAATGTTTTGTTTTTAGTGCTACAGAGGTCTCGGGGAGATGTTTTCGTTGATAAATTATGCAGAAATCAATTCCTTTCCCCCGGACGAGGCTCCACTTGCCATCTGATAAATAAAACATCTGTAATTGTAACCAGATCTTGGACTTGCGAATATCTCGAGATATGAGACGGGTAAGTGGGTACCTATATTTGAGTTATTGGGAATAACTCTAGTTGAAACGAAAAAAATTACCTAACCTCAGCAACGGGTATTAACCCTACATGTTAGTAGGAAAGTCGAAAATCCTGAACAGGCAAACTTGGGCCGATAAATGTTGAGTCGAATACCATTTGTTTGTAAAAAATACTGATTGTGTGAAAATAAACTCATAAAATACTTAAATGTGACATGAGAGCCAATGTCATTCGTTTGATATAATTATGTCTTGGTTGTTGACTTCAACAACAAAAACATTGAGATCTAAATGGATTTTGATTTCAATAGCTAGTCCTGTTTTTTTTTGTAACACCTTATATAAAACTCCCTCTTATGACTTGGGTTAATATTGAAGCCAAAGACATAACTTGGCCTGTTCTCATACATGTATATTTACTGTACTAAAGATTTCGCAAGTTCTAAGCCATATGTATGTGCCATATGACGACATCCGTAGCCGAGAGGCGAGCGGGCCTGACTTTGGCGAGCGCCATCTCTGAGGTCCCGGGTTCGATCCCCGGTCGGGTCAATATGGGAAACGAACTTTTCTATATTGTCTCGGGTCTGGGTGTTGTGGAACCGTCGTTGTTTCTGATTTCTTTAACACAAGTGCTTTAGCTACTTACCATAGAATAAGAGCAATGTATGTATGTATGTGATATGTTCTTATGGCTTAGAACCCAAAATTTCGCTTCAAGGTGGACACTAGGCAACAAACATGGGCCCTATGTTTGTTTCCTAGTGTCTTAGTAAGTACTAATAACGTTTTATGACTATTTTAGTACAACCCGGTCACAATATCTGTGCACCTGACCTCGTGACGTCATATCGGCGGTCTGGGTACGGTGTGAAAAAAAGTTTTTTCTAGAAATGTGGAGGTAAAAAAAAATTACTAACCTTTTCAATTCAATTTATTATTGATGAAGGGTTTGTCATTAAAAAACAATAATTTTGATTACAAAAACATTTATTATTAAACTCGGTCACTATAAATTATTGACTCTATGCCTGACATTGTATCTTCCTCACTCTCACTTTCTGAACTTGCCGAACTGTCGTCCCCTAGTGATATTAAAAGTTGTGTGATGTTGTCATCTGCTAGATGATCCTTTTCCCAGTATTCTCGCTGTAGTCTCTCCACGTGATTCACTTCTTTTTTCCAGTCAGCTGGCGTAATTGACTTAATCGCATCTTTTGTGAGTTGTTCTATTTTCTTTTCCGATTGGTCAATGTTTTTATCTGCCACCCTTTGCTTTACCAAGTTCCATATATATTCGATAGGGTTTAGGTCACAATAATAAGGTGGCAGACGCACAACTTCTTGGCCATGCTCTCGCATCAAATCGTCGACGACATATTTTTTCGGTGGCTTTGTTCTCAGTATAATGGGATACAATTCCCTCTTTGTCATTTTGTCATTAAATGGAATATTGTGTTCACGTAGCCCATTTTGCATGTCTACTTTAAGAGCAGCACTAGTGGGCGCTTTCACCGACTGCGTCGAATGGTAGGGTGCATTGTCTATGATAACTATACCGTTCGGCGGTAAATTTGGTATAAGCTTTTCACGGAGCCATTTTAAAAAATTGTTTGTGTCCATCTCGTTATGATAATCGCCGATTTTACTTTTACATTTATAAAGTAATTCTGCACCTTCAATGAGTCCATTTTCTCCTCCAGCGTGTACAAGAATCCAACGTTGACCCGGATTTAAATTTTTCTTCACACTGCTGTCGGTATTATTTTGCCAGCATTTACTGACCGTATAGTGGGAATGGATCCACGTCTCGTCCGGGTAGGTAACCGGTTTTTTATCAGCGCCAAGGTCATTATTCTCTTTCATACGTCGTAGGTAGCGAGCCCTCCATGCGGCGATGTCCGGCTTTTGTGTCAATACACAACGGATATTTTTACACTTTTTGAACTTGTAGCCCAATTTGTTAATTAAAATATTTCTTAGATATGTTCTCCCACCTTGAAAATTTCGGTCTCTCTTAACTGCTGCCAGAATTTTCTTCAAAGTTGGGATTTCTTTTTTACAGCATAAAAACTGTTGATGATATTTAGTATTGCGCAAATGTCAAAATCATCTACTTCGATGCGTTTTTTGTACTGTTTACGCTTCTTACCCGGTGTCGATAGTTTTGGTTCTGGGTGGGTTTCTAAATTATTACTAGTACTTGGAGTCGGACTAGGGCCCGGCGAAGTAGGTGGTTGTACCTACTTTGGCTTCATTTTTAATTTTCATTAGAGTCCTCTTTGATATCCCAGTTGCAGCACAGGTTCGTTTCACCACTTGGTCTACAGGTATGGTGTACTGTTTATTTGCTTTCTCCGATTCAAAAAACTTGAGCACTTTCAAGATTAAATTTCTTGATTCGCTGTGTATTGTTTTTCCCATGACTTTAGTTTAACAGCTACAACAATTTGAATAACAACCAAACCAGTCCAAACTTAACAGTAAACAGTCTAAACTTAACAATAAACATTAAAAAACAAAACAACAATAAAGCAAAAATATCAAAATTATCGGGACGTGTAGCGGCAACGAAGATGCTAACCGTACTGTCGCACCGGGGAGTGCGCGGTGAGGTGACAGGGGAAGCGGGAGAGGCGCCGCATTCCAGCGAGGTGCACAGATATTCTGACCGTGTTGTAAGTACTTATAATAAGGTAACCTATAGAGTACATCCCGTATACTCAGAATCATGAAATATGGTTATAAGTTTAAATTATTAATAAAAATATTTTTAATAATTATACTTTTACTCTCGTATGATCACGAAGATGTAATAAATTGAATATATACTACACATTTGCACGGATTACTCGGCGTCCGAGCTTGAATAACACTTGTTTATTTAAGCATGCAATAAATGAAATAATTAAAGTAGAAAGCACGAAAATAAACAAAACCGTTTTTTCATAAAATAAAGTAAAAATAACACGAAACGTCTGACTCTGAATGGTTTTGGATAAAGTGGGCTCCTCTCTAATAATAACACAATTCTTCATTATAAATGAAAATTGTAAAGTGAACCAAGAATAAAACTCGTTAAATGTCATTCAGCCACCAGCATTATTCCAATAAATTTTCCGCCGCCAGCCAATTGAATATGGTCTGGATTACATTAAAATCAAATTAAGGTTCCATAAATTGGAGGTTTTATTCAAACTGTTTAATTATAGTTCTTGTTTAAAAAAATATATTGTTGTTATTTTCAAACTTGGCACAAAAAACTGGCTTTATACTATGCCTTAGATGAGTTTTGTGTTAGAAAAAAAACGTGTCAGGGTGTTAAAGAGTATTCAGAATAAATTGTGATTCCATCGTTGATTTTGGATTCCATAACACAACTGCTAGAGTTATTTACTTTGTGATCCAGTCGATGTAAGTATTTATATTTTGAGAATTTTAATAAGTAGGTACCTACTTATTACGCGATATAAATTAGATGTTCGCTAGACAAAACAATACCTATTAAAGATTCTAGGCCATTAACACACACAGTGCCAACTACAAAATATATTGAAATAAGCGTAGGAATGTTATATTAACGCGTTACTTATTATTTAGAATATGGTGAACGCATTCACAGAACTATACTTTGACTGTTTGTTCTTCTGCAAAATAATATATACGATATTAAACCACATTAAAATCCTCACTGAAAATAATTTTGAGTCACATAATATATGAGTCGATATGGAAAAGGATTTTTTCTAAATTCTCTGGATCAACATCCAGAGAATGGTACAGTCGTTATTTTATGTTAACTTGTAACACAAGCTTGTACTACTGACTATACATAGAATCAGCGCAATGTATGTGCAGTTTATGACGAATTTGAAATCCGTATCTACATCCAAAATCAAAACATTACATACATTTTCATAACATCTACGATTTGAAAAAAAATGAAAATACCCACATTTATAAACTCGTTTTTTTAAGTATTATAGAACTGGAAAAGTTTTTTGCAAAGAAATAGACACAAACGTCCATAATTATGAATCAATATGAATTCTCACTACTTAATCACTAAACTTGGCCAAGTCATCATTACAAACAATAAATTAGTTATCAATAATAATAGCAGTTTATATTATTACGTCAGAACAAGTATTATACAAAACTTCAGCCACTTAACTGAAACCCGATCCAGACAAATCCGGTGGGACACTTTCACTTCGCTCAATATCAACAGTAATCGTTTCGGCATCACGTAGGTATATACAGCCGGCTCGGCGGGACCGAAAGTACAGTTAATATTAATGCAGTCTTGAAGCTACTAAGAGGCTGGCAATGTTATTAATACTGTCTTGAGGAGCTAATTACTTTTCTAATATATATGGAAGTCACAACATTCTTATCGAATTTAAAACTTTCGCGCTCCATTTTAAACATTTTATAATAAGTTAGCAGGTCAAAACATGATAACATTTTTTAATTAGTAAACTCTAACGTTTCAGTTAAATTGCACCAACTATGGTCACGAACTGAGTCAGTAAATTTATTTTAAAAGTATTTATAAGAGTACTTTTACTTCCAATAAGGACTATTTGTATTTTTGTCTCAGCTTAGCTCACCGATCAATAACCCTGTGGTCTGGTGCGTTGAGTCTGGCCTTGCCACCCAGCCTCCGATACCGCACTGGGTGTCCCTGTCTTCCGCGACCCGGCAGTGGCACGCTGCAGTGCGGGGTGCGAACCTGCTCGTGGTGAAGCTGCAGAAGAAGAGGAGGATACGGCTCCCTATCTTCCGCAGCCGGAACTCCATTTGGCTCTCGGAGGAAGAGCTGGAGTGGAGAGTCTCGGGTGTCCACAGTGGTGGTAGGCAGCGGAGCCGCACAGCAGATCCGCTGCTGGGACTAGAAACGTTAGGCATGGGGGGGGGGGGCCCGGCGTCCGTCATCTCGGTCCCGAGAGGGCGTGTCAGGTGGCTTTATAACAGTTGCGTTTTGCACAGCGAGATGGACCACTTGGCGGTAGCCGCTCCGGAGGGCCTGTGTAGAATCCATAAGGGATCCCGACTACCCCGCGATTGCGCAGCGTTGGTCGCTCTCTGTTCCACGCAGAGAATGACAGTGTGGTAGGCATTTCCTCCTTGACAAAAAGAAATCGCCCATAACTAGTGTAAAAGTAGCCTTAGTTAACCGTTGAATCGCCTGTTTAGTGTCTAGCTCCCAGACTGCTTATAAGTAAAGTGCGCTGAAAGTACAGTTTACATATATTATAATATACTTATACTACCTACATGTACAGCAGAAGGTGTTGATCACTAAACGAGCGCCTCGCATCATGGCCCTGCCCATAATGTCTAGTGCACTTAGTATCGGCTCCCGACGCTCACTTCACACAGATTAGATTCTGTATTCATACTCGATGTGCTATATTCATGAGTAGCCAGGTAAACAATCTTAGACCCTGCTTACTAGGAAACAAAAACATTATTTTCTAAGAGAATGTTTTCATATAAATCGTTCGTATAGTACTCTCATATAGTATAGATATAAATTGACTCTCCTTCTTGTGACAATCAATACACTTGTCGCACAACTTATTAAGGTTGAATAGGTTTCAGCTTAAATAACTATATACAGATTGAATCTTAATGTTGTTTAAAACATATGGTAGAAGTTGATTTTCCTTACGCCTTTTTTTTAGGTGTGGTTATTTTACGGGATTATTGATGATTACACCAAACTTGTGTATTAATGAAAATAGTGTGAAAATATTATGTAGAACAATTTCTAAAATCTTGATATTTTTAGATTCAACTAGAGGCAACATCAATCAATCTTTCGATAGGTTGTCTTGTAATCAGCGGTAGTACTTAAAGACATTGTTCTGTATCTGACTTTTATATATATATATCTTCAACAAAGAGACATATCTTTGCTTTAGATCAAAATATTAGTTAAAGCTGAAACCAGATAATGAACAACTTCACATACCCATTTATTATTGCAAAAACACTAACAAAATTTTATGTAAACCATAATATACATTTTTGAAAAATCTGTTAATAAAATCGAATTCGCATAACAGGCAGATTCGACCTCAATAGAGACATTGTAATCTTTTAAAGCTGGATCATTTTGATTGGACACTTTGCATAAACAAATTATTTTTGACAACATTGTAGGGTGTGGCCGAATATATTTTATACAAGGGCACTCTGGAAACGTGAAGTGACGTCAGAATTGGTGCCAATATCGGAATCCAATCAACGTTCTGTGATTGACAGTCAAAGCCAGCCGGCGTGTGTACGGCCTTTATCGGGCCCGCTAACACACTCGGCCTCGCAAAGATCTAGGTTTACACATGATTGAATTTCAAAATACAGCTCCAGTTTTTGCCTGCAATTTTGTGCATTCGACCAAATTGTAATCTGCTACCTACTAGTGTTCTATTCCATTCAGACATGTTTGTTGAAATGGATTTATCTCGCATAAACGTTAAAATATACCTATAGAACCTACGCAAAGCAGCTATTTTAATTTAACTTTATATTTGAAAACATCATAGTCTTAATTCGACGCACAAATAAAATATCTTAAAAATTTGATGAGTAAGAAATTAATACGCCAGAAAATAAACTCACCTACACACCATTAATTGGTATCAATCTAAGGTTTTCCATTTGTATGTACCTATAATCGTAAGATGATTTCTAGAATATTGATACTAAGTAGAATAAAGTACCTAAATTCCAATTTAGAAAAAAAATCCCAAATTGACTTCACTTGACTTTTTCTACTGCTACGGTATCGAATATAAATTTATTAAAAAGGAAAAGAAAAAAAACACTACTTACCTTTTATCACGTGAACTTAATAACATACGAAAATGTAACCAGAAAGCTCGTATAACACGTAGAAGGTCACAAGTCCACTTTGCGTCTACGTAATTTTATCTACTATCGCAGAAAAGACGTTGTAAAGAACTGTAAATTGAAAAGGACATCACATATACGTCCAGCGCAATATCGCAACCAGATAAGCAAACAGAAAGAACTCAGATTCGCCCGAGCGGAGTCAGGGATTAGGCAAAATAGTCCCCGATGTTTCTGCTCAAGTGCCATTTGTACTGGACTCTTCTACTTTACCTACAACTTCATTGGAGGACATCGGATTTGTATCGAGATATTGAAAATGCGTCGAGAATACCGTCGGGCGATTTCGTTCACAAGTTATAAATGGATTTGCGGGGATATTCAAATCCATCTTCGCAGCCATTGTTATTCTGGACGCAGGAACACGTAGACGGGTGCAGGCAGAATGCGTCCACAATCAGTTTTGTACAATCAACACAGCAGACGAGTCGCTTTGTGCATTACCCGCCTCCCGACCCTCGTCCACTTCACAAGTCCCCACTATAGATGCAGGCGTTTATTCTTGAGAAGGTCTGAGAGGATAATTGGTGGCTGGGACTGTCTTAGGTTTAATATCAATTTCTTCAAGCTACTCAAAGGCCCCACCTTCGGTCAAATTTAACAATAGGTAACACCCCTAACGTCGTAGATGGGAAGACGACTTCAAAACAATAGCGGGACATACTTGGACGAGACAAGCGCTGAATCGCATCCGATGGCGAGCTCTAGGGGAGGCCTATGCTGGACAGCAAGACAATCTTCATGTACCGGTGTCAAATAATTAAATAAGATAATTGTTATAAGAAAGATTGTTAAATAAAGGCTATTATTATTATTATTATTATAACACCCCTAACCGTTATTTAAGGAAGATACAACGTTTTTAAGCTGCTGATTAGTTATATCATTAGTTTATCCAAAAGATGGGCACTGCTTAAGGGAGTTCTAAAAATTGTTGTTGTTTTTTTTTCAAAAAGGAGGACTTTAATTTTTAACCTCCCAAAGAAAAAAACCGGAACCAATTTTGATTTTTTTTTTGTTTGAAAGGGGAATTACTCGGGAGTATTTAATTCTTAGCAAAAATGACGGTCGCCACAAAATGTCGGATAACTATTTTAATACAACTTCATCAACGTAGGTATCAAATAAAAGGTCTTGACATTATGACAAATTTTAAATCCAAGATGCGTGTAAATGGAACTGTCAGTGAGTTTCAAAACTTTTGTTTTTTTTTATCTAACAGAAATTACTTACCTGCAACCAAATTTCTGTTATAACAATTGTCATCAAAGCCTTAGTTTGGGGTAGGTGCCTTTCAAAATCCAAACTCTCCATACCCCTACACATTCAAAGTTGTAAATAAGATGGTACGTAGGTAAGTGATAGGAAGAGGTGAAACTTTGTGACAGCAAGCAAGTTGGGGCTCGGCCCGGGTTAGCCGCTACATGTAAACACGCGTTGAATCTTTTAGAAGTTGCATTTGTAATGAACTCCACCTATGTCCATGTTTTGCACATCTGCGAAATGACGTTTTCATTTCAACTAAACTTCATCGGACTGTTGTTTGGGCAGCCGCAGCATTTGCAGTAAAGTTTAAGTCTTCACATATTCGGTCAGTTACCTCATAATTCATACATTTAATACCTTAGTTTGACTCGACGTTCGTTCTTAAATCCTATTGTTTATTGTAAAAAAACAATCGAATGTTAGTAGGCGACTGGTCTAAAGTAATAATAGTTAATTTTCTTGGTTCTTGAACCTAGGACTGTGGGTTTGATTGATACCCGCCTAGAACAAAAATATTCGTATGATGAACATTTAGTTTGATTTGTATCTTGGTGTTTCAAATGTATTGTGGTACCACAGTTAGTACTGGTTTCCATAACACAATCCCTTATGATATAATTACGTTGGGATCGATTTGACGTTGTCTGATTAAGTTTTAGATAATCTTATTTGGCTAAATTTAAGAACATTCTTGAACGCACACACACACATGATAAGGCACGTCAGAGTTGGAAAAAAAATGTGATTTTAAATTTACCATATTAAATATTTATCTTTACTTTTGACATACCCCGAAATGTTTGTATATTTCTCAAACAAGCTCATATTTATCAAAATTTGCAGTCTACAAAAGTCCGAAGCCGCCCTGTATGCAAAGCCTCGCTTATAACCAAATAATCCGCCAGCAAGATAACGAACTATCAATTAAACACGCGTTTGTGTTGTGCATGTGAAATAATGCCGTTTTATTGTAATGAAAGCCAGCCCCCAACCGAATTAACACTGTTTGATACTGTTGTTGGAAAACCTATTTCAGAACCTACCTTTTCGTAGTATCGGCTTTGTTTGGATCAAAGTGAAAAATTGATGCGTTTGCTCAGTTTTTTGAAGTAACTTTTTTAATAACTGTAGAACATGGACAATGGACACAGCAGGTTTGCCTGGAATAGACTTTTAATTTGAAGGCTGATTTCGTTTAAAATTCGTATCAACAGTCATACTTATGAGAACTAAAAATCTGAAAACTTGATTATTATCTAGAAAGCCTCCGGATCGGCTCGTTAGTCTTTTATATGTGCAGCAATGTTGGGATTAATAGAGAAGCTAATTAATTAATCTTATTTTACATTCTTTATTTTGCTGTTATTCATGTAATTAAAAATCAGATAAGGCTTGTTTAGATTCGTCCATTTTCGCTTTTTATCTTTCCGAATGAAGATCTTGTAAAAGGCACGTTTCATTTGCGCAGACCCGACCTCAATGGACTCGAAACGTCCAGTAGCCTTGTAGATACGAATGTAACACTCGGAAGGAACGAGAACCCTTTTCCAATAAGTATGATCGAACGGCGGAGTTTCACAGAGCTGGAAATTCTTGGGCAGTTGAGAACAAGTTGGGTGGTCCTCTGCAATATCGCTGCGGCCGCAGCTGCCAGCCGCGGCAATGTCTCAATAATCCTCAAGGTACCCCCCTAATCGACTCTTCCTTACTTCGACGCAAGTGTGACTAACTGATTAATTCTGCGAGCCACAGTACGTGCCCTGTCGTCGCTATTATTGTTGGCCCACACTTTGGGCCGGCCGTGTCCCATTATTGAACGATATTTGGACTATTATTGGGACAGTCGTGCGTCGTCTATTTATAAGTCGCCGAAGAACGGTCGTTACATACTATTGCGTATAGTTTGGGATTGTAATTGCCGCTATTTTGTTAGATTGGATCCGAATTCGTTCGTTTAGCTTTAACGGCCGGGCCGTGTTTCGTGTACGAGAAATTAGCGGACGTGACACCGATTTACAGTAATGCATTTCCATCGGGCCCGTGTATTAATTAGCTAGAGTGGTCGATTCAGTAGTCCGGTCTGTAAGTACCGAATTTTCTGCCAAGATTAATGGACATCAGCGTGGGCAAATATTTTGTAGAAAATTAATATTAACAGCGGCTACATCGGTAGCAAATTACTTCAACTGAAGTCAAATTGGTGTCATAGCGCGTCTTTTGATATTTGATTTATTGGGATTTGGGTTTAATCTATGTTTATTTTCGATGAAATTAACAAAATAAAAAAAACATGGCATCGTTACTTAGCAACATCTTTCCTAGTCACAGTTATTAATAGCTGAACGCTCGACTAATTTAGCTGCTAATGAATAATTGCTCATTGGCTGAGAGCTCCAATGAGTAGGAAGCTACTAACAGCGCGCGATGCACCATAAATTAAAACACCACTATTAGCATGTTTAATTTTAACGTCAAACCCATTCATGTCGTCCTGAATGTCCGATACGCAATGTGTGAGCTTTTATTTATTTAAAATTCCGCAGAGCGATTCCATCAAAAGCTTAATACGCAGGTATTTTGTGCTTAATTAAATTATGACGTCAGGGGGGTAGGTGTATCAATAATTTATAGATACCCTTTAAAATATTTTTAAATTAACATTTTATTCGACGCAGTTGATAGAATTCAGAAATTCTGAAATAAATTTCAGAGACAACACTCTGTATCGATACAATTTACGTGAAATTTATGTAACTGTTGAAAATATTCGTATTTTTAAAGGCTTTATTTATTTTGCAAGTAAACAATGTTCATATTTATAGTAACGAGAAATTTATTCGGAGTACCTACACCGCACAGCCTATCAGCCATTTTACTGTTTCTTTGTTAGCTTGCCAAAAACAAGACAACGTAAATTCTTAATACTTATTTTCTTTTTAATTTTATCACACCCGCATTGAACATTCTAAAATACGTCAAATGTTGTTCAATCATTTCAAACTACACAAGCTAATTAATCGATGTTATCGCTATCACCAAGGCTGTGTTACTGTGAATTTTTTGTAAACAGCATTTTAATTTTTTTTTACTTTAACAAAAAGATGTTTATTTAACAAATATACAAACGTCATGTAAACGTATAAAACCGAAACCCCTCGGAACATTCACAAAAACGCGTTAAACGCTGACTTCGCGGTTAGTGAGCACTTCCTGACAGCACTTTTTAGTAGAATTGTAACGAATTTTTACATATTTTAAAATCTAAACATCAAGTAACATAATTTCCAACCGTAACCAATCCAAAGTTCAAAAAAAAGTACATCATTACCTAGTATAAAGGGTGCTCAAAGCTCCATTTGCGGTTTAATGCCTAATTACAAACCCAAACGTCAATTTAACGTAAGATTAATAGGTAAGTAAAACAAAACCGCACTAAACGTTCCCAAACGCGCGTCAATCGCTGATGTTCCGCGGCTACACAAAGCTGTTTACCCATCGGCATCGCATTGTTGTTAACTCCTTGCCTGTGTTAATTGGTGTATTCTTGTTTCCCTCCAAGCTTTTTCCGATAAAGTGAAGATTGCTCCACTTGTTGGCCTCGGCAGGGTTGCCTGTCATGCGTCTAGAAATCAATTTTAGTACCCAGCATAGATCGAGGAATATTACCAGAACAAACATGGCGGTCGTCCGCGCAGGTCCAGTAATTGACATTGTAATACTGACAAATGTTTAGAGTGGAGCTTATTAATTAAAATTTCGTAAAAACAATTACGTTATTGTTCTTATTCAGATTTCGACTAGTTAGTATGGTTCAACTTGTGTGCCGCAACCTATACTAGTTCCATTTTGTAACTAGCTGCCCGCCGCAGCTTCGGCTTTACTGATTTTTTATTGATCCTTCGTTCCAATTGGTTGCAGCGTAATGTTTTATATGAAAACATACTAGATAGTGATTAAAAAGAGTGATCACAGAGACTCCCTCTGTGATCACTCTTTTTAATCAAAAAAAAAAATTTAAAAAAATGAAACTTATAGTGCAGTTACGTTCTTTGTATTTTTAAATAATATAGCTCTTTTGCGTCACTAGTACCTCTTAACAATGTAGTCTTTGATCTTTATCGTCTACACACAGTGACGCACCGACAAGTGTGTGAAGCTATTTCTATTTTTCTTTTGCCCTCCCGGCCCGGTGGTGGGCAAAGGTCTCCTTTTCCATATTTACCGCTCTAAATGAATAATGTGCCATGATACCACATTTATCGCGCTGGTCTGGCGCTTCGCCATTACTGCTTCACTAAAAACCCATCTCAAGCCCAAAAAACACGCGGCAGAAAATTGTAAAAACATGTTTATTTTTCTTACATTCTACATTTAAAATAGTTTAAACTAAGATTTTATTTTTGCATTTATAAAAAATATAAATGATATCTTTAAATCTATGATTTATATCAACTCTGCTAAGAGTGTTCCTAAACCAGTGAACTTATTTGTTTTATTAAAACTAGAAAAAATCTGCCACGTAGCTTTGAGCAGAAATTATGTTAATTTGATTATTATTAGGCAATACTAGAAAATAATAATTTTAATATTATCTCAACCGAATTCCGCCAAGGCGACCAATTACCTAAGCCGGACTTAGATTTCAGTGGACGAACGTTTGCGCAACACGCAAGAGTATTTTCTCTCTCTCTATCTCTCTCTCTCTGTCTTCCTCTCTCCCTTTGTTTTCATAATTAAACATGACGGTAGATTAATACGAACAAAATGAGATCAGACGCAGGATCGTCTGTTTATATGCCTTTACGACGGCATGGGTAATATTTTTTATCCTGATGAACATTCTAGTGTTTTATCCAAACTAGAAACAACAAAGTTGTGGCCTCCGTGGGAATCAAGCCCACGTCCAGAAATTAGAAATTTTAGGAGATAATTATCACTGTTATCACAATAAATGATACTTATTACAAATAACGATATTGTTAACGCTTTCAGAAATACAATCAACTTTCTCCACCTAGTTTGTTTTAACTTTATTCATTCAAAAGATGCATATAAATAATTATGTTAAGGAAAGAAAGAAAGAAAGAAAATACATTTATTGACATCACAAAATATACATACAAACACAACGCAAGAGAATAATAACAGATATTATTATTATAAATACCTTGTGAGGCCGATTTGGGTTCCACCTCAGCAAATGCCGCTACGACATTTAAAGGGAAAAACCGAAAGTAATGATTTTATAAGAGACACTATTGATATACTCAAGGTAATGGATTCACGGTCCAGACAGCAGTCACAATTGTTAAACAATAGCTATGAATCAAATGTGCTTCATGGGATCAAAACCTGTTGTTAGATTTAACTGTCTGTTTAGCAAGGTACTGTTTCGGCCGCTGAATGACTTAGTAGCGAGAACCATTCATCTCCCACACGGTGAATATTTCTTAGATCAAAATTGTTGCATTTGTTCACAAAAATACAAATTATAGTACGTTGCCATTGCTTTATTGACAGAAATACAAATACCGAATATCTTAAACTTTTTAAGTTATCTTGACCAATAACTTTGACTTATAGTTAACGATGCAGTCTGTTCATGAAATTATGTGGGATAGATCATATTAACTCACCATTTGGTGTTAAATTTGCGGATACTACGGACGCAATATACGTGATGAAGATAATGAACGTTTGCAGAAATTATGTGCATACCGGCACTGTACTCCCCCTTTTTAAAAACTAAACAAAAATGCGCTTTACTTAGGCTGTTACAATAAAATATCTGATAACGATAATAATTTCAATAAGATTTGTGTAGGTGGGTACTATAAAATAAATTTAGCTATGAAGTGCGATATGGTAAAAATATATATACTCGTATTAAAAAACTGCCAACACCTGTTGTGATTAGGAAGAAGATTTTTTTTTTCATCGAAAATCGTAACTGAATTACCCTTTAAAAAATATTTAAATTAAGAAAGGATCGTGCGTTAGATTCCCACATAGGACAAATTAATTTTGAACTTGTGTTTTCGGCCTCTACCTGTTTATGAATGTATGAATGTATAGTATATGTTGTGGTGGTGTCAAAAACACGTTAGATTACAACTTGTAGCGAGATCCGCCTAACTTTAGATACATTTAACCAATTACCTGGTTAAATAAATAAAATATCTATCAGAAAATAGGCAAAAAAATATCACGACAAGTTTTTAATAGCTGATTTATTAAAACTTACTAAATGTATTATTTTGATTTTTTAGGTCAAAAAATAAAAACTTGTTTTTTATTCTTTTCTTTTATAAGCTAAGTAACCATAGGCGTTAACGGTCGTAAGATAATTTGTATTCAGAATATACACAAAAGTCCCGATGTCATAAGTTTTAACTCAGAACAGATCTATTCAACACACCACAGCCCTAGCCGGGGGTGGCGCGGGAGGGTTAGATAAAGCGGGGGTAGATCACCAATAACTCGCTCCATTGTTTGTTGGCGGCAGACTTAATAAGTTCTCCGAATTTATTATGATTTGTAGTCTCCCTTGTCGTCTTATTACGAGCCTTTTAGCCATAGTGGAGTCAACTATTCGAGTGATATTTCGAGAACGAGCCGCCCTGCGGTCTTTTATAACCAGCCTTAAAAAGGACGTTGTGTGATTCCCTTTGATTATGACAGGAAAAAGTGAATCCCTTACGGATTTTATTACACTTGTCGACTTTCCTATTTATCAGGTTTGGGACTGATTTTTGAAGGGTCGTGTGAGAAAAATAACAGTTACAAAAGGAACGGCAATATTTTAACGTAAGAAATCTAAAATTCTCTTCCAATAAAGCTTTATCAGAATTAATTCAAAATTCGCTTTCACACAAAACTTATATATGGTCGAATTTAGATACCTACCTCTTCCTTTGTTTAAAGTCGGTTAAAATGGAAAAGACCTAGTCTTTTTTGTCCATGTTCTTTAGCATACATAAGTCTACTTTTGTCAAAAATTTTATACAATATTACGATTTAATACCCGTACGGTGTAAGTATTCCGTGAAGACAAAATGGTATTTGATTACACTAGGTGATTATCCAGTATAAGCTCGTAAGCAAAGTCGTGCCCGACTCTATGAGCATAAAAGTGTTTATGTAAATAATTTAAATAATAATCGAACAACTTTTCAAATTTTTCGCATTATTATCATACAAACTTTTGTCAGATATCATTTAAGCCAAATCGGAACATAAACAAAATTAAAGCAAACGTAAACTTGCCAAAGAACTTTGTTGGAAGTGGGTTAAATACTTCGGTCGTATTTACCATTTTAATTAGATTAAACAATTCGCCAGCAGACTTTCATTAATCAGGAAACGTTTTTCACTCATTCTTTACCGCTAAAATTATAAAAAGGAGCGTTCTTGATTGATTTACTACACAAACTCCGGCCATACTTGACATCCATCAACAAAATTAATGAAAGTCGATGGAAGGGAAATCCGGGGACATCGGAGAAATTGATGTTATTAATAAATTACCGTAAAAAAATATGCCATCAAACAGAGTCTTGCTACCGAACGATTTAGATGGCGATTTATCTTTTTGTATGTTGTAATTTGTTCTCAATATCCAAATATTTTGGAAGTACCTAATTAAGATATTACAACAGTCAAATACATATACAAACTCTCTGCATGACCCAAGGGTTGACTAGTAGAGAATTTCCTTAGCATTAATCCACCTGTTGTACTTTTTTGTGAATTAAGTGTAAATAAAAAATAAGCCGTGTTAAGTCAAAGTAATTTTTTTTTTCTTATAGATTACATTAGTAATAATTATGAATAGTCTCTATATAAAACAAAGGAAATAAGGTATATTTTTAAGTATTGAGCTGAATACTTAATAGGAATTAATCACATGAAATAGTGTCTCCTTTTTCATTACCGTTGATAGGAACAAATTGATGGCGTATAGATTTTACCTACAAAGTGGACAGTATTCCAGAGTAAAACAAAAAAACTGGTCAAAACAAAAGATTATTTAACCGCCCATAATATTGGAATATATTTTTCAAAACAAAAAAAGACCGGAGACCCGCTCAAATTTAAAAAATTCGACATATTTAAAACCTCACTTATGACACATACGGGCCTAGCATGCGCCACGCGACTTAATTTTATCGCGCTCTTAAGAAACGTCAAAATCGATTGAAGTCAGAGCGTCAGCTGCTGATTGGCTGAAAATACGAGTGCGGTGTGCTATTAGCCAATCAACAGTATCGGAACTTTTGTCGTCTCATGCGATAAATTTTGACTTATTGCGCATGCTAGGCCTAATATTTTTTATTATAATGTTATTAAAACACAGTTATTCTTTATTGCAAAGATTTCAGAAAAGATAGTAGCCCATGCAGCTGTGGCAACTTAGTGCTGGGGTAATCCCCGCACACTAAAACAATGTAGGATTTTAGGTCCAAGCTGACATCATTCGTAGCCAAATTGGCATTATGAGACAGAATGCCCGGAACACGTTCTGTAAGCTAATGATAAAAACATTACCACTCACCGTTTAGTCAACGAGTTAGCAACACTAACAGAAACCGAAGGAAGTCAATAAATAAAATTGAGTGCACTTCAGTCATTAACGTTGTCTGTCGAAACGTACCAGCGACAAGCTCATAAATCATTGCTAATAACGTGACACCAACGTAGAAAACTGTGGAGGCGTTTGCCGCTTTCCCACTGAATTCCGCCCCAGATTTCCGAGACAAATGGGGGGCTTTCTGTGATGGGGCGAACTGTGGGCAGCCGAAGACTTTGGCATTGCTTTTCATTTTGTTCGGCATTATTTAAAAATAAGTAATCTTCATGTTCGCCGCGTGGTCAGGAATATTTGAACTATCGAATTCAAATACGCATCAAATTGTATCTTACGTGCGGTATGCGAATTTCGTGGAACCAAATCATCAGCATCGCGCATCAACGTCATGAAAAACATGAAACATGTACAAATTTCCATTAAAAATATTATGAAGAAAGTCGAAATTACAGAACACTTTTACAATCAAAGTGTTACGGTCGACAACACGTTAAGGTAAACAGTTACAGCTCAGTGTTGTTTGACTTGCTTCTGCCTGTACAAAAAGGACATGATTCTCAAAATAAGCATGTTGTCATATTTTTGTCTAAAGTAAGGTGTCGCCCATCATAGCTTTAAGTACATAACAGTTTACAACAAACTTCATTGCTTATTTTCTATACCAGAGCATCTTACAAAAAGAACAAAGTTAATTCCAGCTAAAAGGATTGTTCTCTAATTACTCGGCAACATAATGCCTTACCTTCCGCAAACGCTCAAAGTTACAATTGCATTTAGTCTTTCCGTGTCCCGTATAGAATTTAATTAAGAAAATTATGCAAGCCTTCGTCTTGTGCACCGTCACTTGTCACGTTATAAGGCCTTGCTACCATTAGGTACCAGGGTTCCGTCGACCTATTTGTTATAATTACTCGCCGAAGTAAACAAAATATAGCGAACCATTTAACACTGTCACTCTAAATTACCGTCGGAACGGTGCTAATATACCTACCCACTTTCAAATTATCTCTGCGAGCATTAGATTTATAAATAAAGTGTTGCCATGAAGCGGGGAATATGCGGAAAGTCCCGCTAATAAAAAAATGGCTTATAACGGCCCTCGTTTGCAATGGATGCTACTTTTTGGGAAATGCAAGGCTAGTCCTGGTATATTAACTCAAAACTCAACCATGAAATCTCTATAACTACAACATATATAATTCATTTGATTGAATAACGACTATGCTGTACTGCTTTCTCATATTAACATTTATGGAACTTTCCACGCAATTGTGTTACCACTAAGGTCAGACAATTATTTATGAAATCAAAGTTTTTACGTTGCATTTAGATTAAAATTTAAGACGTAAAACAAAAGAAGTTTTGGAATTAAAAGTCAAATAAGTTGGTTCCTTATATGTTTCCGAATATCAATAGTAATCTTGTATAATATCTTTCCATCTTAACTCAAACAAAAATGAGATCGAGAAAGCATGAGAAACAACATGTCTTAATAAATAAAAAAATATTACCAAAAATTTATGTAAAAGCTTCCAAAGTACTGCACTAAATTGCATGATATATTTTTTGAATGTGTTTATGTTAGGACAATATTTAAAAAGAAAAAATATAATATCTATACGACGAAATGACGTTCGCTGCTGGACAGCTAGTTTCGATACTTACCTATATCAATATTTTTTTTTTACGATCAGGAATGAAAAGTCTTTAAATATTGAAATAAATTAAACTTATACAAAGAGGAAGAAATAAACTTAAGAGAACATAATATAGTAAACTATAACTAACTTACAAAATATTAAAACTGAAATTAATAAAAAATGAATATTTTATATAAACAAAGATGGCCCCTGTGGTAAGGTACCCTTTTTTTTTTTTTTTTCCTACCTGACTTTCGATAATGGCTGCGAAGCCTTATCATCTTTACCGAGCTGTCGGGGGAGCGCAGATTGCTCTCACCCCTTTAAGGTACCCAAAATGCTGGCTGCATTACCTCGCTGAATGGCGATTGAAAGACGCTGGGCGAGGTAGCAGCCAGCTTTTGGGTCTCCTGTAAAGTTGACAAGTCTTTTTGAAATATCTTTAAAAAAAGACAGTTTAAGTGAACAGCAAGGAACACTTACTTTTATTTTAAGTGAGGTGCAATGTAATTAGTTAATATCTACTGATTGTAAATGAAAACAGAAAGACTGATATATACAAAGTCCAAATAAATGTAATATCCATACATTTAATGCCTAAACAGTCATGTTCGTAAAGTTTTGTTACGTTACTTAGATCCTTAAAAAATCAACTGTGTCCTTTTGGATCTCTAGTAAGTAGAAACACCGTTTGATAAAACACCTGGTTACCTAAATCAAATCATAACTTTGGAAACGGCACAAAAATGTATAACATCTGTATAATCCTCTCGAAATAGAGCTCGTAACCCAGACACCGTTACGAAATGTTGTGAATCGTCATATAACCTATTATAAATTATATAAATTAAAATGTGATGCTTGTAACATCGAATGAAATGTCAGACATAATTTAAAGTGTAATTACTAAGATTTATGGGTCAATTTGGTGGTTAGAGTAGTAGGTGTGTTACCTAGTTAGCAATTAAAACTATAATCATCACTGGACGAATCTACATCACAATTGGTACTATAACCGATTCAACATGTAATAAAGCTTGGTATAAAAATAACGTATCTATATGCAGGCAATGCATAAAATAACAAATATATTAAGAATTATAACAATTATAATTAAATGTCAATAAATTCAAAGCTAAGCTTCAAATTATTAATCATTCTCTCAGGGTTGAATCGAATTCATTATACATGAGATCTTCTACACTGTAGAAGATTAATTAGTTTACTGTAGAATCTACAGTAAACTAATTAATAAAAAAAAAAACTATTAATAGTAAGCTGAACAGTTTGTTTGTTTGAAAGGTCTAATCTCAAGAGTCATAAGTGAGGTGGAAATTGAAAAAATATTTTTGTATTGAAAAGCCCATTTATCGAAGATGGTTTTAAGCTATATAACATCCTGCAGTGATCAATAGGAGTAAATAATAAATCTGACGACCTCCGTAGTGAGTCAAGCGAGCAGGACGACACTCCATCACAGAGGTCCCGGGTTCGAGCTCCGGTCTGGTCAATATGGAAAACGAACTTTTCTATATTGTCTCGGGTCTAGGTATTGTGGTAGCGTCATTTTTTGTGATTTCTGTAACACACTTGTGTTTACTTAAGCACTTACTGAAGCTACTTACCACAGAATCAGTGCAATGTATGTGATGTTGTCCAATATATGAATGATGTACAGTTATTATAACAACGTGACAGTAAAAGAGTTATTGTTATTAACAAAGGTTAAATAGGTAACTGAAAACATTTTAAGTTTAAAATTGTGCCTGTTTGAACGAAACAGAATTTTCGGTCTCTTGGAAACAACAATTTCGCGTATTACATCGTAACAGCCATAATTGCAATTCTTTGAAGTCTAAGATCTAAGAAGATGAAAGGAAAACCTCTTTGTCTGTGTCTAAAGAAGGCTTAAGTGTAGGTTACAACCTATGATTATAATAAATACACCCAAAAATATTTTGAGTTTCAGGAGCACTTTAATTTGCAATAAAAATAACGTAACATTCGTATATCTTCTCATTTGGATTTCTAGTAAACTTTTCAAAGTCATAAGAGCTCTCGTCGACAGAGTGAAGTCGATATTGCCACTTAACTTCTGCATTAGAAAGATACTCAGATATCTTATTGCTCAAAATATTTGCAGACATCATTTTACTTTAGAAAGCCTGCAAAAATCTAGCTGCCAATGTGGCGATATCGTGGCGGCATTTGATCCGGTTTAAGCTTTTTTCAAGGCACAATCAGGTGTAAAGTAAATGTTTGACGTTAACAAGTCACTTTAATTCGGTGCTCGTTTGAATGCCCATTATCTAGACTCTTTTATTTATCACTTACCAGCTGACTCGAAAGACGTTGTCCTCTCAATTTTTTTTCATGAGAACCTTCTCCTGATAATAACAACAAAACAAAGAAAGTGAAATTGGTAAAGCCGTTCACGCGTGATGGCGTTACCAAGGTAAATAGGGATTTATTTATATATATTAAAAATGATTATTGAACAAATCAAATCAACACCAAATTTACGCACTAAAATTCAAATAAAAACCAATAAATCTGATCGACATATTCCACTATCATCCACGGACAAGAGAATTTCCGGCAAAATCTTTTACCGTTCAACTCTGAACCAATCTTTGGCACCAATGGCAAACGATTGATTTTTCAATGTCGCAGGTTTTTTAGTGAGTCGGTTGGCCGGTCTCTATTACACGTGTGGAGATATTCAAACGTCCAGAGGCAATAGAGGTCAAAAGCAATCGTTCTGGGCCGCACAATGCCCGCGTCACTCCGGCCCAGTACTCGCAGCCCGCGAGTGCAATTTCCCCGCGATCCATGTAGGGTTGTCTGATCTAGGATTGAACATTTATTTTAATCACCAACGCAAACACGACTTGATGTTGACGGAGGATTTGACGTGACTGGCTGTCTGTTTGTCTGTCTCTATGTGTGTGTCTTTGACATAGTAACTCCCAAACGGATTAACTGATTTTGATTGTGTTTGAAAGGTGAATAGTTGGAAGTGTTCTTAGCTGTTTGTTAAAAATCGAGCCAAGATAGTTTTTGTCAAAAAATGTTGGATTACTTTTTTGGATACAATTCCCTAAATATATCAAATAAAAGGATTCAATACATTATTTTAAAATAACGATGACTTTGAACGCTTTAATGTCGTTTTATCGTTAAAGAAAATACCAAAAATAATAAAAAAATACATGGGAGAATTATTCTCATGTCTTATTTAACGTAATTTATGTAACTTTTTTTGCTTAACCTTATTAGGTAGATACTTGAAATATTCTCCAAATACTTAGTAGCATATTTACTTTACTAAAAAAAATATAATTAAAATAAATTAAACACTAACCCTAAAGGTTGTTCTCAGATAGCAAATATGTTTTTTTAGTTTTACCAATAATATTGTTATTGTTGTGTAATGTTGACTGCACGAGTCTGCCTTGCACTTGGCCGATTTTTAAGTTTCATAAATATCTGGTATACAGTACCGATTTTAAAGTGATCGGTTTAAATGTTTTTGTTAGGTATAAACATGAGACCTTAAATTTTATTAAATCGGGAAGGCACGCGATAGGGTTTACCCAATGATCGAACACGAGTGAATCGATTGCAGAAATCGGAAAACTAAAAGATCGGTTCAGAACTGGCATCCCTAACTCCGTGTCGCGGAGGACGTACAAAAATTGCTTTCCTGAATATAGAGAAAAAAGGCGACATGCAAATTTTTGTAAAGTCATTCGTTTGCGTGCGTTTGTATTTCTCGGCGGTAAGGAGCGATTGTCGTCTCCTTTATTTCGCGGGATATTGCGCGTCGGGCGCAGGCTGCCACGCCGCATTGAACTCAGATGCACTGTCGTTATTATTGAACTAGTTCGGCGCGTGGATTCGTTCCCCTTCACTTTTTAATTCTTTGTTCAAAAGTTACCTTACTAGAAATTTCCCCAATGTATGAGATAAAGAGCTTAGTTGAGCTGTGACTATTATTCTGTCTGGAAACAAAACCAGAGATATATTTTGGTATGGGTACCTAAATCACGGATTGAATCTGTGTCTTTATGTATTGATGTATGAAAAAAATGGTTGGAATTTATATCGTGATGATGAGATGAGAGGATATTGGTCGCTGCTTTACTGCCCCTGATAAAAAGTGCTTTCTAGGAATTCTTATCGGAAAAAAGAGTTTCATCACAGATCTTACACACGACATAAGGACGCTACAGCATCCAAAGTGCAAAGTCTGGTTTGATTTTGATTGTACCATCCTACTCAAGTTCAAACGTACGTACAGATATTTTTTAATAATTCACACAAAAACTACTAGGCATCTGGATTTGAAAGAAATTTGTTAACTTCTTACTATGAATAACCAAAGAGAATTTTTATCCCAAAATACCGGGAAAAAATGAGGAGCTGTAGCTATCCACGTTAAAATATAAATATCCATTACAAAGAGGAAAGATTTGTATTTTTGTAATAAATAAACTCATAAAGTACTGTGCCGATTTCATAGCTACATTCACCCTGAGAATAATATTGGCTATATTTATTGGTGAAAAAGTCTAACTCCATGCGTACGTATTAGGGGTGAGAGCTTTCCGCTCCTCCGCAAGTTCGGTGAAGATGAAAAGGCCATCTGAGGGTATCATCACATGTCCTTTAGAACAAAAAAAAATCCATGCATACGAAGTCGCAGACGGCTGAAATAGTATTTACATTAAATATGATATAAAATCTAAAATACAAACAGACATCATATCTCTTTTTTAACGTTAATAGTCCCAGGGACATCGTCCGCCGCCACATAGACGTTCTAATCTGTTTTTCGATCTTTGTTCTCCTGAATACCTACTCCATTTCACACCATTGTTGGTCTGAACACTTAATTAAAAATTATGATTAACGTGAGAATACTTGATGAATGATGACTGAAACCGAATTCATAATTATGTAGAAAAAAATTAAATCGTATTAAAAGCTGTTGGTTTTCGATCTGTCGTAAGATAAGGTGCTTATTTTAATTTATCTTTGTGAATAAACTTCCAATCGGATGAAATTTCATACTTTATATTTTTCGGTATCGAATCTTCGGTATCGTTAATTTCTTTTCATTTAGTTAATGTTACTGCTTCGTTTAACAAACTAGATGACCATAACAAGGTGACAGGTAGAAAAGCCTCAAAGGTTTAAATGATTCATGTACTTTTATAGCAAATAACTTTTTAAAAATAAACGAAAATACCAATCGTTATTTCATACGAACAAGATATTATTTGTTTTTTAACATTTTCCATATAAGTTAAGCAAAGTTGGATTCTTTTCCTGGTCACACTTACAAAATACAGTAATTTAACAAGAAACGAATAATACAAACAAACGATTAACGAATCAAATACTCTCCCATCACCGCCATTTGGTTTTCAGATAAGAAAAAGGCGGGTAACCTAAAAGCGGTAAAGTTAATCAAAACACGGGTTTCTATTCAATTAATCTAGTTTCGAAGTAAATCACGACAATGACGCGACAAAGAGAACTCGGCTTTATTTGGGGAAGTTTCCCTGACGCTGTCAGTTGGAGCAGTTCACTTGCTAGGGTCGTGGCGCTAGTAATAGCGAGATGCTAGACCACAATTAAAATTCTATGATATAGGATCTACAAATGACAGAAACATACAGATCTGATGAGTATCACCAGAGCTGTGACCATTTGTAGATATTATTGATAAAAACACACAACTCTCACAGCTGTGTATTTCCGTATCATATAACTGCCAGTAGAATACGAAGTCCTACGGCAGCAAATGGTATCCATAGTCTGCCACAAAAAATTGAACGATTGTATTTATCTAGTTAACTGAATATTTAGACAAAACATTGCGTGGCTACTCATTACATAGTCAGAAGAAGAATCATGAAACAATTCACTCGCTAGTTACATGGCGCCAGTAATAGCCAAATGGTAGACCACAATAAAAATTATATGATAAAGGAATCTACAAATGAGTTGTGTGTTTCAAACACACAACTCTCATAAGAGCTGTGTATTTTCGTATCATATCATTATCGTAGGACACAATATCCTACGGCAGCAAATCCTTAGACTGCCGTAAAATAAATGGAGCGATTGTGTATATCTGAGTGACTGAATACGTAACTGAAGTTTTGCGTGGCTTGCTACACATTACATAGTCAGAACAAGAATAATATGTTGCAGATGTTATTGTATTTAAACATTTATCGTATACTTTCACTGCTAATATAAATGATATAAATGTCAATATAGAATCAAGGTATGGCTCGATATTTATCTTTAGCTAGATTCTACAGAACCTCGCCCGCTAACACTCGCACCCCAGCCTAAGGTCAAGGCTCAATTTGCTCGTAAATACAAATAAATGGGATACCGTCGGAATCTCATTGGCTGATGCTTATCATATTTTACGGTTTCGTAAACTAGCGTATAAATGTTGCAATAAATCGGCCATTGTTTTATTGTTGCGCTCATTACCCTTTAACCTGGAATAATAAATTTTACTAAACATTTTGTTTTTGGTTTTCGAAACTGTTTGCCAGTGTTTATAATTACAAATCAAGTGTCTAACTATAGACCCCATTTGAAACCTCGACAGTCACTCACCTTGCGTTGGAAAACCCTATGCTAAGAGATTATTTACGCAACAGACTCAGAAATAAGGACAATGAAAGTAACTTACATATCACCAGCATTTCAAAAATTAGGTGGCAAGAGGCAGTGCTCTTAGAATCGATGGCCGATGGGAAAGAAAGGTTGGCGACCAAATATTGGTAAAACACATTTCTTCCACCCCCAAAATGAACTGACAGCAAGTCACAGAGACAGTAATTGTAGAATTTTTATTGCCTTTATATGGTGACGAGACCATATATTCAAACGGAGAAGAGTTTGTAGTGGATGTCAGTAGTAACAAGCACGGTCCTAGCTATTTTACCGAGAAAGCTAATACTCGGCATAATTATGAAAAGCTTCATTATAACAGTCATGCAACAATAATTGTTTGAGGCTTAATTATGGTATTCAGCAATATTATTACGAGTGCAATTATAATATTCTCATAAGAAAGCATATTAATTTTTCAATCAAAAACTTTGCACAAGAAAGTGAAACAAGTATAGGCACTTATAATGCTAAGAAAATTCTTTACCAATCAGCCCTTGAGTCAAGTAGAGAGTTTGTTAGGATACGGTAACAGTATTAAATAAAAAAAAAACAACACTAAGAGCAATAAAAAATTCAAATCATTTTTAGTAGTAATAAGAGTTATTTTTATAAGGCTTTTATAAAACACTCTCCTATAAATATTTACTCCCACATAGAGGTATTAGATTCCAATATTAGACAATCCTATAGTAAACGCGTGGGTTGGTGTTAAAATAAACATTTTCCCCTGAGATATCTCAGAGGTACTGGTCTGAAGTTAGAACGATTTAATCGGATTATAATGAGCATTAGCAAAGAGGTATTAAAAAGGTTAATGACGAAAAAAATCGTATTGAAAAGCTCCTACACACACACACACACACATTGGCTGTGCAAGTACGAATAACAACTATCAACATTACGCCTCCAAAGTAGCAAAACCAATTTAGCAGCGAATCATAAAACGGAAATAATTTTCTAAACATACGTCATCATACTCGGCGCATGTACATTGGTACTATGCGGAATCCAAGATACGATTGGTTTACTGATTACTGAATTATATAGGTACATTAAGAATACACTCATGTAAGTATACCATAAATCTATTTTCTTGCTAGGAACTTTATTCCAAAAATATGATTTCGAAATTGACTGTCCCTTTTCCGTCATCATGTCAATGTTAGGTCTGAAAAAGTTTAAATATTTTATTTCAAAAATACTTTATTAAATAATATGAAAAACTTAAAAATTTTTTTTTAAACATAATGTTCTCAGTGTATTTCGAAAAGAGTTTATAAAAACTGAAAATATTATATTATAAAAGTTAGACGCCTTTGTGTAACGTTGAAGCGTTAAATTCTCTCAGAAATATATATATATATATATATTTATTTATTTATTTATTTATTAGGTTTACCAACAACTGTTACATTACATACAAGCACATAGAGAAAAATTAAAAACTAAAGTTCTAGGCTAAATGCACAGTCTCTTAGAGGTAAACACCGCATGCAAAAACAATTATCAGATAATGACTGCAGTCCATATTACAATGACATCGATCGCAAGAATCCGAGACGGGAAACAGGGCTTAAAACGAAGTTAAAAATAAAGAGGAATAGAAGGCTGTTCGCATTCGTGTAGGTACCAAATGTGGGCAATCTCCCTTCTAAAGGTGGTCAGTGAGCTTAAGAAGACGTCAGAGGAAGAGCTAATTTCGTTGAGTAACCGACTTATGCGGTAAATAGGAGAATTTCTGCCATACACCGTGCGTCGTTTAGGCGTTATCAGGGGTATATATATATATATATATATATATATATATATATATATATATATATATATATATATATATATATATAATATATATATATAATATGTAATAATATGAAAAGTAGAACAATACTTTGAAATAAGAAGTTAACTCACTTAACTTGTAATAAAATTCGAACCCAAAGTACAAAAGCTCTTTCGGCTTCAGTCTAAAGACACTTACTTCAAATTTTACCTCATACTCGTAGAAATCGTGTACTAAATCCTTTACTCTTTTTTGGTGTGAGTATTTTTGGCGATAATAGATTCGCCTTTCCACTGACACATATACCTACCTACTCGTACCAATCACTACCCGATTATTTTCCCTTTTTCCATAAACTAAATAAGCTATACAAAATCTTGTTTTCAGGTAACGTCCTCGGCTTGTACCGAAGAGATAATTCGCGATACGGTAAGTCCTTTTAAGCATCTATTTGTATTCACGAGAATGAGGTCTCTACCCCGTCTACGTACCTACAGTTTTTAAGAACCAATTTCATGGACCGTTTTCTAAACTAGTTGAGAGAAGTTAGTGAATTTCTCAACAGTATTCAACGAGAACTGATAAATTAATATTCAAATTAAAGAGATTATGCAGATAAACAGCGCTCTTAGCAACAGTAAGTTCAAGTTAGATAATTTCTAACAGCCTTTTTAAATGTAGAAAAAAAAAATATCACACCTTCTGTTTTAAAGATCGTTATAAGTTTTTAATTGTAAAATCGAAATCAACATCGCCGAATTAAAATTATTTTCTTAGATAATGACGGTAGGTAACATTTGCAAAAATTGTTGTAATGATCTGTCTCTGACCGAAAAATAACGACGTACTATTACCACATTTTTGCACTTGAACAGGCATTTGTACGTGTACCGCAAAATATCATTACGCCTCTGCTGCAATATCACAAAAATAATAAGCATTTTAGACCCGATACCGATATTATCATTACCAATAAAATTTTAGTGTGTCTCGTTCCGAAAAACACAGGAATTGCTTCTTACATAACTAAAATGGAAAAAGAGAAATTGAAAAAAAAAAGTGGGTCGCGCCGCATTAACTTATCTTAAAAATGGGAACGTTTTGGCGTTGTTTCGGTTCCCGTCGAGTCTTCGTCTTCCTATTTCGTGGTGGAACGACCCTAATAATATGCCACAACTCATTCTGATTTATAAGATCTCGTTATAATTGTGCGCTTGGCTGGCGCACCGCTATGGCTCGCTGTTGCAATTTTCATGCAACCGATCCGCGAGAATGGATTTATTCTTTCTGGCAATTTGCGCTCCTCTCTTATTGTAGAGATAATTTAATTTTGAGACGCTTATTTCGAGCCTAATTTGCTTTTGGGCTAGGACTTTGTGGCGCAGAGATGAAGAGTCATTAAATTGGAGTCGGGCAGAAGAATGTATTATGCAAATGGAGTGGATTCTGGGTTAATATCGGCACGGGCGATTTCCAGTCGTGTTAACGGTCTCGCTGAAATCGTGCGAAGGACGACTTAAAATAGTACGGCTATTTATTGCGAGTGAATCAACGCGTTTTACGAGAAGCGGTCTGTTGTGTTGTTGTCGAGGATTTGCGGTTCGTGGAAAACAGAAGTAGGTAATATGAGACAGGACTATGTCAGTCTTATTACAACGTTCCGCTGATTTGTAATTTGATATTAGGCGATCGTGTTTTGCACATACGGCCAAGCGGCGGTAAAGGCCACTCCTGTTAGAACAACACTGTATGCTCATATTTCTTACGCAAACAAACACGCAGTAAATTAAAAATGGTATGGATGTGATGCTTCTTTTTATCTACTAAAAGTGGATTTTGAGATATTGAAATACTTGCAGAGTTCTTGTTCCGTTTTGCATAGAGTTTTAATTATTTTCATATTGTGAACAGCCAGAGTCTCAAAACTAGATTGCTAAGCCCTCGTCAAATTTAGAATTACAATGCACCCTTATTGTATAATGGGCTGTTATAAATTTTCTACTCAAAGCATTTACGTTTAAAGTTACAAATAAAATAACAAACCCCCAACGGGTACGTACAACTCCGCCGGCGGCTGAATTAATAACCGTGTCTATATCTGCAATCCGAGCGACAACGACCAATAAAACTCTAGTCGAAACTGCTTTGTCAAACTTGGACAGTTCCCGACCCGACGCATCCTATCCCCCTCCGTGATTACGACCTCTTCTGCAACACAATCAATCGTCAACTTCTATTTGACTTATCTCGGAAATAAAAAACAAGTAAACAAACGCGGAGCCCGTTTCCGCGGAAACCCGACAAAGTTTGAAGGTGAGCCGACGACCGTCTCCCTAATAGAGAAGAAAAATACGTTAATGTACCCTCAGATCCCGAAGACAAATAAACCAGCGCGGACAGGGGTGAAATAAAAGTGGGGAGGCACTGAGATAAATAACAATGATCTTGCCGGGCTGGCTCCGTGTCGCACTACTTACGCTTTTTAAGGTTAGCCATCTAAAGGGCAAAGAGGACGTTTTTTCTATTAGACTCAATCTCGACTATTGAACTAAGCAGCTATTCAAAATTCAAGTGTTTTAACTCTAATCTAAAAGTTATGTGATCTTGACTAGCTTACTTTAAAAACGCGATTGCGATCTACTTTCCAAACAAAAAGAGATTGTTTTGCCTCTATTTAGTCGACTGCCCTTAAATGTTTGACAATAGGTACTACTGCGATACAGGCCTCGAGCCTTTTTTTTTTATAATGCACTCCAAGATTGACCTCATCCCACCTGATGTTAAGTGGTAATGAGTTCCTAGCTTAAGGGCGAAAAGTATAGCATAGTAAAACTGTTACTAGACTTAGCCTAGTGCAGAAGTCACCGTTACTGCAACTTGCCTTCGTTATTGCCAATAAATAACAAATTATTATTAATAATAAAAATGAGGTATATAAGGTTCTGATATATATATATGGTCTTCTAAGTTGTTACCATATTATTACTTACTTTGCAAACGTGAAAGTCGGAATGGATTGTTGTTAAACTTTCACGCATAACTACTAAACTTTGTGTTTAAATTGATAATTAGGTAGAGATCATTTAGATTAACTCAAAGAATAGGTACTTGCATATCTAACTAAGTTGCCAGAAACTGCGAGTAAAGTAAATAAACATACACACCCACTCGACAGACATAAAAAAAATGTAAATTCGATTCGCCATTGTTCCGCACTTTCAGCGCCAAACAAAGACTTATATCTTACCCCTATATAATATTCCAAGGTATCTATAGCTTTCTCAAGATAAGGTTTATTGAAATATGTACTTGGTTGGTGAAAAATTCTACAGAACCATTTCAAAGGCAATACTTTAAAGTAAATCATTCAGATTAAAATGCCACTTAACACGAAAGCACCGAATTAATAAAGGACTGGTAGCAGTGAAAAGTTAGCCTTTATTTTGTGAGCTAATCCCATAACCCCACTCGAAATATTTAACGCTTCATGAATCGTATTAAAAATTCAATACAACGTTAACTCTTTTTACAGCGGTACTACGAGCGCTAATGCTGACAAAGCCCCCTTGAAATTATTGCCTAATAACGGAATGTCCCAGGAATTGCGCCTAATGCCGAACGTAAACAAGGGCATAATCCAAAAATCCTGTCACAAATGGGAGTGTTTCATTCCTTCCGCAAACAATAGGTTTTCGTTTAATACTCTTAAAACTTTGCAACAATTTGGCATTGTTAAAAATTTAGAATCCTCCCAAAAACTTGAATAATATTTGACCCTCTTCCCAACCCGCCATTCTGCGGGACGGATCCGGGAAATCTTTTTGTCTACGTCAAACCGTCGCTCGTCATAATCTCCACCCCCTAAACAATGTCAGTTTTAATTAAAATACTTTAAAATAATAAAACTAAGATAAAAGAGAACAGAACCAGACCAATTGTAAGTCGGTTTTATCGCAAGAGGGGGAATTATCAAATTGTGGAAATCCATTCAATTCGTAACCGACTGTTTTGAATATTTTAATATAGCCTTTTTGTTGTTTCAGGCTTAAAAGTCGATGATTCTTAATCTTTTTTAAATCTAAGTGAAATTTCACTTACCTTTTTGTACTGATGCTGGTATTTTATTAAGCAGATGCCTTCCTTCCTTTTAGGTAAGAAAAATAACCTTCAAGTATGGATTAATAATATTTTTAAGAGAGGCAGGGCAAAGCGATTTATCGCTCGAACTGGAGCAGCCCGACTGGTGAAACCTTACAGAAGACCGCAAACAATCACTCCGGTGTTGTTGTGTTCCTGCCTGCGAGTAAGGTTTCCAGAGCTCTTGGGGGGTGCTACATTAGTAGCAGGGGTCAAGCCTTCAAGGTAAGGGCGACAAGTCTAGTAACAGTTTTACTATGCTATACTTTTCGCCTTTAGGCTAGGAACTCATTACCACTTAACATCAGGTGGGATGAGGTCAATCTTGGAGTGCACTATAAAAAAAATCTTTGAAATATACTTTTATAAAATTAACGCCTCATAGTCACTACGTAATAGGTTCGGTAGATAAATGAACAAGATAGATAGATACATAGATATACTTTATTGCACAAAATCTTTACAGAAATAGGTTTTACATATTGAGTATAGTACAATTTATGCGGTCTTATCGCTAGAAAGCGATCTCTTCCAGACAACCTTAAGGTAGAGAAAGTAATAATATAATAATATAGAGTAGTAGAAGATACTATTCAAACAAATTGAACGCTTTTTCAAATCACACGAGTAAGTGGTTCTGAAAAACGGGAACTTATCTCACAAAAAAAATCAATTTCCTTGCAATTTTCCTTAGCGATGTCAATAACTAGTATTAATTATGACAGGCAAAAAGCATGCAAAGGGGTTCGTTTACTTTCCGTTAGCCACAGAACTACCTCTACCCAGTTAATAACAACTTGTTTTAATGATGCCACACCACATTCCCAATAAATCGCATTAAAGTCGCAGATCCGATCTTAAGCCAGCGCTTAGTACAGAGCAAATTAGCACCAGCTTTGTATTTTTCTGACCGTAACTTAATAATTCAGTTTTAAAACAAGTGGGCAGCATGGCACGAAATCGGATCAGACCTAACGAGGTCTTTGCAATTAAGGTTGCCGCACAGTACCACGTAGTGACGTCAAATAGTTAGTCTTTTAAGGCCTACTGGACTCATTATTGAATACTTATGACTACAATAGTCTTTTAATATTAAACGGTGATTAAAAAAAGTCTACAATGTAAATTCTGTTATGCGTATGATGCTCATTTATTTGAGCTAACTGGGGATTATTATTGTAGGTATCATATTATTATGTGCTAAAATTGTATTGATAACTAAACATAGGTACTGTATTTTATAGATTTAAATCACACGATAAAATGTTGATGTGTCTTTGAAATATTAACAAGACAAAATTAAAATATTTTTATCTGAAACGATTTAAAATCGCCAAGATGCATGGACTCCGTAGGTTTAAACATTTCCTGTAACAAATATAGGTATGGTAAGTTCAGTCCAGCATCATAATAATGAAGTAAAAGTTCGTTTTTTTATATTAGAGGGGGTCGCTTCTAATACCAATCAATGTGACAGCTCTGAATTAAAATATAAAGATTGCGAGCGTGGCATACTATAACTATTAAATTAAAATAGAGTCTTATCAGACTCTAGTCCTCCGCATCACTAGGGACACATGCTTTTCCGGATGCTATTGTCAAGCGTAGTTTATTTACTGACGTTGTCTACTGTGCTGCACAATTTACACCGCTTTTTAAAGCCACTGTAATCTGTTGTACTGCCACTAATAAGCAGTAATGTTAAGTAAATTTAAGGCAGGAGGTACACTCAAACGCAGACCATACTATTTAATAGTGAAACGAATACTTAGCTATAATTTGGGTTTGTTTTTAAAGTCATTTATACATTTTCACTTCGGTGCTTAATTTTTATAAAAAATAAGTGATGACTGTATTTTTTTGTCCACACGGTGTTTTAATAATGAAATGCGCTTTATTTAACACTAGTGACGCCTTTGATATCAAATACCTGACAACATTAATTATAAGCGATTTCTAAAAAACGTGTTTAACGTTTGTTCGTAGTTTTTGGACTAATGGAACCTAAAAATCGAGTACGTACAATCAAGAATTTTATAAAATACGAAATATTAAAGTAATCGCATATCAGAGGGATATCTTTAATCATACCGGTATGACACCACAATTTGCATGCGACAGAACATTGTAATGTACCTAACTGAGAAATTCAGAACAAGTACCGTATTTAAAGTGCTTAATTTAGCCAACGAGTCTACAGATGATGACATGTCAGAAGCCGCAATATAACACTACTCTACTGATATTACATTCCGTCGCCGACCGCGACGCCATGGAGTCCCGTCATCCCCCTCCCTCCACCCTTCACCCCAACAAACACCCATTATGAATTCGACCACTACATCGATATGACCTATAAAAATTTAGGGCGTCATCAATTGCCTTAATCACCTCATGAATTTATTAAAAACATTTGCATCGCACTCGACAATATGAGACCATAACATTTATTAAAATAATTTATCTGAAATCTCACCCACCGATCAAAATGTGAACAAATTTTCGTAATAGCGTCTGTTAAATTGCAAATAATAATTTACATTTGCGCATCGTTGTAATGGGATAGCGCTTTATTAATATCGTTTCTGGGCGCGGTTACTCAATCATCGTAAAGTTCAGCCAATTTAGATTCCGGACATTTTAAGTTATCAAGTTCTAGCTAAGACCTAACGCCGCGTTTAAACGTCTTATTATAATGAAGTTTTAACAGCAAAGAAAATTATTGCAGATTAAAAGACAACATTTAGTACTTGGGATTTATTTTTGAAAAATTAAACCTACCTAGTATTTCAACTGATTTGAACAATAACATAGAAAATTCACTCTTTTTTGTCGAGCCCTCTCTTGATCAACGTTGTTAAGTCAAGAACAAAAACCATTTTTTTTTTATTATTTATATTTCTGGCTTTCCTTGTCGTCTAAATAGTATAACAAATTAGTATTATAATTATAATATATGTTACTTGTGAAATGGACGTGATGAGTAGCAAGCAACAAACAGGGAAGTTAGCGCAAAAGTGACAGTTTCACCGTTGTTCTTTAATGGAAAAACCAACTTATGCTTTTTTGAATTCAGTATCAGGTTTTCTTGCTGTAATTTCAAATATGTTTTATCAAAATTTGTTTGGCAGCTTGTAGGTCATTCGTTCGTAAATTGCCAGCAATAGCAACCTTAGGGCGTTTATTTAATTGTTTCTACTATGTAAGGTTAAAAATTCTCGCAAAGATAAAGCAAAACAAAGTTACTTTACTGCTTCTACCATAATACTAAACATCTCAGTCTAAGATGTATCTAAAGTGTAGTTCCTAAATAACACAATATTACGCCATTATTTTGGTTTCCAATAAGTTTAGCACGAGGTTACACACCCGCGCATCATACAGCCAGCGAGCAATTTCACCAGTGTAAACTGATCTCTTGAACCCCTACCATCTGAGCTGACCTGACCAAAAATAGGTTTCCTTCTCATCCGCGACAGGTCTCTTAATGCTGGCTGGCTATAATAGCGAAAGCGTGTCGCATAAAGAACACGCTATGTTTTGTACATCTGGCTTATTTCATTACACGATGCCTTTACTTGTTTCAATATGTATTATGATAGGGTTTTCTTTCTTGATATATTAAAATTGCAGTCTGACTGACAAAAATATGCTATTCGATTGTTAGTAAAAAAGGTAGAATTTGCGCTCCCATTAGTACCGTAATACTTATTGAATTTGCCATCAATGGTAAGATCCATATTTAATCACGGTTAATGAATTAAAGGCTACCTGGTTGATGAATATTTGAACGATAAGAATATATGGTCATGAAACCCTGCTCGGTCGCAAACTTGATTCGTACTAAACTAACCTAAATGCATAGGACAATTCCTTCGTTCCTTGGGTTTGTTGATTTTATCTGGATTCTTCTCATTAGTATTTTGTTCTGAGACAGTTCTAGTTTTAATTTTGTTTTTTATTCGTTTGAAGAAACTGATGACGACAATACTGATAACCTACTAATTATGTTTATTGTGATTTTTGGCATGTGCATACTATGCCACTTTGGTTTATACGAGACGACGAGTAGCTTAAACTCCAGCCCCCGTCTTGCCGAGTCTCTCCTGAAATCTCATGTAGATAAGTGTCAAGCTGATTTTAACTTTACTCATATTTGTCCTGCGGAAATTATAAAGAGTTTTAAGAGCTTAAGTATGAAAAAAACTGAGGATTTATGGGGCATTTCCATTGATATACTCAAAAACATAATTCATGGAACTGCACCTTATTTATCCTTCATATTTAATAAATGTATTGACGCTGGTGAATTTCCTAATTTAATGAAATTAAGTAAAATTATTCCACTTTATAAATCAGGCGATAAAAGTGATCCGTCTAACTTTAGACCAATTTCCATATTACCAGCACTTAGCAAAATCTTTGAAAAAATTATTTTCAATCAATTATTAGCTCATCTTACAGTTAATGCTCTGTTACATAGTAAGCAATTTGGATTCACTAAAGGTAGATCTACTACGGACGCAGGTGTGGCACTTATCAAACATGTTTTCGATGCTTGGGAGAGAAAACAGGACGCCATTGGAGTTTTTTGTGATCTGTCAAAGGCATTTGATTGCGTTGATCACCAAACGTTGCTGATGAAGTTGAGGCATTATGGTGTTGTAAGCACTTCACTGAGTCTTCTACAGTCTTACCTTTCTGACAGAACTCAAAGGGTCAATGTGAATGGAACTAACTCTTCTGGTGCACCTCTAGCGATGGGAGTGCCCCAGGGCTCAATATTGGGACCTCTGTTGTTCCTTATTTATATTAACGACCTTCCTTACTTTGCGAAGGATCTCTGTGAGATTGTGTTATTTGCTGATGACACTTCTCTCATCTTCAAAGTTGATAGATGTAAAGAATCATTTGAAGATGTAAATAGTTCTCTCTCACAAGTGCTACATTGGTTCACGAATAATAATCTCCTGCTTAACACTAAGAAAACGAAATGTGTCAAATTTACAATGCCGAATGTTAAAAAAGTCAACATCAAATTGTCTATGAATGGTGAACCTATTGAAATAATTAATTCTACAGTATTTCTCGGCATTACATTAGACTCTAAATTGCAATGGGGACCCCATATTGTTGCCCTGGCAGGAAGGCTTAGTTCAGCTGCATACGCTGTAAGAAAAATTCGTAATTTGACTGATATTGAGACTGCAAGACTGGTTTATTTCAGTTACTTCCATAGTGTTATGTCATATGGTCTCCTTTTGTGGGGAACAGCTGCTGACATTCAGACTATTTTTGTTTTACAGAAGAGGGCTATCCGCGCCATATATGGTCTTAAATCACGGGATTCTCTCAGAGACTTATTTAAAGAAATTAACATACTTACCGTTGCATCTCAATACATTTTTGATTGTATTATGTATGTACGCAAAAATTATAATCTACTTTTTAAAAAATCTGACTTCCATAACTTTAACACTAGAAATAAACACAAGCTTGCTGTTCCATATCTAAGACTACATAAGATAAGTAATTCATTTGTGGGTTTAAGCGTTAAATTATTTAACAAGTTACCTGAAAATGTTATCCAGTTGCCCATGCATAGATTTAAGTCTCATGTTAAAAATTGTTTAATAAAAAAGGGCTACTACAAAATTGATGATTATTTAAATGACAAAAATGTATGGGTCTAGAATAACTTAATTCTTTGAAATCTTACTATAGCTTTGTATACTTTATTTAAGTACCTAGTTTAAGGACACATTGTTATATTTGAAAAGAGTAAGTGTCGAGTTTCTTGCCGGTTCTTCTCGACATGATCAACATTCCGAACACGGCGGTAGAATACTTTATTTGTACTGACTATTCATAAGTGCTTTTGTGAAGCTTACATGAATAAAGATATTTTCTATTTCTATTTCTATTTCTATTTCTATATTAAGTGTTGCAGATCGCCCAACGTTTACGATTTTACAAGCCGTTATATTTTCTTTATTTTAATTAATTTATCATTCTGTCTCTAATCAACATTAATATAAATAAATTCTAAGTACTCGTATTTCCAATACGGAACTAATGACACTTTCATCGGGCTGATATTATCCTGACAGAAAAAAAATACAGGTAATAGTCCTGTTGTAAACAGTATTAAATCTCGTGCCGGCTGTTTTACATATATCTGGATATTAAAATAAATTATTTTGCTCATCTTGACTGTATAGTTTTGTGTTAAAAAATTAAGAAACGAGAAGATTTTATCCCTAAAATGATCCAATGCTTGAAGCAACTAATTACTGTTTTGGTCATTTAAGTTTCAAATAATATACTTAGTAACATAGAAGTGCTAAACACTTTTTCTTTACCTGTTCTTTCCAAACCCCTAGGACAGACCCTAGCTAGAAGAAAGGGATACTAAAAGGTCGACGGAAGCAATCACTTCTCACCCCCTTAGTGATTGATCTGATCCTGACCTAGGTCTGATCCTGACTGATCAATCGGACTAAATAGACGATACATCTAGATTCAGGTACCACAGATGTATGCATATGGTTTTAGCATTATTGGGGGTCCGCAATGAATAAGGTTAAGAATCAGACAGGAGCAGTGACTTTAAACAAAAAATGTATTAAGTTGTGCGATGAAACTAAACCGTTTGACACAATGTACGTTAACTGTGGGGACGAGGGAACCCTCTCCGATACCGTGTCGGTAGTAAGTCATTCGTTATGGTCCACAGTGGCAGCGGTTGATATTGTATTCCAGCGTTCGTGAACTATGCAATGGCTGGCGGAATCGCTCGGAAACAAATTCAATGCCAGGGCATTCCGGGATTGTTCATAGTCGTAAACTTTGGGCCGACTTCCGAGTCTGTTGTTTCGCCCGTTCATTTTTAAGCAAGTGATTTAGATACTGCAAGTTACGTACGCCATGCGTTTTGCTGGTCGTTCTTTTGAGCTTTACATTCTGTGACTGCTGGTTGTTTACTCTGAAACTTAAATTAAATTTTGTAACTACTTATTTTGGAATCGCAAAGTCTTTAGTGTTAGCATGTTTTCTCAAGTTCGAGTATCCGTATATTTTATATTCGATTATCCAACTAGCACTTTACTTATAAACAAACAAAACAAAACAAAAATACTTTTATTGATAACTTAAGTACATTTTACAGTAAACTCTACTTACTACTACTAGTACTTCTTATACTAGTAGTTGTAAGTAGAGTTTCCTTTTAAGCAAGAATTTTGCTTGTGCTAGGAAACTCTGAATTACTTTAGGACAAATAATAAATTTTGTGAGAAAACAAAAAAAGATAAGTAAGAATATTATGTGGGGAATCGCAAAAAAATGCTGGATTGACACATCACTTTTCACATCACAAATGTTGCTAACATTTTCATTTTGGAAGCCGATTTTTGGGAGGAGCAAAAGTATGTCACGAATTTTTGAACATAGCACGGGTTTATGATCTCCAATCCGCAGAATTTTAGCCTGATTAATAGTTTTTTAGGAAGAGGAGACGGACAGCCAATTAAAAATATTCAGTGCATTCCGTTTTCGGTATGTAGCCCTTAAAACTAATAGAAAACTTAGACACCAAGCTATTACTTATTCGACATTGAAAAAGCAAGCGTTAAGGCTATTACTTATTCGGCATCAAAAAAGGCCGAACAAAGTAGCTAAAAAGTCCGTGCGGGCCACGAGCGCGGGGGCGTGATGTAGCGACTAATCTTTTAGCGCGTCGCCGGCGCACGCACATAAATCGCGCCTGAGTTACGAGCCGAACGAGCGCTAGTGTTGCAGCGTTCTATATCGACAGGCAAAACCAATAACTAACTATAACCTAGCTATAAACTAAATACTCCTGATTGTATAATCAAGACTGCCTGCCACTTGTCTTTATAAAGCGTTCTTTCTGGCCTTTGTAGGGTAGATTTTGTAAATACGCAACAGCCTATAAACTGGTACCGGCAAACTAGGCGTCAAACCTATGCTTAATAGCCTTTATGGCCATTTCCATTTTATCTCAGAACAATGATATTTACTCAGACGCATAAGATTTAAATTAGAAAAGACATGTTTGTGCAATATTTGTCTTAATAACACGGGGGACATAATTGGTTTATAAAGAACAAAATAAACGGATGGATACGATAAAACTAGAAGGATTTCGTACCAAACTGTACATGACTTAATACCTAAAAAGTCCTTACGTGTCCTGTCCTTATGTGTACAGAGATCAAGTGAAGGTGGAGCCATTACTAACATGGCATCAAAAAAGGCCGAACAAACTTGGTTAAAAGTCCGACCGGACCACAAGCGGCGTTGCGTTGTTGCGATCTAGTAACTAATCTTTTAGCGCGTCGCCGGCGCACGCACATAAATCGCGTCTAAGTTACGAGACGAACCGAACGAGCGCTAGTGTTGTATGACGATATTTATCTATCGATAAATACCAATACATGTAACTACAATCTTTCTATCTATACCCGCCGAGAGAGTTGACTTGTTAATTCTAGAACGACAATAATTTTTAAAGTTTACTATCAAAGGTCTTATAACCTGTCAAAAATATAAACAATACAAATTGAATGTCAACTTCATGTTTAAAGCAATCAAATAACAATTGTTGCGGTTAATGAGGGATCAGAAAAGGAAAATAATAGAAAATAAGGAAAACAGAGTACCTATTACGCAACAAGTAAGTGATGAGACAGATAGGAAGTGTGACAGACATGAAAGTAAAATAATATCAAAACATACGTCAAGTGAAGAATAAATAAAAACAGCAAGTTGTTTCGGTTTGCCACAATAGTTTTAAAAGTAAACAGTCTCATTGGCAGCCACAAGATTGTTAGACATAAAAGTTAGTAAAATGAATCTAGTCACCTGAAATCGAGGAACAACTTTTTACGGAAACAGTTTTGTTACATTTTACTTAAAATAGTAAAAGTGATATAGCTAAAGAATATTAACTGCATTTGTATTTAATAATGTCATAAACATCAAAGAAATTATTATTATAGTTAATTTGTTTTTTTTTCAAATTCGATATCGATATTTTAAACCTTTTACGAGGTCAACCATCGATATATTTGCATTATATCGACGCACTCCGCTCACCTTGCCACCCGCTGTAAATTTCTGCCATCCGCTCCAAACAAACAGTCCAATTTTATACATAACCCAAGTCAATATTCCGTTTTATTGCACTAATCAAAATTATTTCGGTTTGACTTATGCTGACACTTGCAACAAAAATAAATGAAGAGCTACTGAAGCTCCGGTGCACAGGTCGCATTATGGTTAGATAATTTGCTGAAAGTTTGCATCAATATTAAATTAGTTTCATTCGCCTAAACTTGAATCACTTCAGTTTTTTTAGTGAGTTAGTTTATGAATGTTTACTTTGATACGGTTTAAGAAACAGTAAAAACTAAACATAATATACGGGGTATCTGAAAAACTATCGAAGTTACAGGCTTGATAAACCACTCCGCGGCCTGGTATAAAAACTTTTGCAATTATTAACTATTGCATAAGAATTAAGATTTCGCATACATCGAAAATAAGGTTGTATATTATGTTTTTATCTTTTTTATATTGGCATGATTACCTATAAATATGTACGGTATGTACTTTAATCACTAAAAACGAATACGTTTAACTGGCGCTGAAAATCTGAAAAAAAATCATCTGCCTATAACAAGTTACGCTGTTTCACGGTTGGTAGAACGATTTTCGAAGCCGGCCACCCTTAGTTGGAACCAAGTGCCGATCCCCACCCAAAACAAATATATGTGCTGAACATTTGTCTTTTCTCTGTGCGTCAGTGCGTTACTGTAAACATAATATATAGGTATTCATTTATTTTTAATGTGTCTGCGGTTTAGCTACTTACTTACTTTGGGATGAAGTCGACGTTGATGTTCGATAACTATGCTTCACTTGCAGCAATATTTCAAGAAGATAAAATATCATTCATCGCAATGAACATATAATTTTGCAGGAAAACCTAACCGATTGAAAGTAGGCTATCACCTAATGTCTTGACTTACTTACACCGCCCATCAGATCATCTTAAACAAGTTTTTTTGCAGAATAAAATCGGCGCTCCAACCTTAGCATCTCTTATTCAATAACAATTCGGCTCAGACATGCGGTTCCTCATTGCTCTTTATAGCTCGCGAACAATAAATATTTTAGTGCGTCTCTAACTTTGTCATAGTTCCTATGAAAGTTTTTTGATTTCTATTTTCAGTTGGAAAATAAGACTTCAGTAGTCGGTAAGAGTAACATTCGAAGAGAAAAACTGTGTTATATCGCAGTTTCTATTTTAGAAAACTATTGATTGTCATACATTTACGCATAGGCGCGGTAGCGGTAGCGCGGTAGTAGGTATACTCCATAAAAAATAAAGTTGATGTAAGGTCTTTGGGTGTTTTTTTAACTCGTGTTACCATTCTCTTAAACCGTTACTTTCCATATAAAGCGACTACTTGTTAGGCTTAAGCCGAACTTAAAAATAATTAACCTCTTTCTACGTCTCCCGTAACATTTAAAAAGCCGGGATCCAAAAAGTCCACCATTGATTTTTAGACCTCCTGCCCAGCCGTTTCTTCATTATTTCATTCTCTACCTCCGGTCGCAGATTTTGATTTATGGCTTTAATTTGGCAAGGTTGGCGACGACAGGCCAAGACATGTCAGAGTGTTTTCAAGGAGCCATCGTGCAATTGTTTAATTAATCTTAACAGAACCGCTGCGGGTGCACTACACTTGGCCCGGCTTTAAACTCGTTAAAAGTTCCTTCGAAACATTTGGCGCCACAGATAATCCGCAGTCAGACTTCGGTTTCGAGATTGTTAACTTATCTAGTGTTATAATTAAACAGCATTTCATGTTTCATTTCTCGCTTCTACGCTATAGCAAGTTCTCTATTTGACTTCAAATACGATTACGGATTTCCTAAACTTTGAGGCGTTTCAACATCTGTTCCAACGATATTTTTGAACGGTTTGCTTTATGAAATTGGGTTTATACTCCGTAGGTAATATAATTTTGTGTTAATAGTTTCTGTTGTACTATTTACATCGTAGGGGTTTTTGGTTGTGTATTTTAGCTAGAATTACATAGATGATGGTTTGAAATTGACAAGTAGGTTCACGCAAAATTGAGATTATGACTCTTGACTCTTAATAGTTACACTAAACTGAATGATCCGATGTTTTTTATACTTTTTCAAAATCATACGCAGTCGCACCTCACGAGAAATGCAATACAAGTCTTACCAAAGGATATATGCGTTTCTCAATTTTTTTAATTGGCTCAGTTTTTCGCCGTACTTTTCAATTAAAACTTATAACTGAAGATGATTGATATTTCTCGTATTCCCTGTTAAAAGAAGAGATTTTATTGATGAGATGATGACCAGTTAAAAATTTGAATTCCTTTACGCTAATTTTCTTAGATTTGCTAATACTTAATAGTTAGTGGGTGAATAGCAAACACGAAGATAAATTGCTCGATCGAGACGTTGAATACAATGAAGTGTTTGTATGGTCATCGAAGACACTCAGGCACTCACGGTGGACACCAAAAGCATGTACGTAACGGACTGGCATTGAGCAGACAAGGCTTATTCCACCGTACAAGATGGCCGACAATGGCCCTTAGCAGATAATTACTCAAATAGATTGCCCATTGGGTATTGTCTTTGTGTGCACGCCGTTATATTGGGAATGTTTCTGACTGCCACGCTGATTATCAAAATTATTGCGTGTGTGAAATTGTGTTTGTCGAAGTCATTGAACTTCATTTGTCGATTTACTTACGTCCGGTTCCAATATTTTACGATTCCGTTCCGTCTCCAACCGACTGCGAGTCGTTAATTCTAATTACTTTACATTCCATATCAGCTGTCATCAGTCGTCCGTCAGTCGTTTTTAGCGTACCCCTCGTATAATTTATACCATCCGTATCTTGAACGATTCGTTTTTCAAATATTGGAACCCGGCATAAGTCTAATATTAGTTTTGTTCCAAGACTTAGTAATTTATATTACATCAACCGTCATTGCTGGTAATACTCGTAGGGTTATGCATACTACTTTTACACATAAAATAATATGAATTTAGGTATTGGTAGTCATTGATGCGACATTACCTTTACCTGTTTTTAAAAGTTAGTTAAATTACGGATATTGGTTGCAATTTAATGTTGGCTAGGAATAGCAACTTGCACATTTTTTTCTTAATCGCTTTCTGATAAATATTTTTTTCGACTAGCTCTTTACAGTGACTAGAGTTAAATACTAATTCACTAACTTTTTATAGAAAAATATTTGACCTAGTACATAGTATTTTCTGCACTTAAATCTATTGGCCTAATTCATTTGTAAGTTTATTAGCAAATATTAATCAAGACGTTTGTTACTCAGTAATAAAATACATCTAGCAATATTTATTGCCTCGACTCGCTTATCTTTCAACAGATTTAAAATGTACACACTATTATTCTTATGAAAATCATCGCATAAACTATTTTACGAGAAGAATAATAATATATCTAGTGTGTGAAATACCGGTGGAGATTTCAGGTTATTAGTTACTGCTCATAGCACTACTTGTGTTTATACTAAGTAAAATTCTTGATTCCACTCAATGATAAAAAAGCACTGAGAAAAAAATACTGGATCCAATAAAAATTATTATTATCACACACAGGCATCATGACGACATGAGCCTGAAAAGGGAACTTTGTTGAAATTCAACAATTATTTTGGTTAAAACACAACTAGATGCTTGATGTTTATCTTTAACAAACGTTATTGTTTAATTAAGTAAAATACATGTAGGATGTAATAAAGATCGTTGATTTTATTAAACAATATGCATTTTGTAGATAAGAAAAATATTAAGTTATCCAAATCGAAAGAAGAAAGGCGACATTTGGTCATAATGGCCATACTGGACCGATCCGTGATCGCTTTTTCTATTGTATCTGGTTTTCCGGGTCTTACAACCATATGAATGTAACTATTTGGTTGGACTTGCAATATTTTTATTACATCATCCTAAATAATAAAAAGTAAAAAAAGGAAAAACGGTTTAAAAAAGTATCCTACATTTATTTCAGTACCTAATCTTCCTTAAGTAAGATGATAACATATTTATCAGTTAAAGAAGTTACAAGAAATATCGGAGCGCACTGACAAGTTGTAAAACAATCCAAACGGAGTTAAAACTGCATATTGAAAAGCGGATCCTCTGGTCTCCGCAATTTTTCTCGTTCCGCCGGGGCGGCATTTAATCAGAGGTTTGATCAACACGTCCTCACTGGGTAATATAATTACAGTTAACAGCAGTGCGGCGACGTTATCGCGCGTATAAATTAGAGCGATTTACATTAACGGCAGTGACACGGGCCCGGCCATTATCGTGAATGATGCGGATAGGTGCGGGCTCGAGATCATCGTCGTACTGAACGGGGGCCTAGCGAACTGCCAGTTGGCGAACTTCGACTTCGTTTCGATAAGTTTGTGGTCTAATTTATGCTCGCGATTTTCACTTTATTTTGCAATAAAAAGTATCCCAAATTTATCTTTCTCCCAATTTCATTCAAATCCATAACGAACAGCCAGTTGGCGAACTCCGACTTCGTTTCACAAGTTTGTTTTCTACTAACTGTTGTCTGACTTTGTTTGCTCTTTTTGCGATAAAAAGTAAACTAAATGTTATCTTTCTCAGAATTTCATTAAAATTTATTGAACTGCCACTTGGCAAATATTAACTTTGTTTCATAAGTTTTTATTCTACTAACTATTGCCCGTGACATTGTTCGCGGTATTCTGCGATCGAAAGTACCCTATATGCTATCATTCTAACAAAATTAATCCAAATCCATAACGAACTGCCTGTTGGCGAACTTCGACTTCATTTCGACAAGTTTTTATACTACTAGCGACTTTATTTGCGCTATTTCGGGATAAAAAGACCCTAAATACTAATCACTCTACCAAATATCACATCAAGCAGTTTTTGCCTGTATGAGTAACAAACATATATAACATATAAATGGACATCCAGATATCAAACTTTCGGGTTTATAATAATAATTATTATTATAGTAGGAAGATTAAGTTCTTCTAGCATACTTGTCTTTTACATGGCACGTTTGCATTTCGTTAAAAATTAATAGAAGGCGAAAAATTCACTCGAGCCGACTATATTACTGACTAGCTGTGCCCGCGTCTTCGTTCGCGTGGACTACATCCTTTCATGGTCGATTTTACCCCTTTCTCCCCTAGTATTTGAAACAAAAAGTAGTCTATATTTTAATCCAAGTTTCGAGCTATATTTGTGCCAAATTTCATATCACTAACTTCAAAATAAACATTTTTCCATATAAACTTTCAAAGGTGGTATTACTCCCCCCTTATATTTTCTAATAAAAAGTAGCCTATGTCCGTTCTTGAGATTCAATGTATACCTATACCAAATTTCATCAAAATCCGTTCAGCCGTTTAGGCGTGAAAGAGTAACAGACAGACAGACAGACAGACAGACAGACAGACAGACAGACAGAGTTACTTTCGCATTTATAATATTAGTATGGATTATTTTATATTTGAAATTTATAGCGCTTTTAGAAAAATATTTATATTTTTTTATGGTAAATTGCTGTAACTTATTTTAGTGACATTATCGTACATTCCTTTGATTGAATGCAGTCTTTGTTCGGTTCGCTTTGTGCAGTTGTTTGGTTACAGTCGACTTCGTTTCCAACAAAAGCCTTTCACTCTTGGATTAGATCTTCCAGAAGATTTCTTTCAACCACTTCTCTGAATAAACCTGAACGATCAGAATTCAATGAATTTTAAATAATTTAATTCCCAATATAGAAGGTAAACTAAAATGTATGGATTTTGTTTTGTTCACGTATGATGAGAATACATTTTACTATTTTTGGTACTCGTAGTATCCGGAGTACAAAAAATCTCTTAAAAATAGGGTAGATTACTAAAAATGTATGTTTGGCCAAAACTGAAAATAGCACAGAATATAAGAGACATATGTTTCTTTTTTATGATGTTAATAAAAATTTATAAAAATTGATTGCATTTAAATTTACTAACCTATTAACGATGTCACTTCTTCATTAATTTTTTTTTACCAATTAGTGGCATAGAGCTTCCTCTAGTAAAATTTGTTTATTCGTATTATTATCAATTTTTACCTATTTGTTGATGAGAAAAATACGTACGTAATCTAACTAACGAACTAATTAAAAGCATTGTTTCTTTTCACGAGTCATCATCCCTACTGGAGGACAATGTATCGTGATTTCAATAATGTCTCTACAGTCTGAGAGTAAACTAAAAAAAATAACTTCTTCGAACTACGGGTGAAAACTAGTCAATTATGAATTTAGTTTTCTTTCGTTCCGTTCCTATTCAATAGTTCAGTTTAACAATCAAGTCTGCACGCGAGTGAAACCGCAGGCGTACTCTAGAGGTCCAATAAAATGCAAAACAACCTTCGGAACTTTTGAAATAGGTACGCAAGTTTTTACCCGCATTTTCACTCGCGTGCAGTTGTATAGAATACTAATGTGCCTGTAACCACGTAAACTTCACACAAGGTCATGGCGTGATCCTATTCTATTGTTGAACTTACAAGCTTTATACTCAGGTACATGTTAATGCGCGTAACCTTAATTTGTGTTCTGTAGATTGCCCTGAAGTCGAGAGAGGTAGGGCATAGCGATTTATCGCTCGAACTGGAGCAGCCCGACTGGTGAAATACCTCCACCTTACAGAAGATCGCAGCCAAATAACAATCACTTCTGTGTTGTTGTGATCCTGCGTGTGAGTAAGGTTTACAGAGCTCTTGGGTGGTGCTACATTAGTAGCAGGGGTCAAGCCTTCAAGGTAAGGGCGACAAGTCCAGTAACAGCTTTATTATACTGTACTTGTCACCCTTAAGCTAGGACCTCATTACCATTTAACATCAGGTGGGATGTGGTCAATCTTGAAGTGCAATATAAAAAAAAAAGTTATAATAGTCATCGCAGTAATCATACTTAGGTCTTATGCTCTAAAACATAGGTGTTGATTATGATAATTATGATATGTTCAGTTTAGTTCTACTTTCATTTTACAATCGACTCTGCTTTCTTGAATCCCTTTATCACAGAATATAATCAAACTAATCTGTAGTTTTGAACTGTAATTTGTGAAAGAGAAAAATTTTGGAATTTTTGTTTGTAAAGAATAATCTCAAAGACTACTGGACTGCTTTCAGATATTTTTTCTCCAATAGTAACTAATTTTACCAAAAAAAGGCCACGAGAGAGAAACAGCAAGCAATAGCTCTCTAATATTACAAAGAGATTTTTCATCTTGTTTGTTACAAAATAAACTCAAAACTCCGGTTCATTTAATAAAAAGTTTAATCACTAGATTGCTACAGTATTCCTCAGTTACAAAATTTTTCTTTTCGATTAAATTGCACACCGGCGATCAGCGTAATAAATCATTTTTTTATATCGCGAGCAAACGAAATTACGGGGCACAATAGTTGCGTTTTATAAACATAGAGTAAGCAATCGAGCTTTTTATTACGGTGCGTAGATAAAACCTGTTTAAGTATCTATGACAATGAGTACATAGATTGACACCATCTTCAAACTTAGAACGAGAGATCTCCTATATTAATAGGTATGATACATTTTGTGAACACGTAACCATGACAAGGAACAGCCCTTCCAAACCTTTAGATCGAGTACGCCTATTACCTTACACGCGCGAAATTAGTTCCAAGTAGATATACATATTTGATACTCAATCAGCAGCTGGCAAGTCATTAGTTTGCACTCAATCCTTCATTAGTTCCCACGGATGACATTAAGACAACTTAATAACCGTCGTCCTATTGAAAATGTACACTACGACGCGCGTTCGTGTGAAATCATATTAAAGTCATTCATTAGACGTTCACTCGAATTACATCCGTCATACCGCACATAAACGTAAATTAAATTCCCATACTCCGTGGCAAAACCTCGGCAAATTGGTCTTAATTTACTCGAAACGTATAGCCTAATGGTGAGCATATAAGCAATATCACTTTAATACTGTGGGAGGGGGAGGGATGCCACCGCCCGTAAGGGTTACTCCCAAATAACTTCTCTCGTATAATATTATTTATTACAGTCTTCGAGACAATCCCCTGTGGTATAACGTGACACAGACATAAATACGAAAGGTAATGTTGAAATACTAATAAATTATAGTAATTTAGTTTACCCCTACGTACACTATAACACTTATTAAGGACTTGTTTATTGAGTTGCAGTATAGGGGTAAATTGTACTAATAACAAATTATAATTATCATATAATGTCTTCAAACTTATTTAAAATAATTCGTGTACCCTTACAAGTCTTTATGATATATTCTTTTTTTGTAGTATAAATTTATGTATCATGTACTTACTTTATATAAAATTACTTCAAAGGATGGAGATTTGATACCCTGAGAAACAGGAGCAATCCTAGTTCTGGTATCATAACGTTTGACACGAGCAATAAAATGTAAATACTTTAATACTTGAGCTCTTATGACTTGAGCTTTAAAGTTCACTTTAGAATGAGGTTCTATACAAATGAGTGCACGTGACTGCACCTGTGATCTGGTACTCTTAGTACAAGGAAATCCTTTAAATTGAGATTATTTTGTGTACGATTATGAGCCATTTATTTTTGTAATATGTACCTACTAGCAGCCAGCTGGGGCTTCACATGCGTATTTCCCATATTAATTTTAAAAACATATTTACAAACCCTGTCCTAACAATTATGAAAATTATCAAAAAGAAAATTATTCTATTGGTACAGTATTTCGGAAGTAAATAACTTCACGCGTGCACACATTTCGGCGATAGATTGTTGAACATGATAGGAACAATTAATTTGACAACTGAAACTAACTCTAGTACCTGTCTAAATAAAATTATTTTAAGATTATTTTTTTATGATCAAGTTAAATTACTGCTAATAATTGAACTTGAAAAGGTACACACACACAGATTACAAATAAGGGCAATATAAATTAAAAAAAAAGCGTTTTCTTTCGTTCAACTTCAGTCCAAGATAAAAAAAACAACCAACAACGTATCTGGAAGACGGAATCAGTTGTCAATTCAAAGCGCAATCATTTGATGGCTGATTGACGAGAGGCACCGTGCCGGGAGCAGCCGCAGGCATCACTCAGCTCTATTGTGTCCGCGATGAACCGGCATGTCTAATGACCCGGCTCACGGCTGTAAATCAAGCTGCCTTTGCGTTGCCAAACCCGCAATATGTTTGAACTATTCTTATTAAGTGGCGAAATTCCTGAGCATCATTTCAGCCGAAGGACGTCGACAGAACTTGCTTCAAGCAGTGGGTCTTATGTCACTGGCAACAGTCTTCGTGTATCCATATTTTGTGGGGCGTTCTACGCGTTTTTCGGTAGTTGGTCTCCTTACATTCTACCTATCAGCCATTAGTTCTTCGAGTTATATTGCCTGTCCAATGCCACTTCAGTTTTGCAATGGTATGTCAGGTAGCTCTTTCCATCACACACTGAAAATCCCTGGTAACAATCTACATGTTAAAAGTTTAGTTTTTCAAGAATAATACCTACCAATAATACCTGCAAATAGAATCCGTGAAGAAAGTTTTTCACAATACGACTAATTGTTTACCATATAGAAATCTTTCTTTCATGTTTCAAAAAAATGTAAACATTGTTGGTGCGCTGTGAAGCACGATGAAATGTAGCTCAGTGCCTCTTCAAGAGAGATTGGAATTGTTGTTTTTTAAATAATTAATTTATCTTGAGACTAAGATATCAAAAACTTCAATTAACATACCTAGAAAGACTAGAGATCAAATCGGTTGTCAATACGAAACGCAATCGTTTGATGGGTAATTCACGAGGCGCTTTGCCAAGAACGGCCGACCGTATCACTCAGAGTTATTGTGTCCGCGGATGAGCCGCCGTGTCTAATGACCCAGCTCACGGCTAGTCAATGAAGCTGCCTTTACAATAAGAGCAGTTCTGAGAACTGGAAAGCTTACTAAAGACCAGGAATGTGATGGCATTCCGAACCCTCCAGGACGCAGTGCTCTAACGCCGACAATGATCACAACCATCCGAAGGTTATACTACAGGACAAGTTATAATTATCAAGTTACGTATCTGCAAAATTACAAATATGTACAAAGAATCTTGTTAATATATAATCAGAATGGCCATACATTTTATTTTTCACAATTTGCTCACTAACATTAAAAAAATCCTTCCTTCTCTTATTTTTGCCGTGCCCACCAGGGTCCATAACTGAACTGAACTTTTAGTTTTTAAATAGGTACTACATGTTACATCACTACTTACTTATGGAGTGCAATAAATAATATGAATGAATAAGGTTTAAAGCACGTTATGGCTAACGACTACCGTCGCGCAGTGCCTAAAGTACCTACCTAGTTGCTCAAAGCGCGAACGGTCCCAGGTTAGATTATCAGTCAGTTCAATTTGGGGAACCCACTTTTCTAAATTGCCTTGGGTCTTGGTTGGCTTAATATTACTCACGCTAAAAGAAAACTCAGTTTGTGGACAGTTCATTGGAATCACCATGGATAACAAAGGTCATCTTTTTCATAGTTCCCCAAAATGTAATGACGGAAAATACAAGGCTCTTCGTGCACAATAAAGATAATTTCAACAAAATTAGATGCCTTTTGAGTTGATGAGTTTATGTATGTTTACCATGCTATACTATGAATATAATTCAAGAAATAAAACTTTATTAATGTTGCACGGCCGTACCCATTTCTCGCCATCTACTATTTCCTCTACCTTAAGGTTGTCTGGAAGAGATCGCTTTCTAGCGATAAGACCGCCTGAATTGTACTATAATCAATCTGTAAAACCTATTTCTGTAAAGTTTTGTGCAATAAAGTATATCTATCTATCTATCTATCTATCTTTTCAAATATTTATATATATTTTTTATTTATATTTATTTGATATGATAACATTTGGCGGTTTAGGGGTGTCAACTCCACCGTTGTCTCTCGATTTGCGCTATATTGTTTCACGTTTGCACACTAAAAATGTTTTAAGGCCAGTAGAAAAATCATGCAATACTATTGTTAATACTCTATTTAACAACTCCAACTTGCCACGAATCGATTCTGACATACCTCCCGGCGTCAGAACCGTTGTTTGTTTACAAAATCGTTTAGGATAATCGTTTAATACCGTTTTCAAATTCAGAAAACGTTCCGCTCCAATGAATAAAGAAATTCTGAGAATCGGGCTGTGATATAAAAGCTAATTTATGAGTTGGTGGGTAATGAGAGCGTGTAAGGCAGATGTAAAGCGGATCATTCGTGGTTTAACGGCTTGTCCCGCGTCAAGGCAGACAATGGCAGACGAATGTTCCAAGCACCTTCAGCCCAATTGATAAATGAAACACAATTATACGCAGAGTGAAAATTCACATTATTTAGGTTACTAAACACCAAGTCTTTAGAAACAAATACGTTTCGGACGAACTGTTTCACTTCTTAACTTTTTCTTCGCAGATTTTGAACAGACCTGGCAGTAAATATTAACCGTATAAGATTTCTTATTTTCATCGTAAGGGAATAATTAAAATACTCCTTTCCAATTAGTTGAAGCGCCGACTGCAATGAAGCTGTATTTTTACAGCGACTCTAAGAACCTTGTTTTCTTTTTTATTTTTTCAATAGATTCTATAGTAAGCTACACACTAATTAGATTGTAGGTACATAACGTTCTAAAATGGAAAAACAATAGAATCTTTATGACCAAATATTGTTTGCAGTTTAAGTTATTTTGAAACAACCTCATTAGTAAAAAAAATCGCACACATCAATTATTTGTGATTTTGTATTCAGTTCAAATGTTTTTTTATAAAGAAATAAAAATTTTATTGCAAAAACTGACTTAATTTTAAAGTTGTGGTTTCTTAATATTTTTATGCATCGGGAATCACGATCATTACACATCATCACATGCAGTCTCGTGAAAATCACCGAATTTATATTGAATTTAGTAGAACACATTACATTAGAATAAAAAATATTTTTTATATCTAAAAACACACAAACATATAACTTTATACGAATATCTTTTTATTATGATTGGAAGGTGTTTATTTACAAAAACGTATTTGATATTTATTATTATTAAAACACCGTACATTTCGAGAAATTTTATATTTTAAATAGATTTTGAACATTTAATAGTTACCCGTTTAAGTACCTACTGGATTAGAATAAAACCGTAAAAAAGCCTTTGCTTTGCATTAAATATTAAACAATACCACCATTCGATTATATTTTGATTGGCAAATCATTTCACAAAAATGAAAATATAACTACAACACTCAACCCTTCTTATATTCCACAAAATGCCCTTGACTAGTCCTAGTCGCTCAATTGTTCGGCGGGATCATGGCTAAACATTTGCGCCACCCCGTCCTCAAGCTTACTACATATTACGTTCATTATTGGAGGATATCGATGGAAGTCTCCAGCATCCAATCTCGCGGGATCGTGGGGCCGCGTATTCTTGTAATTTCTGGGGCATAATTTTATTTATTAGAGTATGCTCTCGCTGGGCGCCGAGAACACCCCATTTGCCGCTTCATTGACTTACAACGGCACTCCATAACACTTCGCACATATTTCTGTAGCGCCTCTCTCCCAGATGGTAGATCCTTCGCACCTCATTATATTGCGGATGACATTTAATAAAACATTATGGGCATCTCACGAACGTTTTTCGATAAGAGCAAGCTACCGAATGGCAATTTGAAAATAGATTTAGTTCAGCTAATATCCGTTTAGGTTCTTGTACCTGGGTGTGTTATCGACCTTTTCTTGAGTACTACCTGTGAAGCTGTGTGACATTTGAAATATTTCTTTGCATTTTTGTGAAAAATTCGTAGCTCAACTTGCAACAGTAAATGGATTGTTTTTTTTATCTTGTGTTTCAGCTGATATGAGATTCACCAGTAACTAATGTATTTAATTTACTGAATTAATATTTTTAACTTCAAGCCCTGCCTTCAGTCATGATGTTATTACTGAAAGATCAACTTTTGAATGAGGTGTTACACATTTTATCAGTTTCAGCCACAATTAGAGGGACCCCACACTAGCGTCTTTCAAGCGTCAGCGTCTTGCCGCGCCGACGTTGTTTGGGCGTTGCGTCGACGCGGCGCCCGCTGAGCGTCGACGCGGCGCCCGCTCAGCGTCGACGCGGCGCCCGCCCAGCGTCGGCGCGGCGTTTGAGCGGCGCTTGCGCTGGGCGTCCTCTGCACATCGCGTTCGAGCGTCGCGCCGCGCTGACGTCATGTACAGTTATTTCAAAAATGGAAATGTAAGATTTGAATAACGCACAATATAATGTTTTATATTGCAGTGATAAATTAATGCTTTCAACTTGTAAAGGAAAAAATATATATTAAAAGGCAACTTTAGCATTTATTTTCTCGAAAACTAAAAGTCCTTAATTGAAAATGGGTTTCTTCGGCAATATGAGCTAGTATTTTAAGCTACATCCATATTTGCTATCAGCTAAAAAGTCTTCTACCTATTGTTTCGGCCCGCCCGTGTTTTAGAATCAGTAGGTAGAAGACTTTTTAGCTGATAGCAAATATGGATGTAGCTTAAAATACTAGCTCATATTGCCGAAGAAACCCATTTTCAATTAAGTACTTTTAGTTTTCGAGAAAATAAATGCTAAAGTTGCCTTTTCGTGCCATGTGTCAAATAGGTAAAATATATTTTTTCCTTTACAAGTTGAAAGCATTAATTTATCACTGCAATATAAAACATTATATTGTGCGTTATTCAAATCTTACATTTCCATTTTCGAAATAACTGTACATGACGTAAGCGCGGCGCGACGCTCGAACGCGATGTGCAGAGGACGCCCAGCGCAAGCGCCGCTCAAACGCCGCGCCGACGCTGGGCGGGCGCCGCGTCGACGCTGAGCGGGCGCCGCGTCGACGCAACGCCCAAACAATGTCGGCGCGGCAAGACGCTGACGCTCGAAAGACGCTAGTGTGGGGTCCCTCTTTTAAAATATTCGTCCTGTTCAAAATAAATCAAATCTAAACTAGGTATTTACATATTATCAAATAATCGGTAAATCCGTTAATTGAACCTCACTGGTTAACAAAATAACATTTCAGATTAACCATACATAATCAATGTATTTTGTATGTAAATTAATTAAATTATTGTCCATTTATAGTTTTGGTGTGTTAATTAAAAATAGATTATATGGTATAATTTTAAATGAATGATATATTAACATACATAGAAACTTTTTTGCAACCTAGTGAGGATATTCCAAAAAGTAAGTAATTAATAAAAGAGTTTTAAATAGCGATACAAAAAGTTAAACTAAAACCTAGAGCTGGTTTCTCTTAAAAAGTCCTTGAAACTACCAATTCCGCACATTTGGAACCTTCTTTGCGTAAGTACAATTCACGACACGTCTCGACCGATTTCAATCTGCTAATGGGTATAAATCAATGGGCTGTATCGAATCAGCATCGTTTTTGTTTCGTAATCAGCCCACTCAGTATGGACAGTTGACAAATTGCAGGCCATCCCGATTTACCACACAATTAGTTTTAGCGTGTTCTGATACCGCATTTATATCGACAAATAACGATTGGAATACACCGAGCATAATTATCAGGTGGGATGCATAATACAATTATTTGTAACACATCAACACGCTTATGGTATTTACCACTTTAATTTTACCATATACGAGCATGTTAGTAAATATAGACGAATTGTTTTATATTTTCTAATCCGAAGTAAACACAACCTTAATCATATGACGACCTACGTAGCCGAGAGGCGAGCCTGCTGGACTTTGGCGTCGCGCCATCTCTGAGGTCCCGGGTTCGATCCCCAGTCGGGTCAATATGGGAAACGAAATTTTCTGTATTGTCTCATGTCTGGGTGTTGTGGTACCATCGTTGTGTCTGATTTCTGTAACACAAGTGCTTTAGCTACTTACCACAGAATCTGAGCAATGTATGTGATATTGTCCAATATTTATTCATTTATTATTATTTTTAATCCCAATCATTATTTGGCACTAGGTGACCCGACAGACGTTGTCCTGTCTTATAAATTTTAAGACTTTCGCGTTCCATTTTAAACATTTAAAATAATTTAACGGGTCAAAACGCGACACCATTTTTATTTAGTAGTTAATACGAACTCACGGTTGGTGCAACCTAACCGAAACGTCGGGCAGTAAGTAGTTCGTATTAACTACTAAATAAAAATGGTGTCGCGTGTTGTCCTGTCTTAACGAAGACTATTTAATTCAAATTGGTTTTCACTCATGACGTCCATTAAATTGTGTTCTTAATTTTTTTTATTTTTTTTCTTTCATAAGTACCTTTTCCTGGCAATGACATACACACAAAAAATTAAATGTCCCAGCCGTTAACGCGTGATCAATTGGTGGCGTGGTTAAGGCAAATAATTATTCATTTTTATAATGTATATAGATTATTTGGCACTGGTAAATGTGTGTGTATAATGTTGTTTGTACAACTTATTTAAAATTTTAATTATTTAATGGCTGACAGATAGCAGAAAAATCACGTGTTCTTTCATTAATCTAACCCACATTTTAGGAATCGGCTTTGCAAAAGAACATATAAAATAAATACAAAACACTAACATACAATTGTAGGTTTCAAAACATTTTTAAAACGGTTAAGACTTTTAAACAAAAATAATTTTGTTCCATTCCACTTAGCCACAGTCGACTGTTATCAAAACCGGAGCAGTGTTAGAAAATGCGCTATTCAAAACCGCTGTTTCGTATCCTAACGCAAGCAAGAGTAATTCCCAGCCATAAAGCCATTCGCTTCGTACTAAATACTTCTTTATCAGGACCATTTCTCCACCTCCGATCTCCAGCGGCCACATTACCATAGAATCAGTTTAATTTCCATCCCGGAAACAACCGACTGCTTAGTGCAAATGAGATATTCATTTTTATTCTTTACAATTTCTACTGTATAATATCAACATTATCTCTCCCGGCAGGTCTTTGAATAAAATTATTAAATCGCGCCAATTTTTAGTCTCTCCTTATTAATTCTTGAGTAAAACAAAAGGGTATATTTTGCTGTCGACTGGTATTTTGTTGATAGCCGTATTTTAAGGTTATTTTTTCGTTGTAAAATCTAGACAATCATCATTATTTTTACCTACTTTGGTTCCAACACGTGTGCTGTAGTGCCTAATTAAATAACAATTAACGCAATTCAGTAATGTGTTAATTATTCTACAAATATTAAATATAATTAAATTGTTTTTCTAATGTTTTCATCAAATTAGAATAATTCTTTAAATCATAATGTAATTATTATCAAGCAAGTATTTGAGCAACTATTAGACATGTGATTTTATGAAAGATGTCAACCGAAATGTCGCTACAGTTTCGCGAATTTCCGTAAGAAGGCTGAATATCCAGAATTCGATTCAGTATTTAAATATTGGTATATAAAGTGATAAATTTGTATGAACACGCTTTTCATTCGTTTGTCCATCAGGCCTAGCATACGCAACGCGACTAAATTTTATCGCGCTCTTAACAAGCGTCAAAATCGATTGAAGTCAGTTCGTCAGCTGCTAATTGGCTCAAAATACGAGTGCGGTGTGCTATTAGCCAATCAACAGTATCAGAACTTTTGTCGTCTCATGCGATAAATTTGACATATTGCGTATGCTAGGCCTGCATGACATCCTTAAAGAGTCACTTCCTAAAATTTCTTCATAAAAAATTCTAGCAAACGCATCGTTACATTGAATGACTGAAATCCATTTAATCATTATTATTAACCTTCAATCGGTCCGAATGAAATTCTGCTCAACCCAAAACACATTCAAAGCACAAAAACAAACAAGGTAACACCGACCAAAGTTCCAACGAGCGAGGTACAGTTCGTTTCGCCATAACTCTGGCCTGACGGATTTTGATTTATCATTTTAATTTGGCGCGGTGACGACGGCCGAGGTGCGCGGCCCCAGGGACCAACCCCGGTTTAAATTTAAATCCACTGTATTAAATAATTATTACATTGGTAGGTACGAATAGGATCGTGACAGGAATCGCCGACGGCTAATTTAAGATTAAACTATTGGACTGGCGTGAATTAAAAAGATATGAAGTTCTAGTTTATTTTTGAAGATTGCATGCGCTTTTCTTTAGCATCTAAGGAGGCGGAAGAAGAATATATAATTAAAAATGTATGTACAGTTTTTGATGTCTTACTGTCAGTAGTTGCACCGTCTCCAATGATTTAAAAAACTATGTTAAAACTAACTGATTTAAATGTTAATTAAAAGAAAAATAACCATATTGATACAATTTACAAATGCCAGTACATAAAAAAAATTATGGAGCATGTATCTAAGTGTTGATCATAAACACGCAGGTAGATAGATATTACGTGAGCATTTGCTAAGAAAATATGTTCCAAATTTCACCCCCAAAGGGGATAAATGGAGCAGTGACCTAAGCAGGTTAAAGGGGGGAAAAGCTCCAGTCCGTCAAGAAAAGGGGAGACTATTTTCCAAAAATCTAGTTAGTTAAAGTTTAGTTCAACTAAATATTCAAATGGAGGGAGAATGGGGGACAAATGTCATGTTGGCCCCGGGGCGCAAAAACCCACAGTACGCCAAATTACGTGCAGACAAGTTTTTACTCGAATATAAAATAACTGAAACCAACCATCCATAACTGCTATTGCTACTGTAAAGTAAGTACGATCCTAACTCCGCCGCCGACTTTATCAGAAATTAAACTTTCCCTCGTTATTGGGCGCGTTTCAATAAATTTTCTTTCAATTTGTAACTGGGCAATATCTTTCGCGAGCGGCGATAACTGCCAATAAGTTGGTAACGTGAGAAATTAAAGTCACACCTCATTCCTATGGCTGAACGCGCCTTTGGTGAGTTGAGCTGAGCTAAGTGTTGATATTGGCTGATTTAATGTCCCGCTGCAATGTCGTCATAACAACAATGGGTATTGGCTTATTTACCACGCTAGTCAAATGTGGTTTGTGATCATAATCATCCCAAACCCAAAGTCCACTAAAGAGCTTGCTACCTACTGTGGTCATTCTGGTAATCGAACCCAAGGTCGTGACTAGTTATTATAACCACTATACCAGCGGGTTTCTCTTACTATGCTTCCCGTTTCTATTCCAGAGGATCGTTTCTATCATGAAACAATCTACATATCCTGGCTTTCTTTAGCTTGCATAAGGAGTTTTACTGGAAATTTGTTACTGGATGCATGACTCTTGGTAAGTAAGCTTATGGTCAGATGTGGACGATTCATAAAAATAAAAATTCACAAAAAAATATTTTAGAAGGTTACATTATACCACTTTTGAATCTTCATTGAATTCAATGCAATATCACTGTCACTGGAAACTATTTTGAGCGAGGAGATACCTGCAAGTACCCCCATAAAAGGCCCGCAATAGACCATCAAGTAAAGCATCAGATATAGCTACTCCTTAAGAAGATCAATAAAGTTGTTGATTGCTCTTAACTTACCTTAAAAATACCCATTTAGTTATAATGTACTCAATGGTTACTTTACTTCTATCGAGGGGAAGCTTTGAGGAAGACAATGTTCCTTTGAACAGGGTAGAGGCTACCCAGTTAAAACCCTAGTTCAACTTAATCGCTTTCATTGGTTACGTACGCTGTAGAAGGTAAGGGTAGAAAAAGTTTACAAACAACTTTCGACGATTCAAAAGAGGTATTTTCAGAATACATTTTATTCAAGCTGGTCATTGCTATAGATTGACTTTAATTTGACATTGATCTGCACCAATGTCATGACTGATTGGCATAAAGACGGTCCAAAGTTATTAAACAGACCACTCTTAGGTCATTTTTTTTTTTTAGGGGGGGAAATGCATTTGCGCACCGTACCGCTGCGTTGGGGAAGGCAGCGGCGTGTGTGGGACTCCTACCTACCTCCTACCCGTGAGACTACCCACTAAAACCCCCCCGCACCTCTCATCGCCTAATGACGGCGCCATGGGAATATAGATTACCTATAGCAGCCACAGCGCCGTCGGCGGAATAGCTGCCCCTATGGGGCGGCTCCATCTAGTCCCCCACGCTTGTTGGGGGAATGGCGGGAACGGCCAAAGGTGCTAAACCGTTCTCGTTCGCCTTCGAAAGACCGTGCAAGGCCAGCCGAGGTGTCCCCACACCCGTGGCCGGCCACTCTTAGGTCATGGAATTACGAACTAAATTTGAACGGGCATGTTAGCCCTGCTGTGCGTTTGGCCTAAATTCGTCTTTTAAAAGGGACAGGCCAATCTAGATCTTACGGCTAATTTGGCAACACCGCTCGGCGATGACGTCACGGCCCCGCCCTTCGACGCGCGCCCGCCTTCATTTGTTTTCTGGTGTCACTTCTTATCTCCTCTCGCAATTATTACAATTTGTCCGCTCCTCCCCTTATCTTAGCGAGTTCGCTACTTCAGCATAAAGGCAGCTACTTCAGCAGATTCGCGAGATCATATTGAGGCGAATCCCTTTTTTTGGGTTCCGTAGTTAACAAGAAAACCTCACAGTCTCGCCATGTCTGGCATTCTAAAGCCAAAAGGCTATACACAAAGAGTAAAAAAAAATCATAATGTTTGAAAAATATGCCCTATTATACCTATCTTAAACTAATATATATGTATATAACATTGTGGATAATTTGGCCTAAAAATTATCAAAAATCTAATACGTAAACTTGTCGTCCCAAGCCAACGCATTAAAAACTGACTGTCACATAAGTATTTTATTTTTTTAATGACACAATACCAACGTAGAGTCCAATTTTTCTAACCCTCTTTGATAATAAGAACGTGAAGCAAATCTTAAAAGTGTTTAGTAAAATGTTTACTAAGCGGCGGTAATCAGTTGGTTTAAAACAATTAAAAGCTACCGGTGTAAAAATTCGATTCGCGCTTGGCCCTTTTTTTCCTAATTTCCGCGGAGTTTCTCAAAACTTTGAATAATGACATAGCCGTAAATTGCAGGAGTGGCCGCGACCAGACACGCTGGTCCGCTGTTTTGCTAACTTCAGTTTTATATCGGCTGTTGTTTTGATAGGGCCATTTCTGCCGACGTTGGATTTTTGTTTTCGTAGCCTACCTAATCCTTCCCTGAACTGGATGAGTTCAGACCCAAGCTTGTTTTCATTGAAAATCCTTTATCCGCTTATAGATTTTTTATGCCTGTTTAGTATGGATGAATTTTGTTATGATTTCATAATTCAATTCAAAATAAGGAAGATATTGATTTAAGCTTATTATACACGTATAGTATTCCATATGTCAAAAATAACAGAACCCTTATAGGTTGACTTTGGTGTTGATCTGTTTGTCAAGGTTTTTTCCTCAGAAACGCGTGGAGGTATGATACTGAAATCCATATCAATCACTCAGGGCTAATGTTCCTTGGAGTTACAAAAAAATCTAACTTCAAAATCAATGTGATCAAAAGATGCAGTCGTCTATGCCGCAAATTTTCATTACTCACAAGGAAATCAAAAGAGTAAAGGTTTCTTTCCGTAAAAAAATAATTTAAAAAACTGCGTAAACCATTTTTATTAACGTTATTTAATACAAACATGTTTAATTTATTATTTCCCCTTTCTTTTATGAGTGCGTAGATGTTTGACTAAAAAATATTACCTACAGGTTGATACGAAACCCTTGGTGCGCGAATCCGACCCGCAATTGGCTAGTTTAGATAGATAGATAGGTAAAATTTACTGACATTTATTGTACAATTTAGGCGGTCTTAGTAGTAGATATCAAAAAGCGTGTGCGGACGTGCAAAATATAAATTAAGAAAGTATAAACCAAATTAATAAACTAAATAAAGATAAATACCATAACAAGTACCCCCATTATCTGGGGGCCCCGAAGGACCGACTTACCGACCCTTAGCACTCTAATATTAAAGATGACATGACGTATTATTTCAAAAAGTTTGGTATAATGCGCATATTTTATTTTCTTAATTCTTGTGTGCCCGAGGACCCCAGGCTAGTTTAAGACGGCCTTGGCCATAACGTGTAAATAGCAGTTTTATTTACATTCTTAATTGTATTTTGAATCAACTAACGAGTATGTTTAAGAACACATTGAAATATAACTTCATAATAAAATACAACATAAAAATGCAACTTTTTTCATATTATAAGAAAAACAAAAACAGAAATGGATAATCTTAGAGGCTAAAAGGTAAACTGGTATCTATGTCGCAGTCATCTGGTTGAAACAGCTATTTGATTGAATCACTAGCGTGTTTATTAAATGACGACGTTTAATTGAATGACTAGGCCGAACGTTGAATGAATAAGACTCACTGAACGTCCAACAAGTTAGCGGATTGTAATATAGCCCTTTGAACATAGCGGACGTAATCAGTCAGGTGATTGTAATTTAGTTCATTTTTTTTCCACTGCGGCGTTAGTGCTCATCAAAACAAAGATGGCGTCAAACAGCTGGTACAGATATAATCGAATAGCACTGTGTTGATAATTTTTAGAGTGAAATTGAGATATAAAGTGACTTATTCGTAAAAAAATATTTTTTTAGCCTAATTGTCTTAAGACTTAAAATTGTTAAAACATATTAAAACATCTTATTAAGGTGTGTTATGTCATGTCTGTCAGCTATATCCCATTCAGCGACTATGCTAAATGACGTTCAGTCAAGAAGTTGAACGTTATATTAAACAATTTGACGAGTTGTCCTTTAGTCATTCAATTAAACGTCGTCATTCAATGAACGCGCTAGTGATCCAATCAAATAGCTGATTAAACCAAATGACTGCGACATATATACCATGTACCAAAAAGAGAGCACTCTACAATTACCTAAATATAATTTTAAATCATTCAAAAGGTACGTTAATAAAAGCATTAAATTATTTATATTATAGAACACAAAAGATGTGTTATCATCACTTTTCATGAGGTGCAAATAACCTTAGACCCTCAGTAGACGTCTATAGCTTGGCCGACATCGGAATTCAATGAACATACCGAACTTGTATTAGAGGACAATGCAGAAAAATGAGGATCGGCGTAATGAGGTGCTTACTCGACCCTCCGTATTTAATTAAATGCCTCAATAGACTAGTGGTGAAAGTACTGAATTGAGAACTTTGAGTCCTGGCTTTAATTCCCGGGTCGAACGAAGTCTGATGCAAATTTTTTTTTCTGACAGGTTGCTAGCTTTGTTTTCAAAGCCAGTACCCATATAGCAACGCCTTTGACTTCACTAGCACATTAATGATCTGATATTTTACTTACTTACTATGCGATACGGGTAGTTATCGTAAATAATGCGTGTTTTAGTTGATGCGAGTAAAAATTTCGAAACAACAATACTATACTTTATGATTTTAATAATTTTAATGGGGAATTAATTACTTATCATTCACATACGTTTACATGTCCCAGATTTAATGAGATTATATTAAAAAATGTTTTACAAAAGAATATCCTGTGACATCTCTCAATGAATTTTCAGGTAACCGCAGGTAAATCAAAATTTATATTCACAGAATTGGAAAAGAATACAAAGTGATGAAAATTCTGCAGTACGTTATCAATAAAATCAAAACATCTTCAGTACGAAAAAAAAACAACCTGCGAAAGTACTTGTTAAAAATTTGTGCATTCTCAGACTAAGCGGATTATAGACCACCTCTTCAAACTGCACCACCAAGACGCAATCTCAGCCCCTATTCTGACCTTAAAACTTAAACGAGATTGCCGCCGCTAAGTATTCCAATCTCGTGCTTAGCGCTCCCGCATCCCGTCAGCTGAGAGTCGATCAATTCTGCTCCAACTATAAAACACTTAGCACCCGATAAGCGGCGCATCGCTGGCGCCACAACAGTGCATGCTAAGGGACTTAATTCGTACACCACAGTTCGTACAGGTGCACGAATTAAGGCGGTGACCCACGAATGCATGCTACGCACGATGTATACGGTCATGTAAGCCGCGTTGGACCGTGTTTCGGATAAGTGTAGGTATATACGTTTCCAGTTAAGCGGACGATTATTCGTAGACTCGGAACACGGATGCGTGCTTAGTCTGCACAGCGTGATCGTTTTCAATTAATGGAATAGAGATCTAGGTATGCAGCTAACGACACATAGCAGCACCTTTGTGCAGATACATGGGCAACGTATTCTTGTTGACTTTTTTTTTGACAAGGGGAAATATCTACATTGGCATACTGTACCGTCAGTTGAGGAAAATGACGGCGTAAGTGGGACCCCTTGCCCTGAAAAGGCTACCCACTAAAACCGCCCAGTTAGGCCTCATCGCCTTTAGTGGTGGTGTTATGGGAAGTCGAGCCAACCTGACCAACCACAAAACCACTGACAATCTAGGTATACCTAACAGGAACATCACATAACCTAGTTCAGGACCATAGCTTCACCATCCTCAAACTAACTCTCCGCATAATCCAAAGGTTGACTGGTAGGGAATGCCCCTAGCATTAAGTCCACCTGTTGTACTTTTTGTGCAATAAAGTATTTAAATAAATAAATAAAACCCTGAAATCCAGAAAAATAACTATGCCTTTGGGTAGAAATTCGCGTCGCGTTTACTTGATTTGGTGGCGCATTGGAAACTTATTTTTGTCGACATTCCCTATAATAGGACGTTTTTTAAGTCACTGACTTTGTATTTGAAGATAACTAACTTTACTTCCACACCCGTACTACTCGTAATATTGTTTGTTGTGAGCCTGAAAGGCACGCGTAGGCCGCACATCGTATAAATCCCTAATTCGTACACCTTGAATTAACCGGTAGACGGTCGTTAGCAGTCGCATTTCCACGCCTTCGTATTTTTATCGCTCCTTCGACGGGGGCACCATGCTCGTTGTCACGACAAAATGTTCAATTTTAGATACAAATAAAAAGGTCGGACGCAACGCGCCGAATATTAACGGCGCACAATATGAACGTAGGCATCCGGAATTCGCGTCAAAAGTGCCAAAACGTTGTTATTCTTTTCCGCGCGGAGGTAATAAGGGAGGCGGGCCACCCGTGCCGCGGATATGAAATCCAGAAATGTTTACGGCGAGCGATAATGCCCGCCATATCCGATCGAGGTTTACGGATGAAAGCTCCCACTCGTAATTAGAATCCTTAAGGTCTTTTGTAATAGCGTAATTGTTTCCCGTTGTCGCCTCCGAGCATGCCGTTATCTCTATGAATGGAACGACTCGAATACAAAGAGGAAACTGCAACCGTGACGTGGAGCTTCGGTTTTGCTCGGCCGGATGTCACATTGTGTTTTATTGCTACGCTGTAGGGTTGAATTTTGAAATGCGCCCTGTGGAGCGCGGTTGGGAGCACGTGTCGCGTTTGAGAGTGATTGAGAGCCGTCAGTTGCACAGCTCTGATGCGTGCCTACGCCGACCTGTGCTCCGCTTCGCTCGCCAAACATCGTCACTTCTAATTGCATCCGTAATTCACTAATGCATCTTAATACAATGTGACTCGATCAGCAAAAAGCCTCAGCATCTCGCTAATCAAAGCGTTAAATTAGGATCAGATTTATCACAATGCGCAAGCCATCGCATTAATAGGATTCTCAGTGAATACAGCCAATAGGCTAATTGATCCTTTCAAGTAGCTTAATCATGTAGCCGGTACACGGCTATGTGCCGATACATATGTATCGGTAACGACCGATTCGAGGAATACTAAGGTGCTATATAGCAGCAGACGTATGGATCGGTACACCGCAATAACCCCGAGCTGTGTTAACACGCTTACAGCAGATTTGCCTATGAATTGTTCGAGTCTGCAACGCGATTGAGTTATTGCCCAGCGAGCCATCAGCGAGGCACGATGTGTTGTCTAATTGCCCTAGCACACTTATCTACTCACCCCGTCCTTTATTCACAGTACCCCAGTTTTGTCCGAGTTACTCTACAGGGAGTGATATTCTGAAATTTTCGCGAGAATTTCTGCATAATGTCAAAGGTTCTTGGGTAAGGTCTCTTATTACAGTCCCAGTTGCTCCGACTGTAGTAGCTACCTACTTCGGCTCGATACGTGAGTTCGGAGTGGTCCTTCAATAGACTCCTGTAATAATATTTGCATACAAAGACGATCCCGCCTGTGCTTTGCGCTTTGTACGCAAATTTGTAAATTTTCTACGAACTGTTACTGCCTTGAATGTAGTGTCTGCGAATCTTGAGATAAAGCGATCGTTTCATTAAGGGTGCGATGACGTTGGGCTCTGTCTATTCGGTCGAGTTGGCGGTGGATTCCACGTAGAAGATTAATTGCATCAACTTTCGCTGAGCCAAAATCTAGGAGTGTGGGCGGGAGCGGGCGGACTGGCATAGTGGCACGGCATGAGAGCGGAACAGAACGGATTAAATTGCAAGTGCGCTGATGTATTTATAGCTGGGCCGAAGACAAACGAGCGAGCGCGTGATGGACTCGCCTCGTTATGGGAATTAATCGAACATGTAGCAAAATAGCGCACCTGCACCGCCTTGCCTGAAATATGCTGCAGCGAGCGTCACATCCGGACTCCGAACTGCGAAATCTTTTAAACGTTTATCATTATCGCGTCTAATTATTTGTACCACAATTATGTGTTAATTGGTACAAATTTTGTTAAAGCACACAGCAGCATAGGTAAATAAAAAGTGACGATGTTTTTGTAGATATAAAATACACGTAAAATCAACATTTTCAAGCCAGGTATCATGAAAAGTCAATGTAATTTTTTTTTTTTACATTGCTTCAATGTTGACCTCATCCCACCTGATGTTAAGTGGTAATGAGGTCCTAGCTTAAGGGTGACCAGTACAGCATAATAAATCTATTACTGGACTTGTCGCCCTTACCTTGAAGGCTTGACCCCTGCTACTAATGTGCTACATTAGTAGCCCCAGGAGCTCTGGAAACCTTACTCACACGCAGGAACACAACAACACAAAAGTGATTGTCATTTAGCTGCGGTCTTCTGTATGGTGGAGGTATTTCACCAGTCGGGCTGCTCCAGTTCGAGCGATAAATCGCTATGACCTACCTCTCTTAAAAATTTCTGCGTCTCGCTGGATTGCCTATTGCCTACTTATTAATAAAATGCTTCAGTTACTTTTCTTGCAAAGTATTGGTGTCGACGACCGCGATGTGCTAGTCTGTTTAGTTAAACTACGAGTTTATTTGGATATAAACCTCATTGCATACATTTATATTTAAAAAAAAAAGCTGTTTCTATAAAATTGTTTTTCCCCGAAGCATGCGCAGTTTGATTTTCTCTGCTATTTTGTTTGGTTGTGATGTTTGGCTTGAGTTGATTCTGTGGAATTTAACCATTGGTATATATCCTTGCATAATACACAAGCCAGTTTATAGGAATTAAATAAGGTCCATAACAAAAAATATTCCTAATAAAGTATAATGTGCAGCATTATCGCATTTACATGTTTTACAAGGCGAAAAAGGGACAATATGGCGGCCCAAAATTAAATAAGACACCCCATTCAGACTAACAATGACTTTCTTGTCTTTACTCGGAAGTAAGACATTAATTTCCATTTCGGAAGAAAGTAAAACCAATTTAAAAAGACGAATACATAAGCAGAAATTTGCATTACAATTTGGACTTTCCTTAATTTTTCTACGTTGAAACTCTTAAGTAGCGCGAGTATTGTGAAGGCGGTTGTGGTACCCAGTAAAATCACTTAACCAATTTGTAAGAAACTCTTTTTTTTCAAAGTCGTAACAAGTAAATGTTATTGTAAGTACGATCACAGCACGTCAGACTAAACATTATGAAATTGGTACCGGCCTTATGTCGTCCGCATAAGAACTAATATCGACTGCAAGTGTTTACCTTAACATGCTATTGACCGTACGTACATATATATTTGACTAGCTTTTCATTTATTTTTGTTAGCGACTATAATTTACAATATACTTTCTACAATTTTTTTAAATGGAAAGTTTGTAAGAATTTTTTATATTAAATACCTAAGTGTTTCTGTCTTTCTTTCACGTACTTGAAAGTTACTGAATATAGGTGAGGAGCAGGTACCTCATTTATATTTCTATCCAGTAGGAGTTAACGTGTTGAATTTGAATGCCCTAATGACGCGAACAATATCAGCTGGCAATGATGTCAGCCAAGCCACCAAATCTCACTTAGATCAATTAACTAAGCATACAGGTTTATCAATCTAAAAAAATCCTATTCAAACTGGTAATAGCTCACAAGAGAGTTGCCCGCGTGTATACTGCATCCAACGTGAAATATTGTGACACAAAGTCCCAATTTAATTCGGCATCATACTACGAACAAAAGCAAGTTACCGCAGAAGCAATCCAATAAGCTACTTTATTTAGCAATTATAACTGATTCAGTGCCCCGGACTGTGTTTGGTCAAGCGGTCGGAATGCCAATCGTTGTGCGTAGTACTGAATGGTCGCGGCGGCCAATAATGCGATTTCGCGGTTATTTTAGCTCGTACGGGCACAGGTGCCGCCGCTAAATGATCGGACTGAAACTGAGCGGTGATGCGCGCTCCGGTTGCGTGTGATTGATATGGAATAGCTTCTAGTTATTAAGTTTGTATGTGTGATTTACGTTACAACTATCGGGTTTTTTTATCATCAGCTTCGTAGTATTGTTCTATGGTTGTAGGTTTCCGCACCGTCCACGTTTGTTTCAAGACTATAGAGAAGCTACTTAACATTTTTTTATTACCATAGACACGGATATGGGTTTACTTTGCCGACCGTGTGAATCAACCAATGGTTTACATCTTATTTCTGCCTAGTGTATTTTTATAAACTTTAAAAAGTGTATATTTTTTAAATATAAAAATACACTAGGCAACGCATTTTCCCAATTACAATTTCGTAGCATGTTTTTTATTTAAAGAAAGACTCTTAAATGTGAACAAAATAAAATTACCACCGTAAGCAATCCAATAAGCTACTTCATTATGAAAATATTTTGGTTAATTAGCATTTTGATTTCTTAAACAAATACAGTAACACAAATCCACTTCATCGGCGATTGAAATACTAAGGTTATGCATAGTATTCAATAGTCGTGTTGCCGATAATGCGATTTTGCGGCTATTTTAGTTCGTCCGTGCCTAGGTGCCGGTGCTTAAGTGATCGAACTGAGACTGAAAAGGAACTGAGACGATACGCGCTCGGATGCTTTGCGTTGCCTTCGGGTTGCGCGTGCTTGAAACGAAATTGCTTCTGTTAAGACTGCATCCGCAATTCACGTATTTAATATTGGGAAATTAATTCACTTGAGTTTTCCATTTTGTAAAATTGTTTTATGCTTTGGAGTTTATGTATTATGCTCATTCATCCGCAAAATAAAATTTGTCGTTTTAGCATCTGGATATTATTAATGAACAGGTTATATATTGCAAATACAAATAAGCAAATAGGCCTTACTTCTGAATCGACATTTAAAATCAATAAAAATACTATTATAAGTTGCGAGTTGTTTGTAGCACATATTAAAACTGCTATTTTTATTTTAAAGTAGTTGACAAATAAACTGAAATAAGTTCTTAATAATGAGTACGGTAACTACACGTGCGTATAATTTCGAAGCAATTCCGTCTCAATCACGCGCAACGCGATCGCGAAGCTTTACTCCGCTCAGTTTTAGTCAATCATTTAGCGGCGGCACCTGCGCCCGTACGAGCTAAAATAACCGCGAAATCGCATTATTGGCCGCCGCGACCATTCAGTACTACGCACAACGATTGGCATTCCGACCGCTTGACCAAACACAGTCCAGGGCACTGAATCAGTTATAATTGATAAATAAAGTAGCTTATTGGATTGCTTCTGCGGTAACTTGCTTCTGTTCGTATAGTTTGTCAGCAAATTAATTTAGGACTTATTTTTATATATAAACATTGGACAACAACACACATAATTTGTATGATGTTCGTAACATTTAAAATAACAAAAAAAACAGTTTCAAAATAGGTACTGTATTTGCTGTGTGAAAATATTCTACGAGAAGTAGGATGTTCACAGAGCAATTAGAGTTTTTAAACCTTTCCACGTGTGCATACAACTTATTACTTTCATCATTTTTTGAATTTGAAAACCTAAATGATTTCATTAGTAACTTACCTGCATACACATCTTTTCTTTTGAAAAATCAATGTCTTTTATAGATTTTTTTATGTTTCATGAATGATCTCTGAGGCCCCGTGTTCGATCCCCGGTCGGGTCAATATGACAAATGAACTTTTCTACATTGCGTCGGCTCTGAGTGTTACGGTACGGTACTGTCGTTGTGTCTGATTTCTGTAACACAAGTACTTAAGCTACTTACCACAGAATCGTAGCAATGTATATGAGGTGGTCCAATATTTAAATTCTATACATCATAATATTAATGAAACAACGTGCCTATAACATTAATTGGGATGAGAGGCGACACATTATCAGGTAAAACGCACAACAATAAGGTTTAAAAGCCGATGTTAAAATAAAAATTCACAGACTCAATCATCTAACCGTTCCACGCGATCAACAAGATTATCTCCATAAAGAAAAACTTTGTAAATAACGTGATCTCCATGTTCCTAACTCACCTCGATAAGCTGTAACAGCGTCTGAAACGTGAAAATCCAAGTCAACTGTAAGCAACAATACAAAGGCGGCTTTGATTCGCTCACAATGCACCAAGCAGTCGGCGAGCCATATTGTACCGCGTTCGCTACATCGAATATTTATGGCGTCTGCAAACAAAACTTGAAGAAGCTAAGTGGTCTAAGTTAGCGCTAATTTAAGAGTTCGGCACCGGGCGGGTAGGCGCCGGGCCTCACTTTGTCATAACTTGCGCCGTTATTGCCGGCTCAGACACACACTGGTTTATTTAGCACGGCTTTTGTTGTTAGTTGCGGCGCCTAATCAAGATGTACGGTCGTTGCGCCGCGAATGCACTCCCTGGTGTCGGAATTGGGACTGACAAATCTGTTGAGAACTTTTTGAGACTGACTACTTAGTTTAAATTTGCGTGGAGTTCAATGAGCCTTGCTTTTGCAAATCGTATTTATTACGCTATTATTTGAGAACCATTATTACGCTAGCCGGCTGAGAGACATGCGCAGACTCATGATTGTAGGTAATGTTTCCTGTCTTTTTTGATCCCAGGTTCTTAAACATTGCAGGAGTGTTCCGTGTAAGACCAAAAATACGTGGAATTACTCGCGGTATTTAGCAAAAACCTTCCAAATAAACATTTGTTCATATCAGGGTGGAAGTACGCATTCGAGAAAAATAATTAAATTATGTATTCATTAAAAAATAACTTTTAAAAATTTTAATTAAGACCAATGACTCCACGATAGCGTACCCACAGCACCAAAATATGCGTAAAGCCAAAGTACACAAGATGCGTTAATTATTTAAAAGAATCTTAGATTACAAGTTCATATATTTATTAATAGTCTAGCTATATAAACCAATTGAAACTACCTGTGGTTAGGAACCTAATTACAAGGAGTATAATAGCTCAATGTATTGCTACGCATTGTTTATACATATAAAAACATGAACAGTTTTATTTGGCGTGGGCTTTATTATTGGTTGCGGCTAATCAAGACACAGCCACCTCGGTGCGCCAATTTCACACTTGTGTCGAACGAGGATTTGCAAATATGTGGAGATTTTTTAAAGCTTGTAGCTCAACATTTTTGTCATATTAAGGTAAAAAGGTAACATCGCGCATTGTATGCTTAAATTGAATTTATTAAGAACGGAAATAGCAGGCGCTCAGTATGACTTCAGTACCCAATAATTGGTACAGGCCGAATACTTGGTACGGATCGGTATTAACCGTGTTTTTTAATAAGTTGACTTGATCGGAAATAGATATTATAGGCTTTTATACCTGAGCTATCTACTAGAACAAGATTGAAAAATTTCAGATCTAAAAAAACATTTTTTTTATATTAAGTCTGTTTCACAGGTACTTTAAACATTCAAACACGTAATTAACAATGATTGCATTAAGTATTACCTTATAGGTACCGACCTAAAACACATAAAATACCATAATCATTCGAAAATCAAAACCGCAACCATCGCATACGAGATAATTTTAAATTCGTACATATCCATACTTGCAATTAAGTGTCCATAATCCGTAATATCTTTGATTTATTTCGTTCAACGTGAATCATGAAAACAAACCGTGCTCTCCTTCGCTTGGTTAAGATAATACAAGTTTTATCCTCCACTTGACAGCCCTGGCGCCCGGTACGACTTCTGTACCCAATTACTGGTACAGGCCGAACTTCTGGTGCGGATCGGCGACAACCGCCAATGCATATTGTTCCGTCGCTGAACGCGTTATCCGCTACCCGTGTTATAACTTGCTACCGGAAACAGTTTTGATAGCTTTTGAAGTAGAGCTCTTCTATGCTTAGTTGAACGCTACACTACTGGAACTTGCTTAAAAAAATAATTTAATTAATTTCTTACCCTTTGCAATGAAGTCATTCATAAAGTTAACGCTTCGTTGGTCTAGTTATTTAAGAAACGGTTTGATTGTCCGGTTAAGTAAAGAGGTTCTGGAAATTTGAACCGTAGATGGAGTTTGTGACATCTTAAGATCATATAATAAAATTCATATTTCTGAGGTGACACAAGATCGCTTCATTTCGCCTTACAGTAGGACTTTAATTGCCTGGTTGTTCTCTTACTTTTGCTAACAAGATTTGAATAAAAAAAAAGGGAAATACTCATTCATACATTCTTACAGTATCGTTTTTTTTATTACATAGTAGGTTTTCCATGGTGGCACTAGGTGATGAGTCCACATACATCGCTCGCTATCATACCTAGACAGCGGTATAGTGCGTCAATGTATTTACAGCTTTAATAAGCTATCTTCAGTCTATAATCTTCCGCTCCACCCAGCCATAATTAGAAAACAATACTTTTTTAATTTCAGTTGCCTAAATTCAAGATCAGAACTTGGAAAACACATTACCTAGAACCGGCCTTAATAGCTTAATCCGGCCTAAAATAGCTATGATGTTGGCAGGATAAGTTTTGGCCTCAAACATTCCTAGTAGCTAGAATATTTATTCTTAAGATGAAATAAATAACCATTTAGTTTATGTATTTTCAAGTTTACTGTGTATTTAATTCACTTTACAAAATAAACCAAAACAACTCTACTTTACATGAGAAGCCAGGGTAACATTGACGTGCAGTTAATTAATTCGGGCGAATGAAATTCTAGCTCGAAACAATTACCTACTTGAAAATATTTATGCTCAAATTGAAATAGTAGGCGAGCTTGTTTACTGTTATCATAATTTCAAAACTGAATGCACACTACAGCAATTAAAATGCTAATAGTTTAAAACTATTATCAAGAAAGTTTGTCGGGCAATAAATAGTACGTGATTAAGAAGATCTACACATTAAGTCGTGTAACGTTTGAAAGCATGCGAGGTTTTCTTGCAGAAATGTTAAAAGTTTAAAAAAGCCAAGCGAGTACGAAATTAGCATTATTTAAAATTCAAACCATATGAAGTACTTGAATGCGGAGAACACGCCATTGAAAGGGTGTTTTAAATCTTTCAACACCACTTTGCGAGTGGTTGGAGATCCTTGAGAAGCATAAGGTCGGTCTGACTTGACTCCGGTGAAAAAATGCGCGTAAAAATAATAAATAGCGGTATAATGGCGATCTCCACGCGAAAGATTAGCCACAAAGCCACGGGATTACCAGTATTTATAAGGAGTGTTAGCGCGCCCCGGGCGCATCGGAGGAGTGCCCTAGTGTGGCCAGGCACAAATTGACGAATTGCGGGACGGATGATTAAATAATAAATCGGGATTTTATTATTTTTTCATTTACGGAGAACGTCTGTTTTGCAACAATAGGATCTTACTTTCAGGAAAATGGCTTGATTTTCTAGTTTAATCTATAAGCATTAGTAGATAAGTACTACTACCAAAAAAATCATTTCCCGTTTGTAATAATTATTTTGGTGGAATTACAAACGCCAAAAAGAAATAAATTAACAGTCGTCATGCACAATAGGTAATCTAACAATACTGTTAGATTACTGTTAGTTTAGTTTATTTTTTATAACATTCATACGAATGTTCTAAAAATTAACTAAAAAGTACAAAACTTGGGTAACAATTAAAGTCATTCAGGTAAATCATTTCCATTTTTAGTAAATTACATAACATATACTATTTCGTTTCTGTGCTGTAGGTCTACTGCCAAAAACGAAATATGTCGGATCCGACGACGGATAGCAATTTTTACTTCTCAAAATCGCAACCAACTCACTTCGAATGCGAATAAAGCGTTATAAAAAAACAAAATATTATTTATACAAAATAAAAACCACGTTTTAATTCGCAAACTTTTGATTAATCTTCAAAAACGAAACCTTTCGTTTTTTCGTTTCGTTTTTGAGAGTAGACCCCCTGATTACTACAATAAATTTTAGTGATTTTTTTTTCTTAATGCCTTAGAGGCTTTGTTATAAAACGATCAACTACATATTACATTTAAGCCTGAAATGGAAAGGGAAAGATTCGTGTTCGTGTATTTTTGGATTATGCAAAATGCTCAAAAACTACTACTGAGCAAAAAAGAAACAACACTGCAATTATGCGTGCTAATAAATTCCAAAAATGACGTGGTTAAGTCGTGAGTTGAATTTTAGTAACAAGCTAGCTTAAAACGGAATCATAACACTGAAATTCCTAAAAAACCGGGACGTCCCTTACATGAAGGGACAGCTGGCATCGCTAAAGCGCCGACCTCGCAGAGAGGAACGCATTTCGTTTCCCCTATAAATTCTATTTACTCGCTTTTGAATTGTATTTTAGACAGCAATTAGTTTTGTGCAACAAATCCGTAACTTGAATTCGTAGCTGTTTCAGATTTAAGGATTTTTTTATCGGTACGACGTACCTGCAATTGTATCAGCATCAAACATTCGAGATTGTTAATCGTTATTAGAATCATCATATTAACGGTGATTATATTTCGTCGCTTCATTCTCGATATAAAAGATCATTTACAACGTAGTCCCTTCAACCTACAAGGTAGCATCGCACGTTATTTTAAAGTTAAATCGATTTTACTTTTACATTTAAATCGATACCTCCGCTCGATATCGACGCCGCCATCTTTGCGTTCATTCCTTTTTCGTGTGAGGTAGCGGACGGACGTCTCATAACTCAACATATATATCGTTATTCTGAAAATTGGAAAAAATGCCTAAACGTAAATCGGAAGAAAAGTTAGCGTACTATCTTGAGAAAATCAAGAAAATTCAAGACAAGGAAACTAAGACTAGGCGTCGAGTGCGAGTGATATTGTCGGATTCATCAGATTCTGAAGACAAAACAAGTAAGTGTTAATTTCAATATTATTTGTGGTGTGCACATATGCTAAAAACATGTATCTATGCTTATAATATGCCTGGGGGTTGGCCGTGAGTCAACACGATGGCAAATGTATACGTAAAAACCCGGCGGTTGATCGAGAATCAACACGCAGGTACATACAGAGCATTGATCGAGAATCAGTGTGGTACCTACTTTTTACGTAATACAATTTGCATTACAAGCCTGGGGGTTAATCGTGAATTAACACAAAGGCTGATCAATTAATTATACCTGAGGGTTAGTCGAGAACTAACGCAACGGTATACCTACATGTTATACATCTCACTTAGACGCTGAGAGTTGACGAAAAAATATTATTTTGTCAAATGCAATTAGCTTTGTTTTTAGCATAAAATAGCAAAATAACTAAGCAGATATTTTTAAAAGTACTTTACACATAGGGGGGCTATTACATAGTACTAATAGGTAGTATTATAGAAGTACCGCAGACCTGACCAGAATATTTCTTGCCTGCAGGTACTGCACCTTTATCATGCAATTACGATTTGCCTGAACTCGTCGAAGACATTGTGTCCGACGAGCAAGGTCAAAGTCAAGTGACGGAGGAATCACCGCTAGCCGATATTGAATCCCCGCAGGAGTCTATCATTGTACCTCAATCGTCAGTCGATTCAGGAGAAATGTTAAATTCCGGTACTGAATTGGATCCCGAACTTTTGCAAGCCCTGGGAGCCAAGACTAGCGATGATCCGGAATACGGAGATAAAATTCATGAAAATTTATCTCAACTGTGGGTACCACTTTTGAAAAAAGGTATGTCGAAAGAAGATAAGGAAGCTATTCTTAAACAATACCTGATACCTCACAATTGCACATTACTCCAGGCCCCAAAACTTAACTTGGAAATCTCTGCTGCGCTCACTGACGCCGCTCGTAACAAAGATAAAAAGCTACTGGCACACCAGCAACAATTGGGACATGGTATCACTGCCATCAATAGAGCAATGGATTTATTGCTCAACAAAGACAGCGATGGAAGATTAAATGCCATAAAACACCTAAGCAATGCAACTCGCATTCTATGCGATCTCCATCATATCAATTCCCAAGTTCGAGTGAAGTTAATCACTCCTAGCTTAGACAAAAGCTTCTTGAATGTAGTTCAAGATAGTCTTCGAGATGATACATTGTTTGGCGATAAACTGTCCGAAAAAATTAAGTCGTCTAAGGCGATAGAAAAGCAAGGCCTCCAAATAAAAAAGTCGACACCCGCTTTCTCGGCTCCTTCGACGTCAACGTCTCGTCCAGCACAAAGCCGGGGAAACTGGACCGCGCCCCCTCGCTACACAACCAACAAGATGTCGCGAGGTGGGCACAAGAGACCCCCTCTAATGCGGAAGCCTCCACCCTCTGCGCATCCACCGCCGCAGACTCGCCAAGCCACCAAGCTGCAGCAGGCGCGTGCTCCACCTCAACACTAGCACAGGTGCGTCATGCCGGTCGTGTTCGATCGTTTTATGATTATTGGGAACGCATTACCCAAAATGCAATAGTTTTGAAATGGGTCCGGGAAGGTCTCGATATTCCATTTAATAAGAAGGTCATACAAACACGTGCCCCTTGTTTGTCATTTTCACAAACCGAATTATGTGAAATGCATTCTGCCATTAAACAGTTAGAAAACTTAGGCGCTGTGGAAAAGTGTTTAGCCACACCAGATCAATTTGTGTCCAAAATTTTCTTAGCGCCGAAATCTAACGGCGGAAAAAGATTCATTTTGAATCTTAAAAATCTAAATAAGTTTATATCCACTAGTCATTTTAAAATGGAGGACCACAGGACTGCTTCAAAACTAATTCCTGAAAACGGATTCCTAGCCACTATCGACTTAAAAGAAGCCTATCTATCTATACCTATCCATCCAAATTTTAAAAAATTCTTGAGGTTCCAATTTAAAGGCGTAACTTATCAGTTTACAGCCATGCCTTATGGTTTATCCATAGCACCAAGAGTTTTCAGCAAAATTATGAAAGAAGTCATTACTTTCTTAAGATTACGTGGCTTGCAGTCTGTTATTTATTTAGACGACATCCTTTGTATCGGAAGCAATTTAAGCGCGTGTAAGAATAATGTACAGGAAACTCTCAAGTTGCTCGAAGTTCTCGGATTTTCTGTAAATTATAAGAAAAGCAAGTTAGTACCTCAAAAAATTTGCAAATTTTTGGGTTTTCTTTTCAATACTGAAAGTTTAACTATATCCTTACCACCGGAAAAACGAGATAATATTTCAAAATTACTCACAAAATTTTTTCACTTGCCTCGCTGTACAATCAGAGAGTTTTCTCAACTGATTGGGACACTTGTGGCTGCATGCCCAGCAGTCAAATACGGCTGGTTATATACCAAAATTCTGGAGAGGCAAAAGTATCTCTTTCTTTTGAAACATGATGATTATGAATCCATAATTCAGGTCCCTAAGATTATCTTAGATGATTTGTTTTGGTGGTCTCAAAATATTCATATAACGTCAAATCCTATGCGAATAGTAGGATATAAAAAAGTAATGCATACTGATGCTTCTCTAACAGGCTGGGGAGCGTTTTCTGAAGGTAAACGCGCAAATGGTAGTTGGAAATATGACGAACGGAATCTTCACATTAATTTCCTAGAATTATTAGCTGTTCTTCTCGGCCTGAAATGTTTTGCCCGCGATGACCATAATTGTGCAATATTGTTAAGAATTGACAATACAACGGCCATCAGCTGTGTCAATCGCCAAGGGAGTATTCAGTATCCACACCTAAACGATGTGGCACGACAGATTTGGCAATGGTGCGAGAATCGAAACGTTTGGCTATATGCATCTTATATCAATTCCAGTGATAATAAGGAAGCTGATGAAGAATCTAGAAAAATAAATCCCGACATTGAATGGGAACTTTCCTCTCTAGCTTTCCAAAAAATTGTAAAAAAGTTAGGTGATCCTGAGATTGACCTTTTTGCTTCTCGCATAAATGCCAAATGCCGTCGCTACGTATCTTGGAAACAAGATCCTGAAGCTGTTGAAGTGGATGCATTTACTATCGATTGGAGTGACTGTTATTTCTATGCATTTCCTCCCTTTTCATTTTTGTTAAAATGCTTTAGGAAAATTGCTGATGATGAAGCAACCGGAATAGTAGTGTTTCCTTACTGGCCATCACAACCATGGTTTCCAGCCATGAAGCAACTATTAAAATCAGAAATAATTATTTTCTCTCCAAATAAGAACCTACTGCGTTCCTCTTTCAGAAATTACCACCCGCTTTATCGACAACTTACCCTGGGTGCCGCGAAGTTCTGCGGACGGCACTCATGAAGAAAGGTTCGCCACAAGAAGCTTTGGACGTGATGGTCGCGTCGCTTTCCAATAATACCATAAAGCAATATGGTAGTTCACTTTGGTCATGGTGGCACTTTTGCATAATAAATCATATTGATCCTTATGATGGTTCTAATAAGGACGTGATAAAGTTTTTGCTGGATCAGTTTCAGAATAAAAATGCTTCTTATGGAACATTAAACTGTCATCGATCTGCCCTTTCATTATTATTAAGTAATAAAATTGGAACAGATGAACTAACTAAAAGATTACTAAAAGGAATTTTTAAATTGAAACCCTCATTACCAAGATATAGTTCCACTTGGGATCCTCAACTGGTATTAAATCACATATTGACTTGGGCCCCAAATCAAGATCTCAGTTTGGATAAACTTTCTAAAAAAGTTACAACCTTATTCGCTTTATGCACAGCACATAGAGTTCAAACACTATCCTTGATTAAAGTCAATAACATTCATTTCAGTCCCAGTGGAGCAAAAATCATCATTACTGATCCAATAAAAACTTCAGGTCCTGGACGCGAACAACCGGTTCTATTCCTTCCCTATTTTAAGGAAAACGAAAAAATATGTCCGGCTACAGCTCTTGAGGCGTATCTTCTTCGAACACAGAATTTTAGAGAAAATACCGAAAATCTTTTCCTAACTTACAAACGCCCTAACCAAAAAGCAACATCACAAACCATCAGTAGATGGATCAAAACAGTGTTATTGGGGAGCGGCATTGACGTGTCCAAGTTCAAAGCACACAGCACAAGACACGCGGCCACGTCACGGGCTAGTGCTATCGGAGTCGGAATAGATATTATCCGCAAGGCAGCAGGGTGGTCTAATGCATCATGTGTTTTTGCCAAATTTTATAATAGGCCGATAATTGACGAAGGCCAATTCGCTCATTCCGTTTGCTTTGGAATCACAAATCAATGAGATCGAAGACTGAATTATTTTGTTATACTTTAAGAAAATTGTTATTTTGAAATGTTGATTGGATAAGTACAATTTATTATTCAAGAAAGCATTTTATTTCGCAACAAACCATTCTTCTCTGAACATCTACGTTGTAAATGATCTTTTATATCGAGAATGAAGCGACGAAATATAATATAAGATCAAACGAACTTCTCAAGCGAAGTTCGATCGATATTATATGAGTCGCTTCATTCGAAGATATAAAAACCCACCCGCCCAGTAGCCCTTTTAGAATGGTTTGCAGCACAATCCGTCCTCAACATACTCTGAAAAAAAAATGAACGCAAAGATGGCGGCGTCGATATCGAGCGGAGGTATCGATTTAAATGTAAAAGTAAAATCGATTTAACTTTAAAATAACGTGCGATGCTACCTTGTAGGTTGAAGGGACTACGTTGTAAATGATCTTTTATATCTTCGAATGAAGCGACTCATATAATATCGATCGAACTTCGCTTGAGAAGTTCGTTTGATCTTATATAATTCTACAATCATAGATAGATAGATATATACAATTTATTGCACAGAAATTTTTACAGAAATTGGTTTTACAGACATAATCAAGTACAATTAAGGTATATTTGGGCAAGTACACATATTATTTTGTTCGCGAAAACGTATTATGAAAGTTGTGGATTTACTAACAATATTGGGTTATTTACAAATTACTAATGTTGAACGCAATTTTGTTTCAGGTACGTTGCTGAAAACGATCAAGTTCAAGGTAAGTTGTTTTCCATTTAACAGAGATTACTGAAATTAGGTTAGTTGTCCCAATAAATCTAGTCTAGCTCAATGCTCAAATCATTCGACCGCCAAAGTAGGTTTATTAACCAATAATGCGGTAATCCATCCACTAATGGTTTTAATCTAATTAGGCTATACTGTAATAATGACAATATGTACCCAGTTGTGCACTTTGCTCTAAATTGAATTGTCTTTGATCGCTTAGTACGACAATAGCCAATTGTCATGCACTTACATATTAACATCAAGTCAATATGCCGAAATTTTTAACCTCGCTAGATTTGTCTGCTCGATTTTATGAATATGGGCAACTGGTAGTTAATACGTAGCTGAATGTTATACCTAGTTTCTCTGAGTCCGTGGCCCTTATAGTGTATTTCTATCTAAAGTATAATATTCCCATAGAGCCAAAATGTCCCCATAAAATACTGGAGGAGTTCAGTTGGTAGTGTCCACTCTTTTCAGAGGACTCCCACACCCAGTGCTGCTTTCCCCGAAGCAGCGGTACGGTGTGCCAATGCATTTCCCCCATCGTGCGTAGCGTGCGTAGCCAGTGGGGGGACGGACACGGACCATTACGTTAGTGAGGGCCAGCATTATTTGAACACAGCGTCTCTGCAAACTTCGTCAAACAGTCATCGCCCAAACAGGCCAATGAATAGGTATTGCACGCCTGTGTACAGAGCAAAGATGTCCTAATAAATTAAACTGACAAGTTGCTTGTTGTAGCCGGCAAGCAAATTAGGTGGTCCAGAGTAAACGAGTTATGGCGGAGTTGCGGCCCGCGGTGGGACTGCCCGGTAACCGACGCTTTGCCTCTGTACACTGCAGGCTGGGTTTACAGTAAAAAATCCTGAAACTACGTATGCTTCAGACAATTTTGAATCCTAACGGTTAGGCATGAATACTCGTTGATTCAACGACTAAACTTGCTACATCGAGGATAGTGTTGTCCGTAGAAGGATACTATGCGCGCGCACGGCGTTTTAGTATATTCTTGTTATCACTTGATGCCATAATTTTAAAACTTACCTAAGTCCCATTTTATGACGTATGATTTTGCTTTGTTTCAAGATCTTGACCTCTACGTTTATCTATCCGAAGATAGTTGCCATAGGCATGGTCAAGTTACATAATGAACAATATCCAAATATTTCGTACCCTTGATAGTAGCTGTAACATCCAATGTGAGAACCATCAGACGAGTCCATGTTCTTTAAATCCTTCAAATCACAATGTCTCATTGGTAAGTACATTGAGAAAATTAAGTTTCTGTTGCGTCTGGAATTCCAGTTAATGAAGAGTTAATATTCCCAAATCATTTGATTCCACGTTCACCTCGCCAGCTTCTTGTGCATTCATTTAAGGATTGGGTCAACTGCTCTCTGTTAATGCAAAAGTGCTTTACTGAGGTTGGTACTTCTGTGACCTGCTTCGTCCTTGAAGCGTGGGATGTGGCTAACTAGACATGCAGGCGTAGCTAATGATGTAAGTGAAATGGTCTATACTTGTATACCGACACTGGCTGACTAGCGGCTAGCCAAGGATTCGCGTATGTGCGTTCCGGTAAATTCCCAACGCTTGGTTTCCTACAAACGTCCAGATAATCAAAAACTTATTAAAAAGAACCATACAGAAGCAGTCTTCCGAAATGATACGCGTTTATTGAGAAAGACACAGAAACTCATCATAGCAAAATAAATAAAAATAGCAGAAGTGGGAAAAGCAGAATACGAAATCGGTACTACTGTGCTTAAATAATCAATATCTGCTATAAAATACTACTATATATTTTACACCATGGCAACTGGTCCACTCTAACTTGTAAGCATAGCCAATCACTTGTAACGGTTTAATATGTGTGCATAAATTGCAGGTACTTTTTTACAATAAATCAATTCGGAATACACAATGCCACAAGTAGCGCACGTCAACTACAGTAGTTAGATTGGCAGATCAAAAGTAAAAATATGATAGGTATATCAACCTATCAAAATAATTCGCTACAAGATGATTTAATATAAATACTTATAGGTGAATAAATTGTAACAACAACATAGATAACTCTAAATAAGCGCATCTTAGGTTTGAAAAGTGTCGTAATGTATAATATTCCCAAATCATAATACTACTGAAGCCCATTTTTTTAATACCTTGCCAATGTTACGCTATACTAATAAACAAAAGCGTGACTTTTGTGACGGCAGACGTCTTAAATTTCCATCAAAGTAAAAATAGTTAAAACACTCCGGTCTTGTTCACGATATCACGCTGATAACTCTCTTGAAACGTCTCACATACCACAATGTCGATACGGTTGGCTGGTAAAATAAATACACTTCTCCATACCAGATAGCCATTTTATTAATAATTTTGATATTTGAGAAGTTTAAGTTAAAAATTATTTACGTGGGAACCTACATTTTCTTGTTTCTTAAACCTATTGGTCTCCTTCGCAGCCATCGTTCATTTTTAGGTACACGCGTTGTAATGTGATCTGAAACATTCAAAGAAGATTTCAAAATAAATCTAATTAAAAAACATTAACTTCTAACTAACATGAACGATAAAGATGATATTATAGTCCTTTATAACAAGGAAATCTTTTAAACACGCTCATAAAGAATACTTAACATTGGATGTCTGCGAACTGCCCACCGCAAGCTTTCCAGAAACAATAAGACTAGATTCTAAATTGACCATTTAACACTCTGTGTCATCAATTAACTCATTATCACGACTACATTGTACATGATCCGTATTCCAAGGTGAACAAGATAACAACTCAATAAAAAGTAATGAAGAATCCTCGGTTCTGAATGGGACTGGTTGTTGAGCGACGAGCTGTGACCAATGTAATGCATGGCACTGCAGATTAGGTGTGTCTAATTAGAGATGTATAGTGAGTTGATCAGAGCTATTTTAGAAGGCACGTTTTTTGGTTCACGATATTCGCTTAAGTTTAACTTCCGAAATCGTCAACGAAATCTCGGTGACATTGAGATTTAATTCACTTTGTACGATGTAATGTCTAACGAAGGTTGAATGTAGTCATTCTCTACTTTTCAAGCTATATTATCGCGATGATGAACTATTTCGTTCAGACACTCGCAATATTTTTTTTTTCAAATCGCAACAGCAGATGTATCTTACCTCCATAATCCCGATAAAAAATTTCTTACTAGGCTAGATAGTTTTCATAGAAGTCCTACTAGTTAATAAAAAAATTAACAAGTTTCGATATTCACCACTTTTGTTATACATTTATAATGTTCGAAAACATCATGAATTCAAATCAATGAGTGAAACCACCTTAATATATTAAGAGTGCAGAAAACACAGTTCACTTAACAAAAATGTTATGTCCCTGCCATACGCCCAACTGGTGTTAATTAGCATAACCTCATGCAACGCTAGCACAATGTAGCGCAAATCCAGCACGTTATAACAATACAACTGCTGATTGCTCCCCGTCCTGCAATCCACAACACACGTACATTCAAACTAGAAAGTCATACAAATGTGTAGTTCGGAAGCCTCCGAGATTCACGGACGCGGGCGCTGACCGCAGCTTCCAACTCACCAAAATACACAGGCCAATTACGTCATTGTGAACCAACAAGAGCAATCTGAAGCACTCGGGCCGTTTTAAGTTTGCGGCGATTCGACACAAGCCAACTTATCCTGCAACTAGAGCCATAAATTGTCTTTATTATTTTTTCGTGTTCGCGATTTTTGTCGTCCATTTTCTTTGTGTCACTAGACGCCAGTGCTCACTGTTAGTGTTTTTGCTGTTTCGCATTTTACTTTTGTGATGTTTTTGCCTTGTACAAAACTTATGTCGTTTGAACTGTACTCGACTTGTTTCATAATTTTGGCCGTTTTGCAATTGTCTACTTTTAAAAAGCTTTGATCATATGGCTCCTGTCATAACAAGAATTCTCATTTCAGTATGCTAGTTAATGTTGCTATTTGAAATTTTGCATGCGAAACCAAGCTAAACAGAGAGTTTCAGTTTACATTATTTATACAACGATAAGTAAAACACGAACACTACATCTCAGAAATTAAAAATAAGTTTTCCTCTAAGAGTGTCATTTTTTTTTTAAACAAATAATGAGTTGAGTGAGAGAGCAAAACATATCCTATCGGACAAACAGGTGACTGAAGCCCGAAATATCCTTACCAAGAGGAAAAATACAGTGAAAGTGTTCCCCGCGGGATTCACGACCTTCGGATTTTAGGATCGACTACACCACGGTTTACAGATAAAGTATATTTTTTTTAAATAATCCAAATATCATACCTCCTTAAGTTTCTTCTAAAACTAAAAGCAAAATAAAGTTTGCTGGTTAACTAACAAAATTGTCGCATCATCTCACTCTCCTCGCTGCAAGCAATTTCGCTGTTTTCTTTCAAGATCCCAAACAAAATACCGAACGGCTAAGCAATCACGGCTCCTAAAGCTCGGTTCCTGCATCCAGGTGGGCAATAAATACAAACTGCGCTCTCCCTGCTAAATTAAGGCGAATCCCGGAGCGCCGCGGAGCCACCGCTCTGCATCAAATGTTCCTCCCGGGAATCGTTAAGCGGGAGAAACTATTTTTTGGGAATATTAATTCCCGAAGAAGAGGAGAATTGGGAGCGTCTCGAGATGCAACCAGGTGTGTGAAGTGGCTTAAGAATATTTATAGGAGTATTGAGTTTAGTTGAAAGAACGTCGTACTATATACGCTTTGTAATTTGTATCGCCCTTATGCTGTGGGTATAAGAACTAATGCAAATAGCTGGGGTTTATCGTGACGTGCGTTTAACCGCCTACAGTTTATTTATTTGTGACTAAATAGTACAACCAAAGTTAGGAATGTTTGATTTGCTTGAGCTGATTGGTGATCTAATTTTAAATTCGGAAATAACATAAACGAAGTTGCTTGCAACGACTACAAAGTTTATATTATCTTAAACAACGATTCGGTTTTTTTAAGGTAAGTCCTTAACAGTTTTACTGTCACATTTGAGGCAACCGAACATTAATATTTAAATTATTACTAGTAGCGTAGATGTATTAATTATTTAAGGTTCAACAAAATTAAACATCTATCATGTTAGCCAACGTTTGAGATGCACACTACATACAAATGTTAGATAATACCAAGGCTTATTTATTAGCTTGAATCGTGTTATTCAATTGAATTATTGAATATATGATACATGAATTAGATCATCACTTCAATTGAAGTGTTAATAAATAAAAGGCCGCATTACGACGCCAGTGCCCGTCACTATCCGATCAGTCTATAATTTGTTACAAAGAAAGTCATCAAATATGAAAGTGCCAGTAATGGGTTCATGAAGCAGTGTCCCGCATTTCGCAATTACGTCTGTTCGTAGAACGAATCGATAGAGGTCATCGGCACTATAGGCACCATGAGGTCGAACCCTTGGGAAGGGTGTTCGCCACACATTATGCCCTCCCCTCAACCCTCGATCGGAATTCTAGGAAAACATTGCATCGGCTCGATTCTTTATTTCACCTGGGGTACCATTTGCGGACTTAATTATTTACCGGCCTGTGTTTTGCATTACATGTTAAGTGAATGTGGAAAATGCATTACGCAAATGAGTGGATATTGTGGTTTGGATCTTTATTCGTAGTAGAAATTTGTTTAGTGTAACGAATGGATTTATGAATGATGTCTGCTGCTCAGACGCTTGATGTAGAGCTTATCTTTATGAGAACACTTCACAGCTTAATGATTAGCCAATTAAAAATAGAAATAAGAAGCTAATGAGTTACATACAAAAATGGGATGAATTTGTTTTATCAAAATTAGCAAAAATATTTTAATGTCAACAGATCGATGAAAATAAATATTATAACAATAAAAAGGATGAAAATATACAAGCAATTACAAAAGAAAGAACACTTCAGCAAAGAAACAATGAAACTCGTTACAAGACTTAGCTGCTTGTATGCGAATTCATTTTAAATCCAAAACATTCGATACGCTTTATCAATGCGTTGTTCAAACTTGATCGGCTACTCCCTAAACAGTTTCCTTCCGAGTGTTCAGACATAGAAATGCGAGCATGAAACTTCTTTTCCAATTTTCTCTCAATGGCCATTAGGATGAGAAATGTAGATTCCGGCGAGTCGAGATATGTGTTGGAAAGAATGAAATTCGAACTAGACTGCCACCGGATCCTCTAGCCGATGAAACGACTCAGGACGGAGACTTACCGAATTATTTGCATGTATACACACGAGTCGATAGTGCAGTTATCGTGTTCCAAGAAAATTGCATGTGATTCAGATTTTGATAAGGCTGAGTCATACGAGATTTCTAAGTGTAGCTTCTGAACAATACCTGCAAGGAAAGGTATTTTCAAATATATAAAAACTGCAGATAGATATAGTCAATACACGCCTGACCACTGTCTTCGAATTTGTTTTCTTCTTTTAGACTTCTAATGTATATAAGCATAAACTACGACCGTCTAGTACCAAATACGAATAGCTCATTCCTTATTCACTATGAGTGCCCGAGAACGGCTGAACTGGGTCCAAAATGTACGTAGCATTCAGAGACGTCTCAAGTATTTTGAACTTGCAGCTCCAGAAATGCGCCGGTTACGTTGCGCCTCGATATAATGAGAGCACGAGTTGTGTACAAAGCAAACAGGCCTCTGAAAGCATGACTTAACACAGTGTCAACAGGTTACTTGAGTAGAGTTGACAGTCTGTAATTTACCGGGGCTGGACCAACTTGCGGACGGGGCCCCCGCTTATTTGCGAGCCCACAACTTACTTCAAACTGCTCCCACTAATATATAACGTGCTTTAGAGTTCCCAGTTTACGTCCCTTCCCGACTCACCTGTATCTCCGAGATTCAGGAAACTTTCCAAATCGGTTCCGCCGCAACTGGATACTAACGAAGGCGCACATAATTTTTCTAGCGAAATTCTGTTTGCAAGGATTTCAGCAATTAGAGATGTAATTAAAATTAATAGCACGGCTAACTATGCCCGCGCAAAATCTCTGTACCTAGGCGAGCTTTATGGCAGGCACGACCAGACTAATGCAAATTAAATGGACGATTCTTTGTAGTAAGCCATATTTTCATATTACGAGCAAGGGGCCCTGCTGGCAAACACAATTTCTTCTTAGAAAGAAACGGGCGGGTGGGGTGGCGAGCCGATGCATTTTTAACCCGCCGACCGTCACGTCCGTCCAAGATGTTGCATCGGCTGTGACTTAATTAGCGGTTGCACGTCCCAAGAATTCACTTACTACTTTATCATTTTCATAGATAAACTTAAGTAACGTCTCTCGGAAACTATTTATCATTTAAAAATGTTCACTGTTAATTTTTCTTTAAATTTGCGAAGCGTCAGCTTCCGTGAATTTCTGAAAATGAGAACCTTTTAATCATATCAGGGGAAGAGACTAAACCGTTAAAGATAAGAAAATGACATAACACGGCTCGCTTGCACTTACGTCGTTTATTTTCACTAAAATTGGTTTCAAAGAAGCGAGTTACATTTTACCTTAAGGTTTGCCTAATTTCGTTATAATAGTATCGTTATAAACATAGCTTAACTGTTGTATAAAAGCTTTTCCAGTTGGCAGAAAAGGGACACCTAAAATAATTCATTGAATTTAGTTGATGAGCCGCCCGGGCAACGCCCTAAAATTGCTACACAAAGCACCAAAATCGCTAATTTAGTTAGGTAAATTATAAATGTTGACGCTTTCAGACAAGTACATTTGATTGGTGATTGGAATAAGATAGAAATTACCAAAGATCAATCACGAAGTAATCGTAACAGCAAATAATTAACTTCCGTAATATTCCACTTTGATATTATAACTTTGAATCAAGTTTTCTTCATTGGTTTAATTAAACCCAAATATAGGTAGGAGAAAGTTGAAATTGTCATTGGCTTATTTCAATTTAAATACTTCTAATCTAATTGTATAAACGCGTAAGCTTAGTTGGATGTATAGATGTTTCTTACTCTTTTACACAAAATCTACAAAATACATCTGGATTCAAGTTTAGTTAAGTTATATAAACTAGATACTATGATAACATATACTTATACTTTTAATACAAAAATAACGCTGACAAAGTCGCAGCCAGCTGCCGGTTTTATTAACAAAAAACATAAGATAATGATATTACTGCTCTTCAAATAGTTGATTGACTCTGAACCCAATAAGCCAATTCAATCCTCAAGACAATCCATGGCTCTAATAGTTCAAAGAGTTTTCGTTTTAAAGTTAAAGTTCATAAATTCAAATGCCCAAGGAGCCTCGGAGCGCCTTATAATTTGCTCTGCATATCTGAAAGAACCGCTCCGTTCAGGTATGCGTTTGTTCAGCGCTCGGAACCATGAAAGATTGGATATGTGCTCATGAAATTTTATGGATAAGACCAACTTCAAGCAAAGTCGAATTAAAAAGTCTCAGTAAATTTAGGCACAAATAGATTCGCAAACGTATTAAATTAACAAAATTTAAGCATTGACTGACAAAGAACAATTTCTGTTGAAATAAACTACCTAGGTACTTAATTTAGCGAAAAAATTAGTTTTTTTTTAATTTAGATTTGAAATATTTACGTCTTAAAACAAGGCTCACATTATATTCAATGCGGAAGATTTTATTTTACGAAAAAATATCTTGGTTTAATATCTTTAAAGTTATAAAATTGATATTTGCATTTTAGTAGTGCATCATTTTTGATACGCATAAGTACACAGCTTCTAGAAGAACGGCCTTTTATGCTTCTAGACAAAGCTTGTGGATTACATTTTCAATAAATTCAATGATCTTCGATAATATTTGAAATAGTGTTTTTGTATCCCAAAACACTAATGAACGTAATTTCTGTTAATAATTACGAATCCGTTCTCCAAGTTCCATCGTGTTAATAATAAATGAATGCCGCATCTTCATTATTTAGCTACTCCGCGGTAAAGAGTAGTGAGTTTTCACCGTTATTTCTTTAGCTGAGAATCCCCTCGCACAAGTTTAGTTAGGAATTCCGTACACCTATCTTCGTATCGTGCCACATATCTTGTGTAGGCGGAAGATGGGGGAGCTTTCCTTTTCCTTGTGAAAATTTCTTGTAATCTATTTCTCAAGCCTTGAGAAAAACACGAATAACTCTGATATCTGCTGCATGTTTATTGTTTACCGTGAAATATCGTCGAATTGGAATATTATTTCAACAATTCTACCTTCATTTCAAGCAGATGTTTATGGCGTATTCCCGCTAACAACGTGTACACTTGAAGCGAGATTAAATTTCTACATTTACATAACTAAACGGAGGTAAGAAAAAGCAAATTAACCTTCTTTCGGCTTGGCGCAAAGACATTGTTAAACTACAAAGAATCAAGTACGCACTGGGGTAATAAAAAAGCCAGTAAGTAATTAAAAGTGAAACTTTTGACAGCCGAAGGAAATATTACTTGGAGTTTTATCCGAGGCCCGCTAGCCTACTAAATTACGCGGGCCGAGTGTTTACCGAGATGTAGGTATGTGTGCGCGACAGCGTAAACAAATTTCGGAGGGTAGCATGCGTCGCGAATACCTCTCCGGTGTAATATCGGGAAAAAGTTGCGGGGCAGCGGATAGTTGCGGGGGTCAAGTTAATGATATCGCCGCCATTTGCGGACGAGACCCGCTCCGAATTGCGCCCGGGCACGTTAATGGGCTCAGCTACAGCGCTCTGAATATTTTAAAGGACATTCGCCGAAATTACTACAAAAATAATGTCGCTTTGCTTGTACCGAATTACCCGAGAAACGGTTTAGAGACCGGCAATAAATATGCACGGAATCCTCTTCCTATTGCCTCTTTGGAGATTGCTTTTTCGGATTAAACGTTTCCTGTCTGAGGAGTTTATAAAACTGAGCTCCCAACAGGAGTCCAAAACTACTTAAGGCAGAGGGATCTCGTCGGTTTAGTTTGGCGATCTGTCATAAAGACGAGTGGTGGGTGTGGAGTGAGTTTTACGTGTGGCGCTGAGTAGGTCGGTGCGCGGAGTACAGTGAGCCGTTAAATAATAAATGAGGTTCAGTGATAAAAGAGCACGGTGGCGGAGGAATATTGGGTGCGCCCGCCGCGGCGCAGACAGAGCTCTACGTGCGCCGCATACTGCAGCGGCCCGTACAAAATTCACAACTACCCTCCAGCAAAATAAATTTGCCCGAGCTATCTTATTTGCTCTAATTCACGTTTTGAAAACTCCAGCTATTTCAAACTTTGTTCGGCGTTGCGTAATGACCGACCGGCACGGTACGCGAATTAGACGAGTTGTATGTTCTTTTCGAATTTAATAATGGCGGTGCAACGGAAAAATCGCTAGATTCTTAAGAACTGTCGAGTCCCAAGCTGAATGTTTCGAACTTCTTATGCATTTTGCAAAGTGCAAAAGTTTTCCACACACGGCGGTGTGCCGGGGCATGCGATGCATGCGAACGCGGAACGACCTCCCCTAACTTTTTCGCTTTGAAAAATCTTCATTTAAATAATGTTCCCTCAAATAAACGCGTATCGTGTAATTTCTTGTTCGACAACTTTCGATTTGCTTCTGACGGATTTTCTTCCTTCTTTGATGATAACTTTCGTACAGCATTTTTCAATGTCTTTAATAAATTCAGCTGCAAAGTTTTTCGGGAAGCGAGTAATGAAATAAAAGGGGCGTCAAAACTTTGAGTTTAACGCGAGAATATTGCTAGCTATTGCAATAACAAGGCGAGTAGTTCCGTCCATTCGTTATGCGAGTTGGTGTTTATTCAGAAGTTCATAAATACCGCATAGACGGGCACCTGGCCCGCCTTCTCCTTTCAGGATTATTTTCTTGGACGATTTGTGAAACAAAGCGAGATGTAATTTAGGGAAATCGGTGGGCCGCGGCCCGTCTCCTGCCCGAGTGTTCCCTTCCGCGTGCCTTCACCCCTTTTGAAAACATTGCTTCGGTTATTAGATTTAAATAAAGTCGAGACCTTTTGTCGTGTGTCCCCTCGTGGGCCTAAGTCGGTGGGTAATGCTGTTATGGATAATTTTATTGACGATACGTCGACACGAATTTGGTATGTAATTTTGTTAACTGTATTTCTTTTTGTTCGTGACTTCATTTTTACTGTCTACGTACGTGGGAGGTATGATTTTAATTTAATAAAAATTAATTTAAAACATTCGCCATATTACAATAATAGAAATTGTGGGTTTTCTTATTTATCAAACTAAAATATGCCAAGGTTTACACTGAAAAATGTTTACTTGTAATCAAGCTACTTGACGCCTTATGTAGGCTTAACAAGATTTTATCAATTGAAATGGTTATAAAAAAACCTTGCTGATAAATATTTTTTGTTACGATCTAAAAACGTCAGTTAAGAATTTTTTTTTTTGTTCAGACATGTCTAAATAGTTTATATTAACGTATTTAGACTTTAAAAAAAAAAAAGATGTACATTGAACGAAAAATAATGGAGTCGTATCTACGTTGTACGTTGAATTGATTTAGGGGGTAATTAATCGTCAGTACCTACCTACTACTGATCCACTTTAACCTTCTTTGAGAAAGGTACTTTTTTCCTTTTCATGGGGTACTTTTTATGACTAAACAATATTCTGACTAAAATTATGAAATTATATAATTTAAATACATCGCACGTTTGATTTCCTATTCATAAAAACCTTACTTACAACAACAATATAAGAAATACTACTACGAGTACCTAAACGTGTTTCAAAAACCTTGTATTATTAAATTTTGTTTCTAATCCCAACCCAACTCTAGGTCTCTCAGGTCAAACGAAAATATTACTGAGTTTCCCGTTGTTTATTCTGCTAACAGAAACCGCCGCAAAATGAGCGATTGCCTCAAACCTGATATCTAGCTCAAAGTAAAAGCCGAAATTTTCGTTCGACATCCATCCAACTACGTTTATCTAAGAGATTTTGCGATTCAATTTTGAGCTAAGACTCATAAATAGAGTAAACTCCGATCCCATCAAAAACGGTTATGTTAAAAAGATGCCAAGTTTGGTTGAACTGATCGGGGTAATAGACGGCACTAACAAAATAGTTGACATACAAATTGAAGTATTACTATAGCAGTTCCTTGTAATTTTTTACATGTAAATTGGAAAGTTTTAATAAATTACTTCTTCCAATAACTAGGGTTTAAGCATTTAAAAAGGCAAGGAACACCATTTTTAAAAAAACACAAATATGACAATGTATTTATTTATTAACGTTTCCTTTTTATTTATTTAAGTATATAATATTACTTAAAACAATTAATTTTAGGTATCCAACCAAATTTTATTAATTAAACAAACAATATAGATTTTATAATTTTTAAGTAATATATTTATCTAAGAAAATTAATCGTTTAAATGGACAGAGGCGCACAGTGTGTTGCCTTTTTCCTTTCCCAACTTGGCAAACACACTGTCGTGTATCTAAACCTCCTCAAAGATATTCCAAGTTTGAAAATTTGAAAGCTGTCGTATAATCTGCTTGGTTTGATGCCGAGATAAAAAATGTTTTATGTTTCTGAAGTTCCTAGACTCCTAAAATAAAACAGTACGAGAAACTTTATTGCAGAGTTAAGTAATAATTGATTGACTGGAGATCGCGATAAGTTTAACAAAATAAAAGTAGCTTCGTGCTCAATAGAGCGTCTTATAAAACTAAACTGTGTCTACTTTCAACTCACTTAAACGATCTCTGCTGTATATTTTAAATAGGTTTTCAAAAACAGGTCTTATGTATTTTTAATAGAGTTGATTGTGTTTAATTTAAATTTACGATTTTATTTTGCCTTAGATATATTAATAGAAAAACAAAACATATTACCACAATCATTCACAAATTATATTCATGTGGGATAGCGAATGTTTCTGAACGAGCAACGAGTGAGAGAGAACGAGTGAGATAGGTGAAGTATGACAGGGATTTGAATCTGTTAGGAATGTGATTAGATCAAACGACGTATTCAAAGACGACGGTCATGTTTTTGGAAGAATAAACGAGATTGCTACCGGAAACCTGTTTGTTTTGCTATCTCGATCTCACATTCGTATACATAGATATCAAAGGAAAGAGCTACAGAATTAGTGGTGACTAATTAAACAATATAATTTATTGAAGGATGAAACCACATTTATTGTTTAGAAATTTAGTATAATTAGAAAACTAAAGAACACTTAAACAAAAAACATTACCCATCGATACAAAGCCACGTGTAATAGTAAGTGCGCGAATAATGACGCCAACAACTACTTACAGAAGTGCTACCGCGAAAGGGATTTAGAATGACCTCAGCTTCAAATAATGCTTTAATACGGCACGTAATAAACCACCCTTTGTTATCCGCAATGTTAGCACTTCTGTTGCGCAGTGTTGCCAACGTAGCAATACTACTATTTAATCTTGTATTTACCTCTTTTTAAACGTGTTCAAAAAAAGATCACGCATCCTGTGCAAGTTCTTAAAATTATTTTGGTGCATAAATGCGAGGAAAAGTAGTTGGCAGTTTTTACAAAGTTGACCTATGCTTTTCACATCCATTAGAATTTTGCCTAAAGACGTTCAATATTGTGTTTGGCTATTGGCCGAATTACAAATGTTCGGCCGGAGTTCCGTGACGAACCGCTGAATTTTTGGTAAACGACGCGCCGCTTTGTAATTCTTATTGAAATACAGGTCACTACTAAACCTCATTTACCATTAATACTCGTAATTCCATACTTACATTCTACATTGCAAGAACAATGTCAATGATATTTTTTTAAATACTTATATGCAACTCAATTTTTTATTTACCTAAAACATTGTTTACTTATTTTGATTCTGAGAGCTAGGATATATTGGTACTATTAAATACCCAAAAAGTTGGCAACATTATTCCTCAGTGCCGCGGTTTTGTTTGCTGTTAATGTCTCTCCATACGACAAATACTTTTTCAACAACGTCCATGATGTTTGCGTAAACAAGTATTTCCTTTTGTACCTTAATAGCCGCCTAGTTGCAAACAGAATTATGTAAATCGCTTCTTTTCAGAATTTCGTGTCCATTTTTATCAGGCTGTAAACAGAGCGGCTGATATTTTATTTAATTATTTGATTGTGTAGCTTTGTAGTAGTTTGTAGAAATTTGTCTATGGCGCGCAATGAGAAACCATTCAAATAAGGTCTGAAGAGTACAAAACCGTTAATTTACTTGATGATGTTATGAAATCCGTATTTTCGTGTTAAAATAAAATAATCATAGTAATAATGACTAATTGTTAAAACACCAATAAAATTACCTGCATAAATCTTTAGAAATATAACCCTTCAACGTACGGTAGACAAGTCTATTAAGGCCCAATACGAAGAGAATTAGCGAAACTTCATGTATTTCTGTTCACTACAACGATGACCTCAAGTAATTCTAAGCATTAAATCACTTTTTGTACGTTTATTCAGATATTTTACAAGGTCTCCGCCTTCTTGAAATTTTAAATTAAATGAATATATAAAAATTATACCGTTTTTAAAAAATGTTAAAAAATGATTTCTTCAAATTATTTTTCTTCCAAAACTCTGTAAATATATATTTATAAAAAAATATTTTTACTAAAAAATGTTAGGATTGTGATTTCAAAGGTCGCCGCCTTCTTCATTTTTGATACAATCTATTAGTTATTAAAATAATTCATTTTAAATATATTATACGTACGCAATGCTGTCTCTTAAATCAAAATTACTCTGCACTGAATGACATGTATGTATTAGTACTACATGGCATTTGCTCGTACTAGCACCGCACACTCGTGCTGCGCTAGCACGAGCTAATGCCAAATGCGTTCAATAGATGGCGCGCGGTTCGCCGCGAAACGGGTAATGTCAATTGCTTCGTATTGGGCCTTAACTATAATAACTATCTGTCACATTATGTTAAAAAACTATGACATAGTTTGTCTTTATTTATTTCAAAGAAAAAATTAGGCAAACATATAAAATTACTTACCTATTGTACTGTATCGTGAGTTCGTAAAGATAATATACAAAACAGGAGTGCGACAGATTAAATGACTTACATGCAGAGACCGAGTCAATTAATGCATTGAAAACATCCCTTTCAGCAATATAAATCTTTAAAATAGGTATAACATTTTTATAAAATAGTAAAAAACGAAAATGTCTTATTTTGAGGTAAGTTTTAAGTTCCTTTATCACAATTACCTATAGAAAAGATTGATGTTATGTAAAACTAACTATTGCCCGCGACTTCACCCGCATAATTTTGGGATAAAAGTATCATAAATTTAAATTTGTCATCTCTCTTGCTATCATATTTCAGCCAAACCCATTCAGCAGTTTTTGCGAGAAAAGGTAACAAACATCCAGAAATTCTTACAAACCTTCACGTTTATAATATTCCTAGAATTCTGATGGTTTGCCCCAATTTTATTCCACCAAAACTTAAACGTAGATGATGCTTCCGACTGTACAATGTGTGGTTTCACACATTGTACAGTCGGAAGCACATCAGTTCTTTTGTACCGTCAAAATCGATTGAAGTCAGTGCGTCAGCTGCTGATTGGCTGAAAATACGAGTGTGGTGTGCTTCGCCAATCAACAGTATCGAAACTTTTCTCGTCTCATGCGATAAATTTGACGTATTTGTTTTTTCTTTATTACACTTCAAGATTGACCTCATTCCACCTGATGTTAAGTGGTAATGAGGTCCTAGCTTAAGAGCCACAAGTAGAGCATAATAAAGCTGTTACTGGACTTGTCGCCCTTACCTTGAAGGCTTGACCCCTGCTACTAATGTAGCACCCCCCAGGAGCTCTGGAAACCTTACTCACACGCAGGAACACAACAACACAGAAGTGATTGTTATTTGGCTGCGGTCTTCTGTAAGTATCCTGTATTTCACCAGTCGGGCTGCTCCAGTTCGAGCGATAAATCGCTATGCCCTACCTATCTTAAAATTATCATTGCTCATGCTAGGCCTATTGAGCATAAGAACAAATATCGAATTGCAAGTGTTTACCTCGATGCGCTGTTGACTGAACCATCTTCCTGATTTTTCAAACAGGAATCCATTCTTTGATTTCAATCCGATCTGACAATAATTATCCTTTAAGTTTCCATTTACGGGAGGTCGGATAACCTCAACTTTTCCGCCTCAATAATCCGCCTAGGGTTGAACAAAATGGGTTTTAGCGGTTGCTGCCATCTGAACTCCGCGGTCGGCTGGCCTTTAGGGTTGTGTTTTACAATAATTAATAATTAATTAATCTTAGTATAATAATAATAAACGATAGACCACTGGTGTTCGATGTTCTAGAGCTTTCTAAGGATTCCGTAAAGGCCAAAACCCTGCTTAAGCTTGCTTGTTTTAAATTTTCAGTGCGAAAAAAACTAAGTCTACTAGATGTGACAATTATTTTTCCAAATCGGGTCCTGAAGAAAAAACTTATTCATGTCATACATTTCTTAAAGACCTGTGGTAAATATTAGACTAGAATGAAAACCTATATTACTAATTAATATAACCGAGGAACAGTAGTCGTAAAATTTTAAAAAGTTGTTGGTTTGAGCTCTAAATTCGATTAAACTTTTGATCTATAACATGTGCTGACCATTTTTTTAGAGAAACAATTATCTTGGAGTGTGGGACTTAAACCATCCACCTTCACACATCGTTCGTTTGCGTTTTCGTAATGTATGCTATCCGATATAAAAGCCAAGCGTCACTAAGCCACTCATTAGCCAAAAATAGGTAAGAAATAAAGTTACTAGAAAAACTCTTATCTAGAGATACTGCTTGAAAGGGCTTGCTGGTTAAATATACTCAAAGAAGTACATTTCGGTTGATTCTTCCAACTTGGCGAACCACGCTGCCGTGTGTCTTTTTTTACTTTTTATGTTACTAAATTCAGTCAGCAGTAGTAACAGTAGGTCGAAGGTAATGGATTGGAACCTTCATGATCCAGTACAATATACTCAAAGAAGTATATTTTGGTTGTTTCTTTCAACTTGTCGAGCCACGCTGCTGTGTGTCTCTTTTAAATTTTTTGATGTTACTTAATTCAGTCATCAGTAGATTGATGTGACTGGCTGGAACCTTCATGATCCAGTGTAATATCGTTGGGCCAAAATAATTGGATCCTTCAAGATTATTATGCATGCCATAATATCATATCACCCTCTCATCCTCGCACGCGTCGTGTGTCAAATCGCCCGGAACAGTTTTTGCAACTTAATACTCGCGATTTATCAAGTGACGCCTCTGTATAAGTAGATGCAAGCACAGTACACAACTGAATAGTAGCTAATCTTCTAGCAGAAGAAGATAGGAGACGCTTACTGATTTAAAAGTGTTTGGTGCTAGATGGGCATGAATTAATAAAAAAAACTCTATGATTGGCTTTAGCTTGGTTATGACAACGGAATTGTTTATTTAAATCACGACGTCTCAATCTTATGCGCTGCAGGTATCCTGTATGGAGACTTCATCATAAATTGTGATTTTCTGTGCCGCTGAGCTAAATTTCTTTCTTTTAATAATTTTACTTTGTATGATGGACCCTGATTTTATGTGCATGGGTAGATATCATGTAGCAAGTCAAGCATACTTACCTGAAAAACGTAAAGTTGCTCTTACTGTTAAATTATTACGTTAAATATCTGCATTATCTTCATGAGATATTTAAATATTTCGTATGTACATTTCATTATTTACAATATCATAATAACAAGCTGTAGGCTCAGTGTAGGACTAGGTAATTGATGTGAAAGTCAAGATTGGAATTCTGACTTTATTTATACGTAGGTATGTCGACTTTTGTGTGCCCAAACACAAATACCTACCTTTCTTTATATTTCGAAACCCACAAGCATTTGACTTGACCTCGCCGTGAACTCAGTAGACTTACTGTTCCTATTTCTACTATGCCGAAACAAGGCATGTATAGGTGGGTAAAGTAGGCTCTGTCTGGAGCCGGGCTTCTTATTAACGTGCATAAATATCAGTCCCCGCCGCCTCCCCCAATTTTGTGCACGGGGCGCCGTTCAGAACAAATCAACCTGCTCCCATATACGAAATTTGCATTGTTTATAGCAGATTTTTAGCTTTCTTCACTGAAATAGCCTTGTAACTAAATTAAAACAACATAATATATTTGTAGGAGGTTGGATATTACTTTTTTTTTAAATATCGTTACTTGACTAGTCAGTCGATATTTGAGACTCCAATTTGTGAATGAAACGCGATTTCAAATTTTAGACCATAGGTAGGTAGGTACCTACTTACTTTCTGTTAGTGATTTAGAAGACATATTTTTATGAGAATTGGTTAAAAATAAATCAATTAAATAATCAATGGGTAGGTAGGTACTTATTCACGCTTGTCTATTAATTTTCTTAAATTTAGAAACTGCTTGGGTTGACTTTCGTGTTTAAAAATCATATTAAGATTTATAAACACGAAAGTTAGTCGGGAAATAAGCACCTACCTACAAACGAATAAGAAAACAACAACATTTGAAAAATTATATTCGTAAACTTTAATGTCGGTATTGAAGCAAGCCCGCATAATTTAATTCTTCAGAACATCCAGCGTGAAACAAAGTTCCAATAGTATTTTACTAGATTTTATTATCCGAAACGGGTAATTTCCCCTGAACAAACACTCGGCACTGTTCATTCGAGAGCCCCTGAGCGCGCTAAATTTGAATTCATGTTACGAACGAGCAACATAAACCAATTACTGAGTAGAGCCAATGGCGGGCGGCGGCACGCGGAGAATCGATAACTCACAATATGTCCGCTAGAGGGCAACGCCGTCGACGCGGTGCGCGCCCACACCACTCCTCCACGTTGCGCATCCGTGCAACTAACCTTGAGCCGAGGTCCGAAACGACTGCGTTTTATTGTTTCATCAGAAAACTAGGAACATCCACGTTATTGTAGTAAAAATAGGTCCGTAATTTATCAGAACTTATTTTATTACTTATTTCACACAATTATGTAGCTCACTTGACAATATTGAATTTTTTATGTGACGAATTTTGTGCAAACGAAACATTATTTTTAGTGTTTAAACTTATAATAATAATAAAAAGGAAAGTTAAAAACAAATTGCTTTAAAAAACTCTTCCGTGTTACAAATTTAAACACAATATACACGAAAACGCAGCATACTCAATTCGTTTGGCCGCGAGGACAAAGTCACATCTGTCAGTCGGTTGTAGTCAGCTGCTACTTAGCTTGCCGTTTCGTGTCGCGCTTCTTATCCGCTTTCAATGTTTTCCGTTTTATTTTGTTATTTCTGTGATGCAAACGTATTATTTACCTAAGATTTATATTGTTGCATTTGTGTGAAATAAACTGTGCGGTATTACAGTGATATTGCCTCCGGATTGCCGACGAAACGAGGTAAACGCCTTAATATTTTTGTTTGTCGAGAACATAACCTCTCTGACATCACGTACGATGCTCAATTTCAGTCTTTTAAGCTTTTCATGTGAATTGTAGAGGTAGATAAGATTGTAAATAGCAAAGTTGATGCGTTTTGACTTGAACTTTTATAAAAAATCGGTCGTGGAATGATAAAATCCCGAGTTTTAAGATAAAACATGGATTCTGATAGATTCTCATTATTCCTTGTCGTTTAATCCGCTCTCTCCATAATTTTGGGTATCGAAAACACGTGTTGTTTTCTAAAATAATAGGATAGGTACCGTTTCTTTCTCGAATTGAGACCGGATTAACGCCAAGATTTGATTGTTGACGATAATGAATCACCATGACAATGCTTTCTGAAAACAATGATTTGCCTTGGAATCCCCTAGGGGGCAGTATGTACCTCTATTGGTTTTGTGAACTCTAGTGCATTTCGGCTCCCTTGTTGGTAAATTCAATTTCGTTGCAGACAATAGAAAATATCGATATGATTATACTTTTTAAGACACGACTTTGTAAGTTAACTTTTAGGAAGACTTTTAGTTTATTATGGTTGTTAAGTTTCATACATTTTGCGTTTTGGCTCTTACACGGCTAGGTACCTACCTATACCTATGTAGGTTCTCCAAAATGTATCCGTGACGAATGATCATGGACTTCCGTTGTTGCTTAATAGGTATTTACAACTCGTTAAAAAAACGTAGGTATATTGGTATTATGGTTTCAGAGACAAAGAAAAAAAAAAGATTTTTATAGGAAAGTGTGCTTTTTTTATTGGAGCCTTGTTATGGTTTTTTTGTGCTCGCTAGAAGAATGGAGATTAATGTTTACTTTTTACTTGTATGATGCGTATTTGAAATCCGCCAAACTGAAATAAAAGTAGCTAAGTACCTAACAATAATTCAAGTAACTTAGTTTGATAAATAATTGGATATTTATCAAAATAGGTATGATTAAATTTTTGAAATATGGGGCCGTCCATAAATTACGTCATCGATTTTTTCAGATTTTAGACCCCCCCCCCCCTACAATCATCCTATCGTCATTTCTTAATGACCCCCCCTCCCTTCTCCCAAAATTGACGTCATTACCAGTTTAACAAAATGTATTATCAATACATAGTATAAAACAAAGTAGCTTTCGCTGTCTGTCCCGATGTATGCTTAGATCTTTAAAACTACGCAACGGATTTTGATGCGGTTTTTTTAATAGATAGAGTGATTCTTAAGGAAGGTTTATATGTATAATACACTAGTTGTGCCCGCGACATCGTTCGCGTGGACTACATCCTTTCATGGTCGGTTTTACCCCTATCTTCCCTAATATTCGAAACAAAAAGTAGTATATATTTTAATAGAGCTATATTTGTGCCAACTTTCATATCTCTAACTTAAAAAATAAACATTTTCCTTTATAAACTTTCAAAGGTGGCAGGTTTAAGCGGGAAAGCGTAACAGACACAGACAGATAGACAGAGTTACTTTCGCATTTATAATGTTGTAGGGACTAGTAGGGATGTAAGTACCACGGGCGAAGCCGGGGCGGGCAGCTAGTATTATATGTATTATTATTGTTAGAGTATTTTATCTGTAGTTATTACTGTATTTGTGTACATCTATGTATGTTTATTATGAGTTATCTTAGTATTGTACGCGCCTTAGCCGCCACTCACATTTGCAGTCTCACTTACTAGGTGTGCTGGAAGAAATTTCTTTTTAGAAAAAATCTTTTTGTACGTGAACAATAAACTAATAAATAAATAAGAATGACGTCAATTTCGAAACACCCCCCCCCCCTCTATCTATCATTTACCGTCATCCGCAGACCCCCCCCCCCCCTAATTTAGAATGACGTAATATATGGACGACCCCTATGTATACCTAAGTAGGTTCCTACTTAAGTAGCTAATTTCTCTCATTTTTGACTAGATACTTATGACATATTGATATTCTATCAACTACAAATGTAAGAAAATGTGTACCTACTTTTACACAAAATTATTAAACTTTGAGGTATAAAAAAAAAGACTAATTTCGGAATTAAGTAAGTGCTCACATTTACTTTATTAAAACGCATGAGACGCACAAAAGCGGCAATTCCCGATCTGACATCTGCAAAATTATATTTTATTATTTTAAAAATAATTCATTATATCCTACTATCTTTTTAAAAAGTAAGTAGATGAACGTTAAAGCTTGAATGTATGGAGTACGATGCTATGTAACCTACACATCCAACTGCTCCGTGGATTTAGTTGAAATTTAATAGTTAAATAGATTGTGTACTAGAATTACATGTATGATAATAGTGTCTCAAACCCGAACAAAGTCGAAAACAATAGCAATTAGCAAATATATTTGACCACGAGAGTAAAGCCGAGGATACATAGGTAACAGTTTTGTTTTACCTTGTTTATTTTAGGGCTACGTCATAAAGTTTCCGTCGGCGAAAAAAGTTTGAGATCCTATCCTATACTACTATACACTGGACAAGAAAGGTATAATTACGTGGAACCAAACTTACTTACTTACTTACATCACTTGAGGATTGAAATTTGAATAATGTTAATAAACTACATACTTACCTATGATGTGAATTTCTCACAATTTTCGAATTCACCGATCAATGACCTTCGAATAATGGCATAAGATTCAGGTTGCACGATGAACCTTACCTACCTATTTGCAGACATTATTTATTATAGCTGTCTATTATTAGCCGATCGTAAAACAATGCTATCAAATACCCAGTTAGGCTATATACCTGAGTAGGCACTGGTGAATGTACGGATAATAACGTTCGTCTTCAATTTGCAAATTTTAAATGAATTCGGAACAGAAACTGACGAATTGGATAAAAGCAGGTCAAGTGCGAGTCAGACTTCGCATCGTAGAGGCCCGCGTAATTTTTTTTTTGATGGACGTCATATTTTTCAACTACCAAACATGTCGTATTCAAAGTCAAATATTTTTTTATTCAAATATTTTAACACTTTTGAAAAATGACTGAATACAATGCAAAATGATCCTACCGCCGGTTCGGAACAAATATCTACCGAGAAGACACCAGGTCTTCACGTATCTAAGAAACTGAGTAGATTAGTTACAGTATCTCACTTATTACAATAGAATTTTGACCAAGTTTTAGCTTAGTTTAGCTGGAGCAGACCAGGTCCATAAGGGCCTTTTCACAAGCATAACGTGTATGCGAGACATTGTTTCACTCGACTTTCTTACTTAATTAAAAAATTCTACATAGGTTATGTTTGATAGAAGCGCACTCTCTTGTAGACTACTACAACACTAAAACTTCATCTTATAGCATCATGTCATATTTCGTACCCATAAAATTATTACAAAAGGCTAGAAAGATGAACGAACCTTAGAATATGAACAAAATCTTTCGTAATCGTTTGCAATAGACACAAACGAAACGGTTTTAAATTGTGAGCACTGGGTTCTCGTAATAGCCATTTTGTTAAGAACTGCTTTCCAGAACCAACGATGAATTTTCTCAATGAAAACTTTCATTTTCGCCCCTCACGAAGTGGGTGGTAAAATTTTCTATAGTTCCACATTTTCTCGCAACAAGATACAACAAAGTAATAATTTACTCGTAACTCAAATATTTGGCCTTCACCGCACCAATTCCAAGTTTATGGTATACCATTTACACTTGTTCCTTTTAGACGACAATAAGATAGAGTTTTTTAAGATATTTTGCTCAAAATATTGCCAGTAGGCTGGTACCAAAGAACGTTTTTATTGCGACAGCGTCTGGTCGTTCAATAGGTACGAATAGAATCAAACACTTAAAGTGTATTCGGTATTATAATTAGTTATTATTTAAAGTAACTCCATGCCTTTTATGTTGCAAAATTCAGGCTTATAAAGCTGGGTAAACATTTGAGCTTGAGTGTAAAGTGGGTTGTCGAAAAATTGTGGACTTGTTCTATCTCGCATACTTAGTTTATTCACATTAATACGTATTTTGTAACTTCTCTGTAGACCTATATTATATGGTGATGAATAGCTTAAGTACTTCTTTTTTGCTAGATTCTTCTCTGCACAAATAGGTTCCGAACCGTTTGGCACGTGTTGTTTATTTAATTGATTTGATAAAATTTGACCTCAGACTTTCCTGGCAAATGTCTTGATTCCTTTTTCAAATATCCCTTCCCTTAAATCCACGTAGGCTATGTTACGGGCAAAAGCTAGTAGCGAAATCAAATTACCGTAGAGTGTCTATGAACTTGATTAACAATGTATAATTACCTTATTAGTTAAAATTATTAAAATAAAAAATACTTACTGCATAACTGCTTGTACTAATTTGTCACTAAACTGCGATAACTTGCATTGTAACTTACGTGTAACAGTATCGTAATACCATGTATTGCTCCTTATAATACCGATGAAGTTGGTCGCAATAATCGACTGCTTACCTAAGGTTGTTAATCACTTCTATACCAGTTTAGAGCCTCATAAAGTATCGCGACAATGCTCGTAACTCTACTGCGCTCGCTCTACCAGAATAATAATAAAAGGTTACATACGAACGTGTTTAGCTTTAATCTTACAGTTTACAGGATCGTTTTTGATACTAAGTCTAAGTAAACGAGTACTGTTTTTAGTAGAGTTCTATAAATTCTAACTCTAATTCCTGAAGGAAACACACTTTTGCGTTATATTATTTAGGATAACGTAAAATTTCCCCCATATTTGGCTTAAAACGCAATTAAGAGTTGTGCTTTCGGTCAGACAAAAAGACAACGTTGCTATCTTGTATTTTCTTTAAAATATAAGGGAATTTCAAATTGAGAAAAGAAGGTTCGTTAGCTGCTTAAACGATTCTGTTTTCAGCAACTGTCGTCATCAACATCAGTAATAAAATTTATTTATGTCAAGATGAAGATAGGAAAAGCTACTCAGTAAAGGCATTTCTATTCTTGTTTTCTTCCTACGGACATAAAATTTGATTGGACGATAATATTTTATTATGAATATTTTAACATACTTTGAAAGGTTCATTTGTATCGCCCTACTTGGCTGATTGATAGTTATCTGACAAAGTAACAGAAGTAAAAGAGATTTTAGATTCATTCTCTGATAAGATCAACTTTGTATTTGGTAAATGGAATTGCCAATCGTCAACTGAAGGTCTTGATTAAATTGTAGATCTGATTAAAATGTATGGTCCTCATACAAAAGTGAGACTAGCTATGGTTCTTATCTTTTGTAGAATGTAAGGACAATTAATGTAATACTTAGTAAATTCGATGAGGCAGAAAACAAATTGTGAAAAATGTGTCCTCTAGGCGTTGATTTCATAACCAGTGGGAAGTATTTTATTTTTTTAATAATGCTTTTGGAGTGCTGTGTTCGAATCAGAGATGCAAAAAAACATTGTATGAAAATATTTTTTGCTACACTAAAAAAGTAAACACTTAGGTAAATACCTAATTTTGGCTCTTTTATATCTTTAAAAAAAAAATCTATGGTCATTTCTTTGAAACATAAGCCGTCTTAATAAAACCGGGAGTACCTAAATATAAATTGACCTATTCGAAAAGTTCGTTACGTTTTTGCATTTACAATAAAGTATGACTTTTTAATTTGTTCGATTTGGCTTTAAACTACCAAAATCCCTTAAACTTGTCCCTTAAATGTCTTGTAGTTGTCCAAACTGTTGCTTATATTTTCTAGAAATAATTCACTCAATCTTCATGGATGATAAGCTAGTGAATCGCAGTTCATCATTCATTCACTATCATGATGTGTTAATCTGTGATACCTACGTATTAGGATTAGGATTCATCTAATCCTACTGTTTTGAAGAATTGGTTGTATTCGTTTTGTATGCTGGTTTTAAAACATAAATTGTTTCACGTGTTGAATTTTTCACACAAATGTCTCCTGTAATCAATTCACGACTCGAAATTTCTTAATGTTTTTTTGCTTAGTGCTTACATAACAAAGTCAGACATTGAGAAGTAGAATTTGTCATATTTTGATGGGTCGACGTCCATGCATGAATATTTTCTGAAATAATCGTGTGCAAATAAACTTAATACACAAAGAACTCCTTTATTGCACTTCATAGAAAGCGACTAATTAAGGCTTTCACTATTTAGTGCTTAGTTAAGAAATCTGTGCACCGGTAATAAACGGCACTCCACTCGGATATTCGAAAACGCTGTTAAATGCAGATGAGTGGCTGCATAACGTTTGCAAATGTCGACTTTTGTCGAAAATGTCCGTCTCGTCGGCCATATTCCGTTTAATGTCGCAATATTGTGAGCGTCGGCGGGGGCCGCGGCCGGTCGCATGCATTTACATACATTAATGCGGGCCGCACATGCATGCACGGTGCACCTCGCACAGAATGTGTGTGCGCTGCGAATTAACTGTAATTGAGCCATTCGGACAGCGGCGAGCCGCGCTCTGCTGCCTTCAGCTCCACCTAGCAGGCTGGAGGCGACTCCTAAATACTAGAACAGGTATTAACTAATATGAAATCCGCTGAGCGATTGCGGTTATCCCAATGTGATCCGCAAACTATTCGCGTATTCGCATAGAGAACTGAAAGTAAACTAACTCCGCTCAGGAGTACTTGCATCTGTTTTAAAATCATAGGATTTGGTGCTAAATCTGATAAATCCTGTGGAATCGAAATATACTCTGGGCTTGGTTTACTCTGCGAAAACAGTTTTTTCGGTGCAGTGACTTTAGTTGCTCGTAGTCAACAAACCGTTATCGTTTCTTCATAACCTTTCGTCTGTGAGCCATTCGGCAAGCCGCTGTCTTCTGCTTTCAATGGTCAATGGTAATTTAGAAGTATTTTATTTTTGAATTCCCAAATACGAAAATAAAAAAAAGTACTTTATAATTATTATACCCTGACCAATTTCAGTTTAGACGTTATGGTGAGATCGACCTGCTTATTTTTTTCTTCTACGTTGAATTTTCGTCACACTCTTATTAAGAGGCGCCCTCAAGTTCGGTGAAGAAGATAGATGTCACAGCCATCATCGATAGTTAGACCGGAAAAAAAATAACCGCACTCTCTTTCCTTACTTTTATTTTTTCTGCAAAATAAGGCCATCAAATTTTGAATGAAATAAGTACAGCCATCTTTACCGCTGTGACATAATTCTCGTCTTATCCCTCCCGCCTATGACTAATAATAACGAAATCTGTCTAATAACTTTCAAACTTCGTTCCGCCATTAAAATTGTTTCCGAGACTCCGTTGAAAGGAGTCTTTAATTAATTCATTTTGCTCTGACCATCTGTTAGTTTGTCTAGAACTAACCCATTCATGTAACTACTTCAGAAGGTGCTATTTATAAAACTATTATTATAGTAAAATCTAGAAGCGCATCTGCGCCTTTCAGATTGAATTCGATATTACAAATGAAAAGCTTTTTAGTCGTTCCCACGTTTATAAATACAAGCATTTTGTAATGATGATTAAGGTTTTAATCAGCAGTAATTAAATTGTTGTGTACCATTTATAAATTAATGTGGCAATACAAATTGTATTATTGTAGAAACTCGGAACCAATTTGAAAAATTAATTTGAATTGAGAGATAGGGCCTACCAATTAATTAAAGCAAAGTTTGAACAAGCATTTCGTTCCTGCTTTTACTTCATTGCAGAAGTTTAGGACCACCGCAAAATCCAACGTTATGAATTTAACGGCGCATTTTGACCAGACTTTACGACATTCCGCTTCTCAACCGGACAATAACAAGTCAACGTAAATAAACGGTCTTAATTGTTTTTGAGATTCTCTCGCAAGATTAAAACATTCGTCCTTTTTCGCGACGGAAGCCGAACGATGGGAACGCACTGGGATATTCATCTTCACCCCTTTCTGGAGAAACAAACAGAAGCGTCGGAATTTTGTTATTAGCGTTACTGAGGGGGCTCGGTGCTGCCGTCGCGCACCTGACTGATTGATAGCACTTCTTTCCACCTCGGGTCGAGCTTGTAATCGACCCATTAATAAACTTTACTGCCTCCAAGTTTATCCTGCGGACTCGTTATTTGCTTAATGGGCTGGCAAACGGCTCGGGCACGAGACACCTGTGCTGGTCCGCTTCGCTCATTGTGAACTAATTGACATATTGATGAAAATGTTCCGGGTAGGGAAACTTTGCGACCTCGCCTCCCCGACCCTGGGTCATGTACGTGAACGCGCTAGTATAAACCAATAACGCGCCTTTTTTTATTTGACACGCGAAACTTTAACGGACTGCGCTGCAGACAGAGCAAAATCCAGTTAAATCTCTTTAACTCTTAAATAGAATGGCATCAATCATTCCAGAATGAAAACTTCTATTTTATCGCAGCAGATTCGTGAAAATAAATAGAGCCGGGTATAATTTTATTTGGTTTCCAAATTATCTGACAGTGGGTCGAGCTATGTCACTACGCTTGACAAAGCGACTGTTGGCACGGAGAGGCTTTGCTCGCAGCTACGTAAACAAAGAGGGCAAAAGGTTGAAACAAAAAGTAATAAAAGTTTTATTTGTGTTACAGTTTACACTTTAAAGAGGAAATTACAACTCTTAGAACTACAGTGTTAACTTATTAATGTCGTTTTTAATTTATCGTTGCAATAATATTACACTTGAGGAATGCAAACTAGACGGACGGTTTTCTTTCTGCGCAGGTAGACTAAAAATTATATATAGTAAACAACAATGCCAATATTTTATTATTAAAAATACCTTACTTGTGTTTATGTGCGTCAACTGTGACCTACAGGGCAAAAATTATGCTTACGCTGTTTTATCAAATTTTTTGTAGGAAATAAACAATTACTATAACTAATGAAAATAATACTTCACTAAAGCAGTTATTTTTCTACTAATTTTGCTATTAATATTGTCAGGATTACATAATTTACGTTATTTTAGTGTGCGTTTTTTTTCCTTCAGTTTTAAGTTTGTTTTCAGAAGTAAGATTTTGATTACGTCAGATTTTATAAAAACCGAATGTGAAACAGTTGTTTTACGAATCCTTTCTTTACACACATTAGTTCGCTTATCGGACTTAGTGAAATATAATTTCTGTACTTTGCAGTCTCAGATGATTTTGATTCTAACGGCAAAAACGTTGGGTTTATGGCCTGTACTATAGATCAAGGAATTTGGTGTTCGGCTGGTAAGCTAACCGTATTTAGTTGAAAAGTGATAATTCAATAGTGATTACGATCGTCGACAATTCAGTTCCCGAGTTAAGTGTATTAATGTCAACCGCAGAAGGGAGAATGTCGCTACTTTGTCAGGGCGCACTCGGCACCGAGAGGCTTAACTTGACAGAATGTAAACGACAAGAAGACAAGGGAGGCGCGGCGTCGGGCGTCGTAAAAAAGGGCAAAGCAATAATTGTGGTGTTGTGCGGTATCGTCGGCCGCTCCGCCGTGAGCCGGCCTCTTCCTTCCGCCCGCCCCGTGATTGAAAGTTGACATTGAGCGGTGCGGGGCGGCGCCAGGTACGGCCCTCGCTATTTTTGACCCCGCGACCTATCGCGCCGGCGATCGGCCTCGCTAGAAACTTGCCGTTTTAATAGCGTGAATGTGCCGCACCATTTCGCAAATGCGCACAGAACCTTCCGTGCTCAGCCGCAAATTAGCGTCGCGTTTGTTTCTTCAGTGCAATTAAGCAATGAATGCTTCGTTTTAGAGCATACACTTTGAGTTTTTGCGGCGGAATTAGGTCACGTTTCTGAATCCGGTTGCAAGTTGCATTGGAAATCAATGGAGTTGTAGATCGCGTAAAAGGATGAGATGATTAATCTGTTCGACCTGGGTCGGTATTCGAGTCGTCTGTCTGAAGACGGAGTTAACACAGACGCGGGCGAGTGCCACTCGAATTGGGTCAACGCCTACCGACAAAAGGTGCGGCGTCAGATAAGCGACATTTCCCGCCGTCCAGCTGCCGCCCGGCCCTTCTAAAACAAAGAACAATGAAATATATCTCATTTATTTACGTTTGTCGCGTTTCTTTTTTTGCCGTGCGCTAAATGTATAAGAGAGATAATCATTAGGCGTCGTTTGCTCGGCGCCCTTTAATGTGTTTGCATGCTCGACGATTTGATACCACGCCTGTTTGCATTGTTGCCGTTTTGCCTTCCCGATTAGGGTCGCATTCGAGCTCCATATTTATTAGAGCGTAGGACTCGCGACACGACTTTCATTTTATACGGATCCGACGCGTCGCTATATTACAAAATATATGAAGGCGGTTTGCTTTCCCTTTCAAGGGATTAATGGTAATACGAGAACAATGATGGTACGAGGAGAAAATAATGTGTGCGTTGTTTAATGAAAGTCCAAATACTTGCCATCCTTTTGTCGCCAGCTGTGTGTCTACGGCCTATCTCCGGCAGCGTCGTTAATTTTTTCAGTAAAAAGAGTTAAATGTTTATTGTGAGAGGTTTTTACAATTGTGTGACGGGGAGTGTAAACACGACGTAACTGGATAGTGGAGGTAGTGGGAACGCGGTGCTATAGAAAGCTCGTCGGCGGAAGGACATGTCACTCACGGAGCGCTGACGTCTGGCTGCTTTCAGTGGAGCGACGGGCTGGCTTCCTACCTGCCCTCTGACACCCGCTATCCCGCGGCGCATATAGTTCGCAGTTTAGAACAAGAGCTGCTGACTAATGCGGCGTGATGATGGCAGCCTGCCTTTAAAATATTAGAATTGCAGATAATACGCCTGGTTGTAATTGCGTTGTTCGTTGCAAAACGGTTGCGGTTGCTGTAAAAACGATTATTATAATTTTCATGTGTTCATCACTTGTCCTAAACCCCTGTACCAATCCGTTCCATCTTAGAAGAAAGGTAACACTTCTACCTAGCAGGGATATGCCGGGACTAAACTTTTGCTGTTATTCCAACACTGATAATCCCGCACATAAAATGTTATCTATATGTATAACAACATTTTTCGTCAACTCAAACGCTATGGTTTCTAAAAGACTGGTATACTTAATTCCATAAAGTACGCCACGAGACTGGTATACTACAATTTTTTGCCATCATCGGAGTCACGCCCCGAGTGTCGGTAGCTCTAGATCTATTTGCAATGGCTCTGCAATTAAATAGGCTGGTGTACTGATTGCGAGCAACCTTTAGAATGCGTCGCCGCTGTCAAGTCGTGGAACCTAACAAATAGAAGCACGTGTGGCCTGAAATGTCCCTATGCATAGATTGTTGTTTCAGCTTGTTATCTTAATTACGAGGGCCATATTTTGCGCAGCAACGTAATGCAATAAAAACAGTAATTTCATCATTTTCTAGATACGACAGCGCAGTTTATTTCGAAAAAGCTTCCACAATCTATACTGCAATAAATAACTCATTTTAACTCTCGTCAGTCAGTGCACTGTTATTCTGAGAATTATTATTCTGATCACACATTAATTGGTAATTATTTTACATTTATTTAACGTTAATGTAAAGTTTAAATACGAATTATAACATAAAAACATTAAATTAAATAGTGGCACAGCACTATTGAAACATACTTAGCCCCTCACAATAAAAATAACATGACATTATGTTTTTACTTTTATGAATGTAGGTTTATTTGGGCAGTACACTACTCACGATAAACCGAAGTAGTCTGTAGGCGGTGGGTGACTTATTGGAAACCTTTAAGTGACCATTTGTCATCCCTTAATGCCTTTGGCATAGTTTTTAGCTAAAGCGATAAATTAAAATACGACAGAATAAGGATGATTTGTTCATCATCGTAGCTATGACCTCACTGAAATGAGTAAGTGCACTTGTCTATCATGCATGTACATATGCAATCTTTTATAAATATGATGCTATCAGTATATTTATAAGCGAATCATCGATATGATACTAGATATAATGTACTTGTTCTTCTTGTTCATTGGAGACAACCATTACATCATCACATTTAAATTTAAAACATTACGTTTCAATACTTCATACATTATGAACTAATATTTCAAATAAAACTGTTTTATTTGGTTGATATTATTTGTCGTTGGTTTTCTTAACGAGATAACTATTTGACTTTATATGAATAGACACGAATATTTATTATGTTGCACAAGTAATTCAGCTATTTACCACACAATCAACTCAAAATATTTAAAATACTTCTATTAAGTTGTTCTAGTGATTATACTTTTTTGATCGTGTCTATTCTCCATATTCGTGTCACTTCTATAAGATTTTCTTTGGTTCCGTTCTTTTTGGTTAAATTTTAAAAATAGCGTTAGGCAGTCTTGTTATATAGTTTATTTGACTGGTTCCAGTTTGTAACGTTGAAACGTAAATACGCTGAATTCGTTGTTGACCTTAAAAGTGGATCCACAATACCTTTTGTGGAATTCGCAGGCGAGTCCACTTTACGTTGAAGCGGCTATTTGTTACCTTTAACACCCGAGCCTAAATCTCCGGGATAGTGGAAGCGGTGTGTTCGACACTGTGTTAGCATCTGGAAAGCAACATGGCTATATGAGGCAGTTTATCACGTGCGAAGCAGGTCGGTCGGCACGGAGCCGCGCCGTAACGTGCCTCCTGCTATAATGTGCCCCATCACGCGACACTGACACGGCATTTGTGAAATTTATTCCTTACTATAATTTTGTTTGGTTAACTTTAACGCGCTGTACCGAATTTACATGTCGGAGTGCAAACTGAGACCTCGTTTTTGAAAGGCGATTGAATATGAAAAGTTGATGAGCTGTTTGCTTTGCTGTTGGAGACTGTGTGCTTTAGTTGTATTTCTTCGTATGTATTGCAAACAAAGTAGTAAAAAATCAAATAAGAACAGATAATTTTATACCGAATCAACAGAAAGTATGTACCTATTGCGTGCTTGAAAGCATCTTGAGCTTGGTGCGTGCGGGATTCAGTTTGATCCAAACAAACTCTTTATGTTATAGGTCTGTAAATAACTTTATGTTGATCTAGCACTTACTAACGTACATGTACAAGTAAATTGTATCAGCGACGATTCCTCATACCAAACTTGATTACGCGTTTTCAGTGAAGTAAAAATATAAGACAAAATGTACTACTGATTAAACAAAGGATACAAAAAAAAAATCATCTCACAACATGGTAGTTGACAATTTTTGGTTTAGTAAAAAGGACCTTGCAAAAGACAATTGTCACTAGACAATTACTAGATTGAGCTATCAACGCGTTTATTAATATCACGTCTTGGTCACTGTTTGACACCTTCAGAAACAGAATGAAGTTTGAAAATTAATTTCGTAAGTTTTCGTACGAGTAACAAGTACTATATTACTAATAATGTGGTTTTAGAATACCATTTTAAAAAATATGTTCTTGTCGCGCGAATAGCCTTTACAAAATACTAGTGTGAAACTATCTTTAGTCTATATTTAGGTGGCAAGTGAAATACGTTCTGACCGAATATCCGATACCGATAGCATCATATAAATTGTCCTGATTCCAAATAGAAGTAGTTCCAAAGTAAGATAAACTTGTGTTATGGGAACCAGAAACACGATATATACTTAAAACATTAAACATCCAGACACGGACCAAACACGAATTATTGTCATACAAATGTATGTTCCGAGTAGGGATCGAACCAATCTCGATTCAACAACATGTCTACTAACTATTGATCCAGGCAAGCTAGTACTAAAATGACTTTATTTTTTGAGTTATGTACACATCAAACAAATATATGCATATTCACATCCCTCAAACAAAGCACAATCTTTAGATTATATTTATTAGATTATAGATCATTAATGATATCAGGCATTTTTGTGATTCCACCATAGACTCAACAGTTTGTACGTAGCTTTTTTTAGCCCTGACATTAGTCATGAAAATGTTCATCGGATCATCAATGAAATACGTCTATAATTTAAAAGATTTCAGTCGTTTTTGTGATTTTTGCATGGATTCAACAGTTTTGCGTAACTCTTTTACTCGTAATATTTAGTCATGAAAATATTCAACGTAGTAAATTAAATAAGTCTGTAATTGAAAAGATATCAGGCGTTTTTGTGTTTCCGGCATGGACTAAACAGTTGAATATATCTCTTTCAGACGCAATAGCTATTATATAAAAATGAATCGCAAAATGTGTTGGTAAGCGCATAACTCAACAATGCTAGGACCAATTTTGACAATTATTTTTTTAAAATGTTCGTTGAAGTCCAAGGATGGTTTTTACGGCGAGAAAAATTCGAATAATTGCCGGGAAAACTTTAATGATAGCCCTCTTTTTCCCAGTACAAACGTTTTCTAACTAAAATTTAGAGTCAAGCCACATTCCAAATCTTTTTGACAGGACGAAGTCTGTTGGGTTCGCTAGTTAGTTATGAAAATATTGAACGTAGTATATTTAATAAATCTATTGTAGCTAACTAGGTATAAATCTTAATTTATTGCTTCTCTAGGTTACTTCATAAATAACGTACTGAATAAATTATGTCATTGCGGCTCTCTGAAATTCAATCTGTTGCTAATTAACAAGTAAATACGGTTGATTTGTAGAATAGAGAAAATGTATTTTAATAGGTACTTGTTCAAGTCTAAAATATTGCTATTTATGTATGGTTATTAACAAAGTAGTTGCAATTTAAAGTTCAAGTAAAGCTATTTTATATATATTAAATGATTAACCTACATTTCGGCGAACTCTATACAAATAATATGTTATTGGTAATAAATTAATAAATATACGTGCACGCATAGGAACAGGAAATCCATATAAAAAAAATTCAAAACTTGCTACCAATTAGAAGAAACTAAACTAAATAATAATTAAAACAATTTTTTTCACTATTATTAAAAATGGTGAGTAGAGCAAATAAAAGATTTGTATGGTATTGGTTACATGGTCGAATGGTTGTAATAATCGGTATTATACCGAATGGTAAAAAGATGAGCTCCCGAATTTATGCAGACTAATACCCGAATATTAGTTGCATCTCAATTGAATACGTATGTGAAAATGCAATGGCACGGCATCATAAAGTTACGTACGCTTAACGGCACATTGTGGTAAACAGTTTCAATTCGATATTAGTTCTTATGTGCTCGACTCAAGGTGGTACATATCTTAAGTGTATTTCTGACATGCTTTTGTCTGTACAACAACGTAGTTATAGCAGTTATTTAGTATTGCATGCGGCACCACGCATTGTTGTCGCCGTTACATCTTTATACTCCATAAAACTGTCTTAATGCTTTTATGGTACTGTAAATCGTAAACTTAGTTACTGTAAATCAATGTTAACTATTCAGTGCTTACTTGAAATTATTTTTTTGTTTCAGGTAAGCTTACATCTTTAAATATTGTGGTAAGTTTAAGTTTAAAGTTGACAGGTGGAATATTTCTGACCTTAAAACTTATAGTCACAGCTCTCGGCCGCTACTACACTATCTTGTCTGGTGACCTTGGTGGCGCAGTGGCTAAGGTAGGCAATCAAAGCGCGAAAGCTCTCGCGTTCGATACCCGCTCAGGTCAATGTGAAAACGACCTTTTCTAAATTGACTTGGGTCTGGGTGTACTGGGATGACGCCCCCAGTTAGTATCCGTCGTCTGGTGTTCATAGTGCAAGGGGAAACCTTAGTTTGAGACCAGGTCATTGGTGTGGTTGTCTGGCGCATTTATTTATTTTATGGCATTGCGAGACAGTAAAAAGTTGTATTAGGTCATAGGTTTGTTTTTATAAATATATCATTATTACCATCAGGTCACTAAATCTACCTAATGAGCAAAAGCTTGACCTGTCATTTCGTCACATAAAAAAATCAATCTGATCACAACGATCCACTTTAATATCGGGATAGGTACAAAATTCATTTCCCTGTACAATATCTGTTTCCGCGTCTCTATGTTTTGAAAAGTTTTTGTGCGACGTATATTCGGGCAAATAGTTTTATGTCCGCCATTTTGACTTTTATTTTATTTTTCGTTTATTTTCCCTTGCGCGGCCGTAAAACGTACCTGGGCGCTCGCGGGGATAACAGAGAGGGCTTACGAAAAATTTATTATTGAGACCTTTTCGCCGGGGCTCCATCGACAGACATTGCGAAGGCGAAAGTTATGAATGACACATGTTTTGAAATATTACCTGCAGTGAACTGCTTCCCAAGAAGAAAATTTCATAGGATGAGAAGTTTATTTGTCGTGAAATATGTGGGAGTTTTATGTGAGCGGGAGACTTTTACAATGCTACGGATCAAGCAATTTTCTTACTTTTTGGTCTATATTGCCGAGTAATAAGGCTGAAAGGTGTATTCAAAAGAATAAAAGTATGAGGTGCGACAAATTGGATGAGAAAAGTTTCTTATTCACTCCTTGAACACCTATTTACTTTGTAGCCAACGAGAATTTTTGTGCCAATAGAAGCGTATTGGGAATATTGCTGAGTCGATTACAGGATATAGTTTCGGAAAGGAAACGTTCACTGTTTTGACATGCGACACTAGATAAATATTATTATTAGTATGTTTTATATGTTCTTGCTAAGAAATACCTAATGCGAAACAATATCACAACTCGGAGCATACTTTACATCTTTGAGATAATAGGCACAATTGGTTTCAGTATAATTAAATTATTTAACGTATTAAATAGTTTGCCTTCATACGATGTACTTTACTTAAAGTATGATTATGAAAATAACTGCGTTATATGATTTAGCGTGTATTGATTTATATGGAACGATTATTATTTAAAGTGTCTGAATTAAAGAGCCAGTCAACATCCTTATTTTGCAGAGACATTCTTATTCAAGTTGCTGCCCCAACTTAACACTATAATAGACTAAATTTGTTGATAGGTCAAAACAAATTTGGAGTGTTATAAAGATAAGTAGCGTTTGAAATTGAAAATTCCTGAGGTAAGCGTCAAAGAAGCACAAAATTTGATTGATACCTGAAGTCAAGGAGGCCCAATAGATTTAAAAACGTCTGCCCTAATAAACTCAAACGGCCTTCGCATTTAAAATCGCTTCGGAATTTATGTTGGCCACTTCATTTGTATTATAAGTAAGTAAGAAAACGCGAGGAAGTAGTTTTATTCACAAAAGTATTTTTACCATCGCGACGTTGGTTATCGTTTAAATTACTTTTGTCGCCTCTTACCTGCATCTGTCCGTTAAAGCCACTTTTTAAATAGTTGTTTAATGTTAATACTTACTTGATTAGTTCTGGTTCTGCTAATATTTTTTTATGCTCTCTGATTTTGTGTAAAATGTATAAAATCCAAAGGGTTTTTAACTAACTACAGCAATTTGAAAACGATACCAAAATGAAATTTACGTACGCCGTTCTGGCATTTTAAATTTAAGTTCAGTACTGAATCCATTGTTACATACGAGCGCCTATGTTCAAACAAGTCCGCACACGAAGCGATGTTACAGTAAATCGTAAGATATTCGTTTGAAGAACTGCAGTGTTCGGTCTGCAGGTAACGATATGCTTCCGATACGACTACGCTTACGATCCATGTGGGCCTTCGTGTTTGAGGAGACACGTTTAACTATAAACAATTAGACATGGCTTGATACCTATCTTGATGGTAGTCATATGTCAATGGGCAGCGCAAGAACAAGTGATCAAAAGGTTAACACTGGTTTTATACACTACCATACCACCAATCCGCAGTATACCCACCGCAGTTAGGCCTGTCTCCAGAAAAGTAATACACAAAGCTGATTTTGTTTTAATGATGACAGCAATCCCTGTTAATGCTAAACTAAAGTGTTTACAGAGTTTGTTTATTTTTGATCACATCAAAATCAATATCTGTCTCATGAATATGAGACAACATGAGACATGAAAATCATAAATAGTTTGATTCAGAAATCTAGATTGAATAATATATCGCTACAATACCCCAGTAATCCTGACTTCGACATGTGTCCGACACATGCGCTCTTCGCCCTGACGTCTATTAGCTGGTATCGGTCGTAAATCTCGCGATAACGATACACGAATAAACTTAATTTAAGCATAAAACGTCTACTGTGTATTCACAGAAAATAATTTATCAACTAATGTCGCAAACCGCCGGGGGCGTATGTTCAACTCTGTCATCGCTCGGCCGACGAATCGTTGTCGGTCGAAATTAGCGCCAACTCGGCCGTCCCGGGCCTCTGTTTTATTCAGACCCTTGGGAGTTCCGTCACAATGAAAAAAAATGTTGTATGGTATGCTGTCGTTTTATTTTTTTTTCTCCAATTATGGAAATTCGCTGGCAACGAGCGCCACCTGCCGCGGTCCCGCTCGCCGCTCTCCGGAGACTGCCGCGCCACACTTTGTTCCTGTTCAGCGGCTAGAGAAAGTTACTAATTTCACTTTTACTGTGACAATATCTGGCAATGTGTCCACATGCGCGTTTGATATCACAAACTTTTATTTGTCCTCCTTTGTTATCATTACGTGCAGGTGTTTGCGGAAAGATTAACCGAATATAGGTTTTGTTCGTATTTTGCGGCGATATCGTTGTTTACTTTATACTTTTGCAACAATTTTTAACCCAAATGTATTTGGGTCTGCTTAATATTCCATGGCATTGATCAAAGGATTATCTTGTTCAATGCAATACGCATCGTATAGCTATAAACCCTAGTAAACAGGTCGACTATGTAGTCGTTGCATTGCATGCGTTTAATCCAACCCGTCAAATCGCCTTATGTAAATCTTCGTAAACTCGAAGCCTAGTAAAGCGGATCTTCAAGCTAGTTGTAATTGGATAAAATAAACTTACAAGAACAATATGTTACCCGGCAACAAGTGTCTAGTCGTACTTATACTTAGAACTGTGTTTATGCAGTTCAATTTATATTTTTTTTTTGTAAAAAATTCAGACTTAATCGACTAACCGTAGGATATCAGGAGAAATGAACTTTCTTTAATGAACGTTGCTCACGAACAGTGTTCGTTTCGCGTTCAGACTGGCAAAAAGTCATCGGTCGCGATTTTATAGGGTAATTTGAGTTCATCGATCGATAGTGCAGTGCAAGGAAGCAATCATATTGGATCGAAAGCGGTTATCGAGTGGGCGATCGGTATTTCCCGGCGCCAGGGTACTGAGTCACCATCGACGGACTGGCGCGCGGAGTTCGCGGAAAGCGATCAACCCTTCGCCGGGGGTGCGTCGCTAATGACGCCGGACAATGACCACGTCCGAAATGCACCGGAACCAACGTGCGAATCTACACCCTCAAAACCACAACAGTAAACTCCAAATCCGCGCACCAAACCCCCACCATTCTGCAATTCAGTGCGTGTTTATATGCAGCCTTTCAATCGGCAACGTTATTTTGATAAATATGCATGAAGTAGCGAAACCAGCGGCGCGGGTAACATAAAACGCCATCGTGAAAATTTAATGACATTTCCTGGTAGCCGCGTAATGACTCATATCCGTCGAAGGGTTAATTTTAGCGCTATATCGCAACTTAAAATCATCAATTTCCTAACTCTCTTTGAAGTCTGGAGGGTGGGAGACACTGTGGTTACAAAATGGCACAAGGGTTTCACATGAATTAGGGTCTAACCCTGTTATTATAAAAAGTTGCCAACTTCCGGCGTACCAGGCTAACGTTTGCGAGTATACTTTGTTAATTAGATACTAAATATTTTAGCGAACCAGACTGAGACTCTAATGATATTTTTAATCGCCTTTTTATGCTTTAATCTGATTAACATTTTAATTATTTATTTCATTATGTGTAATGGAAATAAAGAGTTATTATTTGCACTGTTCTCGCGTTCTCTTAATTACCAGCTAGCTTTATTAATGCAGGTAGTTTGGATATGTGCGATACGTCCGACTGGTTGTTCTGCAGTAGCGGACACAATCTTAAGGCTTGGGTGTCGATACCAGTAATAAATTTTGTGGGTCTTAAAGGAAGATTCGGAAAGAAAAGCGAAAATACTCTTTAGTAAAACATACTTGTATTATAGAAAATCGTCGAAATTGTAGTCTATGATGTAGCTCAATAAACTAAAAATAAAACTGAGATGTATCTACTTACTAAATTAAATGTTATGTTTAAATTTTAAATTACTTTTCCAAGTGCTTGTAGTTTAGTGTAGTTTTCAAAATGTTTATTGATTGATTTAGGCTACATACATTATTTTAGCTAGACTCGCACCCTTAATCCACGCTTGACCCCATGGCCACCTTTGAGCTACAATTCATAATTCTTCTGCTCGTAATTCAACCTACAAAACACACACACACAAATAATTAGCTCGTACCATAACATCGTGGGAGCTAATTTAAAGGATGTGTTCGTCTGCCTTTTGCTACGAATGCAAAGTTTTCATAATGTTCAGGGGCGCATGTTACGATTCTTAATGGTATTGAGTTGCAAAAACGAGCTCAGTTTTTGGATTATTCCTATTTGTTAGTAGCTTCCGTCTGCAGTTGGGTTAATACAGGAAATTAACGTTCCCCAGGATCGAAACTGGAAATTTGCGTTGTACCGTGCGGATTGCTATATAAAATAAAAACTACGAGTACATACTTATTTAACACATTATTTAACACATAGATAGATAGGATTTTTTACCAACTTATAAATCGTACTTTGAATCGTTAAAATTTTGTAGTGTTAGAAAATATTTTTACAACGGTGTAAAAAAATGCTCGTTAATGTTTTTTTACAAAACATGTAAAATCTACAGGAATATGTAAATACTTAAAATATACAGTAGTAGGTGCAAATGGAATAATATGAAACAATAAAAACAAAATCTTAAGTACGCATTATCGCAGTGGACTATTATGAAACTTTACATTGCGCATGACCCGTTACCCCCTTGGACACTTTTTGTATACCTATTGGGCGAAACAAAGTTAGTTATAGTTTTAATGATAAAAAGATAATAAATTTAATTTGACAACTATTTCCTTTAAAACTTTATTATGAAAACCAATATTGATCCGATAAAATAACAATCAGATGAATTAAATAAATTACGAAACTAGTTCAGTTTTAAATTGTTCCAATTTAAATATCAATATTAGTTTAGACAAGAGAAGAATTTATTTATTTATTTATTTAAAAACTTTATTGCACAAATAGGTACAACAGGTGGACTTAATGCTAGGGGCATTCTCTACCAGTCAACCCTTGGGTCATGCAGATAGTTTGTATATGGGTGCGGTAACATGGGAGAAAAAAAAGAAATCATTTTAAACAACAATAAATTAAGCATTAAAAATAACATTACGGTATCTTTTAAATATACGATAATAATACACATACTTTATAAATTAATTAGAATATAATATATAAAATATGAAGAATCTTTGTTGAGTTACCTGTGTAAACCTGATCTTAGACATTCCCACAGGAACTGCATAATATACTGTCCTGTATTATGTGCCAGGATAAATAATTGTACTAACTTAGATAGGAACTGTACTGGACTGGAATTTATTACGTTGAAATCTTGTTCTTCTCGTGTGTAGCAAGGATATTTAATATTAGTGTCCAAATTCCAAATACGGATTGCGCTATATTTGTCATTTTATTTTTTTTAAAACTTTATTGCACAAAAAAAGTACAAAAGGTGGATTTAATGCTAGGAGCATTCTCTACCAGTCAATCGTTGGGACATGCAGATAGTTTGTTTATGGGTGAGGTAACAGTAAAAATCATTCATCATCATTAATCATTCAGTCATTCTAAACCTTCGAGCAACAGAGAAGTTCTTAATCCTGTGTTGCTCGAAATTTTGAACGTGTGCCTTAATAATAAATAAATAAATTGGCTAGACAATTAAACCAAAAAAATGGCCGCAAAATATGATTTTCTTTGTATGTGTGCCAGACGATGGACATTAACAAAGGTGTCAAATCAGAACACCCAGACTCAAGTCAATGCCCATATCAACGTGACCGTCGAGAGCTTTTGCCCGTAAGGGCGAGTATTTTAGCCCCTGCGCCCCCATGATCGTCGACAAAATCATTGATTGAATCAAAAGACTTTGAAATGTTAAAATAAATAATTCAATTGAAAGTCATCATTCAGTCATCAATGCGATCTAAACTGTCATTCTATTAAAACGTTCCTCGAACTTGCCTTGAAGCGATGAGTTATTTTATAGATAAAGGGGTCGTTTTATTCTAGGTTTGAATATTATCTACATACAAAGACATGCCCCAGGTCACGTCTCAGTATACAAATGCGGTGTACCAGTTCACATTCGATAAATTGATACAACAATCGACCATTTTACATTCACTTACTAGCCACCTTGGCCCACGCAAGGTGATTCAGTGATATTATAACGCTGTATCCACCAATGACTGCTTCGAAAGTACTTGGCCATTATTCAGGCTGGCTCCGGTTTGGTAATGCAGTTTGCACCTTTTTTATTCGTAACCTAATGTATAATCTGCATAAAATGTCGGTTGACTAAGTCAGTTTCTTAAAGGCTGTGTGTAGGTGTTAAAATTTACGTCATTGAGGATAAAATAATGTCGGTATATTGTATGCTTTATGTAAAACAGTTTACCATAAGATTTTAATTAATTAATTCTACTAGATTTATAGTAAAAGTAGGATTTTTTCTCAGAAAATTACCTTCTTATGTTTTTTATAGCTACTGAAAACCCATTAGTCACAGCCAGTCACAGTTTTCTTAACGAATACAATTAGACAGTTACTAAGCATAGATATTTTCCGTATCGAAAAATGTTCGACGTTTGCGAACAAGAGAACTGATTTGAAAAGTTTCTCGTTTTTCAAAAGACCCGAAGTGCGATTTTTATTGGTCACTTAGAATCTGACCTGAAAATTTTTACATTTCGATAGTATGAAATCCTCTTAACACATCCAGGTTTTTTCGCTAACACAACAAGCTCCCATAAGCTGCTAAGGAAGAGAGGTATTAAAGAAACAAGTTTCATTACTCTCCATTCCCCTAACCGGATAAAACTTGAAATTATAAAAAAGAGCGTCCCGCCGACGACAGTGCGAGTACAGGCTCATTTCCTGCAACATAAAACACCAACGTCATAACAAATAGAGCAATAAGATAGCGGGGCCGTGGCACATCACATGCACAAAACTGGTTCTCTCGCGAAACAATGCGCCGCGTCTGCCCCATTCGAGATTTATAAACCACTGGCGGCCTGAGGCTGTTCTCAGCATTGATATTTAGTTTCTTCCACAACTGTCACCCCTTCAGAGTGCATGCACATTTATATACGAAGTATCGAATGTTTCAGCCCCAACTTTTGTTTTCCTATCTAGTTTTTCTTATTGCGGCACAAAAGACGCTTTTCTTTTTTTATTAAATACTGATCAGGAATTGTTCTTTATCTCAATTGGGAGCAGGTTAAAATAGTTAGTTTTCACATTTGTCTTGAAGATATCTAAACTTACTCGGAATCACAGCTTTCACGGGCGGATTCCAATTGTTGCCTGTCGCACTAAAAATCTAACCTTAAATAATGTCAGGATAGTCCTATATGCATGCTAATACAAGTGTCACATCCAACTCTTATTCATAGTTAGTTAAAAACGTAGTAATGATAGGTACATCCTAAAATATCATGACCTCACTCTACCCTTGAGTATGCCTATGGTAAAATCGTTGAGGCAAAACTTCGGCAGGCATTGCATTCCACGCCTCACACGTTCGCATTTTAAAACGATTTGTGCAGATGAATGCAATGGGAACAACGTGAGGGATGGTAAGCTGATCTGCGTTCAGTATCCCGAATGATGTTGTAATAATCTTCTCTTCTCATGCTGCTCAGTATTGATAGACTGTTGGCAGTTTTATTCATTAAAACAGATTCGTTTTAGAATCACATTCAAATAGAAACGATTTTGCAAGTGTATTATGTATGTAATTAGAGTTTTGAAAGACAGTAAATCGATGCATCTTCACCGCTGTGATGTTTCAGGTCGCGGTGCTTGCGTCATGGTGTTGACCTTTATTGGCCTCTCCTTCCATCAGTTGTCGATATGTCAATTGGTACATCGCTTTTGTGTTACGGCTTCTTGTGACACACTCGTTACGAATATAAGTTATTGTTCTGTTTACTCATTGTAAAATTGGGTTTTATACATTTGCTCTTTATGCCCCTCTCCTCTGTGATAAATCGTAGAATATACTAACATCTTTACTGCCACCTCCATTCTCACGTAGTAATTTTTAACATAAGTTGTTTAACCATTTACACACACACACAAAATGAAAGAACATCGTATGTACCATCGACTAATATTTATACAGGACCCCAAGTTCTATGAGCTCATCTGCAGGGAACCTCTCTTCCCCCCAGCAAGCTTAGGAATTAAGAAAAAATCCAAAAGTACGAACGATGATCTAATGCCCTTCACCATACATGACTACTTACAAAATTTTGGTGCATTCCGTGTTGACCATAAAGAGAAATGCATTACAATTCCCTATTTTGCTTCAATAATAATTGGTTGCCATCCGTTTGTAGAAAACAAATAACAAACAGAGACGCTCCATAAGTCTTTGTGTCAAACGAAAACGAAAAGAAACAGTAATCTTTAAAATTAGCTCCAACAAACGGAGAAGTTTTCTTAATAGTGAGCACACAACCGTCGCTTTGTGTTACATCTGAACGACACTAGAAAAGCTCGTCTTGTAAAAACATCCTCGAGTACGTGTTACTCGACCGAAATCTTTTTAGCTCAGAACCCTCAGCTTGAATACCGTTGATTTACCGTAAGTATTGACCTCTTTGGCTAGCCTTTTATGTTCAAATTCGTAAAACGCGTCTCCGCTGAAAAACAGATTGGAAATCGTCCTCGATTCATTGTGCTATTGCAGAGTTTTACGTGCTCATAACTCTGCTCGTATTCTTTTAAGTAATTGGTTATTTCGTATTTAATCTTTTCGTGTTTTTCTTCGTTTGCGTGAAAATATTTAAGATAGTGTGCTAGCCACATACATAATTTTTATTCTCCTGACTTTATTAATCGATTATCGCCTGGCTTCTTGTTATTCTAAAGGGATTTTAGCTAATTACATCATTAGGTATATTTTAATTAATTTGTGCTGATGTATTGTGAATTTTCACCCAAAAGTAAAAATTTTAATTGATGTTGACGATTTCATCCTCAGTATTTTTATTTTATAATGCACTTCAAAATTGACCTCATCCCACCTGATGTTATGTGGTAATGAGGTCCTAGCTTAAGGGCGACAAGTACAGCATAATAATGCCGTGGCCCTTGTATCTAAAAATATTACGTATGTTTGTTTTACTTAACCTGCATTTGTGATTAAAGCTTAACATTTTATGAACATCCGCAACTGTGTTTCATAACACGGTTTCCTCCCACGAAAAATGTTATGTAAACGGAAAGGCTTACCGCAAACTTTCCTAATCTGTGCGGGAGTTTGGATGCATCATGCGCCGCAGATGACCCGCCTAATGGAGCGGCCCTTCGGCGCCGCGGCCGACTTCGACAAAGGGCCCTCTGGCGAACTCGCACAGCGGAGACGGGAACAGCGAAGTAGCTTGCATTCAGTTGAGGATTGAGAGCAAACAAATCAATCGCCCGATCGTTTGATCGACGTTACTTAAAATACTATTTACAAAAGAAAATGATGTTAGTATTTATTGGCACAACAGAGACGACGTATCGTAATCTGTGTTGTATAAAACAAATGTCGTATGACCTGTAATAAAAAAATATATTTGATACCTATATTTAGGGAGTTGTGTCAATTCCGTTATCTAAAAATAAATATCATTTGTAACCGAAATTTTGTGGCAGCCACCATCTAAGACCAATTTCCATCGAACATAGCTAAAAAGCCGATTAATACAGCGTTCCAATAAAATAATGAAAACTAAAATCGGTTAATCCATTTAGACGTTGCGATGCCAGACAGACAGAGTATGAATAAATATCATACTTAGCCTTATCATTTTCGAGCTGAGGGTTAAAAATAGAAAAGGTCCTACGTCAGTTATTGAGCTCCATAAGGTCATTGAAATCGTTCTACTTACTGTGAAACTTTTTTTTTTATTATTTACCGATGAATCTGATTACAATCTCATCCTCGTCATCTTCTCTAACAGCCCGTTATTGTCCACTGCTGAATGTAGGCCTCTCCAACAGCACACCACCTTATTATTACACATCTATGTTAATATGGCTACGGTATAAGTAACATGTCTTACTAACCAATTAAGTTTTTACTGGAGCTATAGCATCTTACATCTAATGATCCAACCTTCATATGATAGCGTTTCGATGGCTTCTCACGCTGTGGTTTCAATCATGTGCATTATACGTAATGACATAATTGTGCGTTCACATTTCACAGATAAATTCCTATCAACTATAGGTACATAAAATGATACTTCATTGCTTTCTCATCCTCCGTTTTGGTACCGGTAATGATGCCAGAAATGCGGACATGTTTCTGCCGCATTGGTTAGACCTTCCTCACTGCTGTATCTTCCGTTGTGGAACTGGTTTCTGAGTGTCGGCCGCCGCCCCCGCCTTCGTCAAGCTGCACACTTAAGGCTCAGACGCGCTGAAAGAATAAAAGTTGACGTAGGTAGGCGTAAGTTGCGATTTATCGCCAAAGAAACAGTTTGGGAATTTTAACTCGGCTTGACAAAATAAAAATGCGCGCTCCCGGCCTGCACTTACTGCAGCATTCAATTGGTTTTAGTTTTCTTTTTGTCTGTCTATTTAAGGCCCGGGGACATTAGGCGGATTTAACGCATGGCAACGCTTGCAAAAATACTCTCGTTGATATACGGCAGTGCTGCACTGCCAACTATCTGGTTTATGGGAATAAAGTGATTCAGATTTGAAATGTAGCCTGCGCAAAGCTTTTACGGACATTTCTCTCCGCTGTTGCTCGTGAGCTGTTTCCATTAGTACCGTATTCCGTGTTTAATCACACAGTTTCGGTATTTCCAACGCGGTTTTGAACTGCAATGATGACCCTTTGTGCGATTTTAATTATGCGCGGAGTCTCTTTTGTAAGCTTTCATTTCTCTGCACAGATCAAAGCGTACAGGCATGCCCAGTTAACTTAGAAGAGTTCGGGTTATAGATTTTATTGTGCGGAACATCTCGTGAGAGTAACGTTTGCTGGTTTTATCATGAAACTGTGACACCATTGTGATTATTGAAGTTCATCAATGAAGAGTAAACACTAAAGACAGTGGATCTTTTTCGGCATATTTTGATAATCGATTACGTCGGTTTATTAAAGATAGTTTGTGCAATCTCAAATCTGAAGTTATCTAGATATTATAGTATTCCATCTAATCAAATATAACTCACATGAATAAAAATCGCATTTAATGATATTTTGTTCTCTATCAGTTTTGTAATGCATACAACTCTTGCGCAGGTCAAGCAGTTTGTTAATTGCATTCAATAATATGGCATAAAGACATAATATTAAGAGTTTAGTCTAAAAACAAAAGGATGTGCTTATACAACAGCCATGGCAGTTTTACGAGTTCCGTTTTTATTCTTATGTGTTTTTTTTTTTGTTAAGAAGTATTTTTGTTCATACTGCGTGTGAACGCATCGTCGTATTATTGTAACCGCAGTCAAAAATTAGCAATTCTTTACAAGCGCAACGACTCGTTCTATTGCCTAAATGTCGCACATTAGCCTCAACCAGGTCGCCAGAAACGGTGCATGACTAATTCTGAATATTCACTTTGCTGTTCTCTGTAATTGGATAATAAGGTGACAAGGCGAACATGGTCACTTGCGAATTTTAGAATGTAGCTTTGATACGATAGTTATGATACCAATTTCAGATCACATAAATAATACATACCTTATGTATGATCAACATATTATATTATCTTCTTAAAAGTAATAATGGGACAAACGAAAACACGTTAATCTCGCAGCAAAATTTAAATTCGATTCGTTGATAAGGTTTCCGGTCACATAAATAAGAATACATTAAATAATGAAGACAATGTCTAACCTGTCAATCACTTGGAGTAATTGTTCATTACTTGCTTAATATGCTTGAGATGTAAAGTTTTTTTTGTACTAAGCGAATATGTTGTGTTGAAATGTACCGGCGGTAAGGATAAATGTTATCAACGATTCTCTGCCCTGCAGTTATGATTACCAGTTACGGGTCGGTCGAATTTGTAAACGATCATTCGCTTGCTTCATTCGAGATGTGTGCTCGACCCGTCTTGGGTTACTATAAAAGGATAAAGTGTGAGCAGATGGGCTAGTTGTGTGCGCCAGCATGGCCCACAATGTGATTTGCACGCCGCTTGCACACCGAGCGTTGTTCGTTGTTCTGCCGAGAGAAAGTGCAACTGACGCTCTACTTTCCACTCAAGACATACGTAATGGCCCGCTACACATATTATATTTTCATCTCGAGGTATCATAAATAATATCTCTTTTTTTTTGTAGCCCGTGTGGTTTTTACTAGTTTCTTATTTTTAACAGTGCAATAAAACATTATTGAATGTAATAAACGCAATGAAACTCTGAACTAAATGAAATAAATTGGTCGTTTCATGATTCTTTCTGCATCTATTTGTCTTCAAACCTAAATATTTATTATCATGAGATCTATACTAATACATTTGCATTAAAGGCTCCGAAAGTTCTGAACCAGTTTGAAAAAGGTTTTTTACTGCCGATAGGAAAGCGAAATTATCTCTGTAGTGACATTCAATATATTTTTTCATAAATATTAGGAATCATTATTAAAAGTCCAATAAGGTAACCCACGGTAAAGCTTATCTACCTCTAGGAAACCTATGGGACTGAATAAAAATATATAAAACTAAAAAACAAAAGAATAAAACATTTGCTTAGTCCTGTTTGGTGTATTCAAACATGAAATTTTACAATACGAACGTAAAAGAAAACGGAAACATTTTAAATTAAATGAAAAATGTTTTCTATTAAAATTAATATACCGTTTTCAATTAATAAATCTGTCTCATATTACACGGTGTCTCGAACTCCAGATGTATTAATCCTAGGCTTGCTACCTCTCAGAATAAGTTCCTTAAGGCACCAATTAAAATTATCGTCCTATCAATTAATACAGTAAGAATGATACTGATTTTGTTACCGTAAGTAATATGCGATATCCCAGTGCTAATTAATGACGGAGCTATGTGTTTTGACATACGATACTACAGTGTATCAATTACCCAGCAAAGTTGAACTCCTTGGTTCTGGTCTGATAACCACTTTAACGCGGGCTAGTTAAAGACTTAATTACTTATTTGCTTTGCAGTGAATGTTTTTGTAAAGAATTTGCATGTTATGTACGTCCGTTCTGTTTTTTCTTGATTAATTGAATTGACTTGAAATTTGTTACGACTATAATGCATACATACATTAATAATAAGGTTCGGCATTCAATACAATGGAGAGACAGGTTCGATAGCAATTCAAAAGAGGTGGTTTTGATACCAGCGAAATTCGCTGAGTTTAGAAAAATAAGAAGTTGTAGCATCTTTTAGTCTAAAATAACATCTTTGGAGACGCTTTGGACATATATTAGTGGTCACGTAAGATCAGGTACTCCGTTCACCAGCTCGTTTGATTATCCTATTTGATGGTAAGTTCTCGTAGGTTTCTACCTATCATGCCAATGTTCACGATACAAAAAAATTACCTCGATCACAATATATTGACGACCTCCGTAGCCGAGAGGCGAGCGGGCCTGACTTTGGCGAGCGCCATCTCCGAGATTCCGGGTTCGATCCCCGGTCGGGTCAATATGGGAAACGAACTTTTTCATATTGTCTCGGGTCTGGGTGTTGTGGTACCGTCGTTGTTTCTGATTTCTGTAACACTAGTGCTTTAGCTGCTTACCACAGAATCAGAGCAACGTATGTGATGTTGTATATGATGTTATTATCCTATCCTAATATTATATTACAGAAAAACCACAATCTGGTTTTGTTTGTTTGTCTTCTTAGGAACTACTGGTTCGAATTGAAATATTATTTGTATGTCGGATAGTCCATTTAGTGAGGAAGGCTTTAGGCCATATAACGTCACGCTGCTACTAATAAGAGTTAATAATCAGTAGATAAAGTGCTAAAAACAGAGATAATACGAGACTGACAAACTAGTGATTGACAAACCACTATTACCTATTTCTTTTCTCTTTTGTTTTGGTATCCCATATACCTATAAATGTAAAAAAGTTTAATCACTGCATAAATTAGTAGCGACATCCTTGGGTGGCGCAGTGGCTGAATTTGACTTAGGCGTAAGGTCGCCAGTTCAATTCTCAGTCAAGTAAATTTCGGAAAGGACTTTTTCTAAACTGGGTCGTATCTGAGTTTGCTGGGTTATTGCTATCAGTTAGTATTGATCATCTAGTTGGTAATCTTAGTGAAAGACCAGTTGATTCGGTAGATAATTCTTTATTATTTTGTTATTTATTATATTGAGTAGTGAATAGTTTTATTTGATTTAACAATAAAGATGTGTTGTACTTTATGTAAATATGTACTTTACTCCCACAAAGTATTACACAATCTTATTTGGTCACAATCCACATGAATGTTAACTACGTTAGAATATCTAGATAACTAGTGATCTAGGTGCGTATGGCGCCTAAAGTCTGTCGCGTGGGCGAGATGGGAAAACTAAATCTACAAGTTTATTACTTCCATGCAATTCCTTTATGTCAAGACATAAATTCGTGTATGTGCTAACTTAATATCATCACGTGCCATTTCAGGTCCATAGTATGTTTTACATCATAAAGTAATCAATAATTTCAAATAAGTAAACGGTTTACTTCTGGATAATAATATTGGCCAGCAACGTGTCATTCTTACAATCTCCTCTGATTTAAAAATTAGAAAAAGTCCTTTAGTTAAGGTTGTTTTCAGAAATAAATTTTAAAATATATGGTGTCAATTAATTACTTGTAATTGACACCACTTTGTCAGATTATTGACATAAATACTGACAGGACAGGTCCAGATCAAATGTTTAGTAGGCTTACACTGTACCTCTAAGTAGTCAACTTGTAGTAACAACATCAGTGTGTGAATTACATTTGACCTTTATTTAATCATTGTTTGTTAATATGAGTATTCTTTCTTGCATATCTTGAACATCAGTACAGTCAATATTATCTTACATTGGCATTATGTTACGTTGGCCAGTGCGTGGGTGATGTATAATGGGGTCGTTTGCTCTGCGTCACACAACTTACAGAGCGTTATAAATGACCCTTGCATCTAAATGATTATTAATTGCATCCTTTTCCTTGCCATAAACCCATTTAACTGAGCTATCTTCTATCAACATGAATACTGATCCTTATAGTAACTAGATGTTTGAGTTTTTTCTTTTGAATTCTGCATCATTTAGGTCGCCCAACACGTTAGTTGTGTCTGCATTACAAAGGGGACATAGTTAAATTTAAATAGCGGAATTCGCAGCGGATATGTAGTCCGCATGAACTGGTTAATTCTATATTTGGATAACATTTGTCGCGTCGAATCGGACAGAAACAACCAAATATTCCGGATTCAAAACTAGAACAAGCTGGGTTTCACTGAATACAAAATTACAATATGTGGATTGATGTAGATACCGTTTTATTTGAATGGCTTACGTTCGCTTAGGCAACTTTTCATTTTATATCAAAAACTTAATAAAGCTAAATTGATCTCCCAGAGACGGCCATGTTATTGACAGATATTGAAATGAATAAAAATATGCTGGTCTAATACACGAATTTTACCATACGTACAAATAACAATTCCTAATGTTGCTTTCTGTAAAAGCATCGGCATCCTTCTTAAACAGTTTTAAAGTTGCGAGAAAAACTTTTTTTTTTGTTTTGGTAATTTTAAAGAAAATTTCATAAATTATTGTGTTTAATCTTGTATCGGTGTTTTAGTTAATTCTTTTACTGACTATCCCGGTTGCCCAATTGCCATTGTCCATCCATTACGGGGCCCAGTGCCTGCTAAGACTATGCTCCTGATTTTTGAGCCCGGACTTAGCAGCGATTGCAATCAGACCACCGCACCCCTGACAAGAAAAACTTAAACTATTTATACCCAAAATAAAGCCTTCCGAAGCACCAAATCATCATTCTTATCAGAGCGCTAGGTTATTTCTTCAACCCTGAAAAGTCCTAACCAAACTGAGAAATTCCACTCAGTGAAATTGTTCTTTGTTGTTTTTGTTAATTTCATACCGCGACCTTAGGGGTTTTGTCCAACACTCATCACTAAACGAAGGCAGGGTATCTTTATCTTTGTTTATAACACCAATCAAAGCAAACAAAGGTGGTAGTTGCAAAGGAGCGAGACCAGCCGGCTGGTTCGCGAGGTGTGTCGATTTTAATCTTCCCTGGCCGGGCCGAGCTCTCCACACCAATGGAGTCATTTGCATGCGTCTCGTGGGCGAGGTCCGTCTACCCACGGTTACACTGATCGTAAATTTTGTCCTTTTACTTCCAAGGAGGGATTTTTTTCCAGAGGAGCAGATGTCCATTTTTCCGTAAAGGGCTAATTTATTGCATACTGCGGCAAAGCTATAAAAGAACTCTTGAATTAAGACACGCCCCAAAATGCAAACGTTGACTCCTTTCAGAGTACGTATGTTCAATGCGTGTTAACTTTTCATTCGGCAAAGTTTAACTTAGGTATTCTTCGCAACATTATTTTAAAGTTTCATAAAGGTTAATACTGTAAATTATTCGAATTCAACCTCAATTTTATACATCACTCTATCACTAGTAAATATTAGATCTTCGGAAAATATACTATAATTTCAAATGCCAACCTTCTAATAAATCAATCACGCCTTCTTTAAACGAAAGGAGCCATTTTTTGTTTCTAAATGATGTCTTTAGATATCGGCTCGCTGGCTGGATGGAGTAATGAAATTGCCTTATTGTGATTGAGAGAATAATGAACGGGGTAACGAACCTGGGATCGATACGATCAGAAAGACCATTCGTGGCACCAGCCCGATTCACTTTCTAGTTAGCGGGCGCCATTGTTAGCCGACTCTAATTTATCTAATGTAAAAGTCATTCCACGTCTAAAATACTAGCATATCCGCAGATGGAAATGTCAGGAGGAATTCGGACGGTAATAAGCCAAGTAACATGTTATATTAACATTTCAACTAAATTAAAGCAAGGAAGTTTTCGTGTAACCCACAGAAAAGATTTACTTTAGAGACACGTTCGACTCTGAGAGCGGGCCCAATATCTGTTTATTGTGGCTACCGGCGTGAAGCAATAACCGCTGTGACTCATACTTTTGGCTATTACGGACCCGAAGGCCAACCGAAGCGTAATGCAATGACCAGTGGAACAATTTCCACTGCAATTGCTATACTCCATTAGACAAATCTGATTGTTGCGTTTAGTCGTAGGCGTACCTAATACGACATTTGCACGATCCATCAAGTCTTGTTTGTAATCTCCGTGATTGATTGTAAAGTCACGTGTAATTCAACATGACCCCTCGATAAACGAATAATTAATGGCATTAGGAATCGACGACTTGCTCCAAATATAGCCGCACCTCATAGCGTTGTGGACAAATACAAATTACAAAAGAACTTTAAATAGTGAATCAGAGTCTTGGGCATGAACAAAAAATGGCACCCATAAAACGAAATCATCGAGCGAAACGGGCAGCAGACTCACCCGATTACTCACCGTGTAATTTCGTCCTACCAAGTAACAGGGGCTTAGCCTGAGGAATAAATCTATCAATAAATATTTACAGAAACATTGTCAGACGATACGCAACGTTGCTCACAATACGACGGTAAATTATTACAAGCGTATTCATTGGCATAACAATTACGTATACTAAAGCTCCGTAGCTTGCTCAAAGCTTCGACTGATTCTGGAAATATTACTGTTCCATATTTTTCTTATATTACAATATCCGACTATATGATATGAACGTGTCTTCGTTGCTTAGATTCTTAGTTTCATACGGACATATACTTCTTTATTGCATGAAGGTATGTATTTATTTCATTCGTAAATGAAAGCAAAGCTAACAAATAATTGCTCCTTGTTCTGCGAGAGACTTAAGGCAATATTTGCATTATTTTAACGAACTGTTGGCGTTCTGCTTTAAAGTGCATACTTAATATTTAGAAACAACAACAACGGGAAGAGGTGCCTTTAAACGAATGCCGGTGCTCGCGACTCGAAAGAGTTTTGTTCGAGATAAGCCATCGGAAAGTTTTCTTTTAAAACGTCAATCACATTTTCCGCTTTTCAAACTTGCATATCATTAAGAAGCGCTGTGTGTAGTTTCGTGGTGTTTTTGCAAAATTTTAACCATGTTTTCATATGGTATTTTTATTACTTCTCGTGTACAATTTAAAAAAATTAATTTACTAGCTGTGCCCGCGACTTCGTTCGCGTGGACTACATCTTTTCATGGTCGGTTTTACCCTTATCTCCCCTAATATTCGAAACAAAAGTAGTCTATATTTTAATAGAGCTATATTTGTGCCAACTTTCATATCTCTAACTTAAAAAAAAAACATGTTCCCATATAACCCTTCAAAGGTGGCATTACTCCCCCCACCCTTACTTTCTAACAAAAAGTAGCCTATGACCGTTCTTGAGGTTCAACTTATACCTATGCCAAATTTCATCAAAATCGATTGAGAGGTTTAGGCGGGAAAGCGTAACAGACAGAGTTACTTTCGCATTTATAATATTAGTAGGCATTTATCAAATTGTCAAAAATAGTTTGGACTGTTTTAACTAATAGTCGTGGGCTCCGTTGTGGCAGTTAAAGTTCTTCTTTCATTCCAAGGCGCCTACAGTGTATTATGAGACTAGTGGAGGTTTTCAGATGTAGTCTACATTATGAAACAACCCCAATCACCGCTGTTCATACTCAGGCATAGCGGTGTGGTGCATCCATTGCATTTTAGAACCAGTCTGTCATTTGACGTGTTATGTTTTAGCATGTTTATTTAGAAACTAGCTGTGCCCGCGACTTCGTTCGCGTGAACTACAGGTTTTTTTCTATATATGTATGTATATATATCGTGGTCGTTATCCTTTCATGGTCTATTTCACCCTTATCTCCCCTTACATTCGAAAAAAGGTAGGTCATATTTTAATCTAAGTTTCGGGCCTTATTTGTGCTGAAACGTATATCTCTAACTTAAAAAAAAGAAAAAAAAAGCTTGACAGACAAACAAACACATAGACAGACCTACTTTCGCATTTATAATATTAATATGGATAAGAAGAATTGCAATAGTATTATTTCCCAGATTCTGGTAATCGCCTGTATCACATCTACCAAGACAAATAAGTTATTTCAAGTAGTTGCTAAAGTTACCGTTTTAAATTACTTCGATAGAATTTATATTTATTACTTAACGGTTAACAAGTCTATGGTGGCAAATTAATACCGAAGTATAATTAAAATGACACATAAAACCAGCCACGATACTTTTCTTGAAATTGCTGTATTATTTGTCGCTTTAATGGCATATTTCATATTAATAACTGTATTTAACATCTTTCAAAGCTTTATTACTGATGGTTAAATCTCATAACGGTGTTTTTTCATGTCATACGATGTTACAGAGTGCAGTGGCCGATGCACGACGCTGCACTCCTGTTTTCTTTCCATGACGTCACAAGGCGTCTGCCTCGGAATGACTTTGTGATTCTCAATTTAATCAAATCGTTAACAAATCGACGCGGTTAATGTATTTGTTGCGTGTTTTGCCAGTTCAAGGTTGCGAGGCAAAATTGAATTTTGTACGTTGCTAGTCTAATTGTGAATGTCAGAACGCGCTGGTTCGAATGCTTTGTTAAAATAACCTTTTATTTGATGATATAGAATTTTGTAAATGTATCTAATAAGTCTTTAGAGCTTTAATCTCATATGCGTATGATCCGTTACATATTTACACTATGAAATAAGTCCCAATCGCAGCATTTATTTAAATCTCGATTTAGCGTAAAGTTAGTTTAAAAAGTAATCCGGTATTTACGTTTTTGGATACTTTAATAGAGACAGAACGATGATGATACTTAGTTTAAAATAAATCGAACATTTAAGGAATGCTGCAAGTGGGCCTAATTCGAATGAAGTACACTAAAGCGACCATACTGTTTAACAAATCAGAACAGTAGGTTAAAGTTATTGAGAAAAAATTATCATTCAACGTGAAATATAAAAGTACAATATTCTGGATATTTTGAAATACTCAATCACTATTCATATACACTTTCAAGTATATCAATGCTTCCAAATTTTGCATCACTCAAATTGGCTTGTGTGTTTTGCGGTCTAAACGTGGCTTCGAGCTCACGTCTCAGTTTCTATGTTAATTCAGATTTAACGGGCAATTTTAGCGCCCAAAAATGGTAATACGATGCGTTTGCAATGCAAACAGATTAGTTCGTCGCGCAATTAGTCCGCGAGCTTGCGTTAAGTGCCGGCGGCGGATTACGCCTTCGCCCCGAGGCGTGTGCGTCCGATGCGTTTTATAGAGGCACTACAAATGTAAAAAAGTCTGACGCGAATGTACGTCTAATAAAGTTTTCTGTCAAATTACACTTGTATGCCATTCTTGATCCGATTGCGGTTTGGATGATACAAATTCAACTTTATAAAATGATAAAATAATGTTGGCCCAGTTTGTTTACAAACTTTATTTAAATGGTCGGTACATTAGAACAGGAAGTTGATTAAGATCCACTTGATCTGCGCTTGCATCCCTATCATTATATTATTCGTCAAGTTTAGTGCTTGACTTTTTAAAAGATCTGGATTAAGAACGATGACAAAATTTTGTATTTGGGATAAGTACTTGATTTTAATCCTACACAACCAATAATCTATTACGCTCACTGATTTGATCATAAAGAAGTATAGAACTGGTTTGGGCCGACTCAGTTAGGCGTCGCCATAGGCCGCAAACAGATTACTCGTCGCGCAATTAGAGCGAGCTTGCGCTTGTGGCGTGCGTTAAGTGCCGTCGCTGGATTACGCCGCACCATGTCGCCGAGTGGATGCTTGATGCGCTTCGGACGCCTATGCACGTTTAAATTATCGGTTACGCATTCGAATCCTAGGATGATTTAATTAGTTTCCACGATTCTGCAAGCAATGAATGTTCATGGTTGCAGCCTATGGTTGGTTGTAGACCTTCTTCCACAGCTGTAGCAGATGGACACAATTTAAGTTAGCTTATTCGTAAAATAATCCAGCTTCCTAAATTATCAGTATGAAATTGATTCTACTTCACAAAAATGCATTTCAACACTGAGACAATTGCTGAAATTTATTACAAATTCACTGATTTAACAAATTATGTGAAATACATCGGCACATACCTTGTTTGGGCCGAATCAGTTAGGCGTCGCCGTCGGCCGCAAACAGATTACTCGTCGCGCAATGAGATTGAGCTTGCGCTTGCAGCGTGCGTTAAGTGCCGGCGCCGGATTACGCCTTACCACGACCCGAGTGCACGCTTGATACGCTCTGGACGCCTATTTAGGTTTGTATACCCTCTATCTAATATATTCTAATATATTAATTTTGTTAACACTCTCTAGAGTGCAGGTCACAATGTATTTTTTCGTCTGATGACTTATGAGCTGTTAAAAATTTACTAAAATAAGTCCCATAATTTTTATACAAATACAATACTTAACAAAAAGTAATAATTTTTACCGAAATGTATTTGGCAATAAATAACAAAATCATCAATCAATCAATCAATAAATACTAAAGACCAATTTTGCTAAAAAGGGGCAGCTATATAACACCGAACTTTTTAGATTTGAGTTTTTGGATCGCCCTTCAACTTTTGTTTTGATATGTCTCCTCAAACTGTTCGGTGTCTTACTCTTATTTGTTTCTCTTGAATTTTCATCAAAAGCGCGTGTTAGAAATAATATGTATAAGTGAAGAATTTTTCCTGATATAAACATATTATTATATATGTGTCATGCAGGAACTACTTTTAAGTGAATCACATTCAGAAAATACTGTTCTGCCAGGATCAAATCATAGTTAAACAAAATTTCAGGACTTCACTTTCTTGCATTCTCCGCTTAACGTGAAATGCTCCAATGTGTTCGTATTAAACAATTCACTCTTTCTTACCCATCAAATATCATAAGTTGAGACAAACAATTTATTTATATGAAAAATAATTATATCTAGAATTTAATATGTATGCTTACGTTATACATTTGAGTGTATGTCGCTAGTCATATGCTCATACTGACGCTACACTTTGTATGAAACATAACAACATTATCTAAATCACGATACCATAATAATATTTCTTTTTGTTGCGTATACGCTTGGGCCTTAATAAACTCATGGCTTAAAATAAATATAAAATAATTCCATGGACTATATATTTCCAATTAAAGTCGTATTGTATAAAGAGTTATTTTACAATCAGCATTTGATCTAGGTAAGTGTTAGATGGCCTTTTGATTACATTTCTTTCAATAGCTTAAGTCAGATTGAACAGTTAATTTTAACCCGTCAAATGTAACTGTATTTGCGTCTTGTAACTGGAATTTTCAACGGAATGCGTTAACGGTTAAAAGGACTATAATATGTCTAATTGGCTTTGATTTAATCACTTTAAGGCCTCCGTTAAATTAAGCTTAATTGGTATATATTACGGAATTAATTCATACTAAACAATTTCTCCTGAAAATCGTTACATGTTTGAGCGTTCTAATTGAGAAATTCGATAAGTCTCTCCAGTAATTTAAGGTTCACTTAATTTGACCAACGAGGAATCAAATTAATTGATTATCTTGTTTCGAACTCTCGAAGAAACATTGCCGTACGTTATCTAACTAAAGATTGAGGGTGACCACGGGTTTTGGATAAAGTAGATAAAATTTGGTCGTACAAACCGTCTCTAAAAATGCGAATCTAGTTTGCAGCGACAGTCATTTTGGTGTCAAAAGTAACAATTTCATATTGTCGTTAACGTGAGTTTAACATTTCAGAGCTTCTTCGCCTAAAGATCTTCTTTTTGTGATTACGCCTATTTACGATACGAGAAGACGGACGTTGACACACAGTGATTAAGAAACAAAATGTCGCATGCGGTCCCGCGCGCGTTTACCGATAAAAAACCCCTTTCAATAGTTGGAGTTGAGCTTAATGACAGCAGCTCGCAGACGTCTAATTACACACACGACCATACAAGTCGTCATTAAGATGTGCGGAGTCAGTCACCTTGCTGGCGGGGGCGCGCACGTGGGCAGCCGCCAATGAACTTGAGCTGGTGCCGTGAATGCTAATCCTTTGGCGACGTGGCCCGCATTTAACGGATGAATGACCTGATCTACTTCGCTTATTGGTGATGCACTTTTTATGCGTGGTTCTAGTCTAAGAGCAGTGATTAGAATCAAGTCGCAGCGCAGTTTTTAGCGTTTCGAATCAAGATCTTCATCCGTGCGTTCGCGTCGTAGCGTAATTAGAGAATGTGTAGCACAGCAAATTATTTGGAATGCGAGTAGATTTTTATGTATATTTTATGTGATACCAACAAAGTGTACGGTATGACGTTGACATCCTGAATAAAATAAATATGTCCGCAATAGAATTTAGCAAAACAAAACAGCCCGTACTAAATATCGTATAAATTTTTTTTCGGAAAAATTATTAAAATCTTTAGTTCATTAATTTAAGTTGTTATTTACATTTCATTGATAGTACAATATAGTACAATATTACAGATATGATAAATTTCAAATATAAAAATAGTTTAGGCATTAAATCAATAAAAATTAGTTCTGGAAATTTGGTTAATTTAGTTAGACGTCAGCCCAGTCTACTTATTATTTTCCGAAGTTATAATCTCAACAGATATGTTAAGTTGTTGCTTATGACAATCGTTTTTGTGAAATAGTGGTGTTGATTATTCATCATCTGAATACTAGAATGCAAAAATTGTGATTATACTCCCAAGGCTGCGTTAATAAGCTGAAAATTTACACCACATCAGTACGCATCCATTTCCAGCGGCACGCACATTTTATGGCTGTTACGAACACGCACTCCATATAGTAAAATTATTAAAATTAAGGCTCTTTATGAACCTCCGACTTGAGGCGGGATATGAAAATTGGAAAAGTTTCGCCTTGCATTATATGTTTATTTTATACCTTTCATACCTCGAATTAGCTATTTAATTGTATGTAGCTATCGTACTGAGTACATTTTCGTAGCGTGCCTATTCCACGGTCTATGTATCCGACAGACTGTCAGGATGTTCAATAAATTGATACAATAGATCGATCATTCGTCCGATATGATGCATTGTTCTGGGAGTATTACATTTTCAACCCATTGACTTTTAGACGTGATCTAACAGTTCTTGTTCGATGTTTGTCTCTAGATACGAATAACGCTGTTCACCTTTAGGTTAATTATCACGATTTTTAAATCTAAATATTAATAAAAAGAACGTTTTAACTAAATCTTGTAGCTGAACAGTATTTATGGATTGCATATCCTTCGACCTTGCGTTTCCTTTGCCAACCGATGTTCGATTAAAGATTTTTATGGAATCATGACCAAACTGGATGACGAGTTAATGGCTTAGCGTGGGTGCGGCGATTCGACGATTCGGCTGTTCATCCATTCCGTCTTGTTTATCGATTAGTCAAGATTCCGCGCCCATGGGCCAACTTATGTCATTTGGCCGGGAGTCAAGGACGCAGTAGCTCGGCTCGACGGTGCCGCGCCGGCCTTATTTGGCGATTGGTGGGCGCCACATTTACGACTTTGCCTTTTTTCCTACGCCCCGTTTCCATGTTGGCCGCACTCTAGATAATACATGTTCATTTGTGTGTGTATTCACGAAACATTGACCTTTCTCAGTTTTGTCCTGTTCGCATTGTCTCAAGGACGGCAATCTAGTCATATTCTTATCACGTCTCATGCATGTCTTATTTAGCTAATGTTACGATTATGACTTAGTTCTATCCTTTAACG